>CM069859.1:9898055-11138055 GCA_036172795.1 Pelodytes ibericus
AGGCATTTTTAAAAGTAAAGTAAATTAAAACTCTGATTTTAAAAAAGGGGAAATATTACGAATCCATGGAAATTTTTTTAGCATTTTCCTATTACTTTATTCAGTAAAAGCATTTAATTATTGCATTGTTTATTTCACCTGTTTCCAGCTAATGTTTTAACAAGTAATTAGTCTTGTTCTTCTTTTAACTTTTTTTTTCACTTTCTAGAATCATTTCTTAATTTCTATGAAAGTGGTGGAATAAATTTACAGCCAACGAAAAAAATGGATCTTTTGTGTTGGATCCCAGTAATTAATTCTGTAATCCCCAATTTGTTTTTTTTTGTGTGTGTTTTTTTTTGCTTTCCCGTCTCTCTGTCTTGTACGATAAGGAAAAATAATTACAATGAACATTATTCTAAACAAATTACTTCCATGTAAATATTCTGAGCTTACAATTGATGCAATAAGTTGGTTTCTGTAATCAGAGATGTCTACAAATCCCTTTGCCTTGATGTCATATTTAAGCTTCAACGTGTATTGAAAGTTGCCTTTTACAACAAATGTGTAGGGGCGGGGGGGCAATCTGAGAAATGTTTAAAGGACAAATTTAGTGAGGACAAAAAATGTTTCTTTAAATAGCTGTAGCACTGCTAATATCAACAGTGCAGAAAAAAAAAAGCCAGTATCTAAAATGGCGGCCGCAGACACTGCCAGTTTCCAAATTGGCGTTGTCCATGTGCGAGACACCAGTAACATGTTGGGACTCACATCTGAAGCCTCCAGCATCTTGTATGGACAGGAGGGGGCACCTGTACAAAATGTATTTACTCTATATTTTCATTAAGTATTTTAAGTTATTCCGTGACTGTATCACCTAAACACTGCTTATTGTGTGACTGTATCACCTAATCACTGCTTGTATTGTGACTGTATCACCTAAACACTGCTTGTATTGTGACTGTATCACCCAAACACTGCTTATACTGTGACTGTATCACCTAAACACTGCTTATTCTGTGACTGTATCACCCAAACACTGCTTATACTGTGACTGTATCACCCAAACACTGCTTATACTGTGACTGTATCACCTAAACACTGCTTATTCTGTGACTGTATCACCTAAACACTGCTTATACTGTGACTGTATCACCTAAACACTGCTTGTATTGTGACTGTATCACCTAAACACTGCTTATTATGTGACTGTTTCACCTAAACACTGCTTATTCTGTGACTGTATCACCTAATCACTGCTTGTATTGTGACTGTATCACCCAAACACTGCTTATTCTGTGACTGTATCACCCAAACACTGCTTATACTGTGACTATATCACCTAAACACTGCGTATACTGTGAATTTAGAGAATACAAAATGATTGAAATTGATCTATACATTGTGTTAGCAAAATTGCAACCAAATACATAAATTAGGAGAACCATGTGTCTGGGGAGTCCCCTGCTTATGACATCACCTGTGGTTTGGTATGCAAATCACACATTTAATACTGAAAAACAGTTAATTTGCATATTAAGCAACAGGTGATGTCAGAAACAGGAGACCCCATAGACACGTAAAAAGCGATTTAACAAATCATGTTAAAATAACACTTACCTTACTTTTTTAATAATTATTTTAATATTGATTTTTTTTAAACTACCAGACAACCTGAGCTGTCACTCAATGAATCGTATATCTAGGATAGCCTTATACCCATGCCATGCATGCTTAAACTTCGCTGTATTACTCTCTACCACTTCTACTGGAAGACTATTCCATACATCCACTACCCTCTCAGTAAAGTAATCCTTTCATTAGTCCCTGGCCTTATCTTATATCTAGGATAGCCTTATACCTATCCCAGGCATGCTTAAACTCCTTCACTGTATTAACCTCTACCACTTCTACTGGAAGACTATTCCATGCATCCACTACCCTCTCAGTAAAGTAATACTTTCATTAGTCCCTGGCCTTATCTTATATCTAGGATAGCCTTATACCTATCCCACGCATGCTTAAACTCCTTCACTGTATTAACCTCTACCACTTCTACTGGAAGACTATTCCATACATCCACTACCCTCTCAGTAATGTAATACTTTCATTAGTCCCTGACCTTATCTTATATCTAGGATAGCCTTATACCTATCTCATGCATGCTTAAACTCCTTCACTGTATTAACCTCTACCACTTCTACTGGAAGACTATTCCATGCATCCACTACCCTCTCAGTAACGTAATACTTTCATTAGTCCCTGGCCTTATCTTATATCTTGGATAGCCTTATACCTATCCCACGCATGCTTAAACTCCTTCACTGTATTAACCTCTACCACTTCTACTGGAAGACTATTCCATACATTCACTACCCTCTCAGTAATGTAATACTTTCATTAGTCCCTGACCTTATCTTATATCTAGGATAGCCTTATACCTATCCCATGCATGCTTAAACTCCTTCACTGTATTAACCTCTACCACTTCTACTGGAAGACTATTCCATACATCCACTACCCTCTCAGTAAAGTAATACTTCCTGAGATTACTTTTAAATCGTTGCCCCTCTAATTCAAGACTATGTCCTCTGGTTGTGGTAGTCTTTCTTCTTTTGAATATACTCTCCTCCGTAACTGTGTAGATTCCCTTTATGTACTTGAATGTGAAAAACACAGGCTTGTGTCCGGTGAACAAAATCCAGTTCAACAAAAGCTATTTTTCACTTTTACGCTGTATTTGCAGTGCGCTCACACCTGTTTAGTATGCAGCTTATCATATACTTACAGTAACTGTGCCTTTAATTAGCTTAGTGCCCCAACATTGTTCTTTCCCATGCTTGCATGCAGGCTGTTGGCTTCTCTTTGGTTGGTTGGATGCAGTTAGGTGTCCAGGGGTTAATTTGGAGGAGACTTAAATGCTCCTCTTCCAAAAATGTCTTCTTATGGTTTAGCTTGCAGTAAAGACTGCTTTTTGTTCTAAGTAGATAGTAGGTGAGGTTTGGGTCTCACCCTGTTCTGAGTGTGGTTTTTACCAATTTATATAAGTAAAACCACTAATTTCTGTTATGTGTATAGAATTGTTTCCAACTTTGTTAAAGTGGGAGGTGCACTGCATAGCCAATTACACTGTACTTGCAGCACATTCACACCTGCTTCATATACATTACAGCAAGCGGTACTATTATGGCACTGTCCTGGGAAGCGGTACTATTATGGCACTGTCCTGGGAAGCGGTACTATTATGGCACTGTCCCTACCACCACGTCTGTGGCATTTAGTCCCAGGAATATATTAAGTGGATTTGATGTGACCTGGAAGTTGTACTTCATGTTGCTCCATGTTTATTCCCCAGCCCAAAAGCCTGTCCCTACCCAGTGCTTTTGCCTTGTACACACTTTACAAGGACCTGCTGCACCCTGTTTTTCAGCCACAGGGTGCCAGAACAGGATGTATATCTCGGGACGGCCTCGTGCTCCTCACGCACCTCGCACATAGTGACATTTAAGAGCATCAGAAACACGATGCTTTGCATCGTCACTATGCGTTAGGAGCGTGAGGCAGCACCGATCGAGCTCTATGTGTATTTAACACACAGAGCCAATGCTGCCTGCGTCTTCCCTCTGAGCAATCTGCACAGTTGCAGGTATGGAGGGGAGGGGAGAACACAGATGGGGAGAAGTGGGAGGGCTTGGGGGAAAAAACATGGGGAAGAGGCGAGAACACTGGGTGGGTGGGGCGAAAGATCACTGGGGAGGAAAAAATACGGGAGAGAGGGGGAGGAGATGAGAGAACAAGGGGTGGGAGAGAACACTTACAGGTGAGGGAGGAGGAGAGAACACTGACAGGTGGATGGGGAACACTAACAGGTGGGGGAGAGAATACTGACAGGTGGGGGGAGAGAACACTGTCAGGTGGGGGGGAGAGAATACTGACAGGTGAGGGGGGGAGAGAATACTAAAAGGTGGGGGGGAGAGAAAACTGACAGGTGGGGTAGAGAATACTGACAGGTGGGGGAGAGAGGAGAGAACACTGACAGGTGAGGGGAGAGAGGAGAGAACACTGACAGGTGAGGGGAGAGAGGAGAGAACACTGACAGGTGATGGGGAGAGAGGAGAGAACACTGACAGGTAAGGGGAGAGAGGAGAGAACACTGACAGGTGAGGGGAGAGAGGAGAGAACACTGACAGGTGAGGGGAGAGAGGAGAGAACACTGACAGGTGAGGGGAGAGAGGAGAGAACACTGACAGGTGAGGGGAGAGAGGAGAGAACACTGACAGGTGAGGGGAGAGAGGAGAGAACACTGACAGGTGAGGGGAGAGAGGAGAGAACACTGACAGGTGAGGGGAGAGAGGAGAGAACACTGACAGGTGGGGGAGAGAGGAGAGAACACTGACAGGTGGGGGAGAGAGGAGAGAACACTGACAGGTGAGGGGAGAGAGGAGAGAACACTGACAGGTGAGAGGAGAGAGGAGAGAACACTGACAGGTGAGGGGAGAGAGGAGAGAACACTGATGGGAGAGAAGAGAGCACATGGCATGAGAGAGGAGGAAAGAGACAGGCATGGAAGAAGAGGAGAGAGACTTTTATAGGAGGTAAAGGAGAGAGACAGATATGGGAAGGAAAAGAGACAAACAGACATGGGAAGGAAGAAAGACAGCAAGACATGGGAAGGGAAATTAAAGAGACAGACACAGGAAAGGAGATTATAGAGACATACAAGGGAAGGGAGAGGGAGAGGAAAGACCCAGACACGGGATGGAAGAGACCCAGACATGGGCTGGAAGAGACACACACATGGGACAGAAGAGACGCAGACATGGGACAAAAAAGAGACAGACATGGGACAGAAGAGAGACCGACATGGGACAGAAGAGAGACAGACATGGGACAGAAGAGAGACAGACATGGGACAGAAGAGAGGCAGACATGGGACAGAAGAGAGGCAGACATGGGACAGAAGAGACACACACATGGGACAGAAGAGAGACAGACATGGGACAGAAGAGAGGCAGACATGGGACAGAAGAGAGGCAGACATGGGACAGAAGAGACACACACATGGGACAGAAGAGAGACAGACATGGGACAGAAGAGAGAAAGACATGGCAAGTGTTAGGAGAGAGACAGACATGGGAAAGAAGGAAGAGAGACAGACATGAGAAATAATAGGAGAGAGTGACATACATGGGAAGGAAGAGAAAAGAATGACAGACATGGGAAGTGAGAGGGTAGCGATAGACATGGGAAGGGAGAGCAACTGGTGGACATCGGAAGGGAGATGCGAGTGACAGAAGAGGAGGAGAGGAAAATACAGATGGACATGGGAATAGCAAAAGACAGACGGACATATGGAGAGGAAAGACTGACGGACATGGGAAGAGGAAAGACAGATATCCCTGAGTAGTAACCCCTCCCAAGATCAAGTCACTGTTCTCAGCTGTTGTGAGAGCTGACTGGACCAAGGACAGAGGTGCCTAGCTGGGGTACCAAGAGGGGTTCCGTCACATATCTATAGTATTTTAGCTTTTTATAAACTCAGCACGCCAAGACTATTCATCTCTCTTGCTTCATGTACAGTATTATTTGCAATTCCTTGGGATACAGATGGTATAGCAGCTTTATACCGACAAGAATGCAGACTTCCTGTGCGTTTGATTTATCAGAATATTAATTGATACCTTACCTTTATCTTTAGTCATCCTTTTCTGCAGTTTTGTTTTTTAGCACCCTAAGCATATTCTTGACATTTTTATTTTCCGTTAATCTGTTCATATCATTCGTTGGCTGAATTTCTTTTTTTTTTTATTTTATATGCAGAGCAGTAAATAAATGGCATTCGAACTGCTGTCTTCAGTTTCATTTAATTTGATGCATTTACTTTAGATTTATTTTAAATAAAAGCTAGGCTTTTATTAATGTATATAATAATGATGAACATTACAAGACTCAGTTATTTAAGTGCAAGGATTATTCTGAAGTAGCCTACATATAAAAAAAATTGGCTCTGTATGTCCTGTTTTTACAGAGAGGAGACAGGTTCTGGTTGGTTCTCTAGCAGGATTTATTGCTTGCAAAACTCACTAGTTCAAATATTTGGAAACATTAACATGTATTCCGCTCACCTCACTTGGGTCTATTCACCAAAATCAGGGAGGGCATGTTGCCCTTAGTCTCAAAAACCACGTATGTTATTTCTTCTTCATTTGGTGGAGGTTTCCCTCCCACAGTGCAAAGTGTCAGGATTTCTACTAAAGCGCAGTCATTGTTATACGTAACAGACGCCGATTGCTTCTTTTTATTCCTCTCGGGACACGTGCCAGAGTTGTTATGCATGACCTCCTTTGTGAATAACAAGATGGCGCAAGGTGAGGGAGTTTGTAACAGCGACACAAGCTAGGCATCCAGCTACGTTTGTCTAATCCCTCCTATTTTTGCCCATGTTACAATTCATTTTATCTCATTTTTATGTCTCTCTGCCTTGTATGACCTAGACCAGCTGTAGCTTTTTCATAAATTGAGATACACAATAAAGTTCTAGATCAGTGTAGTCCAACATTTTTTGGAGGCCACTTAGAAGCATATCATTTAGAAGTTTAGGTCATGGGCCGAGAATTATTAATTTCAGGATGCAAAACAATGGAATCTTGTCACCTACCTTGTTTCACCTCCTGATCCGCCGCCATCGCGGATCAGGAGGACGCCATCCCGTCGGCTGGGGCTCAGAGTGAGAGCCCCAGCATCCCTTGATGCTGAGACGCGCGTCCAGTAAGACGCGCGCTCAGTGACGTCACGCACCCGTTCGCACATGCGCGAACGGGTGTTTCATGAATATTCATGAGCCCAGTTAAAGGGCTATTTATTAAATTAACCCCTCCCTTGCCAATTAATCAGAGGTGTGTCCTGAACAATTGGTAGTGTATTTAAATGGTCATTTCACAGGTTACCTTTGCCTGTGATAGTGCCTTGAGTATCTCACTAGCGTTTTGACTCCTGATTGACTCCGTTTATCTGTTGCTGACCCGGTTCGTCCCTATATACTCCATCGGTTTGTTCCTGCATTCCTGATTATTCTGTGTATGACCCTGCTGTTCCTGACTATTCTCCGTCCGCCGCCTGCCTCGATTTCTGTTAGTGACCTGTTTATCCGTATCTCTCCTGTCCGTGACCCGGCCTGTCTCCTGACTCTCCGTTTGCCTGTATTCCTGTACGATCCTATACGGGCTCCACTTGCTGAGTATCCGGTAGTAAGTGTTCCAGCAAAATCCTTGGTGACATACCACCGGCGGCTCAACCAAGGGTGTGTAGTCATTAAGGTGAAGACCAATACTTGCTACCTACGGTACTTAGTGAGTGTCCCTATAGCCTCATCTACACTTGTGGTCCATCTCCTGAACACGACCGTTACAAATCTATTTGCTTTTTTAGACCGTATAGGTGTTCCACAAAAACCCTAGAGAGCCACATCTGCTCCCCAGTTGGACTTCAATGTTCTAGATCATGGTGGATGAATTAGAATCATCCAGGACAGCAAACACACCAGTTTTTTTTTTTTAGGATTACACATTGCACATTATCCAGTAGTAAGCAATGTTACATGTGCGATCAAGAGCTCAATGACCTCCGTTGAGAGTTGGGGGGACATTTTTTTTCAAATGTTTGTGTCGAGACGTCAGATGCACCTTTTCGTAGACAGGTAACCATTTCCCTCGAGTTTCAAAATCCACTATTCAAACAAAAATCTGGCAAAGAAGCAAAGACGACAGAAGACTGCGGGCAGTCCCTCGTCTTGTTACTCACAATCAACTTCTACGGGGCCCAGGTGACCGTCATCTCGGAACTGTCTATAACAAACATGTTTAATATTTAAAATGCTCGTGGGCACCAAGTGGAAGAAAACAAAATCTCACTGTTAATTCAGTGGCCCAGAGTGTTCAAACAACGAACTGCGCTGTTCAATATTCATGATCCGGAATGAAGAAGGGCAGAATGATTTTGCTTTTATTTTGGTATATTTGTAAACACCTGACAATTGCAAGAGAGTGATTGACTTAAGCAAGTTTTATAATTATTATTTATTTGATTAAGACTTTACTTTTAGCAAATAAATGCAGCTCAGGTATAATGTGTACTACTGCCCATTTCACTTGTCACCAATTGACATTTAAAAAAATATATACATACATACATGCAGGTTGAGCTTCCTTTATCCAACATGCTTAGGACCAGAACTATTTTGGATAACGGATCAGTTTCACCAATAGGAAATATTAAATACTCTTTGCTCTCATGAAATACAGTAGTATCAATACAAATACTGTGTAGAGCAAATAAATCACTGTTACTGTGATGTAGATGTGATCTGAGGCATCGCTGGGAACCTGCCGTTGGCGTGTCAAGTCTGCACACGTGGCATTGTATTACCCTTTGTGGGGGAAATCTTAGCATGCATGTAAAGTCAGTTTAAGGGGTCTGGACACTGAAAGAACTGCTGTGTGCTGCATTCTGACAGGTGTGTGTGCCTTTTACAACTTGTGTCAAAATCAGAAGAAAACAATTGGATACTTTTTCATTATTTGGATAACCAATCATTTCTCATAACAGATTTTGGATAAGGGATACTCAATCTGTATAAATGAAGCATTGTAGGGTATTTTAAATAAGATTGTCTGAAGATTATGATGCTATGTGCACTTCAAATTTATTCTCTGGGTTTTGGATACACGTAGCTCAGAAAGTTACAGGTCTCGAAACTCCACAGCAAATGTACTCAAAGTGATCTTCGGTGTCTCTCAGTGTATAACAGAGCTCCACAGCACAAAAACTCACAGTGATGTGCAGCATGGGTGGGTGCAACAAGAAGCCCCACAGAAATAAAACTCATGCCAGTTTGTGAGTGAATCACAGAGCTCCACAGCAATAAAACCTACAGTAATATGCTTATGAGTGTAAGAGCTCCACAGCAACAAAAAAAACAACTTGCATTATTTTATGGTATGTCACATGGGTCCACGGCAATACAATTCCCCAGTGATGTTCTGATGAGTGTATCACAGAGCTCCACAGCAATAAAACCTACAGTAATATGCTTATGAGTGTAAGAGCTCCACAGCAAAAAAAAAAACAACTTGCATTATTTTATGGTATGTCACAGAGGTCCACGGCAATACAATTCCCCAATGATGTTCTGATGAGTGTATCACAGAGCTCCACAGCAATTGAAATCCACAGTAATGTGTGATATATATATGAATTTATATCTCTTTGGAATTATCCATGCACTGAAACTTTCTAACTACTCTAAATAAAGAAAAACAAATCTGAGCATCTGAAAAAATTAGTTCCGTACTTTTATGAATGATCACTGCACACAACAATGAGCAAACAATATATATAAATGTAATTGGCTATTAAGCGAGTATTTGGTCAGGTGCCCACATTTCCAAACTGTCATTCAATACACTTATTTTTGCAAGTGCAGTAAAAATATTTTCCTCTAACCACTTGCCACTATACCATATTCACTGCCTGAAGATGTGGTGCTATCAAATAAGTTTAATGCATTTAAAAGGGGCCTTTGATACTTTTTTTTAATGAAGCAGATCATAGAGGTTTTCTAAGTTAGTATAGGCATTAATATGTATTTAGTGCTTCTGGATCCAAAGAGAAATTACTGAAATAAGAGGGGGGAGGGGGGGGGATCCCTTTTCTTGGATCAACAGTGGTAAACAAGAAATCGGAAAAGGGTTGAACATGATGGATGCACGTTTTTTTTTTCCAGCCTAAACCTTATGTAACTATATGTATAGTTTCTGGTAATTTAAATCCAAAAATAGAAGAGTTTGGAGAATTTTTCCAACTCAGAAACTTTGGTCTTAATTTTGTAATTCCCTTTAGTTCTCACTTTCGTGCACAAAGCTCTTTGGGAATAGAGAAGGGCATTGCAAACATTAATCTGAAAATCATCTCTCATTTGTCTCAAAAGCTTGCTCTCAGGTTCTCCGCTTAGTCCATAAAGGTGTCATCTTATATCATTTCATTAGCATTATTTGTACAAACAAGGAACATGCAAGAGCATTCATATCAAGAAATAAGTTATGAATTGCTAAGTCTTGAACACATTCATAAGTCATTCTCAATTTTACAATGAAAGGCTGAATAGAGAGGCATTTCAAAGAAAAATCTCTCCGCTTAAGGGCACGGATACAACTCTTTCATATTAAAATTATGATCAGCAGCACTATCAAGCATATGATTACAGAACAAATTGCTTTAACTCTAGAAAAAAAAAGAAAAAAAAATCCCAGCTTGCTTTAAAGTTTGACAACAATCATAGCCCTGATGTGATTAAAGATAAACCTTTTATCTGTGACATATTTGGGGGGGAATAAATCATAATGGAGAGGAAGAATATGCTTGAGCAGCACAAAAAAAAAAAATGAGGACATCAAAACAATGCAAATTGCTCTTTTGTTAATGCCACTGGGTAGAAGGCAAGTGTAAAGCTATGGAAGCCGTTAATATTGTCATTTGAAAAGTAATGACTGCGACTTCTAGATAAAGTTTATTCAACGAATCATTTCTTCCCGGAATTAGCTTTCTTTGCCAAATACACTGTTTGCAAAATTATCCTCACATTACCTAATTTATTCACAGGAGTTTTGAAAAAGTGTCCCCAGGTAGGACGATGCTCCGAATTTTAATTGAGTCGTCAGTAGAATGTCTTGGGTGAAACTCTAGGGCAGTGATGCTGAACATTCTAGACCTTGAGTGTCCAGTCTTCTTCAGGAAGAAGGTCTCAGTGGGCCCTCTCATCCAGGCATTTCTCTGCCTATCAGTATCCGCCACCCTGCCCATTCTTGCTCTCCTTCCCTTCCTATAATTTCTATTGCTTCATGTGAAAAAACAATGCACTAAAGTGCCTACTATCCTCTGTCAGTCTTAGATCATAACATTTACTGGGTTCTCCATAACTGATGGTGATATTGTAGGCACATACTGTAGGCACATGCTGAGTGCCTCTCAGAGGTCTCAGAGTGCCACTTGTGGAACCTGTGCCATAGATTCCCCATCACTGCTCAGATTGGGAAGTTATTGAAGCCTTTCTGCTTTTTTTTTTTAGAATAGTAAAGGGATTGACATGGTTGAAACACTTTTTTTTTTTTTTTGAGGAAGCTACAGTGATATTGTGAATTGATTGAGTTTTACATCAAATTTCATATCCTGAAAGGTTTGGTTAGACTCACATTATGCAATTTATTTATATGAGATGTTGTAACCTAAGTGTAGCCTGCTCCAGGGCTGTTTTTTTTTTTCCAAGGGACAATTGAAAAGGGACCCATAGCCAGGTTCAGTTTTCCCCCCAACTGGAGAAATTAAATGGCCAAAATATTGTTGGGGAAGTAAGAAAAACTAAAACTTGCAAAAATCTTTAGTGAATGGCATTTTCTGAGGTTGAGATGGGGGCATGCGTGGGGGCATGCGTGGGTGGCCAATCTGATCTCTCATCTCTCATCTCAAACTTCAAACTCAGTCTTTAGTGAATAGACTACTATATGCACATGTTTTTTTTCCTTCCCCACAGTGCTGCACTTTCATTGATTCTTTTTCTATAATATCTGTCCTGCCTGTCTATTTATGGCTTTCTATGACGATAACTAAGATGAAGTTGCACCTTTGACCACTGAATTGTATTTGTCCATATGTTAACAGACCCCCCCCCTTAGCTGCCACCCTGCTGACTGAACACATTCTACTGATGGTGCATTAGTCAACTGAGCCATCTAACAAAGAACTGCACAGCTCAAAATATATATTTTAGATTATGAAAAAAGCAAAGGCCTTTTGTTTGTTTGATAAGCACTATAGTGTTTGATAGGATCTACCCTGCTCCTATTCTAGTCTTTAAATGTGGGCTATTAAATGCATTTTTCCCAGAAATAAAAGAAAGAAAAATCAATCTTTAAAAAAAAATACAAAAAAATACACGTTTAGAGGATTACAGAAAGATAGGGAAAAATATATATATAAATAAATATACTGCCGTAACCAGAAGATATAAGACATGATTATATCATTCCAAATAAATTGTTTTGTGAATTATAGTAGTAATATGTTTTGCTAGGGGAAAATGCCAAGAGAAGACTGCAGTTTTTGGCACATCACAGACTATTTGTTATCTTTTCAAACAGGGGGGTATGTGAGCCGGCATCACAGAGCTAGACAGTATGAAAGGGATCGGCACATGGGAAGCTGACAAAACAAAACAGATGATTGCTTGAACTGCCAAAGAGGCTTTGATCTGAAACACATGAAGAGTAACTGCTCTACAGATCACCATTCAAAACATAAGGCAAAGGAAAATCTGAATACATTACAGACTGTACAATGCACTCTCATGTATAACAAAGTATTCGGGAGCTGCAGATGGTCAAAGAAGCGGCTCAGATACCCAACTCTACAATGTAATATCCTCCAGTCCAGACACTGTAACATTTCATAGTTCTGAAGTTAAGATAATTAACACAGCAAAATAAAATTGGAATCATTATTTGATGGGGGGCAGGGGCGGAGAGCACAGTTTCCTATTTCATCTTTCCCATATTATTATACACAGCAGTATTATTTGTTCTAAAGCATCCTCTTCCACAGTGCTGTCTGATGGAAGAGCTCAACCTTCAAGCATTTGGTGACATATGATCAGTTATCTACCCAACCCCAGACAACTTTTAAATCAGGCAGAAGCTCCTAGTGCTGCCGCAGCTGAGACTCTAGGATTGATCTAATGCAATATAAGTTATTTTTTTTCCCCCACAAGGCTTACAGTCTATGATAAAGCACTTGGGCAGCGCAAAATGCACAGTATCAGATAGTCTGTTAACTGAAAATGGAAAGGTTTGTCGAATTCAGGGTGCTCAAAGTATTCATACCCTTAATATGGTTTATGGATTGACAGGAATAAGCCAAGTCTGGCGTTCCTGAAGCTAAGTCCACTCATTGTTTTTGAAACATTTCTTCTGTATCACTGTATCACTGTATGAAATAGATATATTGGTTAAATAATTTAATAAGTAAATCAAATCAATAAACAAAATAATTGTAAAGAAAACATATTCCACATTTTAAGGTTTTCTGCAGAATTCAAACTTACACAGCTGAGATCTCAGGTAATATCTACACCAGGGTACAGATCATGTAAAGCCATGACGTGTTTTGCTACAGGCTCTTGACATGTTCCTGGTATCTCTTGGTTATATGATAGATGCCTTCATGATGAAGGCGGAATTATAAAACCCTTTTCTTCCCTTCCAGGCAATGCAGCAAGTTCTGTATCTTCCAAACATCACAGATACCGTGGGATATCAAACACAGCCGAGTATATATTTGTATTTGACTTATTTGAGTTCGACCGTGAATAATGCATTGAGATTACTCTTCTTTTTAAGTCTGTTGTGCAGACTATGGCGAGCTCAATACAACATATTTCATCACATAAAACGAGAACCCGAAAGGGTCTGAGAATTGCAGGGAACTGACACAGGGGTTTAAAATGTGAGGCCAAATTCTCTCTTTCCTGAATGGACCCTTGAAGTCAGACCCTTTATTCAGTGGTGATGCTACCACGTAAGCCAATTAAGCGACTGCTTAGGGCCTCCACATTATCTAACCTGATGTGGGACAGTTATGGAAAAGGGGCAAGTAATGGACATTGGGGGCTCATGGGGTTTTTGACTTAAGTCCTCTAATAACCTAGAACCACCCATGGATATAGTCATGCCAGAGAGATAGCTCAGTGGGCTATTGTGTCCATGTTACAGGGTTTCACTCAGTCCTTGATCTGTCTGAGGTTAAAAAAAAATGTGTTGGATAAAAATGTCCTGTGAGTATGATGATTTGCTGAGTGTACTATATTATTTTCTTTTGTCATATTCCTAGATTTGTTGTCCCTGTCATTGTTTTTCAAAATAAATCCCCGAGGGATCCAACCATTTCCAGGCTGGAGGAAACCTTCTTTTCTTTGGGAATCTGCTGGTCTATGGCCCAGTCTTCTCAGGGTTAGATTTAACTTTGTTTGCAATACTATACTCAGGATGCACCCCCCCCCCCCCCAACTCTATCTTGGGGGGGTATGTATAACAAAGCGATACCAGGAACAAAGCACCCAAGAAATGGTGATAGCATTGTTTGTGTACATAGCAAAACATATTTCAAGGGTTTTGCACTATACGCACTGGTCCCACACTATTCTGGCCAAATCTATTTATGCAAAGTTTCTATTCCAACCCCCCACTCCCCCCACACATACACACACGACAGTGTTGATGTGTATACGAAAGACTCAATCACCATTATTACATAAGACATGGAGATTGTGCTGTTTTGCTACCTCCCCAACACTTTTGTGGGGGAGGTAGTTTTTAATAAATAAGCCCCATTTAGTCATTTACTATTATCATTTGTAAAAGGAGAATGGTACCAATAGTTACCCACTCGTGGGTCTATTCCCTAAAATTCAACTTTTTTGTAGACTCAAATTTTTGACTTTTGTTTTTTTTTTCCAAATTTGACTTAGTCTCAAAATGAAAGTCGAAGTCCAAAGTCTAATTTTAGTCAACAGACCCAAGAATAGGCACGATATATGATGGGAAATCAATGTTAATATCTCTTAAAAACTTTTTTTCTGGTATTAAAAAAATATTTATACATCAAATAAAGTTTATTTTAAGGAACTATTTTTACTTTAATGACTTGTCGTCCTATTCACAAAAAAAATATTCCATTTTACAAATATGTAATGACAAAAGAACAAATCTATGCCTAATGTCCATACAGTAGTAAATGATTGTGTGTATAAAGTGTTTATTTTCGTTTCGGCTTTTAAAGCACTTAATGGTCTCCAAATAGATCAATAAGTCAAATCTTTGGCAGGGAACTCACAGAAAATAACTAAAGTGCACCTGTCGAATACACAGCAGTGTGCATTTTAAAATGGGGTATTTTTTGAACCAAACAAGATTTCATCTTTTAAAAAAAAAAAAAAACATCATTATTTTTTCTTTGCAGTTCTTCCAAATGTAACATTTTGGATTGTAAGTTTGAAGACACATCATGATTCACTCGTGCTAGAAGGTGACAGTTGTAGAATATATATATATATATTAACACTTTAAAGGGACTTCGTCATCGAAATATTATCTTTAGGCCACTTGCACCCCGTTAAAAGTGTAATTTGAATGTTAAATTAATTGTGCACTATTCAGAAGATATTGTCCACCGGCACTAGCAGAGGGAGACCACCGCTCTATTCAGACATTGATCAGACTGGCTATGATTGGCTGTGTGTGTGCCAGCCTCTCTACCAACCCTGCCTCTCTAAAGATTCATATCAGGTTTACTTTGGTGAACGGGACATTTTTAAATACTTTGTTTTTTTTAAGGAAACTGTATAAATATCCAGGATCTCAGGACACATGCAAGTAAATGGTGCTCGGTCAATGACCAGCTTATCCGTCCATCCTAGTCGGGGAGATTCCGCTACCGATGACAATGTAAACAACCTAATATATAAACGTTTCTTCAATACCAAGATAGTACATGAGCAAAAGTATAGACCCGCCATATTCGCACCGCGTGAGTTAATCTTGGCCACCAAGAACTCTTAGCGCTGTTCAACCACCACATGTGGAGCCATAGGAGCTCCATACGCATGCATACATGCAATCTATCACCATCCTCCCAAATCATCCATCCTCGTGGGGAGATTCCCCTACTGATATTGATGAACAACAACCTATTATAAAAGTTTCTCCAAGGCCGAGAAAGTACACAGCCGTAGTTAATATTCAGCCAACGCACGTTTATCATACCTTAGAATATTTTGGTACTTTTGATTTAGTAGCATCTTCACATAATCAGTCCTTTCTTTTCTTCCCTGCTTTGTTAGATAATGGTTTTATTAGGGACTGTCATTCATAATTTATAGATCCCCTCTTTAAATTCAATGCCACTCTGTACTTTTCCTAGCCTCAGAGCAGCACAAATTCAAATTGCGATTGTTTACAAATCGTTCCACTTGGGGAGAGCTCTGGCTGGATTTGATAACCAAGATGCGCGGAGATGGGGAGATAATGACTAATTCATGTACTGAGCCGTCCGGGACATTTTGACAGGATCATTTATAACCTCCCCATATTACGCCCTAAGTAAAATATTGTCATTCCTGAAAGGAAGGGGCAGAAATGGTGACAAGCGATTGTCCCAAACCGGAGAAATAGAAGAATGCGAGTAGCATGCAGAATTAACAATTGTTAATATTTTAACAATGCGTTTCACATTATACCATTTATTTTATTGTCCTAAACAAATGAAAGACAGCTTCACTTTTTTTAACGCTTGATTCAGATACACCCGGGGTAACGCTGAGCGCTGCCTCTCAGCTGAGGCAGAGTTCAGCTGGATGCTGGCACACGCTAACTTTGTCACCTCGTGCCATCCGATCGGGGTCTCCCACTAGCAGAGAGAATGTCGGCAACAGCCGCAGCGCTGATGCATCCTAGGGAAGCCAATTTATCATCAATCTATGGCCACTCATTTTTTCACTTGCGCTTTAGTGGCTCTTTAACAATACAGGTATTTCATTTAACCATATTTTTTCAAATCTGCTAGAGATTTCCAATTACAATGCAATCTAGCGGTATAATTTAAATGTACAAGTGGAACAACTAGGCTTTTTGGTACTTAAAACGTATAACATGCAGTTATCATGAATGCACTAGAAAGATTCAATGGTGTGATTGTTTTAATTGCCGTGGTAGCTTTTTTTAAACTACATCATGTAATATTTAAATCCCCCGCAAAACCATATAATTTTGACCAATATTTAAAAAAAAAAAAAACGTATTGATAGGGTGCCTTCATTAATAATTACCATTTTTTTTACTGGTATATGCATACTCAAAAATGGAGCTTGTTACCATAACTCCACCCACAAGCATCTTTTGAAAATGATACAGTGTACAGCTGTATGCTCAGAAATGCACATCGTTCAGCCCTTCCCTTTGTGTGGGGTAAAGTGTTTGCATAGCTTGTATGCCGGCTTGTAGATGAGGAGGACGCTTTCCAAAGACATTGCTAGCCTGTGCGTTGCAAGTCTCCGTTTATGGTCATGGGAGTCTCATGACTGACTCTGAAAAGGAGTCTGGATGTGCTTTGATTAGGATTGACAGAGGAGCACGCCCTGTAATGCAAGACCGCTGCTCTCCAACTGGGGGACTACATCCTCCATACTCCCCATGCCAGCCACTAAGATGACGGAGAGTTATGATAGATTTAAGTCATCAACAGTTGGAGGGTGCTGTTGGACACCTCTTCTATAAATAAACCAGTATTGCAGCTATGGTTATAAACTAGATTTGATAAATGTATTTATTGTTTTAATTTAAGGAACCCTGTCACTTAAATATTGGTTCCTCTGTGAATAAGAGAATAAAAAGAACAACAGTTATCTATACATTGGCGTCTATAGACTAGCGATAATTACAACGTCCAGCCTCGGACAGATTTGGCTACCCCTCGTATATAACATTTGGACCTTGCAAACTGGTATTCACTAACCATTTTGCAAAGATGGAAACGCACTGAATGCAGCTGAAATGAAAGGGAGCGAGATTAAACTTAATTGAAATGCTTTTCACTTAAGTCCAAATGTCAAATTTAACTTAGCCTGAAAGTTCTTTCCCTGTTAATAAAATGCAATTTAAAAAAATCTCTCTAATATGTCTATTTTCAAAGAACTCCCTTTCATTGGAAATACCAAGCCACAAAGTGATGTCATAACTAGTAGACACCACAGACACAATTAAAACCTTTTTTGTTTTTACTTGCAGTTCTTCTGACACAATGTATAGATCATTCTTTTATTCTCTGCATTCACCGTAGAAGCACTTTTTCGTTGACAGGGTTCCTTTAATTCAATTTTTCTAGTCCCTTTTCATAGCTATTTTACATACTTCCATTTGATTCCTACACAAGACTTGTTACATTTGGCTGGATTTGCCAATGGAATAGAATTAGTCAGAGTCTAGCTATGATAAAGGCTCAATTGTCGCCTGAAGTATAACCATTAACTGGATCTGGACAAGGTTTTATCAGAACCTTTAAACCATTGAATAGAGCTGCCTTCTATACATATATATATAAATTCCAATACATTTCCCCAGAATAAAAATTCTACAATTATAGTAGATATGCAGGCAGCAGAGAAAAGCCTTGGAATGAAGCATTTGCATGCTGGGCATGGGAAAGCATTGAACTATACATAGACTATTTGTAAGATTAGGTCCTCAGTGATAGGAGTGGTAGTTACATATTGCAGTTAGATGCTGGCGGAGCCTTGGTGGTTAGTAGTTCTAAGATGACTGCATCATGGGGTATACTTCAGTAATGACATCCAGAGCACAGGGTTTAGCTTTTTTAAGACTATATAAGAATCCCCATTATCATAGGAGGAGGGAGTTGAATACGTCAGATGAAGCACAAGTCTGAAAGGGACACTACCACTTACATAAGATGTAACTAGATTACCTGTGCATTTAAAACAAACACGTATGCCACTGTCTTTTTTCTCTATGTTTGAATTAATTGCATATAAAAGTAAAAATAAAATTAGGTGTTTATCTCCAGCATCCATTTTGAGAATTTTACCCATGATGCAACATTCTCCAAAATCTTCCAGCAAGTATCACTTTACAACTGTGGCCAAAGCCTGCATGATGATGTCCTAAGATACTCTCCTGCTCTCTTACTGGCTCCTGTGTATCATAGTGGACTAGGTGGCTGTGTACAGCTTTTTTGTACCTGATTTCTAATACAAAGAGTGGAGATTAACCTGATCAAAGAGGAACATAACCCCGCCCCCTTGTGAGGTAATACCGTATTTGCTCGAATATAAGATGACCCTGATTATAAGACAACTCTCCCCCAAACTTTGGATATTCCTTTAGGAAAAAATTAAAAGCCATATTTTAAAACTGCCTTATAGGAATAAAGTTTAACTTGTAAATATTCACATGTACATTTCTTTTTCATATTTAATAAAAAAAGGATAGAAAAAATATGTTTCTTGTTTTTATTTTATTTGCCCATCTGCCCACCAGACTTAGCCAATGCTGCCCCTACCCCCTCGATCCCCCAGACTTGCCCATGCTGCCTCTGCCATCCCCCCCCCCAAGACTTGCCCATGCTGTCTCTGCCCCACCCCCAGACTTACCCAATTTCCCTGGTGCCTAATGGGGGAGGCCGGTGGGTACCTGCAGACATCCTCCGCTGCTGCCCGACACTTCCGTCTTCTATGATGGACCACTATCATAGAAGTCCCGACGGAAGTGCCGGGCAGCAGCTGAGGAAGTCTGCACGTATCGTGCAGACATCCACCTGCTGCTCCAATGTCCCTGGTGGCTAGTGGAGGCAGCCGGTGGATGTCTGCACGATATGCGCAGACATCTTACGCTGCTGCCCGACACTTCCGTCTTCTATGACAGACCTCCGTCATAGAAGTCCTGGCATTGTGCAGACATCCACCAGTGTTGTGAGGGGGATCCAGTTCCCCTGCAGCTCTGGCGGGTGCCTGGATCCTAGTCTTATAGTCAGACCTCAATTTGAGGTCTGATTATAAGACGAACCTCGAATATAAGACGAGGGGTATTTTTCAGAGCATTTGCACTGAAAAAAACCTTGTCTTATATTCGAGCAAATACTGTAGTTACATTACCCTCCCATTCAATGCAGGTCTATAGTCAGAATTCTGACTTATAGACTACATTCTGTGTCCCCAGCCAACAAAACGGTGGCACCCAGTCACACTTTTTTAATAAAATATTTAATAAAATAAATTTACATAACACAAACAAAACACATATCTGTAATCAACAATGCAAAATAAAAAAAAATAAACCCTTTTCATTTTTTGGTGGGAGAGTCCCTTTAATATAGCACAGATTCTAATGTACATTTAGCAGCGAAGATTTCAAAGAGCTACTAGGCTGGCTGTGTGTACTAGGCTGGCTCAGAGACAAAGGAGGATTATTTGGAGACACAAAATAAAATAACAAAAAAGTTAATCCGACCATGAATACAACGGCCATAACAATTATACAACGGTGAGCTCTTTTGTTATCGATGTGAATGAAAGCTGATTAAAAAGAGATTTAACAATTTACTGTGCAATCAGCTCCGGCTGTAGCAGTTTCCTCTGAATGTTCAATGTTAGAAGAGAACAAAAAAAAATAACAAAAACAAGTGATCTGTGAAAAAGTGGCAGCTCTGCTCATCCCGCCAGTGGTTTTAATTCAGCAAATTACTGCGGCTTTTATTAGGCGATTACCTCGCTGCACCTGACACTGTACAGAATGCTCAAGAGGCCGAGTTTATCTGTCTAAAGCAGGGGTCCTCAACCTGTCTGACCCCAGGACCCATTTGTCCTTTGTCATGAAGTCACAACAAAAAGAAATCAAAACACGAAACAAACCCTCCTACCAAAAAAAGGCTTATTCACAAAATAGGGCAGTAATCACAGGGCAAGTGAAAATAAAAGTGCTATTGAGTTAAAAACCCAATAAAATAAAAAGCCATTCAAACATATGAAAACATGGAGGATGAACTAGAAGTAATGGGAGAGCTGGTGATGCTTTTTGCTCCTGATAAGTGTCTTAAAGTCTGGGTTTATGGTAGACAAAGCAACTCCAAGGTAGTGTTCAGTGTTGATTCTGATCCTATTTTTGTCTTCAGCTGTCTTCAGCTGGACCAGATCTGAGAAGCCTCTCTCACAAAGGTAGGTTGTGCTGAATGGTAGGATGACTTTGATAGGATGGCTTGTGATGGAGGGATGTTCAGTCATCTCACTGCACCAGAAACGGGAAACGCTTACCTTTTTATCAGCATCCAATCACATGAGAGCTTTACAGGATGACTCCCTTCATTGCTTGGCAATATGGCAAAAAACACTTGTTTCAGGCATGGTTTCTCCTGGGAACCTCTCAGACCCTACACCTCACATCAACTAGAAACACATGTCTGCGACCTACTCTCAGCAGCTCTCGACCTACTTTTGGGTCAGGACCCACCCGTTGAGAAACACCAGACTAAAGGGACTGTATCTCCTAAACATTGCTGTAACTGTGAATGGAGAGAAGAAAAAAAGATGACATTGTGCCAGCAGAATTGCGGCAAATGCCTAAATTAAGCACGTTTTTTAACACATCGCTCACGTAGAATCGACGTTAATCCACAGAATTGCGATGTGTTTTCATTTTGTGAAATGCTTCAGCAAATGGTACAGGAGGAATGTATATATCACACAGGTCACAATTTAAAATTAGAGGGTCAGATTTTCAGGTGCTTTAATCAAGCAAGCGTGAACAGCAGGGAACTGACAAGGGAATCTCAAAATGAAGGATAAAGTAGCCGAGCTGGAAACAATTATTCTCTGATTTAGCTGTATTTCAGACTCTGCAATTCTGCCCTTTACGTTTTCAATTTATGAAGAAATCCCTAGATGTAATGAGAGAAAGGGTTACGTCACAAAGCGGGTGATGGGCGCATGGAAGAGCATTCCAGCAAAGAAAAGAAGTTAAAAAGGGACAACCTAAACATGGTATATACTGTGAATGTAGAGAATTAGAAATGTTGGGCTCTATTCACAGAAAATCGAGTTTGGCTCCAGGCGGTCGAGTTGGGAGGTCAAATTTGACTTAGACTCAAAACTGAATTCAACCTCACAATTTAAATACCTTGAGCTCTTCACTAAATTATACTGACCCTTCAACTTCATCCCCTACGACAAAGTCCAACTCCAACTCCCAATGGGACTTCAGCCTTCATAGAATGAAGAACAAGTTGGGAGGCGTGTTGGACTTAGATACATAAAACCTGTGCAACTCACCACCTCTAAGGGTGGTAGGTTGCACTGAAATCAATGAGAGCGCGGCAAAATTACCACACCTGGTAAAGTAACGGGCTTAAAGTTACTGCACCCAATAAAAAAAACCTTTAAAAAAAATAATGAACTTTTTAATTACCAGCACTGTGGGCTGGAGAAATAGCCCCTGGTCCCCTAATAATAGCTAAGGCGGAGTTGGAGCTAGATGGCTCCATCCTGGCTCCATATGGCTTCTTAATAGGTAACAGGGCCTGGGGGGTGAGCAAGATGCCCTTTCCCCCTTAATACGTTCAGTCTCTCTCCATCAGCAGATGATGGATGGATGCAGAACATTTTTTGTTAGGAGCATTATTTCATTTGTGGAAGGCTGAAGATATGGACATGAGGGTATAGCCGTTCATTTTGGCACATGTTTCAAGGGACTTTTTTTTCACAGGGGACCCTTTGTGTGCCAGGAGGGGGGGGTCAGTGATTTTGCACTAAAAGGGTTTATTTGTTTTTTACAGGTCAAATTCCCCCTTTTGGAAGTAGGCATTTTATTTCTTTTAGGGGAGCCTTTGAGGCAGACCCCTGCCACATTTATTACATGGGGGTCCAAGGGCCACTTTGGCAACACATTGTCCCATATATTTAAGTGCGAGCAAGGGACCCTGTGAAAACCCTCTGGCCCAGTTTATTTAATGATTGCCAAAGGTTCTTTGAAAGTGCCTCATCTTCTGAATCACTATGGCAATGGGAGCATCATCCCCAGCCCCTGAGTCCATTATCAATGGAAGAGGAGGCTGGGGGGCATCTTTTCCAGCTCCCCGACCCATAATTATTAGAAGACCAGGGCATATTGCCCTGATCCCGACCCCATTTATGAGGACTTGAGGGTGCGGCAGATCATTGTGGGACATTTTTGAAAGTTTTTTGTTTTTTTTAACAGGGCACCTTTTGTTTGGCCCATTTATTTAATGAGGAACCAGGGGCACTTGGGCAGCCCTGACTCTATGTGTTTAATGGGGGCAAGGGGCACTTGGGCAGTCCTTGGTCCCATTCATCATTAGGGGTTGGGGCATCATCACCAGCCCCCAGCTTCAAAACTAAATGAGGGGTACAGGGGGCATTCTTCCCAACCCCAAGCACTATTTTGGGGGTCAGGGGTATCTTGCCCAGCTCCTGGTCCCATCTGTTATTAAGGGGCTAGGGGTATCATAACCAGCCCTCAACTCCATCAATTAAGGAGTTGGTCCAATAGGCATTACCTTGGTTAACTACCTAATAAAATATACATTCTTCAAGGTTAAAATAAGAACTGTTCAGATTGGCAATAAAATTATAGAAACTCAGAAAGTGTGACTGATGGATGACTGGTAAGGGTGCAAGTAATAAAACAAGTGGAAAAACAGAGAAAAAAAACCATGCAAACTAGAGTGACCAAATTGTATGTAACTTCAGTTTATGTTGTAGCAAATACAAACACAAACGAACGATCAATTACACTTTTTTGTATTCGCTTTTCCTTTACAAGTCATGATTTTATGAAATGATCTACAATAAAACCGGCATAAAATGTTTGCATTAAAACCTGAATTTCTCTTGAATTATTTTGTACATAATAATGTGTATAATAATAATAATAATAAGTGTTCATGCATTGACGTTTTAAAACTGGCAGTAGAGGGGATTGAAAAGAATGGATCCTAGAAAATGGAACTTAATTGCACAGCATAAAAATTGGAATTATTATTTTTAAAAATTCAACATTTCTAAGACATTGCAAAATGTAAAAAAAAAATCATGAACTCGTATATTTGTGCCGGGAAGATTACATGAATTGTAAAGCAACAATAAATAAATCTAAAGTCTTTATTATTATTATTATTTTATTATTTTTTTTCAATCTAAGCACTTAACCTTAAAACACTCTAATTGTTATGCAAATACAGTCCCAAGCTTTTTTTCCCCTTTTGGAATGAGCAGTATTCGTGGGGAGAAAAAAAAAACTTGTTCTATCCATCTTGCAAGAAATAGAGCACCAAGAGATAGAGCACCAAGTGATAGAGCACCAAGAGATAGAGCACCAAGAGATAGAGCACCAAGAGATAGAGCAAAGCTTTGTGAGGATTATTCGTAAAGGTCCAAAAAATGACATTATGGGGGTTATTCACTAAAAGGTGAGTTGTAGGTGGGTTGCAGGTACGATGAGGTGAGATGAACATTTAATCTCACCAGTTTAGATATATATTGTGCAGGGACAATCCTGGTGAGTCTGCTCAGGTTTCTCCCTGCACAGTGTAGAGTTGAAATGGTGAGATTTCCATCGACTATGGATGTGCGGGCTTTTCTTTTTACAATTCCACTGTTCCATGCTTTGGAGCACTCTCACCTTGATAAACTCCTCCTGCATTTTATTTGACTTGCCAGCAAGTTTGGAGCCTGACCTGCCGGAGGGATGTTTCTTTTTCTATCTACAAGATACAGTGCGTGTGCCAATGCCATGTTCTCCTTCACTGAGAAACTCTGCTGGTATCTGGTAGGTCTTGCCTTTCTCTCTTTCTCCCACTGACTTGGTACTCTCCATGCCCTAATTCCTTTTTTGGTTTGTTTGCTTTTTCAATGATTTTGTGTTGCCTACTGGCTGCTAATCCCGCTCTTAATGGTGGTGTGGCTCATGACTTGAAAACATTCCTAGACAGTGATTGGGTTTCAGTTGATTACACCTATCATTTATATTGATTTCATGAACCCAGGCCTATTACCTGTTTGCGTTTAGTTTTTATTCTTGGTATGATTTCAGCTTCCCTTCTTTATTTCCAGGCATTTCTTTTTCTTGTCTGAAATTCCCTTTAGTAATGTTATAGCGATTTAGAGGCTGCCATTTTGGTTGGTGCATTTTGGATTGCATTCGGTTTTGGAATCAATCACCATAAAATCGGCTATGATGGACACATTTTTCAGGGTCATAGTGGGATATATTCTGTTGCTCGAAATTCAGCTTCCAAGGTGACCCCGAGATCCCCTAACCTTCCTGGACTTTGGGCCAGTTATTTCAGGCCCAAATTTCAGCACATATCTTGTAGATAGAAAAAGAAACATCCCTCCGGCAGGTCAGGCTCCAAACTTGCTGGCAAGTCAAATAAAATGCAGGAGGAGTTTATCAAGGTGAGAGTGCTCCAAAGCATGGAACAGTGGAATTGTAAAAAGAAAAGCCCGCACATCCATAGTCGATGGAAATTCTGTAATTTATTTTGGAAACGAAAATAATAAAACGCATAGAAAATGGTGGGGAGTGGGCACTTGACACATTTCACGTCCAAAGAGGTTTAATCGTATAATAAGCATCTTTGGCCATAAAACAAGTCAAATGCCCACTCCCACTGTTTTGTATGCGTTTGTTATTTTGGTTTCCACAATAAATAACAGCCATTCCACGGATGTTTGATGTGCTGTCTTTTCTTTTTACAATTTAACATATTTTGTAGACGCTTAAATGTATAGTGGAGTTTACAAGCTGGACTAAAATTAATCAAATCTAGGAGTCAGACTTGTAAATGTGGGAGCCGGTGGTTTTACCATAGACAATTAACTCTGGTTGTTGACCAGGGTTCGGCACATTGTGATGGGCAATTTAACAATGCTCTGTTGACCATTACTGACCTTGCCACAGACAGTGCCATCCTCGTAAAGAAAATTTGCAGATCCCTGGTACTGACACACTAAGCAGGACAGGAATAGTTAAACACACGCACTGTATATCATTTTGAAATACAGTTTTAATTGCATTTTTTAAATAGAATTCTATTGTGGGGCTTTGCTTACATTAATACCTAATCACATATGGGAGATTACAGAGGGATTAAACCCTTAAGAACAGCTTGTAAACACACAGACGGTACTTCTTTTAAACAATGTTCTTACAGAGCACTATTCAGAAGCCATTACCAGTGGTGTATCTTGATTTCATGCTGCCCTAGGCAGACAAAATTTGGGCACCCTCCCACCCACGTTGCACACCTATGACATGCCCCATCACCCACGTTGCACACCCACGACATGCCCCATCACCCCATTACATGCCCCATCACCCACATTGCACACACATTAAATGACCAATCACCCCATTACATGCCCCCATCACCCGCATTGCATACACCCACCACGTCCTTTACATGCTCCCATCACCCCGATTAATTTGAAAGAGCTAAAGCTTGCTGAAAGGTGGGGGAGGGAGAGAAAATGTTTGAAGCACTAGAAGTGTGCTTTAACACCCTCTGGCAAAGTTCCGCCCTCTGGCAAAGTGCCGCCCTAGGTGAGTGCCTGGTTTGCCTCGTGGAAGATGCACTACTGGCCATAACCAAATATTTATATATATTTCATAAAGACTTCCAGGCTGCCATATTGCAGAGTTGTTACTGCTGTGGATTGGTGTACCGCCTCTGTGGCACAGAACAAGTTGTCCATTGTCTCCACCTTCACAGCCCCTCTCTCCCCTCGGCATTTCTGGATCTGAGGTAGAGAACGAGCAATGAAAGGCTAATGGAAACTGTATAAAAAGGCATTCATGCTCATCCACGGCTAGATTTGTGTCTTGTCAATCTCTGCGCCTCACATATCATACTCGTACCTGCCTTGACTGTCTATCCTCTATGATGACCACGGTGACCTGATGAAGTTGTACCATGGGCCAATAAATAGTTTTTGTCTTGAGGGTCACACATCACTAGCCCTCTCTTGTGCTAGATAAATGGCAGCCGCCTAGTCGTTGTTTGTGCAAGAGACCAAGTTGAGCAAATTTTGAATAATGCTAAATGTCAGCAATTATAACAAGACAGAACTTCATCACTAATTATCGTAGTGTTAGCGCTTCCTTCACGTGGCATTATATCTATTAGGTAATAACATTCATTAACATACAAGGTAGACACCCATCATTCTGCCCTTTAATCGCCCATAGCACCGATCCCTCTGGCTCCCATGCTATAGCTGATACTTAATGTCTTCTACTCCAGTAGGCAAAAACATGTACCCCAAAGGTGCCAAATGGCAAAAATCATCATATCAAGTCATGTTATTATTCCTATAACAAAAAATATATATATTTAAAATTAAAAAAAGAATAAACTGCAAAGAAAGTAAGAAAAGTGTTAACGGAGTTGAGAGAATACTAACAAGTTCCTCTCGTCTTCATGTCAAAACACAGTGAGCTCAGAAATATCCACAGAAACATCACATCAAATAAAGAAATAGACAGAGAATAAAAAGGAAAGCTGACAGAATCACGTGTCTGTATGGCTGGTTAATCCCTTCTCTCTGCTGCAGGCCAATTTTCATGATGATCAACACATTTGTCCTGTGTCATGGATAGGCATACTATATGCAATCTTACATATATGCACAATGCGTCCTTAATAGGCAAACTATATGCAATATTACATATATGCACAATGCGTCCTTAATAGGCAAACTATATGCAATATTACATATATGCACAATGCGTCCTTAATAGGCAAACTATATGCAATATTACATATATGCACAATGCGTCCTTAATAGGCAAACTATATGCAATGTTACATATATGTACAATGTGTCCTGTGTCATGGATAGGCATACTATATGCAATATTACATATATGCACAATGCGTCCTTAATAGGCAAACTATATGCAATATTACATATATGCACAATGCGTCCTTAATAGGCAAACTATATGCAATGTTACATATATGTACAATGTGTCCTGTGTCATGGATAGGCATACTATATGCAATATTACATATATGCACAATGCGTCCTTAATAGGCAAACTATATGCAATGTTACATATATGTACAATGTGTCCTATGTCATGAACAGTCATACTATATGCAATGTTACATATGTGTACAATGTGTCCTGAATAGGAAAACTATATGCAATCTTACATATATGTACAATGTGTCCTATGTCACGAACAGTCATACTATATGCAATGTTACATATGTGTACAATGTGTCCTGAATAGGAAAACTATATGCAATGTTACATATATGTACATTGTGTCCTGTGTTTTGGATAGGCAAACTATATGCAACACTACATATATGTACAGTGTCCCATGTTACAGATATGCACAATGTGTCTTGAATAGGAACACTATATGAAATGTTACAAATATGTAATATGTGTCCTATGTCATGGATAGGCATACTGTATGCAATATTACATATATGTAAAATGTGTCCCATGTTACAGATATGCACAATGTATCCTGAAAAGGCAAACTATTTGCAATGCTACATATATGTACAATGTGTCCTATGTCATTGATAGGCAAACTATATGCAATATTACATATATGTACAATGTGTCCCATGTTACATATATGTACAATGCGTCTTTAATAGGCAAACTATATGCAAAGGTCGGGATATTGAGTGTTTAAATCCTGTCATATTGAGGGGTTAAATCCTGGCATATTGAGTGACAAATGCTGGCATATTGAGTGTCAGAATCCTAGCATATTGAGGGGTTAAATCCTGGCATATTGAGGGGTTAAATCCTGTAATATTGAGTGACAAATCCTGGCATATTGGGTTAAATCCTGGCATACTGAGTGACAAATCCTGGCATATTGGGTTAAATCCTGGCATACTGAGTGACAAATCCTGGCATATTGGGTACTATATGCAACATTACATATATGCACAATATGTTCTGAATAGGAAAACTATATGCAATGTTACATATATGTTTAATGTATCCCATGTTACAGATATGTACAATATATCCCATGACACAGTTATGTACAATGTGCAATGCTCCCTGTTAAGGAAAAGTCTGGTGTTAACAGTAAATTAATAGGCATTGGTGATTCACTGCCCATCGCTAATGCCATTAATGGGTGTGATGACCTCGTTACCTCACCCTCCATGCTTTCTATTACTGCACAAACAGTGATTAAATCACCAAAAATGTGTTAAATGGTATACGCAGCTAATATATGCACAATTTAACCTTTACAGTGCTATAGGGAACACAAATGGTGCACCCTACAGCTCTGAAAGGGTTAACCTGTCCAAAACAAATGATGGGGGAGGCACAGGAACTTTCCCAATGTCCCACACGTCCCCCCTAATAAAACAAGACTCCTAGTGCCACATGATACTAATTGCCCCCTGCGGTCACTAAAATAAAATGCCTCCCCCGTATAAAATAATGCTCCTCCCTGGGGCCACAGACTGGTGCTATACAGGTGAAATTATTTAATGAAATAAATGATAGGCCCTCCCCTCAGGGCTCAGGGCCGAAGAAATAAAACATCAAAAAAATGCTCCTGGCACAATAAATAAAATAAATACAATCCCTACCTACTCCCCCCACCTCGCCAAGGTAGGGGGAATGATCACAAATGGCCCCCCAAAATGGCCCCCAAATCTGGAACAACACACTTTAAATGTGGGTGGTGAAAGTTACTGGTGCCCTGCAAGTTAAAATATAACCTGTATCCTGGAATGGCGACATCATGGATCCCACCTCAACTTGCGACCCAGGGAAAGGGACCGTCAGTAAAATAAGAACAGCCACTCAGATGCCTCCTACTTTTTTTCTGACATTCTGTGTCTGCCCGCCATGAGAGCAGACTTTAAAAAGATAGTTTTCTTTATGGATGGCCCCTTTCCCTGGGCTGGAAGATTAAGATCACCTCTGGAGTCAGGTAATATTTTATTTACACCCTTTGTGTGCCAGGGCACTCAAAGGATGTTATTTTAATTTTAGGTTATGAGGTCTTTTTAAATTTTCCCCCTTCTACATTTGGCACACAGGGTCCCAGGAAGTGAATATTATTTTATTTGGGGTTTGGGACACAGCCCCAGCCTCATGCTCAGGGCAAACCTTTATTAAATTCTAATTTTGGCCTTGGAGCATAATGTCAGCCTTAGGGCCTGCGGGGGACGTTAATATTAGTCGTGACCACGTCATGGCGCTAACTCGCAGTCCCTAGCTGGGGCCATATTTATTTTTGGGTGGATGGAATGCTCGGGGACTTGTAATTGGGGGAAATTAGGAATAACGTCATTTTGTGCTAAATCTCGTTATTACCACAAAACACCATTGCAGTCCCATCGAACATTAATCCTTCAGGAAAAATCGTGGGGTATTCAGACTTTAACATTACCACTTGTGGTTGAATAAAATACCTCTTGTTGGAGGGCAGGACTTTGGCTTATTTCTTATACTATTTGGGGCCTGGTAGATTCCTGTTATAGCCCCCTTGAGCGACTGTCTGCTGTCCAACTTTATGGAATAAGTAGACGCTGGCCGTAAAGCATAGAGAAATCATTTTACTCATATTGGCAGCAAAAGAAAGAAAGAAAAAAAAAAAAACACCGTATGAGCTTTCAAAATCTTAAATACATAGATATCAGAGCGCTGAGACTATGTCGTTAAACGCAAAGGCCTTCATATTCCACCAAAGCATGATTTCACTGCTGTTCCCTTGGCTGCATTTAATGCATCTTTTTGTTAGTGAGAAGTGTGACATTGAGTGATTTAAATGGAATATCTAAAACTTCATATACAGCGTTAACATTTATTCTAAAGACAAAAGAGGAAAAAAGAAAAAAAATACGTGGTTTGATTGCTGGACTGATTTAAAGTTTTCAAAGTTGAGGATAGTCGTATATTCTGATTAGAGAGTGAATACAGAACAGCTCTCTGGATGGAAAAGTTGAGGATATTTTAACCCTATGTTTTGTCATTGTTCATCTGCAGCCATTTTGGTTCCAGAGGCAAAAGGGTGTGTATATATAAAACGGGGGCTCCCCAAAATTAGTGGCAAGTGGGTGCGCTATCCGTGCTTGCACCAAAAGGGGAGAGTTTGAGCGGCTGAAAAACAAATCTGATGCACTTGTGTGTAAAATTACAAGTGTTGAAAAAACGCTTAGAACAGTGGAGGCAATTTGACAGCTCCCGTTATTTAAAAAAAAAACATAAAAATCCCTTTTATGAAGATCAAATGTAATTAGACTGAACTTTTTATTTTTACCAATTCCTGACATTTTGTTTTGAGTGAGTTTTATACATAATCCCCAAAATGTGTTCATTTATTTGTATAATTCACATGATATACAGGTTTGAATATGCTCCGCTCAGGTGGAATTAAATATTATAATATTCCAGGGAGGACAAACTGAAAATTGGGAAAGTGTTAAAAATATGTATTTTAATGTCACCCAGACACTGTACGTCTTAGAGATAGAGTTAGGGTTAAAGTTAGGGTTAGCGTTTGGTTAGGGTTGAATGGTCGCTGCAGGAGAATGTAGGAAATACAAAAATGATCAAACATGATCTATGGATTGTGTTAGCAGAACTGCAAGATGAAAGGGATACTAAACGTTATTTTTCACTTGTGCTTCTATATTAGAAAGAAATGTTGTTTGTCCCTAATGTGAGGATGAACTGGCGTGTACTTTTGAGGCAGTTTATCCTCTGACCCACAGCTTTCATGTTTCTATAGGAAGCAGGCAGCCGTCTGGTTGGCGACCGGCTCTGACAGCCAACCCTCGCGGTAGGCCGTCAGAGTGGAGCGAGAGACACATGTGAGACACAGCGGATAGTAAACCTATCTATTAAGATACACGTCGGGTTTAATTAAATGTCCCGGAACATGTTTTAAGGAAGCAAGGGTTAAACAATGTATAATGTTCTTTTAAGAGAAATACAGGTTTTAAATGTGTCACCTGCTTATGACATCAGCGTGTGAATTTATATGCAAATTACAAGCAATATTTTTTTAAATATTTTTATTAGGAAAATAGAAAAAGAAATGACAGCATATTATATCCGTGCATTTAAAACATTTCTAAAAACGGATTTCATCAAATATGAAAGGAGCGTACTTAGATGATATACTTCTGTTTGCCTCCCGTATATCCAAAAATTGCTTAACATTTCTGAGCTGTTATCAACATTGATATTCTCGGAACAAGAAAGTTTCATTTCATCTACCTATAAAAAAAAACAGAAATAGAAAACAAACATGACAGAACAGGACAAACAACAAATCAATGATTCTGCCTCCACACGGACATTATCGGAAGTAGTTACTGTGGCTCAGAAACACCTCTTTTTAGATCTAGTTTGTTCTCCGCCTATCTTTTCCCTTAATTACAAGCAATTTTAATTACCAGCCTTTTAGCAAAATACTGGCTGTGTGTCAACCCTACATGCGTGTGTGTGACAATACGCAACTCAAAATGATACAACATGGAACACAGAACAATATATATATAACATATACTATCATATACAGTGCAAACAATCCTCCTCTTACCCACATGTCCTACCTCCTCCCAGCCTTCTCTACTGATTAATAAATGACATTAAATATTGATGTTTCTGTCGGAATAACTGACGTTCCTGCTATTGGCTTTAGACTAAGAAGACCAAATTAGATGCAGAATAAGTCGAAGACTGATATCCCTGCCGGTTGTCATCAGGGTTCAGGGCTGAACCCTGATCTCATAGAGAAGGTATTAGGAGTGTCACCTGGCCTCATAGCACCTCTGGGGCGGAGCTAAAACAGGACAGAGTCAGGTGACATTAATCAATGCTATGTGATTCAGTTCCAGCCTACCCACTGGGAGTCTGGAATTTACCTCTTACTCTCTCCAACGATGTATGTCTCATAAATATACACAGTGTATAAACTGTGCCAGAGTTGTCCCAAATTAATGGGACATGGTCTCAAAAAGCAGGACTGTCCTATCACACCTTTGACTGTTGGCAACTATGAGATTGGTTTTATGAGCCTGCTCAAGAGCAGCTGAATTGGAGTATTTTTCTAACCTGGCTACTTTCACCTCACATTTGAAATTCCCTTGTCAATTTCCTGCAATACCTGATTTCGTTTGTGCAGTGCATTTGGGTTTGAAACATGGAGACTGGTCAGTGGATCAGATAGGGTCTCCCCTACTAATCCCAGCAGTAAAAAAAAAATAGTGGATTGTACTATTACTTTAAATTCTATTGAGATCTTCCAATTTACAGCCTTCCGAACTTTGCAGAAGTAGATTAACAGCATGATTGGGGGGGGACAGTGTTAGGAAAGAAAAATAAGAGTAAGTAACTTGTACTCTGATGATTTGAAATCAGAAAAGATGGAAGATTTGCTCAAGCACAGAGAAAATGTGTGTTATAATCCAATCAGCCAGGCTCAGGAATCGCTGATTTTAACGGATAGCACAATGACTCACCCCACGTCTAACGAGATAATAACATGCCACGTGAATTCTAATGCCGTCAGTTTATGGGGGAAAAAAAACAAAATGTTGTCTAAAAATACAAATTCCAATTTATTGAGCAGTGGCAATAAGTCAGCGTATACTGTACTAGGGAGGTTCAAATGATAAAGAAGTGAGGACCAGAGACTTGGGAAGAGCACCAGGTAAGTTAGAGTGAACCTTGCAAGATCACATGTCTTCTTGGCTCTGGCCCCACTCTATTTCGGTTTATAGAAAGCCAATAGCATTACATGGCTATTGGCTTTCTATAAACTGAAATAGAGTCCCCATTCATACGAATAGGTCAGTTGACCTATTCGTATGAATGGGGACAATCACCCACATTTTACTTCATTTTGCAGCCCTCTAGCCCTTTCTAGGACTTTTTTAGAGGCATTTTAGTGGCCAAAAGTTTGTGTCCCCATTGACTTCAATGGGGTTCAGGTTCGGGGTCAAGTTCGGGGTCAAGTTCGGGCACAGACCCGGAAATTTTTTCGAAGTTCGGCCACTGAGTACACATACCAATTTATTAACAACCAATAGGAACAGGCATTAATGCATACACTTAAAGGTTAGGCATAGGTCAGCCGTCATGTCCCCTTTCTGTTAGTACATCAATTGGCAGAGGTTCTCCGGTACTAATAATTCGCTGCCAAGTGCTTGATTCTTTATACATAGTCTGTTTTAACCGCCGGCACACAGGAAGATAGAACCAGTATTAGGCACCTTCTTTATACATAGATTTACAGTGTAGATTGCATTATATAATATTGCACTTACTCACCCGGTCAGTATTTCTACAGCATATTGACACATCTTATAATAAATAGAAGACCGTAATTAATTCACACTAAACACTCTTGGTGCATAAATAAACATCTTTCAGTTTAATACGCTATAGTTATGTTTTAATCGGCGTTCCCTCTCTTCCCTAAAACAATTATATGTAGATAATTTATGCTTCTGGATCCATACCTTTCCAGGCAGCTATTCTCCGATCCCTTTCCCAGTTTTCTTTACTTGCTAATCAGTCTTTTGCAGAGTAATCCCTGAATACTGGATATCCTTTTGTATTAGCGATCTCATCAATCAGCCTCTGTTTATGTATTTAAATAAACACAATATGTTAATAATATCGCACGCTGGTGTGTTCATTTCAAATTAGTGAATGTTAAGTTGGTTGGTAGAATTATCCACACTGCGTATGCCATCCTAACAGACGATCTATGCCCAAACGACCTTTGCACACAGCATAGACCATCCTCTGAACAGCAGCTCACCACGGCATCCCAAGTTGAACTGCGCACTGGATCCCACTGCAGACACCTGTATCGATTCCTTTCTCTCAGATGAGGCCACCTTGAATGACAAGAGCATTACGTGAACACACTGGTCTAGTTTTATTTTATTTTTTTGTTACACTATAAATATTGATATTATTGATGTTTTTTTTTATCATGCAATAGTAAAAGTTACTGTATTTTCTTTAATTGTTTAGAATTATTTTACTCTTTGTTAAAGTAGCCGGCACCAGTTTTTTGTTCTGTATTATGACCCAAGCACATCCTAACCCAAGCATACCAACCATAGCAAGAAATGACACAGGAATCATGGGAAAAAGACTGGCTGCAGCCCCGTTATTAAAGCAACTTAAATAATAAAGAAAATATGTCAAATAACTTGTACAACATGATAAAAAACATAACATAAATTATAACAATTAAAGAACCTAGGGCAGGACATTATCCCTTTAAAAATGGTATGCCTTTTTTTGGGACACCCCGCCAAATACCCCCAGCTGGGGTTGAAGTGTCGGGCTGCTCTAGCCGTTTTATCCCCCCATGGCCAGAACCTGGCACTGACTTTGATAACTAAACACATCCAATCGCTGTAATCCTTAGGTCAGAGGGCACCTCCCCAGACATGTCTGGTGTGCCTGGGTCCCGAGGCACTCAGTGTATGTCGGTTTCAGCTCTACAATCCATGATCAGAACTGCAGGATGTGCCAGGAACCTCCTGTGCTAACAAGTGGGTAAAGAGGTCCCTTTAAAAATCTTGTTCCTATGGAAAGTAAGCTTGTGGGTCCACAAGGAGAGGAAACCAGCCATGCTGGTTAAATCTCTATATTTTCAGGATCAAAGGCAGTTTTTTTAAGGTGGGGTATGCATATACTATGCAGAGGCTTAGGAAGGCTGAGCATCATTAATTACATGAGGTAATATAAAAGACCTTAAGGGTTCTTTAGCTAAGATAGTGTACAGAACCCTTAAGCTGGAATACCCATTCTGAGGAATAAAACACATGCACAATTCTGAATGTACAGCAGTACTGCTCCGAACGTCCAAAAGTCAGGCAGAGGGTGGAGCCCTCCAGCTTTTGCTCAAATAGACTTATCTGGGGAATCATTTTTCTGCAATTGGTCTTATGTGTGGCCTAAAATTGGTTCGTTTTTGTAATAATTTGAGTCTGTTGGAAGCTTTCTGTGGGATATTATGTGCTATGATAAAGAAGATTAAAAAGAGAATATCTGAGTACAAACAGATCTGATGGGTTTCATTTTATTAAACGTACAAGGTTTAATTAGATCCGGTATCCCAAGGCTATTATTTTAAAACGTGTCTTCTCATTTCATTTTTTTCGAGCTTCTGATTTGTTTTAACTCTTGCTGAGTTACATATCGTGCCATGATATGAATTATGCACAAATCAGACAGGGGCTATTCACTAAAACTGGACCAAAACTTACACTGAAAAAACAGGCATTGATAGCAGAGCAGGAAAGATGGCCATCATTGTTTTCAATACCTGTTTTTTTGCAGTTCACTTGTCAGTTCAGTTTAGTGACAAGCCATCTATCTGTTTTTTTTTTTATTTTGCCTTGAACTTTTTTTTTTTGGGTGGGGTGGGGGGGTTACTTATAAGTACTTTATCAGTTTTTAAAGTGGACTTATTGCCCTGGATTTGATGGTAATGCTATTGCTATTCTATAAAAAGAAAGTCTATAAACAGAACGTCGTTCGATGTATAGACTTTCGGCTTATGGAATACATGTAATACTATTGGCTTTCTATAAACCGAAATAGAGTCCCCATTCATAAGAATTTCTTATGAATGGGGACTCTATTTCGGTTTATAGAAAGCCCATAGCATTACATACAATGTAATCGCTGAACCCCGAACTCCAACACGGACATACAGTGAAATGTCCGTGTTCGGTTCGAGGGTCCGGAAAACCGTAAAGTTCGGTACAAACCTGAACAGTGCGGTTCGGGTTCGCTCAACACTAATCTCCACCTATACTTCTGGATGGGGGACCAAAGTCCCAGCTCTACCTCCAAAATCGGCACTGTCCCGCACAACTACAGTTCATTTTAGGATGCAGAGACAGAATACTATGGTTAATAAACTCATGTACACTCATGTAATGATACTTGATGCTACCTGAACTTGTGCTCCTGCTTGAGCACAGGTGACCGCTGTTGGATACCTTTGAAGTCTCACGATTTTATAGGTTTAAAGGGACCTCATCACTCTCTCCTCAGTGCAAATACAGAGGATAAGAAATGGTTTCTATGTTATGTTACCAGAATTTCAGGCAAATGCACACATTAAGAGAATAAATAGAATATACATGTCTGTGGTGTCCCCTGTTTGTGACATCACTTTGATGCCTGTTATGCAAAACATTTTTGCAAACTTTTCTTGTCACTTAACATTGGCCTCAAGCCAGTTTGTCTGTACAGTACCGGCTGGGTGGCAACCTTACATGCATATTACACATTCCCCGTGGTAAATTGGGATGTCCGAAACTGGAGACACCACAGACCAGAGTTGACTTTTATAAACAACCTCCAGAGTAAAAGTTTTTGACTCTCTGTCTCCTCAGATTCACTCTGCAGCTATATTTCTTACCGTGACAAAGATATTGAAGGCAAATTGATTGAAAATGATTTCACCCCAGGGAAATATCTTGATGCAGTTGGAGTCAAACTGACTGAACAAGCATATTTTACCAGTGATGACCTCTAGTTTCTTTTTCTTAAAAAAAAAAAATTGAAAGCATTTAAGATCTGTCCTACACAGTTTAGTGCACCCCATCCTGAGCACTGATTGTGAAGATCACTTCAGCACAAGAGAGATTAAGAAATGTCAGCCTTGTGTCAGACATGTGGCACTTCACACTTCTCCAGATCTATTAGAAACTTGTTTTTCAGATGTTTTCCTGGGAATCATAGCCAGAAAAGATAAAAATAGACTTATGAAAGAAAGAACTGCAGTGAATTGAGAAGGGCATTACAAACGGAAGGCCGAAAAAGCAGAGTTTGAAGAATTGTAGAATTTTTCCAGCTCGGCTAGCATAACCTCAAGTTTGTAATCCCCTTCTCAAGTATCTGCAATTCCACTGTCAGTGGTCATAATGTTATCAGCCATAACATTATGACCACTGACAGGTGGCAAACCAGCGGAGAAAGAGTGATTCTTTGGGTAATGTTCTGCTGGGAAACCTTGGGTCCTGCCATGTGGATGTTATTTTGACACGTACCACCTACCTAAGCATTGTTACAGATCATGTACACCCTTTCATGGAAACGGTATTCCCTGATGGCATTGGCCTCTTTCAGCAGGATAATGAGCCCTGCCACAAAGCAGAAATGGTTCAGGAATGGTTTGATGAACACAACAATGAGTTCAAGGTTCTGACTTGGCCTCCAAATTCCCCAGATCTCCATCCAATTGAGCATCTGTGGGATGTGCTGGACAAACAACTCTGATCCATGGAGATCCCACCTCACAACTTACAGGACTTAAAGGATCTGCTGCGAACGTCTTGGTGCCAGTTACCCCAGCACACCTTCAGAGGTCTAGTGAGTCCATGCTCGACGGGTCAGAGCTGTTTTGGCAGCAAAAAGGGAGCTACACAATATTAGGCAGGTGATCATAATGTTGTGGATGATCGGTGTATGTTGTAACTGGATTCTGCAAATTCATTGTCCCATCATTGCCCAATTAAAAAAAGGTGCTCTCCATTATTTATTTATTTTTAGTTTATTTTAAAAAAATAACAAGCCCATACATATTATGTTTGTTATTCCTACATATAAGGGGCTTACAACTCCAGCCACTTGGTGTTCCCAAATTTCCGAAAAGGTGCTTGTGTTAAATTAAAAGGACAACTTTAAAGTCCACGATGCCAGAGTTTATCTGGCATAATGATAAATGCCTTAGCACGGAAAGACTTCAAATTATTCACATAAATCACCAGTAAAATGTTTTATTAGACACTGCAGAAATTGAGCTTGCAGAAAAATATATAGTTTTAATGATAATGATTTAGTTTATGCTAGAAAAACACTTACAGTGAAATACGTGGCACAAGGAACATACTGCTGGTCATTGTAAAGAATGATTTACCAATTATACACCGGCGTTTACAGGATTTCATCCCTCAAGCTGCTTTATATAATTATTTTAGCTGGGAGATCTGCATTTCTTAAAATTAAGTAGTAATAATAATAATAATGCACAATCTGCTTCTGTTGGATTATGAAGATGTTGAACCTTCTGCATTTAAAATTGCATTTAAAATGGAAACTATAAAGTACGGACTATAACTGTTTTTAAATATATTTCTTGGATCACGTAGAGGGACATTCCAATTGAATAATAAATTAAACTAACATGAACGCCAAAATATTAAAGGGGCTATTAAACTTTGGAGGTCAACTGTCACTTTGAGACTAAGTCAATTTCGACCTCCAATCTCGACCTCTGAGTTGACCACAGCTCGACACAACTTGCTAAATTCAAACTCGAACTCCTTTGGGTTTTTCTAACTCAAACTCAGGTGCCGGGTTTGGAGGTGGAGTTTGACTCCCAAAGGAAATAATGGGACTCGCCAGCATTAAAGTAAGTGAGTTGAAATGTTTTTTTCTAAGTCAAACTTGACCTCCAAACTCAGGTGCCAAGTCTTGACCTCCTCAGTATACCACATCTCGACCTAGCTAAAAGGTTAGTGAATACCATTTTCCGAGGTCCAGAGGAGGCATTCGAAAGGAGGGGGCAAGTCTATTCGACTTTGGAGTGTTTCTGTGGGAATTTTTTCCCATTCATCCAGTAGTACCTTCGTGAGGTCAGGTACTGATGTTGGATGAGAAAGTCTGGCTCACAATCTCCGTTCTAGTTCATCCCGAAGGTGTTTGATGGAGTTGAGGTCAGGACTCTGTGTGGACCAGTCAAGTTCATCCACACCAGACTCATCCAACCATGTTTTGTTCACTGGGACATAGTCATGCTGGACTAGAAAAGGCGTTTCCCTAAACTGTTCCCACAAAGTTGGAATCATAGCATTGTCCAAAATCTTGCTTACATTGGATTTAGGTAATCTAGAATATTTATAGGATTGATGCTGCCAAAAATACCCATTCCATGGTCCAGGGCGAGAAAGTCCCTCCGTCAGTCTATCAAGGCTGCTGAAATTTCCCATGAGCGCTTGCATCAACAGTACGGTGACCAAGAGGGGAGAACAAGGGGGCTTCACAACGAGGCTCCAAGAGAACCCCTTATTTGAACTGACCCTTATCCAAAAATGTTCTGTGTGATTTCGGATAATGCATATGCGGAAAAGGGATACTCAACCTGTATTTGAATATTTTAGAACTCAGAAGTTACATAAAAATGCAGTTTTTTAAGTAACATATAGCTGGATCCTTTTTTTTAAAATCAAGACACCACGTGCAAAGAGATGGGATCAGGCTCCTTTTTAGGACACGGGCATCCTTGAATAATCTGGATGCTCTTAAACTAATTAAATATACGACTGTTTACAATTTTCTCATTATAATTTGCTTTTAATATTTTCCCGAGTCAGCATACTGTCAGCTTCCGTCAATCCCCGAATATTATTGTTTTACTGATAAAACTGCAGTCATTGTAATCAGTGAATAATTAATTTCACGGTTATTATAAAAGTAATTGATTTCCTTGTGATTATTACATTGTTCCAGGGCACACATCACTAAGCAGCTGATTAAAATATCCATTTCTAATCAGCGTTTCTCACGCCTATTTTTTTTAAACATTTTTTTGCCCATTTTGAAGTTATTTTGGATACCTGAACTCTCGGTTTTGATGTTCCTTTTCAAGTTAAAAATGAAGACTAACATACCTCTTTAAGAACTACAAGAAACATTCTACGACATGACTACGTGTTCGGGAAAAGAATGACGCATAGAACAGAACCTTCAAAAGATGAAAAACACCTAAAAGACCTTAATTCATTAGTCTTATAGTAATCCCTCTCGAATGAGCTACTGGGTGCAGTCGTCGCTGGCTCTAGCCGCTTTAGAGCCTCTGTATGTATTATAGCAAGTTCAGACTTTGGTGAGTTCTCCGATGTGCAAAGTTGCAGGGCCAAAGAACAGTGGCCTCCCCAGCCAGGGTGGACTCCCTACTGTGAGAGATAAAGACCGCCTTGAAGATCGGAGGTTGCAGAACCTCCTGCACCAGTAAAGAACAGATCCTGAAGTCTATGTCATGTTGGTCAGTGAAGTTGTTCAGAGTTCCCAAGAGAAAGGACGAGTTGCCTCCAGCGAAATACTTTCGAGAGTAAAGATTCTAAAGTGATAAGTATGCCAAATGAGGCTTGACCTATAAGTATTCCTGGTGTGCATTACTTTCTGTACTACACAGAGATTATAGTGGAATTGATCTGACCTTGTGAGGGACAATGTAATTATTATTTTTTTGGAGGCTTCACAGACCCTAGTGTCCTGGTATTGTATCTCAGCAGCAGTCAGAGTCCAAATCGTACATACTGCTTCTCTTTTCAATGTCGATCTAACGTAACCTCCAATGGTCCCGATTCTGGACTGCTACCCCACTTTTCATGATTTTCATTCTCCGGTGACATCGGCAAGCTACGCACAAAGCCGACTTTGGGGAATTTTAATAGCCGATTCGAATGGAACACAAACTATCTCTTATTACGTCACATTACCTCAATGTCTAAAGATGAGGCTGAGCTTGCTTATTGATTTATTTTTATCACCCCCAAAATTCAGGGACCTCTTGATCATGCACCCCAATAGGAAGCCTAATGTGACATTCTCACTTGGATGGCTGACTCAGATTTGTCCAGCATTTTACAATTATCTTCCCTGTTACATACTAAAGAGACAATTTTTTTGATTTAAAGAAAGGCTCTGTGGTTAGCAGAATTTGGTAGGGGTGTAGTGTTAATGGGAATCTATTTTACAACACGACCCCCCCCCCCCCCCAAAAAAAAAATCTTCTACAGCCCTATTCCAGTGTCATCATGATTCTCCTCCCCATTAAATGTGTCCTAATAGGAGCACTCTGCAGTCAGAATGGCCAGGAAGCATCACGTGACTAAGATTCTAAAGAATCACGCCCACAAGTATGGCCGCCCATGTACCATCCCCGATCTCCTTATTTTCTAAAAGAACCCACAACGGGGTCAAAAAACAATAGCTATAGCAAATGACTTGTGCTATAAGAATAGAAAAAAAGGAGAAAACGTGAACATGAAAAAGAACACTGATTTTAAGTTGAATACCCCCTCTTTTTTCCACAATAAGCTACAAATAAGAAATAAGCCAGATACCAATAGAAATATGTCAAAGGAAATCTGGCATTTGTTTAAAGAAATACGATTCAAGATGAGTGCTCTGTATTTGTAAATACGTAGGACATATTTGAAAGTGACTTATAAAATCTTAAGATTGCATGAGAAATCTTTTTGTATTAGCATCAATCCAGCCTATTGAATTGGTAGCACCAGAGGCACTGGAGCAAACAATGGAAATTGTACTTTAATCCATTAAAATTGTATATTGTTTAGTTTCGGATTATTTTTTGCACAAGCTGCAAGCATATAATGGAGCACTTTAGAGTAATATACCAAATATACACTCATATACTGTAAGGTCCAAATTCCTAAATCCACCATGATCAACTAGTCTTATTTGAGGATTTAAGGATGATTGATGGCAACAAAAAAAATATGTTTAAATTATTTCTACAATTGTCCTTTACGATTTAGTCTTCATCCACAAAATATCAATGATGCTCTTAATATTGGCCTCAAATATACTTTTAACTGGCCTGCTGAATGTATAGGTGGAGATATATCATCTAAAGCAGTGTTTCTTATCTGATGGGTCCCGTCCAAAAGTGGGTCTCGAACTGGAGTGGGTCCCGGACCTGTGCTTCAGCTTCATCAAAAAATCTAGTTTTTGATTGGGGGGAGTAATATTGATGTAGCGACACACTCTGCGTTCCCTGGCTGAAGGTGAGAAGTTCCCCAAGTAACTGGTGATAGTGTTTTCGATGGTGCCGCTGATATCTCTTCCAGTAACCCCTCTAGGGTTTGGAAGCAGCCGAGCTGGCACCATTTACTTTAGGGATAGAATTTAAAAATTCGCCTAATATGGGTCAAGTGAAGTTTGGGTTTGACACAGCAGATACACGGCAGTGAGTGTTGACAGTATGTATCTTTTGTGAGAGAGGCTTCTCAACTCTGGTCCATCTGGAGACAAAATATAGGAACAGAATGGACATTGAGCACAACCTCAGAGATACTTTTTCTACCATCAACCCAGACGTTGAGAAATTTCGGAGGGGCAAAAAGCACGTCTGGCTTTCCTATTCGTTCTAATTAGTCTCATAAGTTTCAATGGGTTTTTATTTTATTGGGTTTTTACCCTAATTGCACTTTCATTTTGACTTGCACTGTGAATACTGCACTATTCAGTTTGTGAACAAGCCTTGGTTTGTTTTTTTGGATTTCTTTACAAAAAAATTTTGTGGCATAAATCATTTTTCAAAAATGAAATAATTTTTGGGTCGTGACTACATGACCAAGGACAAATGTGGGTCCTGGGATGAGAACCACTGTTTTAGTTTGTAGGTCATCACTGTTCATTAAAAATATTCTTAACCACTTAATGTAAGTTGAATGCTGTCCTCAAATGAATGGCCAATGCTGTCATTACTGAGCCTAAGTTACATCCACTCCAACCGCTGCATACTCCACCCCCATAATTGGTCATGCCCCCTATAAGGTCACTGCCACTGTGTCCTAGAGGATTTAATCACTATGCAATTAAGTCCAAGGTTCTGTCCTAAGGTGATTAATATTTGCTGGCTTGTTACATATAGGAAGACCTCTGTACTGTTACTTTTATTTGTGACTCCCTCACTTTGTTACATGACATCACCTAGACCCTGACACTTTAGGCTCCACCCAGCCAAATCCAACAAAAAGTTGCCAAGTATCAGTGAACTGACTGAACAAAGTTCATCCTTGCCAACGCGTTTTCAGTGTTTAGTTTTGCAAACGCTCTATCATTCAAATCTTAAAGGGACACTAAACGTTTTTTTTAAACCGTCTGGTTGGTGACCGGCTCTCTCTGCGCTCTCAGAGTGGGACCAGCCCCCGCTCTGATTGGCTGTGCTCATGCTGACGTTTGACACAGCAGATAGTAAACCCGCGTGTATCTATTAAGATACACGTCGGGTTTGCATACAAGTCCCGGGGCATGTTTTGTTTAACCCTTGCTTCCCTAAAGTTGGAATGTCCCTTTTAAGCGCCGCACACATCTGTCTCTGCCGCTTAGTAGATATCTTGTCTCAAACTTTTGCTCGATGAATGCAAGAAATCAGGATGAGTCTGTATAAAAAATGCCCCTTTTTCTTTTGGGCACAACAAGAAAGGGCCATAACTCCTAATTACACAGGCGCCAAAACAGTTTATCAACTAATCACGCATTAAGACTGTTCCAAGGTACAGAGAATTAATTTTCTTTTCCATAATGCCTGAAAAGACTCGAGATTTGTTCTGGTTGATTTATAATGTCAGCGTTTGATTTTTGTGTTATTTTGCAAACAAACTTACATTTAATCAGGCCGCATTAAGAAACTCAGCCGAGAGAATACTCGCATTATTCACGGTTAGCATTCTCTCAGTTAATAGCAGTTCTTACTTGATAAGCAGATTTTATCTTTTTTTTTTTTTCCATCTTGAATAAGGATAATTTACAACTGTGAAATAAAAGCTGAAGCTGGTGTGTAATGTATAATATTTACATTCTCCCTATGGTACTATCTACTGTTAAAGAGGCAGTTCCACCTGTGGTGTAAGAAAAAACATTTTTAGATTAACCCCTTCACAGCCTTATGGCGAGTTAACTCGTCATAAGAGCCGCAGTGTAAGCTCCTGGGCTCGATCGGTGGGTTTCTGACCATGTGTTTGCGGGGATCACTCAGTAACCGCAATCACATGCAAATAGGATGGCAAAGTCAATGTGTTCACGCATTCGCTTTGCCTCTAATTCAGTGACGCACAGAGAGTGGCCTGCAAGTGAAAAATAAATAAATAAAGAACATACCCTGTTAAAAAATAAAATAAAACGTTTACCCTTTCCTTGCTGATCACAGTTTGTTACTGTGATCAGTTTCCTTCCTCTTGGCCTTTGTTTTATTTTATTTTTCCAATTTTTTTTTATTTTTCCAATTTTAAAGTTATTTTAATAAATGCATTTTATTGTAATATAATCATGTAATCACAGTTAACCCCTGCATGCCTGTTCTGTGATTCTTATCAAAAGAAAGCTCTAACTGTCCTTTTAAAAACAACATATAACTTGTATGGGTGCGTTGAATGACAGAGAGAAAAATTACGTTTCAACAAACACATCAAAAACTGAAAAATCGCTCTGGTCCTTGGCGCAGGAAAATGCCTGGTCCTGAAAGGGTTAATACTGGGTCATATACAGTGAACCCAAAATGGACAGATCTGTCTTATCCGCTTTTTCCTTGACCATGCCTATCTCCTAAAAACTGCAAATAAAGTTAATAGATGTATTCCTGTTGCTGTAACAACAGTCCTGCCTATCTGTTCAAGCCCCTCCTTATTGGAGGTCAATGAATTTAAAAGGGCCCGGTGAAATTATATTGCAAAATAGTAGCTGCGTTGGTGACAGCTTTACTCAGATTTAGTGAGATTGCACCTATAGGCCACAAAGCACTAGGGTTTGTGGGGTTTGGTGCGAGATTATTTGTGGTACTGTTATATTTATCTTTTTATATTTTAAAGGTCAGGGTTGTGTATGTGTTTAACTGCATATGTGCTGCATATTATTATGAGTTTTATTGATATAGAGTTGTTCTTTTATGGGACAATCCACAGCCTTACAAGTCCCACTTCCCTTGGGGCAGGAGAGATGTATTATCCATGCTGGTCTAGTAGTTATCCCTGGAGTATGTGTGATGTCCAGATAGCGCTGAGCCCTCTCATTGCATTTGCTTTATCCTGCCTTTCCATCATCCCCCAGCATGGAGGACCCTGGTCACTTACCTAGAGCAATCTCTGGTAGACCAAACAATGTCAACCCTTCCTTGCATATAACACAGACAATTTTATAAACAAATATTAAGCCTGAACAAACATATCTTGCTTTTCTTTCATGGTCTCGGAATAAGGATGATGTCAGCTTCACAATGAAGGGTCCAGCTTCCAGTCAAGGTCAAAGGGACTACATCAAAGTTTTCAGCATAAACAGAAAAGCCAATGTCCAATTTTACAGCCTCAGTAAATACAGATTCATATTCGGTTCCACTGCGGTTCCTACATAGAGATTGCTTTATTTTCAGATAAACACTATATCATTCGTGAAATGATACTTCCCAATTTCCTCTGCTGTTGCCTCATCCGTGCAGGCACAGAGGAAGCCATCCGTTTCATTGATTCCATCCGGAATCGTCAAAGGGCATCTATTAATGTGGAATCATGCCGTTATCAAGTGTTTATTTACTTCTGCTGTGGCAAAATCAATACGGCATCTGTCAGAAGTCGTTACGATTTCCAGTCGGGCTGCAATAAAACCGATATCGGGAGATTCAACATTCCGAAGCCGAGGATAGTTTATCTTTCTTAATCGCAGACGGTATCCAATGCAGGGTTTATTGGAACATCCGACGGTAATACAATCTCTACAGGAGAGAGAGCGAGAGGAAGACAGTGAAGTTCCGGAGGTATTTACATAATGAGAGATAAAAAAATGTTATGACATGTTTTACTGGGCTCCCTTTATTTGTAGGTGATTTAATATATTGGGCTATTTGCTTTTCCTGACGACTTTAGCTAGCCCACTTTTGCAAATCTTTGTTGTTGGTGCAAAATGTTTTTAATCAAGTCAATTGGAGTCACATTTGCCATCTTTCCTCCACTGTGTCAGGGGACGTGAAGGTGGAGTATAAAGGGGTCGGAGTTACGTGACACCACATGCTGTCACACATCTTCTGCTTGACCCTGCATTGACCTCCAGATTACCTGATATCAGGTGTCTGGAGCTGAAAATTCTTCGTTTAGACTGTGTATGTCTCTACGACCTAGACCCAACGCTGTATTGGCAGCAGCAATGCTGGGACAGAGCCAAATTTGATATGAAAGGAACCCAAACAAAGTGGGACTGTCCCGGAATATTCAGGACTGTTGGTAACTATGGGGGGGGGGGGGGGGTCAAGGATACTATAAATTGAATAATGTGTTGATTATACACCATTTTCAATATGTTCACCATTCGTATTTGAACAGCTGCCAATCTCGCAGGACAGAGAGAGGTGGACCAGCAAACATCAGTGGGGTGGGTGATATCAGCTGATCAGCTCTGCCAGACCATAGGACAACCTACAAGTGTCTCAGAGAATCCTCCATAGGAACGTCGTTCAGAAGACTTTTTGGCCTGTTCTCTGATTAAAAGTTCTTAAGAAAGGTTTTTAGTCCCTCGTGTTACAGTTCTTTAACTGTACAGAGAACTGTGTTGAAACACTTGACTTCTCTTTGGTCATACCGACTCCTCGGATTCATATAACCTAACTATGCACATCTTCTAAGTACATTGGAACCAGTTGTGGCATCATGGAAGACCCAAGTATCAATTTCCGAGGAGAGAGCTCTGTCACTGACTTTTAGAGAATATTCTAACAAGTCAAGAATACAATCGAGGGTTGCTTTTTTTAACTACACTCCAATGTCATTCCTCTTCTTTATTCATTTGGTCTTGTTTCAATGTTGTGCTCAGCACTGAGAAGCGTGCTTATGGGGATGCATTTTTTCTGTCATATAATGCTAGAAAATGATTTTCCTGCAGAAATTTAATTGTGTAAAATATGTTAGTTGGCAACGCTGTTAAGTGCTAGCAAGAGGAAGATGCTCAAAAGATATTCCTGAGATCATTTTTCTTTGTTACAACTGTGATTTTTCTTGGGGGGTGGTTATTGCTACGAAGAATGGACATATTTATCAAAGAAATGATATTATTTCTCATAAAGCTCAATCTGTAGTATCCTCAACACTAGAAAACCTACTTAATAAGGAGGGATTTGCAGGGAATTGAGATGGGAATTTCACACCTAAGGGTAGTAGCCGAGTTGGAAAAATCCTACAGAGCAACTGTGCTTGTTGATCCAAGGAGAAATCTGTTTGCCATTTGGAGTCAAGAAGGCATTTTTTTCCCCGCTGAACACAGAATTCGAAATTGTTAAACATGGGATAGGAAAAGGGTTGAACTTGATGTACGCAAGTCATTTTTCAACCTTAGCTGCTATGTAACTATGTAACTTTGGCCTTAAGTTTGAAATTTCTGTCTCAATTCAGATCTCTCTTTATTGAGTAGAACCTTAAAGGACCATTACCTGCCCCTCTTGACTGCCTGTGGAGACTTGTCAAAGCTGTTCCAGTGGTTCTCAGAAGTAGAGTTATTGAGGTTGTCAGATAAGCTGATCGCATACAGAAAAAATACAGCTAAAAGAAGAAATAAACATAGTAGTTTAGAGATAAAAATTAATTATTCAAATATAGAAGTGTATATGCTTAAACTCCATAATATGACCTCTCTATATGTTTCTCTTCCTTTTCTTCTTTGGCGCCGTGATGTTGGGTACATTTTAAACTTTTGTCACAAACTGGATGCTGGGGCCTATTAAAAAGAATCTGCCAATGACCCCTCACACCAGAAGTCAAACCAGTCTTATAATTAGTGATTAAGACATGTAAATAGGAGGTAGACTTATCTAGCGTCCTTTATTGTTAGTATATTCTGGGAAACAATGTATGGTTTGAAGGCCTCACCAATGGGAAAGTAGGCGCCAAATAAGACCTCTGTCAGATCTGGTGGCAAGAGGGGAATGCATCTGTGCACAAGCAATCACAGTCATACCCCCTGTGGTAGCAGTTTGTGGCATGTGACGTGCATGGCATTGTTCCTGGTATGCCAGCCTGGGGTGCTGATAATAGGAGCCACAGCCCCTTGGAGAGAGAAGAACATCTCCTAGTGCTTAATTTCTTGAAGAACAACTATTAAAACTTAAATAACTTTGTTTTCAATAAATGAGGAAACTCTAATACATAACCAGTGCCATTCTCAGGAACGCAAAATAAATTTGCAATCTTTGTTCTTGCTTAGCAAGATTTCCAACTCTCGTACCAAAGTCCCGATTCCATGTGGCCTTGCTTCCCAACTCCATGTAGTCCTGCTTTCCCTAGTGGCCCCGCACCCATCCTATGGTCCCCACCAGGAGTTAGGAAGTGGAGCCACACACAGAGTTGGGAGGTGGGTTTTCCCATGGGGCTAGTGCCATTGCACAGGAGTTGGGAGGCGTGGGTCACACAGAGTTGGGAGGCGGGGCTTCAGGAAGCTTTGGTCGGAGAGTAGGAGATTTCGACCCAAAGCAAGAAAATGGCAGACCTTGCATGTGCAGCAAACCCTGCCAAAAAGCTATAACAAGTAAAACATTTGTATTTTATCATATTGCTTTCCTGGGAATGGCACGGGTCATGCAGAGTTTCTTCATTTATTTAAGACAATGTTATTTGAGGTTTGAAAGCTGTCCTTTAACTACATAAGCAGTCATCTCTCCTAAAGAAAACACGCTAGAAAATATAATTTATAAAAACATTAGATCAGCAGAACAGGACCAATTAATTGGTAGTTTTACAATGATGGCATAGTGCCGGCTTTAAGTGTCCTTTAGCTTCCTTAGCGTTTGGCCTTTTCTACTGTCACAGGTAAAGCAGTTTCATTGTTTTCATTAATAGCCTGCTTCCTGGCTTCGAAGCATAATATACACACCGGTCACAGATTTTTAGTTCTCTTTTTTTTTTTTGCCTGAATTTTTTTTAAATACAATTCAGAGAGATGCAGAATTCACTAAACTGTCTTCAATGTCTGTCCATCACACATTACACATCTAAAGTGGTTCCAGTTTTCTGGTTTAGTATTAATGTATAGCATGGAATTCCACCCGTATTTGGTATTATTTTTTATATATAGCTGTCAGGGGTTTGATTAATATTGTATGTTTCCTCTTGGCAAGCGTAGGATCTTAAATACTTGACATATTGCTTTTCTCATGACAAAGAGCTGAACTGAAGAAGAACATAGCGCACTGTTATAGAAGGTGACATCCGATTTGACGGATTGTGCAAATTATAGAACGCGGTTCTCTAGAACCAAAGATTTTTAAATCCTGCTGTTTTTCTTTTTCATTTAAAGAATATCCATTCTATTAATTAATGAAGAAAGAAAGATATAATTGCCTTTTTTTTTGGGGGGGGGGGGGGGGCGGCTAGCTGCAGTCAATAAATGGCCTTCTGTCTTCACCACTACTGAACTTGCTTTAACTTGTACCTAAATCCTGATAACTAAGGGAAGGGGGCTGAATCTGAACTAATTCCAATTAATAAACCCTGGCTAATTCCAACTCAACTATTATTCACACTAGGCATGAGTATTGAGGTTCACTTGTCAGTTCACTTTTAGTGGTTAAAAAAGGTTTGATCAGCAAACTCAATAAATCTAACCTTAACTGTCCCTACTTCTCATTCCACACATAGCTGTATGATCAGCTACCTGAATAGATCTGACATTAACTCCTCCTACTTCTCATTCCACGCATACAGCTGTATGATCAGCTACCTGAATAGATCTGACATTAACTCCTCCTACTTCTCATTCCACACATACAGCTGTATGATCGGCTACCTGAATAGATCTGACATTAACTCCTTTTACTTCTCATTCCACGCATACAGCTGTATGACTGGCTACCTGAATAGATCTGACATTAACTCCTCCTACTTCTCATTCCACACATACAGCTGTATGATCAGCTACCTGAATAGATCTGACATTAACTCCTCCTACTTCTCATTCCATGCATACAGCTGTATGATCAGCTACCTGAATAGATCTGACCTTAACTCCTCCTACTTCTCATTCCATGCGTACAGCTGTATGATCAGCTACCTGAATAGATCTGACATTAACTCCTCATACTTCTCATTCCACGCATACAGCTGTATTGTCAGCTACCTGAATAGATCTGACATTAACTCCTCCTACTTCTCATTCCATGCATACAGCTGTATGATCAGCTACCTGAATAGATCTGATATTAACTCCTCCTACTTCTCATTCCATGCATACAGCTGTATGATCAGCTACCTGAATAGATCTGACATTAACTCCTCCTACTTCTCATTCCACGCATACAGCTGTATGATCGGCTACCTGAATAGATCTGACATTAACTCCTCCTACTTCTCATTCCACGCATACAGCTGTATGATCAGCTACCTGAATAGATCTGACATTAACTCCTCCTACTTCTCATTCCACGCATACAGCTGTATGATCAGCTTCCTGAATAGATCTGACATTAACTCCTCCTACTTCTCATTCCATGCATACAGCTGTATGATCAGCTACCTGAATAGATCTGACATTAACTCCTCCTACTTCTCATTCCACACATACAGCTGTATGATCGGCTACCTGAATAGATCTGACATTAACTCCTTTTACTTCTCATTCCACGCATACAGCTGTATGACTGGCTACCTGAATAGATCTGACATTAACTCCTCCTACTTCTCATTCCACGCATACAGCTGTATGATCGGCTACCTGAATAGATCTGACATAACTCCTCCTACTTCTCATTCCATGCATACAGCTGTATGATCAGCTACCTGAATAGATCTGACATTAACTCCTCCTACTTCTCATTCCATGCATACAGCTGTATGATCAGCTACCTGAATAGATCTGACCTTAACTCCTCCTACTTCTCATTCCATGCATACAGCTGTATTGTCAGCTACCTGAATAGATCTGACATTAACTCCTCCTACTTCTCATTCCACGCATACAGCTGTATGATCAGCTACCTGAATAGATCTGACAACTCCTCCTACTTCTCATTCCACGCATACAGCTGTATGATCAGCTACCTGAATAGATCTGCCATTAACTCCTCCTACTTCTCATTCCACGCATACAGCTGTATGATCAGCTACCTGAATAGATCTGACATTAACTCCTCCTACTTCTCATTCCACGCATACAGCTGTATGATCAACTACCTGAATAAATCTATCACTTAGAACCCTAACATATGTATAGGTTCTGCCCTATGCAAAGATTCATCACAGTTGCCAAACAACACAACTCCCATCAATCTCCTGTCCCTCTCCTCATGTCCAATGCTACAACAAAACAAAAAGAGTGTTCAACAAAACAACAACACCATATAAATGCATATACTCTGAAATATCACAGGGAGCAGGTAAATGTTATATGTGTCCAACAAAACTCTGACTAATGTCTGCTCTTTACAGGCTCCTGTAAAGTATAGTTATCATTCACCTGATATTATATGTTTGCTCTGTACAGACTCCTGTGTAATATATGTATACACACACTGCAAGTATAGTTATCATTCACCTGGTATTATTATATTTGCTCTGTACAGGCTCCTGTGTAATATATGTATGCACACATTGCAGGTATATTTATCATTCACCTGGTATTATTATATGTCTGCTCTGTACAGACTCCTGTGTAATATATGTATGCACACATTGCAAGTATAGTTATCATTCACCCGGTATTATTATATGTCTGCTCTGTACAGACTCCTGTGAGATATACGTATACACACACTGCAAGTATAGTTATCATTCACCTGGTATTATTATATGTCTGCTCTGTACAGACTCCTGTGTAATATATGTATGCACACACTGCAAGTATAGTTATCATTCACCTGGTATTATTATATGTCTGCTCTGTACAGGCTCCTGTGTAATATATGTATGCACACTCTGCAAGTATAGTTATCATTCACCTGGTATTATTATATGTCTGCTCTGTACAGACTCCTGTGTAATATATGTATGCACAAACTGCAAGTTTAGTTATCATCCACCTGGTATTATTATATGTCTGCCCTGTACAGGCTCCTGTGTAATATAGGTATGCACAAACTGCAATTATAGTTATTATTCACCTGGTATTATTATATGTGCTCTGTACAGTCTAGTGTTCACACATTGTAAGTATAGTTATCATTTGGAACATTTTAAATTTAAAACACTTAAACTGTTGCTTTTATTCCTCCCAGGCTCCGGCCAATTGCTGAGAGCAGAGTGGGAGGATCAGTAGAAGCTGCAAACCTGATATTTGTCAGTAAACCAAACATATTTATAATACGGATATTCACATTTGTGTATATAATACATTATTATAACTGTTTAACTTTAATATGATTTTTTAAATAAAATCTTGTTAATGCTTACTACAGGGTTAGAGCTCTGAAAGAAAAGACACCTTAAAGATCAAGATAGCATCAACTGTAGACATTTTACACTGAAATTCTTTAATGAACGAATACAAATAAAGTACCTTACTGAGCCATCTTTACCCCATATTCCTCCACTAGGAGGCAGACATTTTGTTTAGAATCTTTGGTCAGATCTTTGTTCATCTGAAGCAAGGTGAATGAAGATCTGACCCAAGATTCTAACCAACATGTCTGCCCCCTGAGAGAACGATATGGAGTAAAGATTCTAACCAACATGTCCGCCCCCTGAGAGAACGATATGGAGCAAAGATTCTAACCAACATGTCTGCCCCCTGAGAGAAAGATATGGAGTAAAGATTCTAAACAACATGTCTGCCCCCTGAGAGAAAGATATGGAGTAAAGATTCTAAACAACATGTCTGCCCCCTGAGAGAACTATATGGAGTAAAGATTCTAACCAACATGTCTGCCCCCTAAGAGAACTATATGGAGTAAAGATTCTAACCAACATGTCTGCCCCCTGAGAGAACGATATGGAGTAAAAAAGGCTTAATAAGTGACTTAATTTGTATTCTTTCATTAAATAATGTCTTTATAAACCATCTACACTTAATACACTCTTTTCATTAAACATATGGTAATTTTTTGCTACAGTTGTCCTTTAAAGGGACTGTCTGGTGCCCAAGTCCATCTTCCAAATGTTAATGCATATTAATGTGCTTTCAAAGTACTTAAAAATTCATGTTTTACATGTTGCATTGGTTAAAATATAAAATACTTATAGCCAGTGGCGTCGTTAGGGGTGGGCTACTGGGCCTACAGCCCATAATCCCCGCTGCATAGCCCCGAATGGAGACTCTGGGGCTAAAATATACTTTAGCCCTGAGACTCCAGGGCTATCATTGAAACTTTTTAAATCTCCCCTGCTGAGCCTTGCTCCTCCCACGAACTGGTCCAAGAATCAGTGGTTTAGGCTCTTGGGGAAGGGATCCTGGGTGCACAGGAGGAGAGGAGCAATAGGGAGTTCTGTCCCTAACACCTCCTCCTCGAGTATCCTGGCACTGGAGAAACATCCTCTTCCCGCCAAATAAAGGTAGCTAAGCAGGGAGAAGGACCAGGAGTATAACATTTTGTGTTTTTTTGGTTTTTAATGGTAAAAAACATAGTAAGTGTACTGTGATGTCATTAGACAATGTGTTGCACTGTTAAGAGATCTTACTGTGTACAAGAGCAAGTCTATTACAGTCCACACAATGTATTAATTTCCAGAAGCACAGGAAGTGACTAAATTAAGATACAAAAGATTATATCCTCAGTGTCTATATAATCAGTGCTGCTGCACCTGCAGTAAACATGCAGAGGGGGAGGGCTTGAGTCAAACATAAAAAAATTTGATTTATACAGAATCAAATCACACTGGAAAAAAAAGCCTGTGCACTATACACTCAGTGATCTTCATCTTGCACCAAAGTGAGTTTGAGGACTAAACCCTCTTTCTAAGTAGCAAAAATCAAGCTTTTTCCTTATTAAATCTGTCCGAATTCTGGGGGATTTCAAGTGACCATAAAAATGAAACTTAAAAGGAATAGTTTATTTTGTACCTTTTTTTTTTTTTTTTTTTGCTAATTAATTGCAAAAAAAAGGGGCACTTATCTAAGAAGACACTGACGTGGCTTTTCTTGGAATGAAGTACATTGGGGCTAACTTTAGAAAGGTCTACCGTGCTGCTCTTGGCTTGTGTCATTTCAGAGAGTCTCAAAAATTGAAGGTTTTAAGAGTGTGAAAAAAAAAGACATGCTACCTGGAGTCAAAGGAATGCATTATAAATTGAAGATACACTAAGTGGGTCTCTGAGCTGAGACTGACAGCTGGCTCCAGGCCCAGAATCTATAAATGGCAGTGTGCAGATTTTCTTATAGTCTGCAGACGGACTTGCAAGTGTGTCATTGGGTAATCAAAATGACAAGATATAAACCAAGTAAAACTGCAGATACTAGGAATTTTAAGAAACGCTGGAGTTCTTGGGGAATCATTAAAGGTGAATCCACATGAGCTACAGATTTTTCGGTTACAGGAGATCTCATAATTTAAAATAAAATAAGCAGCGACTTCCCCAAACCATTGCAAAGCCATGAGGTCTATTCAATAAACAGTGAACTGTGGTGAATGTAAAAGGAGTTGCAAAATGTAAGCAATATTAGGGGAGCTGGAACAACGCTGGGGGGAGAGGGAAGGAGGATGGAGAGAAACAACATTGGGGGAGGGGGGAGAGAGACAACGTTGGGGAGGGAGGGGGGATAGAGACAATGTTGGGGGAGGGGGAGAGAGACAACGTTGGGGTGGGAGGGGAGATAGAGACAATGTTGGGGGAGGGGGAGAGAGACAACGTTGGGGGGGAGGGGGGATAGAGACAATGTTGGGGGAGGGGGGAGAGAGAAAACGTTGGGGAGGGAGGGGGGATAGAGACAATGTTGGGGGAGGGGGAGAGAGACAACGTTGGGGTGGGAGGGGAGATAGAGACAATGTTGGGGGAGGGGGAGAGAGACAACGTTGGGGTGGGAGGGGAGATAGAGACAATGTTGGGGGAGGGGGGAGAGAGAAAACGTTGGGGAGGGAGGGGGGATAGAGACAATGTTGGGGGAGGGGGGAGAGAGAAAACGTTGGGGGGGAGGGGGGATATAGACAATGTTGGGGGAGGGGGGAGAGAGAGAACATTGGGGGAGGGAGGGCATTTTTTTATATCATAATTTTTTATTAAATATGAAATAGCAATTTACATGTGAATATGTACAAGTTAAACTTTTTTCCTTTAGTGTAGTCTTATATTCAGGCTTTTTAGTTTTTTTTCCTAAAGTAATATCCAAAGTTTGGGTGGGTCGTCTTGTAATCAGGGTCGTCTTATATTCAAGCAAATGTGGTAATTGTACTCTAAGAAGCTATCCCTCTCAATCACAATATCTGAATTGCTATTAACCTTAATAGATTTCAACTCCGCCTCCTGTCTGCATATGAAAGATTCCAAGCATACAGCTGTATGCTTGCCTTTTTTTTTTTTGAGGAACATATATAACATTTACATGCTGCCCTCCAAAGGGAAATCAATAGGAACTTTGATTTGCATTTCAAGCCACAAAAGTGATGTCAGAAGTGGGAGAGCCAAGAGACATTTGAACATTTATGTAACGGCAACCCCAATGGGAGAGGGGGTATCAGCCGTTGGGGAAGTCCTTCTTCCTGGCAAGATGCTGGGCAGTAGTGGAGTTGATTAATCTCATCCGCTGGATCCAAGTAGAGAGTAAGGCAGAGCTCTTAAAAGAGCTAGTGATTTATACTGGGCAGGTTCCCTATCAAGAACGAGACAAGGCTAAGTTTTGAAGGGTGAAGTAAAAACTGACTCCACTGAGTGTTTATTGCTGCTTTTATGCAGGATTTTACAGTATTGTCACCACCCACTGGGCCTTGTGGGGCACCAACAATGCAAGTACAGCAGCCAATCAGGCACCATGTTACAATAGAAACACACCCAGTAATCACAGTACATTCCTCTGCCTGGGAGATAATTGAGTTAAACTTTGTATCAGCTCAATTATCTCCAAGCTAAAAAATATACTTTTTCACATTTATTATAACTTCACAGCTATGCATGGGATTTCAACAAAACTTACATTTTCATAATCAATCCATTCATGGGAACAACATATCCAAAAATGGCATGAATTGGACCAGGGGTTCAGAAGTTAGTAATGCCCAAAATAGTTCCACGATTTCAGTCCCTGTGGTCGGTCTATTTTCCTGTTGTATTAGTTGTCAAATGCACGAACGGAACTGTCCGTGCCTCCCCCCATTGGACGTAGATTGTTCGTATGAAGGAAACCGCACGAATAGTCTCTGTTCTCAGTTCATATGCAGCTAATATATAGCTTAACAAGGGGTTTTGTTACAATATATATATATATTATCTGTGAGCACACACCTGTCAGTCCTCCCTATACTCCCTGCCCCATACTATATTCTGCATGCAACAAAAGGAGCCATGACCTATACCTACATGACAAGACCTGCAACTCCCTTCACTCCATGGACCACCAGGGAAAAGCCCATACAGACAGCATGGACCAGATAAAGCCTCCAAGAAGGGATCCATCCACCAGCAAGCTAGGGAGAATATATACCCAGGGCTCCTTCTTGTTTAGGATTTGCTCCTGTGGGAATAACCCCCAGACACCACAGAACCAAATCAGCCCCCCAACAAGGGATGAACCCACCAACAATGTATTAAAGGGGAAAAAAAAACTCAGGCTACTAATAGTGCAGGTTCTTCTTCTACACCCCCTGCAAAATCAATACATATTTCTACATTGTGTCAGGCACGTAACCTTCTTAAATGGATCATATTTTATTCACAATATTCCCCATTATTAATTCCTGTCACTAGGTAAAAAATAATAAGATATCACAGCAAAAATAAAATACCCTAGTCTCTTAAGGCCCAAAGAACAAGTTAGAAGTTAGGAATTATTCACATCATTAACCTGCCGGATACACATGTCCGCTATGCATTACCATAAACCATCATTAGCTCCATAACTTGCCTCTGAAGCGTACCATCCAATACGCCGGTAATTACTTCCGACTTTCAGCTGGCAACTCGAATGTTATTTTTTTAAGATATCCTAGAACACTTTGTGGCCTTGTTATTATTTGCATTACTTACTTGGACGCAGTTAAATGAGTTCATAAAGACGAGGTATGCAACACTGTAATTGTTATGGGAATTTTACACTGTGTCTAATAGACATCTCCGTGTCTACGCCCTGGGTGGAAGTACTAAAAATCCGAAAATTAAAATATAGAATGACAGATTGAAATAATAAAGCATAACGAGGGATTTCGGTGCTTCTTTCTTTGCAACTCTTTCAGTTCAGACCATTTTCAACCGGAATTCAGTGGAGGGCTGACAATGGGGGAGAGGGGCAACCCCCCACCCCCCACCCCAGGGCTGCTCTCAATGGGGGCAGCCCCACTTTTCCCCTCTAAATTCCCACATGCCTAGCACTTGCACTCTTTCTATGCAATTATCGTGTATGTCTAGTAGTCGTTCGGCATATGTTAAGCTTGTGCATGACTATCTCTGATGATAACATTTGGGCTGGTAAATTTGCACTATGGGCTACTATATTTTTGTTTTTGCTAGCAGGCATCCCCTGCCTGCATTTAATGGAGTTAAAGGGGCTATATCACCTTAACAGTAAATGTAGAGAATTAAAAAAAAAAAAAAAAAAAGGATCTATGCATTTGGTGAAAAGAATTAAAGCAAATGCATAGATTGAGAGAATATTTTGATTGAAAAGTATATGTGGTGCCTCCTGTTTGTGATGTCATCTTGTGGCTTGCAAATTAGGAATGTCCCCTTTAAAATACATAGTAATTATTTTGCATCGCAAGCCACATGGTGATGTCATCAACAGGATACATCACAGACACATGTAAAAGAGAAAGAAAAAATATCAATGTGAGCTCAGTGCACAAAGGTGTTAAACCAGAAAAGTTGCAATGAGCTGGTCTTTATAAAGAGGGGAACTTCGTATAGCAATACCAGCTCATAACAGTCACATAAAAAAGAGAGACAAGACTTATAGTGTAGTAAATAAATAAAATATTGATCTGGTGCAAAATATATTATAGGATCATTACAGTACCAATATGTAATGGCACATCGAGGGCTGACTCACCAACACCTGATGAAGAACAGCTCTATCAGATCATTGGTAGGATTGGTCAGTACCACCAAATATTAAACAGGGAGAACCAATCAATAATATATATATATATTACCTGTTTATTTAAAGTAGTAGCTTACACATACTGTATATGAGACGAAATCCAGCACCAAGGACAAAATGTCCAAATGGCATTTTCAAACAGATTCACTCTTTAAAAGCACAAAACACCATGAACAACGCGTTTCACCACTGTCAACTTCTTCTAGAAAACAAAAGACCCTCAGTGTCAGAGAGAGAAAGCAGATATCTGAAATACTTAAATACTTTTTTTTACCAAGGAATAACCTATGGACAGGAACCTGCAAGCCAAGTGGGCAGAGCATTCACGGCAAGCATGGATGACGAAAGAAAAGGTGTTAAAAATAATGAAATGGTGTTAAAGTAGACAAAGCCCTGGGGCTGGATGGTATACACCCACGGGTACTTAAAGAGCTAAGCCAGGTCCTGGCCAGACCGTTATTTTGATTTTCACGTTTTTTACTTCAGGCTCTGTGTTTTCACCGCTGTAGGCTTCTTCTATGCTTTTATATAACAAAACACCATCAGCTACGCATTTCATCACTGTAGCTTCTTCTATAGCTCTCACAAAACATAGGCCTACAGTGGTGAAATGAAGAGCTGATCTGGTGTCTGGTGCTTTCCTCTTGTTGTTTTTTATTTAAGGTAAATTGTAAATTTACAGGGCAATGAAAAGTAAAATAAATTCCAATAAAGCAGTTGGTCCTACACCTTAATCTAAAAAGAAATTACATTTAAAAAACTATTTTGAGCATATTAAAGGGACAGTCTAGTACCCAAATGCACTTTGGTGCAAGATGAAGATTACTGCTTGCACAGGATTTTTTTCCAGTGTGATTGGATGCAGACATTCTGCAAAAATAGAATTTTTTATATTTGACTCAAGTCCTCCCCCAGTGATTACTCTGCATGTTAACTGCATGTACTGCAGAATTTATTATATAGACACTGATTATATCAAGTTTTGCTTCATTTAGTCACTTCCTGTATTGCTGGAATACAATGCATTGTGTGGAATGTGATACACTTGCTCTTGTTACAGTAGGCTCTCTTAACATTGCAACACGTTATCTGATGACATCACAAGAGAGACAGGAAATTGCATTCATTTGAATGCAATTATTCGCATTGGTTACTGCAGCAGAAAGGGGAAAAAAAAGAAGAAGAGGAAATTACTTTTACTCAACTAGTGTGGGCAGTCCTGGTTTCTTGCAAACCTCTGTAATTTCACAATTTTGACTAGCTGTAAGTATTTTAAGTACTATTTAAGTACTTTGAAAGAACATTAATATGCTTTAACATTTGGAAGATGGACTTGGGCACCAGACAGTCCCTTTAAAGCTGACATTTGTTTTTACACATTTCAATTTGCAGCATTTCTCCCGGGATTGATCCTTCTGACGTCTCCAGCACATCTTGTGCTCTAATGGGAGAGCTCCATTGCCTCTCTAGAGACAGATCTGGGGATGTACTCAGCATATACACAACTCTACACAAACTGCTCATGCCCGTGATGTCATGGCGTCATCATCGCACATGGTCAGTGTTCCCCTGGTAATGCTGGGCATGCACATGAAGAGGCTGCAAACAGTGTCGCAGATATTTACCACAATAAGGTTAAAACTGTGTGAGAGAGAAGGGGGATCTTTCATTGTCAAAATACACAAAGCAGAAAAATATCCAAGTTCAGTGAGAACAAATCAAACATTCATTAAGATTAAAATAACACAAGCGCCGCTACCCACTAATGAATTATAGCAACAAGTGCGCAACCAGGAAAAAAAAAACAACGTCTACACAATCACAATAACATATGGTAAACACAAGATGGAAACACAAATAGAAAAGTCTTTAAAAAAATCATAATCGCATATCCGACTAATTAACTCATAGGCGGCAGCAATTAGTTTCAAGTGCCAAAAAAAAACCAGCAGCTGATTACCTTCCAGAGCAAATTCCTCATGTATATTAGATACACTCATCCACGAGCAACTTTATAACCCGTACCCAGTGAGTTCTGCTCAAGTAAAGGTCATAGCCATCATTATCTTCTCCACAGAAAACTGTGAAACATATTCCCGAATTTAGATCCAATCTGGGCCATTTATAAAACGCCCGCCATCATGCCATGTGTATCACGGTACCATATCATGTCCTCAGAGTGCCAATGTTGACTGACATTGCCCCATTCTCCACTGTGGATAAAAGAATAACTTGATGTGAGTGTGTTAGGCAGGGGTGTGAAGACAAACGACCAGTCTGTTCGCAAGCACACAAACCCCCAGGAAAGACACGAGATACATTGTGCCCCCGACTGGCAGCACACCCATCACTCAGGGGCATGATCCATCCCAGGGTGGCAGGTCCAGTGGACAGTGGGGGTGCATTACGATGGTGATATCATGTGGTGATTTGCTAGGTGGCCAGTGGGCTGTGTGGAAATTCTACCACTGCCTAATGCACTCACATATGTAACGTTAACTTTTTATTTCCCCAGGGGACAATGCTGCATTGCCAGTCAATGTTTCCATCCACACCGTGGACATTATGGGATATATGTGTTTTTTTGTTATCATGATATTATTGTATATGTGTTATTATTTTATAATGTATTTTATTATATTATGTATTATTATTATTATTCCAATATATATATATATATGTAATGAATGTAAAAAATGTATATATATATATATATATATATATATATATATATATTACTTGGTGTTCATTCATTATTTATTTAATTAAATAGGTTATTTTTAATTTGTTTTTATTAATCAGGTTCATTTGGGGGCAATTTGTGAGGATTTTTACTATTTCCCCAAATGCTGAGTTCCTCCCATAGAATTTTTGGTCTTTTTTGGAATTCATTTGGAATAAATCCAGCTGTCACATTGGCCCAATTTCGGGCTGATTTTGGATCGTGTTGATGATTCCTGAATGGCCCGGTTTAAAGGGACATTCAGATCACCGAAGAGATCCAAATTAGGAGCGATTTCAGAGATCTGAATTTTGTAACTGAAAGCTCACTGAACCAAGACCTTTATGTTAAAGAAAATTGGCATCTTTAAGCTGTAGTTATCACCTAGTGTGCCCCCCCCCCCCCCCCCCACACACACACACATACGCTGAGAACGCCACTGTTGGTTACTCAGACCATAAACAGCCATTCCTCTCAATCACACTTTCTGAATCGCTACTGTTCTCATCAAGGGACATGCTTAGCTCATCAAGGGACATGCATAGCTCATCAAGGGACATGCGTAGCTCATCAAGGGACATGCATAGCTCATCAAGGGACATGCGTAGCTCATCAAGGGACATGCATAGCTCATCAAGGGACAAGCGTAGCTCATCAAGGGACATGCATAGCTCATCAAGGGACATGCATAGCTCATCAAGGGACATGCGTAGCTCATCAAGGGACATGCATAGCTCATCAACGGACATGCGTAGCTCATCAAGGGACATGCATACCTCATCAAGGGACATGCATAGCTCATCAAGGGACATGCGTAGCTCATCAAGGGACATGCGTAGCTCATCAAGGGACATGCATAGCTCATCAAGGGACATGCGTAGCTCATCAAGGGACATGCGTAGCTCATCAAGGGACATGCATAGCTCATCAAGGGACAAGCGTAGCTCATCAAGGGACAAGCGTAGCTCATCAAGGGACATGCATAGCTCATCAAGGGACATGCATAGCTCATCAAGGGACATGCGTAGCTCATCAAGGGACATGCGTAGCTCATCAAGGGACATGCGTAGCTCATCAAGGGACATGCGTAGCTCATCAAGGGACATGCGTTGCTCATCAAGGGGCATGCATAGCTCATCAAGGGACATGCGTTGCTCATCAAGGGACATGCATAGCTCATCAAGGGACATGCATTGTGCATCAAGGGACATGCGTAGCTCATCAAGGGACATGCGTAGCTCATCAAGGGACATGCATTGCGCATCAAGGGACATGCATAGCTCATCAAGGGACATGCGTAGCTCATCAAGGGACATGCGTAGCTCATCAAGGGACATGCATAGCTCATCAAGGGACATGCGTAGCTCATCAAGGGACATGCATAGCTCATCAAGGGACATGCATTGTGCATCAAGGGACATGCGTAGCTCATCAAGGGACATGCATAACTCATCAAGGGACATGCATAGCTCATCAAGGGACATGCATAGCTCATCAAGGGACATGCGTAGCTCATCAAGGGACATGCATTGTGCATCAAGGGACATGCATAGCTCATCAAGGGACATGCGTAGCTCATCAAGGGACATGCATAGCTCATCAAGGGACATGCATAGCTCATCAAGGGACATGCATAGCTCATCAAGGGACATGCGTAGCTTATCAAGGGACATGCATTATGCATCAAGGGACATGCATAGCTCATCAAGGGACATGCATAGCTCATCAAGGGACATGCGTAGCTCATCAAGGGACATGCGTAGCTCATCAAGGGACATGCATAGCTCATCAAGGGACATGCATAGCTCATCAAGGGACATGCGTAGCTCATCAAGGGACATGCATTGTGCATCAAGGGACATGCGTAGCTCATCAAGGGACATGCATAGATCATCAAGGGACATGCATAGTTCATCAAGGGACATGCATAGCTCATCAAGGGACATGCGTAGCTCATCAAGGGACATGCATTGTGCATCAAGGGACATGCATAGCTCATCAAGGGACATGCGTAGCTCATCAAGGGACATGCATAGCTCATCAAGGGACATGCATAGCTCATCAAGGGACATGCATAGCTCATCAAGGGACATGCGTAGCTCATCAAGGGACATGCGTAGCTCATCAAGGGACATGCATTGTGCATCAAGGGACATGCATAGCTCATCAAGGGACATGCGTAGCTCATCAAGGGACATGCATTGTGCATCAAGGGACATGCGTAGCTCATCAAGGGACATGCGTAGCTCATCAAGGGACATGCATAGCTCATCAAGGGACATGCATAGCTCATCAAGGGACATGCGTAGCTCATCAAGGGACATGCATAGCTCATCAAGGGACATGCATAGCTCATCAAGGGACACGCATAGCTCATCAAGGGACATGCGTAGCTCATCAAGGGACATGCATTGTGCATCAAGGGACATGCGTAGCTCATCAAGGGACATGCATTGTGCATCAAGGGACATGCATAGCTCATCAAGGGACACGCATAGCTCATCAAGGGACATGCATAGCTTATCAAGGGACATGCGTAGATCATCAAGGGACATGCGTAGCTCATCAAGGGACATGCGTAGCTTATCAAGGGACATGCATAGCTTATCAAGGGACATGCATAGCTCATCAAGGGACATGCATAGCTCATCAAGGGACATGCGTAGCTCATCAAGGGACATGCGTAGCTTATCAAGGGACATGCATTGTGCATCAAGGGACATGCATAGCTCATCAAGGGACATGCATAGCTCATCAAGGGACATGCGTAGCTCATCAAGGGACATGCATTGTGCATCAAGGGACATGCGTAGCTCATCAAGGGACATGCGTAGCTCATCAAGGGACATGCATAGCTCATCAAGGGTCATGCATAGCTCATCAAGGGACATGCATAGCTCATCAAGGGACATGCATAGCTCATCAAGGGACATGCGTAGCTCATCAAGGGACATGCATAGCTCATCAAGGGACATGCATAGCTCATCAAGGGACACGCATAGCTCATCAAGGGACACGCATAGCTCATCAAGGGACATGCGTAGCTCATCAAGGGACATGCATTGTGCATCAAGGGACATGCGTAGCTCATCAAGGGACATGCGTAGCTCATCAAGGGACATGCATTGTGCATCAAGGGACATGCATAGCTCATCAAGGGACACGCATAGCTCATCAAGGGACATGCATAGCTTATCAAGGGACATGCGTAGCTCATCAAGGGACATGCGTAGCTCATCAAGGGACATGCGTAGCTTATCAAGGGACATGCATAGCTCATCAAGGGACATGCATAGCTCATCAAGGGACATGCGTATCTCATCAAGGGACATGCATAGCTCATCAAGGGACATGCATTGCGCATCAAGGGACATGCATAGCTCATCAAGGGACATGCATAGCTCATCAAGGGACATGCATAGCTCATCAAGGGACATGCATAGCTCATCAAGGGACATGCGTAGCTTACCAAGGGACATGCGTAGCTCATCAAGGGACATGCATAGCTCATCAAGGGACATGCGTAGCTCATCAAGGGACATGCATAGCTCATCAAGGGACATTCATAGCTCATCAAGGGACATGCGTAGCTCATCAAGGGGCATGCGTAGCTCATCAAGGGACATGCATTGTGCATCAAGGGACATGCGTAGCTCATCAAGGGACATGCATAGCTCATCAAGGGACATGCGTAGCTCATCAAGGGACATGCATTGTGCATCAAGGGACATGCATAGCTCATCAAGGGACATGCATAGCTCATCAAGGGACATGCATTGTGCATCAAGGGACATGCGTAGCTCATCAAGGGACATGCATAGCTCATCAAGGGACATGCGTAGCTCATCAAGGGACATGCATAGCTCATCAAGGGACATGCGTAGCTCATCAAGGGACATGCATAGCTCATCAAGGGACATGCATAGCTCATCAAGGGACATGCGTAGCTCATCAAGGGACATGCATTGCGCATCAAGGGGCATGCGTAGCTCATCAAGGGACATGCATTGTGCATCAAGGGACATGCGTAGCTCATCAAGGGACATGCGTAGCTCATCAAGGGACATGCATAGCTCCTCCATCTTAACAATGAATTAATTAATTAATAGATTCATTACATGTGGAAACACAGGTGTTCTGTATTCTACAGGTGGCTGGGGGGGAGGGGGGGGCAAAAAGTGGCCCTAACTGAGTTTAAACTCATCATTGACATACTTATTTAATATATTTAGTCCTTGTTGTGAAAGGGTCTTGCAGTAGAGGGTAGAGATATTTTTTAGAAACCCTATCTAAAGTTCGAGACTTGACCATTTCACCCCCCCTGGCATTTTTATAGCCGACACCCACAGAGAAAGTCTGAGTTTAGTGCACATCAATACTATATATCATGCAATACAATGTACAACAACATAAAGCAGGCAATTAAAACAATCATTCCAATGTGGTCATCGCTAATTTATTCAAGTTGCTGTTTATCTGTCAGCCCTTGATTTGGATCGAAATCAATATGGCGTCTACCAGTTTTTTTTTTTTTATAGTTACTTTAAGACATTGTGTGAACATGTTCATTATGCATTATTTATTATTCTTGAATTTGCATCAACATAGCCCGGTAACGCTGTGAGTTTTACTTAATTTTTTGGCCCTATAATCGTCACCCCGTAGACCAATTTCCATGAAGCCGGGAGGCTAGAATATTAATATTCTTCTAGCGCAAAGACTTGCCGTCATCCATCACAGGGATGGGTTCGGAGGAAGAAATCAATTATTAGCTCCCACTATGAAGTGAAACACAGGATCAAAGCATATGAAAATTAGCAAAGAACAAGGGCATTGTGTGTTGTAATGACGCATAATTAATAATGGTTGTTACTTTGTTTTATAAGTGCTTTGGGACATGACCGGTATGGGAATCAGAATAATAAGGAAGCAGGTCAAATATAATTCAAGGGCCACTAAACTTATTTTTTTTTCCTACTTGTGCTTCTCCTGTAGAAGAAAAAAATGAAAAGACTGTGGGGCTTGGGATGAGGATAAACTAGCATGGGAAGCATCATGGCTGCAGCTGTCTCCAACAGGCTTTCCTTGCCAAAGCAGCGAGAGACCTTTGTTTATTGGCTATTTCGAATCGAGTTTGATTTCCCGCATATAAAAATTTGTGAACCAAAAAAAACAAAAACCCGTGCCAATAAATGTTTGTCTAAGTATTTGTTTAGGGCAATCCCTAAAAAAAATTTTTGAAAAATGAATGGTTGCACTCAATTAATTTCAAAACTGCAGCATTGCCAGGTTGATTAGCACTGGCAAGAGGGATAAATTAAAATCAAATCCTTTGGCCCAGCGCAAGTCCGATATATTTCTACGAACCGTTTTTTTTTACGACCCCTTCAGACATTTTGGAACCCTTCTTGTTGTGCTGAAAAACATCCCTCTGTTAAAACCCATGTACGGGCCCAATATATTATTGAACGCCATAAAGCCAACGTCTGAAATAATCTAGTAACATTTCTTATAAAATAATATATATATATATATAAAAAAAAAAAAACATAGAAGCTAATTATTCCCATTGGCTGTAGCCCACATCATCTTGCCATATTTCACTGATATATTCCTAATGCAGAATGGCAAGCAGCATATTTCTACACAACAGCCCCTAAAATCACACTGGAAAGGCACTTACTAAAGCTACTTTACTGTATAAATTAAAAGCAAAAGATATGAAGTCAGCACGGCTATGCAGTCTTTATTGCCTGCAGGCTTCTTAATATGTAGGCGATGGTTGGGGCTTTGAAAATTCATATCTAAATCAAATATCGTTCAATATTTCCAATCTAAACTATTGTGTTAACATAGCTCTGATGACAGTCCTCCTTCTTTTTTTATCTGTATTTTTTTCTAAATTGTATTTATATTCTTTGCAGACATATATATATATATATATATATATTTTTTTTTTTTTTTTTTTTTATCAAATAACTTTTACTAGCTGGGTTATATATTTATATATATATATATTATTTATTTTTTTTTTTTTGCAATGTGTGGTCACAAAATAAAAACAAAATAGCCAGTCGGTAAATTTAATGGTTTGGCCATAAAAAATATTATCTTAGAAGAAAATACCATCTTTTATATTAATTGTGCCTTACTGTGGCTTATAAAAAAAAGGCATTGAAATATTTCCCGGGCTATCCTTCTTGTATTGCTTTTTTATTTATTTTTTGTAGTGTCAGAGTACAAATTAATTTTGGAATGAATATGCAAACTGCCACCCACTTTGTATTGCCTACATCGTATTAATAATGTTCCTGTTACATTTTGTCTTGCTTCTTTTTGTTTGTTGATGCTGAGAAAGAACCAGAGAGAGAATTATTTAAATTAGGGAGGACTGCAGACTGTTTCACCTAGCTTATTTTGTGTATGTTGTAAATGTGTTTCATATAAAAGTAATATAAATATGTTTATTTTAAAACATTATTCCCCTATAGTTTTACATTGCACATCATTTGACAGTGGCTTCTAAATTCAGTAACAGCTGTTAGTGGGTGTACACAGGAGGTGGGCTGTATGTCTCTGCAGCAGTTTTCAGAAAGTGATTTCATTAGCCATTACTGTGGAATACACCTTTCTCTGCAGAACTCAGCTGTTTCAAGTGCTTGGAATGCAGGGGATGTGGTTTCAGCCATTTCTGTGTGCTGTGATATAGCTCCAGAATTGGGGTTTAGAAAGGATCATTGCTATAGTGACATAACTCTGTGTCACAATGGGGTTCAGATGACATGGGGCCCAGAGCAATCATGGATGGAATACACGAGTCATATTGCAGATGTGGTGTCAAAGGGCCTGATGCGTGGTAACTGCATATTAATGTGCATACTGGCTGTGGCATATTAATGGGCAAGAATATTAATGGGCATACTGTCTGTGACATATTAGTGGGCAAATAAGAAGTGGCATATTAATGGGCAAATGGCCTGTTGAATATTAATGGACATACTGGCTGTGGCATATTAGTGGGCAAATGAATAGTGGCATATTAATGAGCAAATTGATTGTGGCATATTAACTGGCAAATTGGCTGTGGCATGTTAATGGGCAAACTGACAATAGCATATTAATTGGCAAACTACCAATGGTATATTACCAGTGGTATGTATACCGCAAACTACCAGTGGTATATTAATAGAGAAACAGTGCCACACTGTAATGGACAAACTGTGGCATATTTTAATGGGCAAACTGGCTGTGGCATGTTCATTTGTAAATGACTATGGCTCATTTTAATTGGCAAAGTGATTCTGTGGCATCTTCTGTGGGGCAAAATAACATTTACTATGGGGCAAGGTGACACTGTGGTAAGTTCTGCTGGGCCAGTTCTGTGAGGGAAAGTGATACTAAGGTATGTTCTGTTGAGCAAATTGACACTCTGGCGTGCCGAATCATGTGGGTGCAATATGAGTGCAAGTCAAGTGCTGTGGGTGCAGTATGGTGAGCCCTTTAGATGCAATGTGGGTGCAGAGAAAGTGAATAAAAACAAGAAATTTATTTTTTCAATAACATGTTTATTACATATACAAATAGTTGAATGTGATATGAAAATGGTTGCATATAATATTAAAACGTTTACATTTACATATAGTTTTTTACATTGCGAATTTAGAAAAATTGGGTTGAGGGGGGTCCACTGCTAAAGACTATGCCGACGGCCCACTAGGGTCTTAAAGCAGCCCTGGACAGAGTAACAGGACAAAACAAGAACAATGCGGGAACCAGGACAAGGACTACAGGGCAAAGACAGATAGGGCACAGACATGCACAACTAAAAGAGATGCACGAATCAAAATAACAGATATAAATACAGGACTAGCCCAGCATTCGAATGTTGAAAGGGAGAGGATTTAGTTGTACCTGAGGGCCATGACATGGGAAGCATGCCACTAATGTCATTGTATCTTGCATAACCAAGTCCTAACACTATCCTATCTACATAAAACTAAAGCTGCACTAAACAAGAAAACATAGACACAAAGCAGGACAGACTGTAAAGAAAATACACAGAACAACAGGGAGGGACAGGGGCATACCCAAACAGCTTCCCAGTGCCTTTTCTGTTCCCAAACAGCTTCCTAGTACCATCTCTGTTAACATTCAGTTCCCCAGTATGCCACTGGAATGGGGCATATATAAATTGAAGAAGCAAGGAAAGAGAAAACAAGGAAAATCAGGAAAGGGAAAAGAGTAAGATAATAGATAAAACAAATAATGGGCAAAAGCAAGCATAACAATGGAAACAAGGAAATAAATAGGAAGAAACTGGATACAGCGTGAATAGGTTAAATATACAGATTTGACCAAGAAGATGGACATTGTAGCTGTAGGGCAAACACCCAGGAAGTTCCAAGGTAGGAATACAGGGATTAGCACTCCCTCTTTTCCCTTTACATTCTCCAACCTGCTAAATTCACATTCCTTAAAGTGAAACTGGCACCAGAATAAAACTTTACAGCATACCCAGGTCTGATCGCTAAGGTCTGTGTTGGCACAATTAGATCAAGACAGGCAAACCTTCATTTCAACATTCATTTTCACAGTTTTCCTCTCACTGTATGTGGATATGTAAGAGTGTATGTACTGAAATGTATTTGGTAAATCATATTTAAAGATAACAGGACAACACTGCAAATGTTAAAGAGACAATTAAACATATTTACTCGAAAGCCCATAGCCATTCAAAATACAAACCTTATAGAACATCACAAAATTAATACATTTATTGTTCTGTTCCGATTGTGGAAATAAATATTGTTAGTCTTTTCATCTGAATATTATATATTTGATATAATAAAAAAAAAAATTCAAACAACATAGTAGATTCTCACCATGAGGAACATGTTTTCTTGAATATTATGGCTATGACTTATCATCGCTGAGTTATTCAAGTTCTATTGCAGCATATTCTTATGCTAGGACCGATGACAGGTTTGACAGCGGTTCTGTGCAGAAAGAGTATTGCTCACCCAGAAAAGACTGAATGATTGAATATTCCTACAGCTGAAGGTATATTTACATATCTTTTGAGATGCCAATATGCCTCTGTGCTGAAGGTGTAAATATTGAAACATTGAAAGGTCACTGTGGGATTAACACAATCTCTAAGCAAACAACCTTTCAAAAAAATAATAATAGAACCTGTTATTAGAAGTAAGGGCTTACATAAAAATGCAATATCTTGCATACAGTTAATGATAGAAATAAAATGAAAACTTTTTTTTAACTTAACTTCCACACAGTGAATTCAATCAGTCCTATGATGGAAGATGACGCCAGTGTGTTGAAGTTCCACAAATGGAACAGAAGGTTAATCGTAATGAAATATTATGTATAAGTGGTTCAGTGTTTTTCACTGCCTGCAAAAAGATTATACTGATGATATAGATATTATTTCTCCTGATTAAAGGACAACTGTCAGCAACAAATTGTAATGTTTAGTTGAAAGATTGCATCACATGTAGATATCTTAAGTAAAAAATGCATTAATGAAAGCAAACAAATAAAGTACTTTATTGTGTCGTCTTTGCTCCATATAGCTCAATCAGGGGATGGACATATTGTTTAGAATCTTTGGTCAGATGAAGGAACATCAATATGGTATGAAAGGACTCGTCATTAAGGTATGTTATCTGTATTCTTTCAGTAAAAATATTTCTATTTAACCATCTACACTTAATACAATTCATTACTGTAAGGTCACCTTTTGATACAGTATCCTTTTAATCCTCCATACCACACACGCCACTGAAAGTTCACTAATTGATAACAATTTTTTAAATGTATTTTTACAAACAAATACACGAAATGAAATAGCAAAAAAAAAAAGTCAGGTACACTGTGATACGGAACAAGGAAAGGGTCGATACTACCACAAAAAAATGATAAGTTCATTAGCAAGGAGAATTATACATTATATTTTATTACCACAAGGAACAGAGAGTCAGCCAAACCTGAATTTCACGTACAAAGCACAAGTGTATCCAGGGACGATGCTGATATCTCAGTCACATGCAGTATATCACCAAACACTTTACAGAGAACAAGAACATTCTATTCCCTTTGCGATACATCTTTATTTTCCCCAAATGTTTTGAAACGTAGTGTTAGAGTGCAATAAAAACTCATAATTCTTGAGCAATCCGGGTATTGGATGTACAGGGGTGGGGTTGGAGGTAATAAACGCACGCACATGTCTTCCTGAGTGCAAATAAATGATTGATTTATTCTTCCATGAAGAAAGTAAAGACGGGGGTGAGGCAGAAATGGCGGAAATACAAAATGCCTGACGCGTTTCAAGTTGATGGAATGCTTTTGATCATAGGCCTATGCAAGAGCTATTTAGCCGCCTAAAACGAGTCAGGCGTTTTGTATTTCCGCCTTTCCTGCCTCTCCCCTTGTCAGGCCTCAGGTTCCCCACTTACCTTGCCCAGAGGGTCTCCATCACACAAATGCCTCCGTCGCACTGTAGCGCGGCTGTGGGGTAGGCCGGTCTCATGTAGCAGGGAATCTGATAGCGGGTAATGTGCGACTCCCAGGGATCCCAGGTGCACAGGGGAGGGGTTTCCTTGATGGATGGCTGTATAAAACCCCTGCAAGCCCTCTAGACTAAGCTTATTTGTTGAGATGGGGTGCCCATTCCTTCCTTATTTCCTGAGAGTGCTGTTTATTCAGAATTCCTGTGCACCAACCTTTGACTTAACCCTGACCTTCTGTATCTCTGTTACCCGACTTGGATTTGCCTAACCGCCCTTGAACCTTTGCAGCCTGCCTTGACCCTCTGGACCATTATATGACCACCTTTTCCCTCCTGTTGTGAAGCCAATAAAGAATTGTGACCAACTTCAAGTGTCTCCCGCTCCCTGCGTCATGCCCCCCTCGCTCCAGCCCTACACCCCTTGTCTTTACTTTATCCATAATATAATAAAAACTAAAAGTTTATTTGCATTCCACAAGCAGATTGTGTGCACTTGTTACCTCCTACCACCCATACGCAGTCCACATCCAGGTAGCTAAATAATTATATGTTTGGATGAGACGCTAGCTGCCAAACTGGACATAAGTGGAGATGAATATCTGGTTTACAATATGATATAATAAGAAAGCTGACCCTCTGAATTGCAATTGCAAAATAGTGAAGAGTGTTTAATGATGGTAATGGATTATGATTACAGCAGGAAGTGAGGAAGCACACATGACGCGTTTCACATTTTACCATGCTTTATCTTACTCATCACACCTGTGCTTGGTGGAGCCTGGGATGTCTCCGTTTGGAGAGATTTACCTGTTTTCTTTACAATATGCACTAACTGTGGAAGGATATTTTGTATATTGCAATTCAAGAGAGGTTAATTATTTAGTATTTAGACTGAGCATGATTAAAGGCAGGGATGCAGGTGCACAGTGCGAGGGACAGACCCAAATTTGTCAGGATCCCCCCAAAAATGGGGGTCTACCTATACCAATACTGGGACTGTTGGCAACTATGTTTTTTTTTTTGTTTTTTTTTTATAATTCTTTTTATTTCAAATTTTTTATTTATTTATAACTTATGTTATATTCTATTTAAATTATTATTATTACATTATATATTTAAAAAAAATAATAAGTATGCATTACAATGTCATATAATATCAATAATAAAATAATTTCAAATATAATATATAATATCATTTACATTAAAATATTATCATGTAATACAAACAATTACAATAAATATAATAATATATTACAGTATATATATATAATAACAACAATATCATATGTATTTCAATTTAATTTAATTCATCCATTACTTTACCAATTCCTTATAATATTAATTAACTATTCTTCTATGGTTTAAACAATCAAGCGCCAAATAACTAGGATGCAAGTACCTTTTCAAAGCATGGCATTCATTTGCAGCTCTAAAAGGGTTAAACATACACTGCTGAGAATTCCCGATTAGGAAGTGTTTCATGTTGGACTTAATAATGGGTGTCCAGTAGGTTATGTCATTTGATACACTGTTTAAGCAATGGTTTGATTGTTTTTATATATGTTGTTTTTTTTTTTTTTGTTTTTTTTTATTTTGATGCATGGAACGAACAGGGGGAAAAAAAACAAACAAAACAATTGTTCCTGTTTGATGTGCATTTTATTGATCGCTTTTTTTTTCCTATGATAGAATGCCAATCAAAGGCCAGCGTACTACAAACGCAAGTCAATTACATTTAAAAAAACATTGCTTGCTCACAAATACAATTGCCGATGCGAAGAAATGGTACATCAATTTAACTTACAAGCCAATATGTTACTTAATGTGTAACCAGTCTCCTGTAACTTTCCCGATCAATGTTGGACGAGTAAAACACAGATTTTAGCCCATGCAGGTCATAACTGAATATCAACATTATAACATGGCAAAGAAAAGCCTCAATCACAAAGCGAGTTTTAAATGAAGAGTCTCCATACATTCCCATTACAGCTTTTTCAGCAGTAGCACATCTGTGTTACTGTCAAGCTACACGTTTCACAAAAAATGTAACCAAAATCTAGAATACATATTTATTTTATAAAATGTTATGTTATAATATGTATTTATTTGTAGTATGAGATATGTATTTACTTTTATTTACAAATATTTATTTCTAATTTTATTGATTTAAAATATTCATTTATAATCACAGTTTATTTTATAATTTTTTTATACAATTTTATTTTATAATGTTAGTTATAATAATTATTTATAGTATCATTTATTTACTTATTTTTATTTGACATTTTTATTTATAATTAGTGTGGAGCGGACACCTGGATGTTCGGGTTCGGCGGGTTCGGCCGAACTTCGGAAAAAAGTCCGGGTTCGGGGTCGAACTTGACCCCGAACCCGAACCCTTATTGAAGTCAATGGGGACCCGACGTTCGGCTTATGGAATACATGTAATACTATTGGCTTTCTATAAACCAAAATAGAGACCCCATTTATAAGAATTTCTTATGAATGGGGACTCTAGTTCGGTTTATAGAAAGCCAATAGTATTACATGTATTCCATAAGCCGAAAGTCTATAAACCGAAAGACATTCTGTTTATAGACTTTCTTTTTATAAAATAGCAATAGCATTACATGTATTCTAAAAAACGAAAGTCTATAAACTGAATGTCTTTCGGTTTATAGACTTTCGGTTTATAGCCGAACCCCGAACTCCAACACGGACATACAGTGAAACGTCCGTGTTTGGGTCCGGGGGCCGAATACCGTAATGTTCGGTACGAACCCGAACAGCGCGGTTCGGGTTCGCTAAACACTATTTATAATACAATTTATTTTACAACACTTTATTTAGAAAAGTCGTCTGCTTGTATATTCTTAAATTTACTGTTAAAATCTAAGAGCATTCCACAAGGGTCAATGAAAAATCAGAATGTAATTTCGTTTCATTCTTTCAAGATTGAGAAGAGTATGGGCATTTTAAATAGAAATGTTTGAATGAAAGAATGCGAATAAAACACAGATTACCACATATTGCTCTATCAGGAATCTCAGTTCATTCGGATGAGAGTTTTTCCAATGTGGCTAGATTGGCCTAAATTTGGAAATTCACATCTCAATTCCCTGAAGTTATCTCGGTATTGATTAGATCCTCATGTTACATTTTGATAATGTCATCGATTATGTAAGTGGGAAACCAAAAAGAAAGAGATTTGCTTCCTGCAGTCTGACCAGAAGGCCACATACTCCCTACTGATCTGTCAGACAAACCTTTCCTAACAATAATATTATCTCCAGTAAAGGTAAATTGGACTATTTTCTGGATTACAAGTACTTACTGGGGATGTACATCCAATGGATGGTAATATTACCCACTTACGCACGTAGAGGGGCAAATATTTAAAAGTAATATTAGGAAGTGTTACTGTATTGCGAGTGTAGTGGATGTATCCTAGATATAAGATAGGGAACTGGGGACTAATGAAAGTATTACTTTACTGAGAGGGTAGTGGATGTATGGAATAGTCTCCCAGTAGAAGTGGTAGAGGTTAATACAGTGAAGGAGTTTAAGCATGCGTGGGATAGGTATAAGGCTATCCTAGATATAAGATAAGGCCAGGGACTAATGAAAGTATTACATTACTGAGAGGGTAGTGGATGTATGGAATAGCCTTCCAGTAGCAGTGGTAGAGGTTAATACAGTGAAGGAGTTTAAGCATGCATGGGATAGGTATAAGGCTATCCTAGATATAAGATAAGGTCAGGGACTAATGAAAGTATTACATTACTGAGAGGGTAGTGGATGCATGGAATAGACTTCCAGTAGAAGTGGTAGAGGTTAATACAGTGAAGGAGTTTAAGCATGCGTGGGATAGGTATAAGGCTATCCTAGATATAAGATAGGGAACTGGGGACTAATGAAAATATTACTTTACTGAGAGGGTAGTGGATGTATGGAATAGTCTTCCAGTAGAAGTGGTAGAGATTAATACAGTGAAGGAGTTTAAGCATGCATGGGATAAGTATAAGGCTATCCTAGATATAAGATAAGGCCAGGGACTAATGAAAGTATTACATTACTGAGAGGGTAGTGGATGTATGGAATAGTCTTCCAGTAGAAGTGGTAGAGATTAATACAGTGAGGAGTTTAAGCATGCATGGGATAGGTATAAGGCTATCCTAGATATAAGATAAGGTCAGGGACTAGTTAAAGTATTACATTACTGAGAGGGTAGTGGATGTATGGAATAGTCTCCCAGTAGAAGTGGTAGAGGTTAATACAGTGAAGGAGTTTAAGCATGCGTGGGATAGGTATAAGGCTATCCTAGATATAAGATAAGGCCAGGGACTAATGAAAGTATTACATTACTGAGAGGGTAGTGGATGTATGGAATAGCCTTCCAGTAGCAGTGGTAGAGGTTAATACAGTGAAGGAGTTTTAAGCATGCATGGGATAGGTATAAGGCTATCCTAGATATAAGATAAGGTCAGGGACTAATGAAAGTATTACATTACTGAGAGGGTAGTGGATGCATGGAATAGACTTCCAGTAGAAGTGGTAGAGGTTAATACAGTGAAGGAGTTTAAGCATGCGTGGGATAGGTATAAGGCTATCCTAGATATAAGATAGGGAACTGGGGACTAATGAAAATATTACTTTACTGAGAGGGTAGTGGATGTATGGAATAGTCTTCCAGTAGAAGTGGTAGAGATTAATACTGTGAAGGAGTTTAAGCATGCATGGGATAAGTATAAGGCTATCCTAGATATAAGATAAGGCCAGGGACTAATGAAAGTATTACATTACTGAGAGGGTAGTGGATGTATGGAATAGTCTTCCAGTAGAAGTGGTAGAGATTAATACAGTGAGGAGTTTAAGCATGCATGGGATAAGTATAAGGCTATCCTAGATATAAGATAAGGTCAGGGACTAGTTAAAGTATTACATTACTGAGAGGGTAGTGGATGTATGGAATAGTCTTCCTGTAGAAGTGGTAGAGGTTAATACAGTGAAGGAGTTTAAGCATGCATGGGATAAGTATAAGGCTATCCTAGATATAAGATAAGGCCAGGGACTAATGAAAGTGTTACATTACTGAGAGGGTAGTGGATGCATGGAATAGTCTTCCAGTAGAAGTGGTAGAGATTAATACAGTGAAGGAGTTTAAACATGCATGGGATAAGTATAAGGCTATCCTAGATATAAGATAAGGCCAGGGACTAATGAAAGTATTACTTTACTGAGAGGGTAGTGGATGTATGGAATAGTCTTCCAGTAGAAGTGGTAGAGGTTAATACAGTGAAGGAGTTTAAGCATGCATGAGATAGGTATAAGGCTATCCTAGATATAAGATAAGGTCAGGGACTAATGAAAGTATTACTTTACTGAGAGGGTAGTGGATGTATGGAATAGTCTTCCAGTAGAAGTGGTAGAGGTTAATACAGTGAAGGAGTTTAAGCATGCATGGGATAGGTATAAGGCTATCCTAGATATAAGATAAGGCCAGGGACTAATGAAAGTATTTAGAAAATTGGGCAGACTAGATGGGTAAAAGGTTCTTATCTGTTTCTATGGTACTCATTAATCTCAGAAGGAAGAAGAAAAAATGACCCTGCCAGGAAGCAAACCAGCAATCCTAAACAGATTCTGTAGTTGGTGCATTGGCCCACGGACACATGTCACAGCAGGGGAGTGCTGGCGAGGAGGGCAGGGGGATCCTGGGCTGCTCTCCAACCTGACTTAATGGGCTTGGATTGCACCACTTTTTCACTTTTAAATTGCCCAGCGCGTCACACTTTCCGTCTTTCTGTCCAAATGTCTTGTCTGTGTGTCAAGCTCGTTATTGGTCAGTATATCTTGCCTGTCTATCTGTGTCTATCTCTGATAACGGATGGACTAATGAAGGTGCAGCTCTCTCCTGCTCACAACCATGCAAGTGCCCATAATGTGGCCCAAAACAGGGACAGTATGGGATGTATTATGGTGGCCCTGACCATTATCCACAGGCTGCACTATACAGCGCTAGTCACTCAGTCCCTATTTTTACACATATACACATGTTCTAATAGAACATTCTAATTATGATCTGAAATCAAGGGCATGCAAACCATTAAACAGTTGAGTCTTGCAGAGATTGTCTGGGAATGATAAGTATATATTTGGGATGATGGTTATTGAGAGGGCAGCTCCAGAGCCAAGCACCCAAAGGATTTAATTCACATGCAAATTGACCTCTTGTCAAACAGATTTTTAAGTACAAGTGAGGGGTTTTTAATAGAACTGTCTCTATCTTTTTTTCTTATCACCCCGGCACTTTACAAAGAATGTATGGTGCTAACAGGGACATCGATTAAGCCGAATTTAATAAAATAAGAAAAATAATAAGTAAAAAAGAAATATATAATAATGTAAAAAAATAAAATGTTATTATTAATGTTTTAGTTTATGTTGCTCATTCCTTTTATAGCAAGCAATAAACACATAAATAGATTGTATTACACATAACAGGGAGTTTTATGTTACAAAAACAGGATTTTATTTATTATTATTTCTTTACTGCATATGTCTTTTTTATGCTATCGGAGAGTTAGGACTTAAAGATAGATTAAACCCAACAAAGACAAAAATGCCATATAAATGTCTTCCCCTAATTCTTTTATCGTGGTCTAATGTGCTGGAACAAACACTTACCTATAGATCTTCAGCATGTTCTATTCTCCTTCTACTACAGTGCTGGAATCTTGTCTCACTGCCTGCCAGCTCACTCCTTCTACAGTGTCATAGAAACATAGAATGTGTCGGCAGATAAGAACCATTCGGTCCATCTAGTCTGCCCAATTTTTTTTAAGTGCTTTTATTAGTCCCCCGTTCCCGGTCTTATAGCTAGGATAGCCTTGTGTCTATCCCACGCATGCTTAAAATCCTTGACTGTGTGTACCTCTACCACTTCTGCTGGAAGGCTATTCCATACATCCACTACCCTCTCAGTAATGTAATACTTCCTGATATTACTTTTAAATCGTTGCCCCTCTAATTTAAGACTATGTCCTCTAGTTGTGGTAGTTTTTCTTCTTTTAAATATACTCTCTTCCTTTACCGTGTGGATTCCCTTTATGTATGTAAATGTTTCTATCATATCCCCCCTGTTACGTCTTTCCTCCAAGCTATACATATTAAGATGCTTTAACCTTTCCTGGTAAGTTTTATCCTTCAACCCATGAACCAGTTTAGTAGCCCTTCTCTAAATCTCTCTCCAAAGTATCAATATCCTTCTGGAGATAAGGTCTCCAGTACTGCGTACAATACTCCAAGTGAGGTCTCACCAGTGCTCTGTACAATGGCATGAGCACTTCCCTCTTCCTACTGCTAATACCTCTCCCTATGCAAACAAGCATTCTGCTAGCATTTCCTGCTGCTCTATTGCATTGCCTACCTACCTTCAAGTCCTCTGAAATTATTACTCCTAAATCCCTTTCCTCAGATGTTGAGTTTAGAACTGCACCAAATAGTCTATATTCTGCTTTTGGGAATGTCCTAGTCCTAGTTATTTATATGAGGATTCATATTCACTCCTGTTCCATTGTCATCCTTCCTAAGTATTCACATTAGCATTCACATACATGTCCATCCATTAGCATTCACATACATGTCCATCCATTAGCATTCACATACATGTCCATCCATTAGCATTCACATACATGTCCATCCATTAGCATTCACAATAACATCCATAATAACAAAGAGTTCCATGAGTAACTAAAAACATGATTGGATTTGACATCGAGCATCAGGGTCCATTGGTGTGTCCTGTGGCATTGCTGAGTTAGGAGGTTCATTTGCTGAGTTGTGTCTGTTGCTGCAGTCTGCTGCACACTCACAATGACTGATTCTAAGGTGGAGGTCTGTGAGCGGAGAGGTGGAGGGAGGACGGGATGTGTGAATGTGGATGGAAATTAAACACGCTTGTGAGGGGGTGGAATGTCTTTCGGTTTATAGACTTTCGGTTTATGGACTTTCGGTTTATGGAATACATGTAATGCTATTGCTATTCTATAAACTGAAATAGAGTCCACATTCATAAGAATAGGTCAATTGACCTATGCGTATGAATGGGGACACTCACCCACATTTTACTTCCTTTTGCAGCCCTCTAGCCCTTTCCAGGACTTTTTTAGAGGCATTTTAGTGGCCAAAAGTTTGTGTCCCCATTGACTTCAATGGGGTTCCGGTTCGGGGTCAAGTTCGAGCCCGAACCCGAACATCCAGGTGTCCGCTCAACTCTACTGGCAACATATATGAATGACTGCTTGGAACCCTTGTAGCTCAAAAGGTCATCTAAGTATTGTATCACATTGTTTCTAACATAGATAATGACCTATATGTCATGAGCAGAATTGCAACCAAATGCACAGAGTAAATGAAAAATGTTTTTTTTTTTAAAATGTGTCTTCAACTGTGCTGACTCCTGTTTATGACTTCCAATGTATCCTCAATCTAACATGTGGTTTAGTGTCCCTTTAACGCTGAGACTTTATTTACATGTATTTGTTCTGAGGTTTTTTTTTCTTCATGCCATTTTATTAGCAGAGTTGTCGCTTCCACGATAGAACCACGTGTGAAAATAGATTTACTGTCCCTTTAAAACTGACACATTAAACCTGCATTTGTTTGTTCCAGGCTTTTTCTTTTTTAGATTTTGCAGTATTAATAGTGGGATTAAAGGCACAAAAAACAACAACAGTATTTCATCTAAATAAAGTATGATCCTAATACTTCCCTTTGGTCTGGGTGCCACTGGCAGGAACACTATACTTAACGTATAATCGTTATTTGCATCTGCTTCCTCCTCCCTTGTCTCCTGGCTCCTCGTGGGTTGGAACTCCTCTGATGATGTCATTTGCTCTTTGGTGTGACTGCTGCCAGGCTAGTTCTAAAAATGTACATATTAAAGGACACTTAAACTGCTTTTAACCCTTGAAGGAAACAAGGGTTAAACAATCATGTCAACCTTGCCCCAAGTAAAAACAAACATGGATACTTACAGATGGATCTGTGTTTACTTTTGGCTCTGCCTCAGCTTTGATGCATAGCCGGTGGGAAGTCTGGCTCAGCCAATCAGAGCTGGGGCTCATCCCGCATATATGATCGGGGGGAGAATGTCATTGGGGGGGGGGGTGTCTTGTTTCTACATGGGATCAGCAGAGGGGTCCTAGTTAACACTTGCAGAGATAGATAGTGGCCAACCTGACCGGCAAGCATGGCAGCTGCTGGTCAGAGAATAACTGGCTACTCCGCACACCACGTCAGCACCATGAGGATGCCTACTGGAGATGAAACGTGTGTTCGTGAGGAGGACTAAGCTAAAGACTGTCGAGTTGAAAACTGAGCCTTGGCCGTGTCCTGCTTCTAGCAAACCTTTGTCTGTACCTTTCTGCTTGTGCTGCCACTGACCCATGTGTAAATTGTATATTATGACGCGCATATTATCTGGATTTTAAGTAAACTCTACTATTTGAGGGCCAGTAAATTATGTTTATGCCCCTCTTCTCTCTTGCTATTTTATTCTGATACAATCACAAATGTTTTTTTATATTGTGTTCTTATAGGTATATATGCTGAATCAATCAGTCACATCAGTACCCCTTGTATTATCTTTATGATAAGAATTCTTTGGGTTTTATTGTCCTTTAAAATGTTCTATTTGACCAGTGTCTTCTTTATAACAGCAAAAGGAAGAGGAAAAAGATAGCTATGACATGAATTATTAAACTATTTGGCTCTTGTTACGAGAATATGGTAAGCGCACTTATAAAAGATAAAAACATATAGCCATATATACAAAAGAAAACTAATATTGATACAGCCATTCCTGTAGGATATTGTTTTTAATTCAAGCTGGAGCTGAAGATATAAATTGTATAAAAAACATTATACTGTATTTTAAATAAATAAATTCTATATAAAATGTGACATAAAAAATTTATATTTATAAAACGCTGAATAGAAACACAAGTAATAACATGGATCTGTGGTGGGGGGGTAGACAATAAGTGCTTGAAAATGTAGAGGGGACAATCTAATTAATTACCTTTTTATCTTATGAACAATTTATGGCTTGTGCCTTTCTGGAACACAGGAGTGCTGCTGCTGATAATGGGCCTCTGTCCACTGGAGTGCAGGAGTGATGCTGCTGATACTGGGCCTCTGTCCATTGGAACACAGGAGTGATGCTGCTGATAATGGGCCTCTGTCCACTGGAACGCAGGTGTGTTGCTGCTGATAATGGGCCTCTATCCATTGGAACACAGGTGTGATGCTGCTGATAATGGACCTCTGCCATTGGAACACAGGAGTGATGATACTGATAATGGGCCTCTGTCCATTGGAACACAGGAGTCATGGCTGGCAATGATGGGCTTCTGTCCATTGGAACACAGGAGTGATGCTGCTGATACTAGGCCTCTGTCCATTGGAACACAGGAGTCATGGCTGCTGATAATGGGCCTCTGTACGCCTTTGAAGATACTACATGTGACACATATGACACATACGCATATGACACATACACACTGATATAGCATAAAGCATGTGTTACAACCTGGGATAACAGACCAGGGAGGAGTCTTGTTGCAGGGCATGGTGTGGGCTCTATCTGCAGCCCACAATGCCTGACTAAGGACTGGAAGCTGACTGGTAGCGCAGACTGGCAACTATGACAGGACTGGTAGCCAAGACTATCAACTATGAAAGGACTGGTAGCCGAGACTAGCAGCTCTCTCAGCAGTTTTTATTATACCGTTTAGTGTAGGAATATGCCCTGGCTTCACTGTGGAGGCAATAAGAGAGATCTCTACCATGCAATGCTTAGATATGTTTCGCTCATTATCAATGTCTTTAAAAAGGCTTTTAAACCCTTTGAAACAAAAAACATGCCAGGCATGTCATGGGAAAACAACCCACTAGTGATAATGGATATGCCTGGAATATCCTTCCATTCTGATCACGACATGCCCACTGGCCTACCACGATGGACTGTAACAGACATGGATGAGATGGAGGCACTCCAGCCAAATCTGTGGAGGCCACCTCCATCACATTTAGTCACTGTGACAGCCAATCACAGTCACCAGATGTGTTTAGCTGTCAAAGCCAGCACCTGACTTTGACAGCTTTAGTTCCTCCTTGACCCACAGCAATTGTGGCATTACAGTAAGGACAGCCTGCCCGTGTCCCCCAAACAAACCCTAGAATATAGTACACTTTTATGTTTAGTTTTTAAAACTCAGTCTAAGGTTAGGCCTAGAGTTAATGCTACAATATAGGTAATTCTGGGGGAAATGGTTAGTAAAAAGGAATGCGCTACTTGTAATTATTGCCGTATAACTTGAAAAAAGTTTAAAATTATTAAAAACATGGGCTATTTATAAACTAAAAACAAATATTTGAGTCTATTAAGCAGATTTTTTCATTAGCTTTTGTAGCTGTGTAAAATATTTTAAGTAAACACTAGAAAAAGTGTTTTTTGTATAATTTTCAGTCATAATTTATTATTTCATTATAGTAAATTATATGATATGATAAAAAATAATAGTATGTAAAGAAAACCCTTCTTATCCTGAAGAAAAACAAATATCTAATTTGTGTGAGTACAGTAACTGAGAGAGAGGAAAGTTAAAGCTAAACAAAAGCACAGCAGAAGAGTCTACCATGACCAAAGATTTTCAAAAAGTTCGTTAACGAAGGGATTAAATAAACTGTTTTTTTTTTTTGACAAATGAAGGTAGAAATCTAGTCAATTAAACAGAAAATTGCCCCTGTAAGTTCCCTCTGTTTGTATTATAATTTATTCTGTAAATGTCATCGGAGTGTAACATCTTCTATTCTCTATCTTAAGACTTCTTTTGAGGTATATTTGTTCAAGTAGAAGCCAAGAAAGACAAACACAGAAACTGAATAACCCCTCGATCCTTGTTAATGAGAGGCACAAAATCAGCCACTGAACGCAGAACATTTTTTAAATTTATTTAATTCTTGTAATTTATTCCATATGGCACATCGTGAGGAAAGCCATATGCTTCGTCTCATTAACTAAATCTGTTAAAAAAAAAAAAAAAAGTACATTAAAAATATGATAGAAAACAAAAAAATCAAGCAAGGTCTGCAAAATATTTTCAGAATGTGAATTCTGAAAGTGAACGTTCCTTACGTAAAAAATATGAATACTTTCAAAAAGAGTTTTATTTGTCATAATTAATAAGTATCAAAAATTGCTATGCTTTCACCTGCATGCTCTAGGTTTTCCATTTATTATATGTATAAATAGTAACTGATGGTTTACTAACTTGTTTTCAACTCCTTAGTCTAGCCTCATTTTGGACATTTTGGACAGTGGCTATATTTACACTTCTTCTGTGTTTGTGTTTAGCTGTAATTTTCCTTATTTACAGTACCGGTACATATTATATACTGTTTTTATCACAAAAAAGGTCTTTATTTAGATACCATTAGTTTCATCATATTATGTAATTCACTATGAAAAAAAATCATAAAATATGATGACATCATTAAAAAAAACACCTTCTCATCTTTTATATGAAAAAAACCCTAATTTGATTCATATATTTGTCCTGAGTTTAGAAATAGCCGATGTTTGCATGTTTTCTGTTGTTTTCTGCATGTTGTAGGGTAATAATTGAAAGTAGTGTATTGCTTTTTCCTAACCATCTTCTACTACAGTAACCTTTTGTTGCTGTAGGAGAGGATATTACCTTTCTGAGTCTTTGTGTGACATTGTGTGTATGTGACTGTATTTGTGTGTATGGGTTCATTGGACTCTATGTGTGTGTGTGCATGATTGTGTGTGTGTTACTGTGTGGATGGAACTGTATGTGCGTGTATGGGTTCATGGGACTGTATGTGTGTGTGTGTGTGTGTGTGTGTGCATGATTGTGTGTGTGTTACTGTGTGTGCAGGACTTTATGTGTGTGTATGTGTGTTACTGTGTGTATGGGACTGTATGTGTTTGTGTGTGTGTGTTCCTGTGTGTATGGGACTGTATGTGTGTGTGTTACTGTGTGGATGGGACTGTATGTGTGTGTATGGGTTCATGGGCCTGTATGTGTGTGTGTGTGTGTGTGTGTGCATATTTGTGTATATATTACCGTGTGCATGGGACTGTATGTCTGTGTGTGTGTGTTACTGTGTGTATGGGACTTTATGTGTTTGTATGTGTGTGTTTTTGTGTTACTATGTGTATGGGACTGTATGTGTGTGTGTTACTGTGTGGATGGGACTGTATGTGTGTATGTGTGTGTTACTGTGTGGATGGGACTGTATATATATGTGCGTCTGTGTATATATGACTTTATGACTTTATGTTGCATAGGCAATATCAATTCTGGGACAGACCCAACTTTGACAGGACCGCACAGCATAAAATGGGTCTGTCGGCAACAATGACAAGTCCAGATGGAGTGAGTTCTACCAGTGTTTGATCACATTCAGTCTGGCTGACTGAGGGTAATAGGTGTTATTGTCTATCTCTCCCCCGGGCTGTGTGTTGTGATTTCATTTTATTCAGAGCACAGTCTTGCAATCCATAAATCAGATATTCCCCCATCTGTGTCATCGTCTAGATTCCGATACCACGTCAGCCTCAATAACAGACACTATGCTAATCTGTGCATCTCTGTTCCATACCGCGCCAGATGCTCACTCGGCCTAACAGAATACTTTACATGTATTACCGTACACATTGAAATATTCACATGATAAAAGTACATGTTGCTCTTTCTTCCTAAAAATAAGATGCTGGAGCAGATACTCAGTTGCAGGAGAGGACATTTTGGCACATTACCCCCGCCATTTGCATAACGAGCAGGCCATTGATATAACCATGGGATATACATTATCTGCAGTGCTCATTAAAGCACCTTCTATCATACGGCACTTTAATATATGAGCAGACATTGCAGGGCTTGAAATACGGAAAGATCAGTCAGAGGTAAAACCATCGCTGAGAGCACCAGAGTTAACACCCCTGAATAACATTTATATTACATGGGGGGATCCACACAAAACAGGACACTGATTGTTTTTTTTTTTACCTCTTTTTTTTTTTTTTTTTATAAAAATGCAAAAACATTCAAATACAGCGGAAAGGGGAGCATACACTTCAAGGCAAATTTTTCCACCAAGCTTGCAATCCAGGACTTCAAGATCTCTATTATAGGGTGTGAATAATTTTCCTGCTTTAAATTCCCAATTTCCGTTCTACAATCATCTATCACCTGGTTCTTTCTTTTCCTGTCAGACAGGTATCTCTCTAGACGTCAACTTCCTAGTGATTTGCAATCTTTGTAGCAAGTAGAAGGTGAATCACTAACGCGGTCCTATCTTTTTTTATTACTGGCCAGTCATTACAGATGTGTCAATGTTTAGCTTGATCAGAACTTCAATATAACCCAGTTCCTTCTTCCAAAGATCTCGATTCATACTACATGACCACAATATATTCACTAGTTCTGTATTGGAATCTTCACATCTCCAACCCCTTGCTGAGACTGAGCTATACATTTTAGAAATAGTATCTGTTTTCTGACCTTATAGTGTAGTTCAACCACTGCGCAGGGGACACTGATGTCCGTAATGCTACAGATTGGTCAGATGGCCAAGGTGTTTGGCAAAGATGGGGGAATGTTGCCCAGCCCTCAACCCCATTACTATTTGGGAACCGGGGGAGTCTTACACAGCACCCAGCACTGGTAATTATTAGGGGGCCTGGCCCCAGTATTAAGGGTGCTCTATCTGTCATTACTGTTTCATACTCCATAAAGCAGCCATTCTAGGACTACTTACTACAAGGGCTTTTCTAGTGCCATATGTAATTACTACTCATATCAATGAGGACTCTTACCAAGTCTTACAAAAATAATCCCTGCACTATGTATACTTTAAGGCCTCCCCGTGCTCAGTCATGTCGCCCTTTCATCAATGCTTCATTCCAGGACACTGATGAAAAGGAAGAGTTTAAGAAAGAAAGTAACAACGTGTCCCTTCTGTCTACTGAACCAGAGTGCGGGACATTAATATCTACAATTGATTTACCCGCTGGTAGAATGCAGAAGGTTTGTTTACCTGCTCTGCAAGAATATTTCAGAGAATTTCCGGGAATTGAGATGAGAAATTCAAACTTAATGCCAAAGAAGTTGAATTGGAAAAATTCTTCCATTCAGCTGTGTTGGAGAATGTAACCAACTTGGATACATTGGCCTAAACTTTAAAAAGCACTCTTTGTTGGTTAGAACCTTTAGTAAAGAACACAATGCATAGTAAAAGATCAGGGACACATGTAATAGAAAAAGAATAGAAAAAAAAACTCAGTGTTAGCGCTCCTGCTCAATATTCAAGACAAGGGAGATAATTCTCTTTATGAAATGTAACACTTAATAAAAGAATACAAAGTCAGCATCCAGATTTCAGAAAGACGTGTCAGCTCATATGATTAAGTCCTAGTGTAGGACGAAATGCGACAGAAGTGAGCTGACATGTTTTTCTGAAATCTGGGTGCTGACTTTTCATTCTTTTATTAAGTGTTACATTTCATTAAGATAATTATTTCCCTTGTCTTTAATATTCTGCATGATAAAATAGTCCAAAGACCCAGAAATAGTTCAAAACTGCCGCCCAATTCCTATGATTAATGAGGACATGAAAATATTCGTGGCAGTACCGGCGGAGAGACTGAGACATGTTGTCCATCTTCCGGTCCACCCTGATCAAATTGGATTTGTTCCTGGCAGAATGGCCTATGATAATATAAGACGCATAACTGACATTCTAGATTTAGCCAATAGAGAAAAGAGAACACTCCTGGCAATCACATCAGATGCGGAAAAGGCATTTGACAGGGTGGACTGGGGATTCATGTTCCAGGATCTCCTCTAGTACGGAATTGATGGAGGAATTCTGACAGCAGTCAAGGCACTATACTCCTGCCCAACGGCCGGAACAATATGGCAATATATTTGAGCGGACTGGTTAAGACTAGAAAATGGTACCCAGCAGGGTTGCCCCCTATCCCCCCTTTTATACATTTTAACAATGTAAATACTCTCAATAGAATCAAGGGATTCCCACTTGAACAGGAAGAGCTAAAAAATACAATTATAATCGGACAATGGATTGATTACTCTGACGGAGCCAGAAGAGTCAATAAAGGAGCTAATGAGAAGTATACAAATTCACAGAATTCTCCAATTATAAAATAAATATTGAAAAATCAATAATTATGCCAATAAATGTCCCAAAAAAAATACAAAAGATTCAAAGCAACTTCAAATTCAAGTGCAAATCCCAAGAGCTCAATTATCTGGGCCTGAAAATAACAACTAAAATTGAGAATATGATGGAAAGGAATTTTATTATAAAGAAACATAGCAGATGGCGTTATATGGATCTATCTTGGCTCGGCTGAATAGATGCAATAAAAGCATATATTATATATAATATATTATATTTCAACACTGTCCATTCAAGATATCTGAGACATGGCTGCGCATGTTGCAAGGCGCGATTAACAAATATGTAAGTAAAGGCAAAAGGATGCGCATAGGAGTTAAACAGCTCGGAAGAAAAACAGCTAAAGGAGGATTGGGGTTGCCTTCAATCAAACATCTAAATGATTACCCATATATACCACATTCAAAATAAAGCACAGCCATGGTACAAATCAGAGAGAGATATGACAAAGAACCCAAACATTCACTTACAAGTATGGGCTGTGGAAGGAGTTGTGGCGAGCAGTGTTGAGCCGCGGGGTCAATTGTGGTGGAGGACACGATCAAGGCCTGGAAGAGAATAAGGAAAAACCAACAAAATAATGGAAACACTAAGCTTAGAAACCATTGAATATAATGTACAAAAGATAGAGCTAGAGAAATGGAAAAAATCAGGAATATAGAATGTACATAATATTATGGAAAGTGGAGTGATCAAATCCTTTGACCAAATAGTATTACAATTTAATATACCAATCTTTAACTACCTATGAATTAATAGCTTCTTGATTCAGACAATATCTAATGATGATAAAAGAATCAAGCAAAATATGGCACTGATTTTCTGAAACTGGAAACTCCCAAAACAAATTACATGGGCAGAAATGAAAAACAAAAACAAATGATATATCAACTTAAAATGGAACAGGGATTAACATTGGACAAGCAAAAATGCGGCAAAAAAAGCAATTCAGTATGGGGAATGGGCCAAGGAGATAGAGAACTTGGAGAATTGGGATTAGAATGGTTAAATCCACGGCATCTGGCTTAAATGTAAATATGTATGTCTGCTTGAATAAATACATTTTTCTTAAAGGATTCTGAAGCAGCACTACAATAGTAACGGAAGAAAATATATGTCTTCATGTACACCTCTGTCTTTTAATGTTTTCACGATGTATGTTAAATACAAAAAATCTGGATGCTGACTTTTTATCCTTTTATTAACCCCTTTGCACCGGTTGATGCTTTGGTCCTTAACAACCAATGCACCAAACTGGCATCTTTGTGTTCCTGGCCCCGATCACAGCCAGGAACATGCAAGCAGGGACCAAATCAGGGTCTCTATAGACCCTGTCGGTCCCTGCCAAAAACCGGGCGATGCTTTGTGATGTAACGTGTGACGTCGAGGAGGTGTGCTCGAACCCGGATGCCGGAGATGTAGCGGATGCTTGTTTTGAACATTCACTAAATTTTCTATGTCAGACTCTCAAAGTGGCCTCATCTGACACTGGAGACCCCCGCTGCAAGTCCCTGTTTAACACAGGACATTCTTGGCCGTCCTATAAGCCACTAGGCAGTAAAGAGTAGGACGGCATAGAAAGTCCAACAAGGGGGAAGGGGTGAAGTGTTACATTTCATAAAGATAATTATCGTCTTTGTCTTAAATATTAAAGAGGAGTTCCAACTTTATTCTTTTGGTCTTTTCCTATGTTACACAGTTACATAGATACATAGTAGTTTAGGTCGAAAAAAGACTTGCGCCCATCAAATATTAAGCCTTTTACTATTCTTGTTTACCACTATTGATCCTAAAGAAGGCAAGCCCTGGATATATTCTAGCACCACTTCTTCAGGCTGTGAATTTCCTACCTTTATTGTCCTTACTGTCAAACATCCCTTTTGTCATAGACTACATCTCCTTTCTTCAACTCTTAAGGGGTGACCTCTTGTCCTTTGTACTGTTCTCCTAATGTTTATGGGCCAGTGGACCTACACTCGGGCCACAGCGGAATGCGGTGTGATTATTCCCTTTTAAATAATCATACTTTTCTACCTGCTAGATTTTAGTTATGTCATTCTTGACATAATGGGATAAACGGGTGATATTTGAAATTATGTTTAAATTGTAAATGAAGCATGTTTGCACTCTATGGAATATGGATCATTAAGGGGGGGTTTAACATTCCCATATATAAAACTGCCAGGAAGATAAAAAAAAAGAGGTGTGTTACGGAGCCCCTCCAGTACCCCAACTGAGTGTCTCCATCAAAGTTTGTTTCCTTGGGACCCTCAGCTCTCACCAGAGCTGAGAACAGTGATTTCATCCAGCGATGCCCTTATATCTCCAGTCACCCAGCCACTAACCAAGACTTAATATAGGGTGAAATAATAACTAGTTTATTGAGTACCTTATAGACTTTCATACAACAATAATTACATTAACTTTGCAAATCCACAATGGAAGGCGTTACACTGACATACATTAACATTGCATGAGGTTTGTGTTCAGCTGTGCATTAACTGTTTAATTAAAGGACAACACCAGGAAAGGACCCGATTAACATTACAGACACAGGTAATTAGATTAACAGTACATCACACCTTGCAGGCACGCACATCTTACCAACAAGACCATGGGTGACTCACATAAACACAGGATTAATACAACGCAATAATTTAATAATAACTGGTGCAAACAAACACAAAATAAAGTCTATACACACTTCCTTTTGCAAACGTGTTTTTTGTGAGTCATTAGCAAACCCAGTGTCCGCGGTACATACGATGCCTTCTAAGACCAGGGCCATGGTCGGTGGGGAGGCGGCCCCCTCCAGGACCCCAATGACAGAGGGTTTCGTCACAAGGTGCATTCAATTTAAAAATAAATAAATAATAATAATAGCAAGTAAACGTTTTTTTTTGTGGGGGGAGGTGAATTTAAAAGAACCACAGAGCTGAATTTAAATAATACTATTTCAAATCTGTTGTAAAATTGTGTTCAACTGATTCATATAATTTTAAGGAAACCACAACCCAAATAAAAAAAGGTATTTTTGTTGTTTTTGTTTTATTCCTTACTTTTTTTTAAAACCTGTTTTGACAGTTTTTAGTTCATAAATGCAGTATATAGCTGTAACATTAAATGATGCTTATTACAGTCAGGTCAACGTGTTATTGATCGATGTGCACTGGCTCTCGGGGGACATTTTATATCAACCTTGGAGTGGAAAACTAAACGAGCTGAAATCCCTCTGCCTTTTGTGTTTCATAAATAATGAACTAAGAAGGGATTTGTGGCATTCTATGCATTACTATAGCTGATCTCTACTCGTGACTGTGCACTGAGCTCATATTTATCACTCTGCTTCCATTACAGTCCACTGCTTCATGTTTATACAGGACAAGTGGATGTATTATAATAAAGCATTTAACAAGGAAGGATACATTCAGATATTCTCTTTCTAGGGGTGTTACCTGAAGGGGAAGCAAAAGAAACGAGGGAAGTGATCATATCATTATACAGAGCGCTGGTGAGATCTCACTTGGAGCATTGTACAGAGCACTGGTGAGACCTCACTTGGAGCATTGTACAGGGCACTGGTGAGACCTCACTTGGAGTATTGTACAGAGCACTGGTGAGACCTCACTTGGAGCATTGTACAGGGCACTGGTGAGACCTCACTTGGAGCATTGTACAGGGCACTGGTGAGACCTCACTTGGAGCATCGTGCAGAGCGCTGGTGAGACCTCACTTGGAGTATTGTACAGAGCACAGGTGAGACCTCACTTGGAGCACTGTACAGAGCACTGGTTAGACCTCACTTGGAGTATTGTACAGAGCACTGGTGAGACCTCCCTTGGAGTACTGTACAGAGCACTGGTGAGACCTCACTTGGAGTATTGTACAGAGCGCTGGTGAGACCTCACTTGGAGTATTGTACAGAGCGCTGGTGAGACCTCACTTGGAGCATTGTACAGGGCCCTGGTGAGACCTCACTTGGAGCATTGTACAGGGCCCTGGTGAGACCTCACTTGGAGCATTGTACAGGGCACTGGTGAGACCTCACTTGGAGCATCGTACAGAGCGCTGGTGAGACCTCACTTGGAGTATTGTACAGAGCACTGGTGAGACCTCACTTGGAGCATTGTACAGGGCACTGGTGAGACCTCACTTGGAGCATTGTACAGAGCACTGGTGAGACCTCACTTGGAGTATTGAACAGAGCACCGGTGAGACCTCACTTGGAGCACTGTACAGAGCACTGGTTAGACCTCACTTGGAGTATTGTACAGAGCACTGGTGAGACCTCCCTTGGAGTACTGTACAGAGCACTGGTGAGACCTCACTTGGAGTATTGTACAGAGCACTGGTGAGACCTCACTTGGAGTATTGTACAGAGCACTGGTGAGACCTCACTTGGAGTATTGTACAGAGCGCTGGTGAGACCTCACTTGGAGTTTTGTACAGAGCACTGGTGAGACCTCACTTGGAGCATTGTACAGAGCACTGGTGAGACCTCACTTGGAGTATTGTACAGATCACTGGTGAGACCTCACTTGGAGCATTGTACAGGGCACTGGTGAGACCTCACTTGGAGTATTGTACAGAGCACTGGTGAGACCTCACTTGGAGTATTGTACAGAGCACTGGTGAGACCTCACTTGGAGTATTGTACAGAGCACTGGTGAGACCTCACTTGGAGTATTGTACAGAGCACTGGTGAGACCTCACTTGTAGAGGGTTCAGAGAAGGGCCCCTCCCCTAAGCGTGTGAAAGGATCGCTGGCAGAGAGGGGATGAACTTTCAACATGGGAATTACTCCCTCAGTATATGCTCATATAGGACCCTATAAAAATCCCAGACACTCTTATATAATACTGTGATGAATCTGTGAGTGGTCCTATACAAACTAAACATTATATACAGAGGAGCACAATGAATCTACACAGTTGTAGAGAGAGACGTATACATACCTGTATATATACAGTGGATACACATGAAATATATGTAAATTGTAACACTACATTCCATCAAATTAGGGATTTTTATGATGGATTTTATGGTGGCATATATCCTTTGTTTCTCCTGCTTTTTTTCACTGTCCCATACTAATAGTACCAGCAGGATATGTACAATTATTTTCACCATCAGTATAAATTATGGTAGTAAATGCAAATGTTATTGGAAAAAATCTGCTACTGTTCTTTCTACTTAGAAATCTAAAATCCGTTAAAATGACACATTATTTTGACATTGTAACCATCCAACCAGTTAAAAAGCGTCATTCTCTCATTTTAAATTGGCGTCACCGATCAGTACCCATGATTTGGGTTTTCCTATCAGCTGTATTTTAGCGATTAAGTGTTCTGCTGTGCAGCTGTACCTGAGCAGTGAATACCAAGTGCAGGAGAGCTGATGTTAAAATTCAGCATTGGATAAATGTTACTGCTAGAGCTGTAGCCAGAGGGACAAATATAAAAGAATTGTACAAACATCCGAATGTTCAGGAATTTAAATCACGTACACTGGTAGACGCTCTGTGACTCTGGCAAGAGAACAAAAACTCAGAAACTGCTGCCCTTCCTCCGTGTTACACACAGACTGGAGGGTTAATTGAAAAGTCAAGATATAAAATGTGCCATAGGTTTAAATCTGTCAAAGATTGACATTATTATCTCAAATAATGCACAGCAAATAAATTATAGACTGACACAAATGTTGAAACGTAATTGGACATGCAAATATTTCATTCATTGCTTAATATCACAACAGACATGGGAACTCTTACATTTTCCCCCCAGAGACTGCCTCTTTTTTGGTATTATTTGTTTTTGGTCAACAACCACAGCTTATTTGTTTTATGAAAATGTACATAGTTTGGATGGAAGCGAATGAACTTATAACCAAGCTTCTATCTCCTAGCTTCTAAATATTAGTCCGGTGCTGGGTTATTGTAGTAAAGATGGCAACCCTAGCTGGGATCGAGGCTCAGGAGCACATTTTACTGCCCAGCACGTGCACTTGTACCCTCTTTTTATATCCCTCCTCCCTTTTTGTTCTGATTAAAAAAAAAAAAATAAGAAGTCAATTATTTCTTTAGTAAAATGATAGTGTTAATGTAATAATACCATAGTGTTTATTGTGTATGAGACTGCGGTGTTTATAAACAGTGTGATCATTTTAACTCTCATTAGTTTACCGCTTGCAGGAATCGAGCTCTGCACAACTAAGGTTTATTCAAATGTAAGTAAACAGTATGAGAAATTAATTGAAGTATAAAATGTATTGTAAATCTATTAAACCCTGTGTTAATTGCCCTCTTCCCAGGCATACGGACTGTGTTAAAGGGAGCTGGTTAACTAATGATTTGGAAAGGAATATCGCCCCTTACAAATAATGTCACACTTTGTTAAATTACAAATAGCTTTTTTTTTTTTTTTGTGGTTTAACTGATGGCTGTTTGGAGGAGAGGGGGTTAAATAACAGCAAATGGAGCAGTAACTATGTACTGAATGAAATTGAATGGGTATGTGGGTCTTATAAAACTCAGAGTTGGACTTTAGGGTGTACAACTGCACAGGGCGCAACAACCAGAGGGTGCCAGAGGCGCTGGCTGGGGATATCAAAAGTCTCCCCTCACCAGCCCTCTATGGGGGAACAGCTCAAAGTCTGTGTGCTGCCCATGTGCACATGTATCATCTCATTGCACTCCCACTTGTCTGAGGAAGTCAGAGATCACATGAAGCTGACTTCAGAGACATGCAAGGAGCAAGAGGCAGCCTAAGAGGATGAGAGTGAGCTGCCCACAACTAGACACCAGGAAAGTCCATGGTAAGTCTCTTGAATTCAATTTGGGAGCTGGGGCATGTCCTGTGTGTTCAATATGGGTACTGGAGCAAGACCTACAGGTGCAATGTGGGTGCTGAGGCAAGTCCTATTTGTTCAATATGGGTTCTGGGGCAAGTGCTATTTGTGCAATCTGAGTCAAGGGTGCATATCGTGTATATGTACTATGAGTGCTGGGACAAGTCCTGCGTGTGCAAGCTTGGTGCTGGGACAAGTCCTATGTGTGCAATATAGGTGTTGGTTGCAAGTCGTGTGTGTGCAATCTGGGTGCTGGAGAAAAAAGTCCAGCGACTGCCCTAAGGTTAGTAACTGGAAATGATAACTAGACATGGAATAGCCACTGCAGTTGCACCCATTTTGTGAATGTTTATTAAAGATCATTGCAGGATAGCAAATATATTGCACAGTGACTTGTATCTTAAGAACATTTCTCCTTTATGTAGGCAGCATATACAGACCTTATACACTAATTCATCATGTTCTTGCTGATTCTTTTTCTGCATTCATGCGTTCAAAATTGTTAAATTAGCTGTCACAGTGCGACAATGGGGCTAGATTTTAATTTTCACTGTAAAATATAAATATCGGTTGTAAAAAGAAACCTCTTTTTTTTTTAAAAAATTAAATCCAATAATCAGCTTTAGGTTAAAAAAACGTAAAAAGGGAGAAAGATGCGCCTGGCAGCTGAATATTGAATAGATTGCAGGGGAGAAAGATGAGCCGCATCAAAAGCAGCTCCAAGACATTGAAAATAATTTCAACAGCAATTCAGTAACATCAGGACATGGGGCTGGCTTCCTCTCTCATTAGCTACTATTGTGGAATTAATCTCGGTTTGAGCTCAGCTGTTTCAAGTGCTCGGACAGCGGGGCAGTGGTTTCAGCCAGCCATGTAGCTCACATGATGCTACGGAAACCCAGAGAGGACATGTTTTTTAAACATTTTTATGACTTGTTTTTTCGAGATAACAAGAAACCAGTCTGAAAAATATTTAAAAATACATGTCCGTATGACCCAGAACTACCCCTTTCAAAATGTAAGTAAAATAGATAAACACCTCTCTCTTCCCCCAGTCCCCCCCCCCCTCTCTCTCTCTCTCTCTCTCTCTCTCTATTTACTTCATTAAAAATATTCGTCAGTATTTTAATTGAAATATCATGGCAACTGTTCTGCCATTTAATATCAAAGTATATGTTAATTGTGGATGGCAAGCCAGACTAATAAATAGGTTTATTCTTAAAAGTGTTTAATTTGTTCCACTCTATGAAAGTAAATCACAAAAATAAATAGAGTGAACCATTCTGGCCAACAGAAAGATGTAACATGCACTGCTTTGCAAAAGTATGGGGTCTCTGAGATGCAAAATGACCAGCGGATACAGTCAAGACTTTGATTTAGATCCGAAAGAAGCACAACATTATTCAGCTTTAATATATATATATATATATATATATATATATATATATATATATATACATTAAATAACATCAAAATTAGTGTTGAGCGAACCCGCACTGTTCGGGTTCGTATCGAACTTTACGGTTTTTGGACCCCGGACGCGAACACGGACATTTCACTGTATTTCCGTGTTGGAGTTCAGGGTTCGGCGATTAAATTGTATGTAATGCTATTGGCTTTCTATAAACCGAAATAGAGTCCCCATTCGTAAGAAATTCTTATGAATGGGGACTCTATTTTGGTTTATAAAAAGCCAACAGTATTACATGTATTCCATAAGCCGAAAGTCTATAAACCAAAAGACATTCGGTTTATAGACTTTCGGTTTATAGAATAGCAATAGTATTACATGTATTCTATAAACCGAAATTCTATAAACTGAATGTCGTTCGGTTTATAGACTTTCGGCTTATGGAATACATGTAACTAGAGTCCCCATTCATAAGAATTGCTCATTCTTCGACTGTCAAACTAGGGTGCCGAATTAGACCTTGTCTCAAAATTAGCTTTGATCATTTCGGCTCCAATTATTACCAATGAGGAAGGTTCGAAACTGTTTTTGTCAAGTCAAACTTGGATGCTGAATTTGACTGTCATATTGAAAGTCGACCTCCGCAAGCTATTCTCGAATGTTACTGAATAGGCCCAAGTGACATCTTAATTAACCATACAGAAACATTATTCCCCTCTTCTACTCTTCTACTCTTGAATTATAATATAGAATTTTTATTATTTTTTTCTTCGCAGAAATTTCTTTATCCGGAATAAAAAATGTCACAAAATCAGAAATATTTCAACATAAGCATTCGGTTCAAAAAGAAGAAACAATGACTTCTTTGAAAACCTTTTCCGTGTTTTACGAATTTCTTTTTATATTTAAATGTTGCTCTGAATATTCTGGACAGAAATCAGTAAAAGGTTAGCAGAGAAACTAATCTGAACATTTCAACTAGAGAAATAATTATGCATTATAAAATGACAGACGTACACTTGCAAATTGAAATTGCCGAGAGACCCGGCAAATTGATCAATGCGACGGCCAAGTAAGGATGTCAAGCGGGGAGTCCATTGTCCTTTTACCGTCAAGCTCATTTTGGTGTTTGTTTAAATGTTCCACCTCGGAATGAGCTGGAACATCCAAACAATGATAGGCTAAATGGCAAACTAGGCCCGACATTAGAAGCCTATAAAACACAGCAAATCATCTCTGTGTTAAAGGATTGAATTAGACTTTGAGAATGTATTTAGTATTGTGTCACCACCCTGCTCAGATGAAGGACAATTGTTCAGGACTGAAACCCTCTGAATAGGGCATTACTTTATATAATTACAAAGTATTTAAAGGGACGGCGTCACCAAAAAACTACTTATGCTGTGATTGTAAAGAATAAAAAAAAAAAGTCCAAGAATATCTGTCCATTGTGAAATAAAGGATTGCAAGACAATGCAGAAAAAAGCAAAAAAACATGTTTTAAATGTCTCCAGTTTATGACATCACCCGTAGCTTACCAGGGGATGGGACACTTCATCGCGCAGCTGCTTCACCGCCGACTCTGCACAGCAAGACAGCTCGTCACTGGAGATTTCATCGCGGGACATTTCATCGCTAAAGGTTAGTATTTTAGTAAGGGTGGTTAGAATTTGGGTTTAGGGGGTTAGTATTAGGGTTTAGGGGGTTAATTTTAGTATTAAGCGTTGGGGGTTAGTATTAGGGTTTCAGGGGTTAGTATTAGGGTTTAGGGGGTTAGTATTAGGGTTTAGGGGGTTAGTATTAGGGTTCGGGTGTTAGTATTAGGGTTAGTATTAGGGTTTAGGGGGTTAATTTTAGTATTAGGGTTTGGGGGTTAGTATTAGGGTTTAGGGGGTTAATATTAGGGGTCAAGTGTTAGTATTAGGGTTAGAATTAGGGTTTAGGGGGTTAATTTTTAGGGGGTGTTAGTATTAGGGTTTAGGGGGGTAATTTTTAGGGGGTGCTAGTATTAGGGTTAGTATTAGGGTTTAGGGTTTTAATTTTAGTATTGGGGTTAATTTTAGTATTCGGGTTTGGGAATCATTTATTAGGGGGGGTTATTTTCATTTTACTTTTACATTTGTAAGAGCTGACAGTTCAGCGCTGAATTGTCAGCTCTTACATAGCCGCGGCCACGATGAAACGGCCGCGTTATTCTTCATTGCTGACAGTTCAGCGTTCTAACTGCCGCGCTGAACTGTCAGCGATGAAGATGCGGCGCCGGAGTGTCCTAGACCCAGCTTGCTATGCTATTGTCTAATTTTTCCTTTAAAAAGTAGTTTATTTGCATATGAAACCACAAGGTGATGTCATAAACAGAGTAGAATGTCCAGTATTTAACAGATTATCGTGACCCCTTTCTCGATGAGCTGTACTGTGGATCCCTCTATAGTGAATGGCGGTTACATTTATTCATGTTGTGCCATGCCTGAAGGTCCATGTTCGGGAATGCCTCCGCGAATATGATGTCATGAGGTCTCTTGATATTTCATCAGGGACCCACAGGGTCTGTAAAGTCTCTGATTGGGTCTCTACCTATGTTTTCTAGTTTGCCGATCACTCAACCAGTGTGACTTGCTGGAAGATTTTGGCGAATGTTTCATCATGGGTAAAATTCTCAAAATGGATGCTGGAGACAGACACCTAATTTTATTTTTACTTTTATATGCAATTAATTCAAACAAAGAAAAAAAAAACAGTGGCATATGACTTAGCTACGTGTTTTAAATGCACAGGTAATCTAGTTACATCTTATGTCCCTTTAATGTCTATATTTTGGGACCCAACTAGAATGTCACCACTCCAGACCAGAGGCAGAAATAAACATTATCTTCTCTCTATTGTGAAATCACATTACTTTAAGTTTACAAATAACAACGTATTGCCTTTTTAAATTGCCCTACATTAACTAAGCCCTATCGATCTGACCTTAAATTAAAAATATCGATTATATATAATTAGGCAGGATAAAATTGTCACCATCTTAAATGGATTTGGAGCGAAATAGTGTCTTATAATGTGCCACAAAGCAGAAAGGCAATGTAATTACCATAAATATAAGTCAAGGGGCATGGATTTGTTTAACGCTAGTACTGCAATGAGATCAAAAAAAGCACATTTTACTGCCACGTGGCTTAAAGGAAATGGTTTATATAGCACATTTATTGTGCGGCCATTTTGTGTAAGAATTTCAGCCAGACATGGATGCTTTCCTGCAGAAAGGAAATAAATTCAAGTTTAGTCTTTTATGGAACCTATTTAGAAACCTCCAAATTCGTATTTAGAACACATTTAGCAACCTCAGTCATCTCTAGTGGGAAATTTACAGGAAATGGATGACGGGGAGTGATTAAATTAACGTACCACAGCAAAGCTAAACTTAAAAGGGTAGTTCTACTTGGGGTGTACAAAAACATGATCTCAGATCAATACTAAAGGAAGATTTACATATCTGTTTGTGAAATGTTAAAGAGTTATTGCTCTTGCTATAGCAACATTCCTGCCAATCTCTCCAAGCCCCGCCCTACTGGAATGTCACTGAATTTAGATGCCCCACGAAATCCTGAGATTGGGGACACATGGCTCAACTGCCACGCTGGAGTTGAAGTGAATATTAGCTTTATTATTTATTGTTTTTATTAGTATTTATTATGCTAATATCAAAAATACATACAAACATATACTTTTCCAGAACAATACAATAAATGTAATGCGATCATAGCTATGTTTGTTTTATTTAATTATTCTTGTAGGAACTTTGCGTCTAACGATCTAGACTAGATCAAGGCTCAGCAATTGTACAGGAAAAAAATGAGCTTATGCTAAGCTGAAAATGTCCATCAAGTGTAGAAATAAAAATGCTTTAATGAAAGAATACAGGTAAAGTTCCGTACTGAGAGCTCTTCTCTCCATATAGCTCTGTCAGAGGGGGGCGGACATATTGTTTAGAATGTTGGGTCAGGTGTGGGAAGATCGGATAGACCTGACCCAGGATTCTGAACACCATGTCTGACCCCTAGTAGAGCTATTTGGAGAAAAATAAGTTATTTTATTTAAATTCCTTCTATTTAAAATGCCCATAAAGTTTGCAATATTTACATTAAACATAAACTCTTATTTTTGCCAACACTTGTCATTTAAAGCATTTTTAATATGTCCTTAATGAACCTCTCTTCGTCATTTCCTGCAAGACTTATAATAACTTAAATAACCTGCCAACAGATAAACTCAGTGCTGCTAATTAGTCCAACACCCCACTGTTCTTCCCTAAAACGAATAAAAATAACCTCACTAATGACTGGATGGTCTCCTAAATTACAATTGCACAGTAAATTGCCCTGCCAAAGTATATGCCATTTGCTAAAGACTTTTTAAGCTGTAAATATAATCAGTCTGATTTAGGTTCAATTTACAATTGAATTTGCAAAATGTTCCGCTGCAGTTACCCTATTCCTGGTTGGCCCAAACAAGGCTCCATAATTAACAGGTGGTTCCACATGGCGGCTGGAGAGGATGGCAAGTGTGCAACCTGTTTAATTAGCAGAGGGCTACTTTGCAGTGTTTCATTCAAGGGAGGAAGACAGAACACAAACACATTACACATGCATATTTAGAAGAGGACTGACAGGCCATATGTTTCTCATAAACAGGGAAGCCAATCCTGGGGAAAAAAAAGCTAAACAAAAGGAATAATTAATCTAGGTAGACATGACACATCATAACTCATGCATACTGTATTTCTAAAATTAAACCTATCACGGCTAAATGTTTTTTGCTACAAACATATTATTGCAGTGCAGCAAAATTCCATATAGCACATTCAACGTTCTTTTAAACAGATAAACCTGTATAAAATGTATATGTATAATAAAAAATAAAAAAAATTATAAAAAATTGCAAAAATCACTCAAGTCTGAGAGATCAAGACACCACTTGCTCTTCTTTTTAATACATTGTTTTAATGATGTCCGGTATTATAGATCTGATAGTATTCCCACTCTTTATAATAAAATGAATGTGATTAATAAAACAAGGATCACTCATTAAATAATGATAGGAACATGTATTTGTGACCAAGTGGTGAAAATTATTACGGTGAATGGTATAAAGTCTTCTTGCAGTGGAGCATTTTGCAAAGCAAAACATGTAGGACTTGGATAAAATATTCAGGGGACTATTCTCTGTTGGGATGGTCTATATATGGAGGTTATAAGGGCAGTAAATATTTGGAATCCACTCTCTGTAAAAAGGTCTATTTTTACCAAACTTTTTTAGTTTTTCCTCTCATTTTGTGCAATTATGAGGAGTTTTTGCATAATCCAGCATGCAATTAAAATTGAATATTCCACCCCATGTACCCTTTCATCAGTACTGAATGCCCAACATTATTGAAGTTAAGGGGTGTAACACTAGACACATGGACCAGTGATGTACGGCACACGGATGGTCGTGGGGGGCCACACTGTGTCACATAACTATGTCCCAGATTGTTAGCAAGTATGCATTGGCTGTAGACAACAACAAAATTAGAGGGGTTAGTAAACATGTATTGTAAGGCAGCAAGGTGCTGTAATCCTTTTTGAGCAGATCTAAGGATATCAAATTAAATATAACAGTTGGAGCTACTACTGAGGTGGTGGGGATTCCATATAAGCATGGCAGGGGCCCATCAAACAATCAGCCACTTAATTCAAATGTTAAGATGCAGGCTTAATCTCCCTTGCTCTGGAGCAGCTCTGTGAAGACCACCTTCCTTCCCAGGCAGTTATCCCTGTTTCAGAGGGAAAGATTGTGTAATTAATTTTTTGTTTACTTTATTTTTTTATTTATTTTTGGATTTATATTGCCATAACTCTCCTTTGAAAGATGCCCAGTCGCAAGCATGTGTATTGGTTCTCAGTTCTTCTTTTAGGTAATTGTTCCCTTGCTGAGACCGTTGATGTGCAGACCTGTGACTTGTAGTAAAACCCATGGACACTGTTTTAACCATTTCGACTAAACGGAGACGGATAGGTAATAACGCAGAAGGCGCAGATGCGCGGGTCAGATGAGCGGAGTTTTTCACAGCATTAGTAGAAAAGAAATAAACTGTGACAAAGACAAATTATGCTCCACAACTCAGAGAATAATTGCTGCATGGGGTGCCGTAAGTATGATGAAGGGGTCCGGTCAAAAGATCAATCCTGCATACTGTCAGGCGTGTAATTATCTGGTGCCCATGGCTCCTCTATGTTCATCTTGTGCTAAAAATGTTTTATTATTTTTAGTAGGACCGTTTCAACCAAGAGCAGGTAATATCATTATCAGAATTATTAATTTTGCTTTATAAAGTGCCAGCAAATTCTGCTGTGCTGTTGACTATGACAGGACAGGGAATGGACATACGATAACTTATCACAGCGTAGCAGATATAGAGGTACAGATGTAGCAGTCCTTAGCTGACGTGTTTCTGAGACAGGCCATGTTTTACAGAGTAAGGGAGTTTGCTTGACCTCCACAGGTCTTTGTAAGAGAAAGTTACAGAGGGGAGAGAGAGGAGGGAAATCTTGAGCACTAAGTACGGCTACAGCTGTACATACTGATATGGAAGCATTAGAGGCTACAATAAAATGATGTAGTGGGATAGACGTAAGGAGAGGGAATTAGTGAGAGGCAGACAGAGCAAGGTAGTAAGCTTCTCTCAGTACAAAGTACTCAATTCTGAAGGGGCTGAGTTAGGACCGAACACTACGGGATTTTATCCATGAAAGTGTATTGCAGTGAATCGATAAGGGAATTTCAAACCTAACACGTGCTCTGTTTGAGTTTGGAAAGTTTGGTCAGAAATAACTCCCCACACCGGGTGCATCACACTAGAGATTTGGCAGCCGTCAGGCATAAACAAACTAATGGATAGTATTATCAGAAAGCAGGGTGGCACCATGATCTGACCTGCATCTAGAAAAGAGATTGTGTTATCAGGATGATGTCTCCTTCACAGAGCTGGCGTTTGGCTTTGTTTATCTTATCACTTCGAGAGGGGTTGGAAAATGCCTTATCTTTTTAGAGGGTGGGAGCCCATCCTGCGTCAGTGCTGTATTTACCGTGAGGCAAACAAGGCAAGTGCCTAGGGCGGCACTTGCCTTGTTTGCCATTAGGGGCGGCACAAACCCCCCCCCCAAAAAAAAAATAATAAAAAAAAATACAAAAACCCCCCCCGCCCCTTAAACAAAAAAAACTTGATTGCCGGCAGTGACGGAGGTGAGAGGAGATCGGAAGATCCCCCTCACCTTCTCTCTGCCTGCCAACAGGCTGCAGGGGGAGTGAACAAGCAGCATAGAGAATCCTCCATGCTGCCTGTTCGGCACCCTGTGCAGTGTGACAGGGAAGTGCCGACAGTCACGTGACCGTCAAATAATACTGGCATAATATTGGGCATATTGGCCGGGGCATATTAAATGGCAAATACTGGCATATTATTGGATAAATTGGCTGTGGCATATTAATGGCAAATAATACTGGCAATGTGTATGTGATGGGGGCATGTAAATGGGGTGATGGGGCATGTCCTTGGTGTGCAACGTGGGTGTTATGGGTCATGTCGTGGGTGTGCATCATGGGTGGGGGGAGTTGCCCAAATTTTGTCTGCCTAGGGCAGCACAACACCAAGATACACCACTGTCCTGCTTAATGGAGAGAGGATAATTCAGGGGTTAAAAGGAACAAAAGCTGGTAGAGGACAAACAAGACTGTGGTGGGAGGTTCGAACGTGGAATGTGAATACCAAGGCTACACCTGTCAGGGTATCGCAAGCTCAATTCCACTTGTGTATGTATTAAGATGTTTTAGAATATACACAGTTTAAACGCAATGCCAGATCAAACACATATTGCATATTTGGTCATATGGTGATGTCATAAACCGGAGACACATGAAAAGCAGGATTTAATCTAAGCATTTGCTTGCAATTCTGGTAAAGCAATTCAATTCTATGCGTTCAATGCTTAGTCCCTCTTAATTTGTGCCAGTTCTACAAGGTGATGTCATAATGAAGAGACAGACAGCTGTCAGCAAATGACAGGGTTGATTCAGGTAGCGCGATAGTCTATGTGTCTCCAAATATGTCCATAATTCTGAAATAAAAATACTAAAATGAAATGAACATAACATAAAATATTTTTTTATCAAAATGTAAAAATGATTATCTTAATGTCAATTTATTATTAGAATATATAACATTAATATATTATAATTGTAGAGAAATATTTTGGGGTTTAAAATATGTCTACTTTAGTTCTACACTTTTCTATTCACTTCTCCAGCCTTATTGAGCCCACTTTGCTCCATGAAGCTCTATCAGGGGGCAGACATCCTAGGACAGATAACGGAATATCTGACCGATATAAGATTCTAAGCAGAATGAGCCCAGTAACAGAGCTATACACAGCAAAGAAGGCTGAATAAGTTACTTGGTTTATATTCTGTCATTAAATCAATGTAATAGCATTGTGTGTTTTGGAAGAATAATCTATAATGCAATGAAATGTTTAAATAATTTTCACTGCCTTCTGAATGCCACAGTTGTTGTTTTTTTTTAAGATTTTCTTGTTTTTATTTAGTTTTTTTACTGGCTTTTGAAACGAGCACCATTTTAAGAACCAATATTAAAAAATTCAGCAATTTTCCAAAGCATTAATTTACAGCCTGCACCTGCCACGATGACAGAGAATTAAACAGAGTCTAAGGTTTTATTGCTCGTATATTGTACAGGGATGATAACAGATTAGAGAGACGGGTATGATTTGCAGGCAGAACATTAGAGTAGGATACGATGTTAATTGGTGAAAGTGGATCATATTAATTGTGTCAGTGTTGGGTTGTATCAGTTTCACTCTTAATCACTGGTTCTTATGGTGAATTGAGGGTGACTCGGCTTGATTGTGATTGGGTATGGCATAAGGTATTAAACCCGGGGTCCAACAGTAGAAAGGATAATAATGACAGTAACAGATGGGAATATCAAAATGATACTAATATATAAATTACTGCTAATAGTTATTACACCGGGCGTAATACTCTGAGTGATTACACCGAGAATGTATAAAATGTTTTATATTTTCCTGCCAGCCAACTCTGCAGCCCCAATCATTTGACAAAGGGGAGACTTTTCAGGGGCTCTGGACTGGAATGATCTAGTTTAAAGGGACTCATTTTCTGTTGTACGTGTTTTTAGCATATGCAAAATTCTATTATTTTTCCCGTAAAACAGTTTTTGAAAATAATTTCTTTGTGGTCACTAAAACCAGTGACATCAGAGGATGTACACAGGAGGAGGGCCATTACTGTGGAATCAACAGCTTACACTGTTTCGAGCGTTTGGAATGCAGCTGTGTGCGCTGTGACGTAAGACAAGAAGACTGTGGAAATAGGCAGGAGTGGTGTCACTCAGCACTTCTTCTTTTTGTACATTTATCAAACAATGAAAGTATAAATGTATAAAAGTATATGGATTTCCATTTGAAATTGTGGGTGGTGCAGAATGGTAATAGTTTGTGTTTCTTAGGTCAATAGTTACTTTTGAATAGGCTTTTCTATTTGTAGCTGAGATTGAGATAAGACAGGTCCCACTTTTACGACCTTTTACCCAGAGCCCCCCAGTGTCTTAAAGCAGTCCTGATTATGAGTCCGGACCACCCAGTGATGCCTGTGCTCACCTCTGCCATCCAGTATCTGCTTTCTTCCTTTGCTCCGAGTCCACTGTTTTTAGAGTTACCATGAAGTCCAGGAATGTTGGAACACAATGCCCAGAAAAGAGAGCTTATGAAGTGGCACCTTTTGAATATAGAGGTACCACTTCCCAAAACTGGGATCATGCAATTAAAAGATCCCTGGAAACATCATGGGGGTTATGCATAAACATGCACAGATTGCTCAAGATACTGGCGCACTCGCCATGTGTGCCAGCGTATAAAGAAAAACAGATTTGCTCTATCCATGCCAAATTCGTACATTTAGGTTGTGTTGGCGCTTGCCATATATATTAAAAAATATCCAGCGGTGAAAAGCACCTGATTTGTGTTGGGGAACGTCGGCCAAGGTCCCTCTCCCACTTTGAAATGTTTCGGGAGTGATAAAAAAGAATTGTTACGTATAATAGTTATTGCATCTTGTTATAAAACACTTTGCTTTGTTTTTATACATAACCCCTCGACGTCTCAGCCTCCAAGCTAGTATCAACTGGAAGTTACAAATCTGACCCCAGCAGTGTACCGTGCATGCACCACGACCAGCTAGATGCATCAGAAATAGGCAGGGGCACAACTTTCGCATTTAGAAATATATATAAATATCCAGTAATTATTATAGCTGCCAAAAGTCCAGGATGTGTTGGAGCAGTCCCATTCACTGGGTTCCTGTCACAACACTACTGGGTTGGTAACAGCGTATTGGCTAACTATTCACTGTGCAATGCACTGTACGCAAGCTGCATTAGCGCTAAACTGTGCGTGTACTGAATAATTCTCTGCATTTACTCAATCTGGTATCGTTTCACCTTGTCACCCGTTTGGCCCTGCCCCCTGAGCTCATCCCTGGTTCTACATTGGCAAGATGCTCGGGCAAGATGCTCGTAAGTATAAGGTATCATTTCAAACTTTAGGCCAATATAGCCATAATTCTCCAATGCAGCTGAAATAGGAGAATTTTTCCAACTGGCCTTAAGTTTAACATTCCCGTCTCAGTTCCCTGGACTACTCTCTTTACTGAGCAAACCATCTAATGTATCACTATTTATATCAGTTGCTGGTAAAATCATATAGCTTTATCTACATTAAATCACCTCAACATTAAACAGAGCGTTTAAGGGGGAAAATATAAGCTTAAGGTTTGTGTAATGTATATATTCTGCATACCTGTTTCATTTTCAATATTTTTTTTTATGTATTTTACAGGAATGAGCTCTCTGACTTGTTTTATTGCTTTACCGGAAGACGAGAGGACTGAGGATTTTTATAGAAACTGTACAAACTCCTTTAATATCAACTATATATATTTTTTTAGTATTATTATTACCATACTCTCACATTTTTTTTCTGTTCTTCCGAGATGTATACGTGTGATGGTTTGGCAAGCTGTCAGGTTAATATCTATGGTCTTCTGGTTAGGCCGTTTGAGCTATGGGGTGAGACTGGTCTCCTGTCATCTCCGAAAAAAGAAGGACAATAAACAATTAAAGCCGTATGGATGAATTTCACAATGGTTCCAAATATTCCCAGCTTTGTAGACTATGACAGAAAGAACACGGAACTCCAAACATGAAGGAATTCAAACATGCCAGGAATCTGATTGATTTCACACCCCAAAATGAAGGGGATGGGTGAGACCTGTTTACAGACATTTGAGAATGAATGTCACGACTCAACCCATATTCAGGCTCATCCCAGCTGTATCCAGGCTTTTCGGTTTCATTTCTGCATTTTGCTCTTCTGTCTTGTCTCTTTGTTATTCTTGTTCCTGGGTTCTTTACTGTTCTGTTATTCTTGTGTTCTGTTTATCTCAGTCCCAGCCACATGGTGGCATATTTTCAGACCTGGCCACTTGGTGGCATATTTCCTAAGTTCCTGGCCACAGTAGTGGCATTTCCCTAGTCCTTGTCCTTGGTGGCTACTGCCTAGCCTGGCCCCATAGCGGCACCTGCCTTTGACTAGCCATAAAACCGGCACCTGCCTAAGTCTGGCTATAGAGCAGCACCTACCCAAACCTAGCAATAGTCCTGCCAAGTCCATACCCGACTGGCACCTGCCTAAGTCTAGCTAGTCCGGTACCTGCCAAAGCCTAGCCATGACCCGGTACCTGCCTGAGTCTTGCTATTGTCTGGCACCTGCCCAGTTGGCCCCAGAGTGACTTCTGCCCATATCCTGTCTTGAATTCCTTCTGTGGGATGCCGTGAGTCCCTTCAGTGGGATGCCCTGAGTCCCTTCAGTGGGATGCCCTGAGTCCCTTCAGTGGGATGCCCTGAGTCCCTTCAGTGGGATGCCCTGAGTCCCTTCAGTGGGATGCCCTGAGTCCCTTCAGTGGGATGCCCAGAGTCCCTTCAGTGGGATGCCGTGAGTCCCTTCAGTGGGATGTCGTGAGTCCCTTCAGTGGGATGCCCTGAGTCCCTTCAGTGGGATGCCCTGAGTCCCGTCAGTGGGATGCCCTGAGTCCCGTCAGTGGGATGCCCTGAGTCCCGTCAGTGGGATGCCCTGAGTCCCTTCAGTGGGATGCCCTGAGTCCCTTCAGTGGGATGCCGTGAGTCCCTTCAGTGGGATGCCCAGAGTCCCGTCAGTGGGATGCCCTGAGTCCCGTCAGTGGGATGCCCTGAGTCCCTTCAGTGGGATGCCCTGAGTCCCTTCAGTGGGGTGCCCTGAGTCCCTTCAGTGGGATGCCCTGAGTCCCTTCAGTGGGATGTCATGAGTCCCTTCAGTGGGATGCCGTGAGTCCCTTCAGTGGGATGCCGCGAGTCCCTTCAGTGGGATGTCATGAGTCCCTTCAGTGGGATGCCCTGAGTCCCTTCAGTGGGATGCCCTGAGTCCCTTCAGTGGGATGCCCAGAGTCCCTTCAGTGGGATGCCGTGAGTCCCTTCAGTGGGATGCCGTGAGTCCCTTCAGTGGGATGTCATGAGTCCCTTCAGTGGGATGCCCTGAGTCCCTTCAGTGGGATGCCCTGAGTCCCTTCAGTGGGATGCCCTGTCCTGTCTCTTTAAATGTAATCCTTGTCATTTCCAGTCTGTTCTGTCTCTGTTTCTAGCCTTGTTCCCTGTCTAAGTTATTCCTTGCTCTTGTTCCCAGTTTCTAGGTTTTCTCTGTTCTGTGCTCTGTTCCATTTCTGGTTTTCCTTTAAACCAGTGGGATGCCCTGAGTCCCTTCAGTGGGATGCCCAGAGTCCCTTCAGTGGGATGCCGTGAGTCCCTTCAGTGGGATGCCCTGAGTCCCTTCAGTGGGATGCCCTGAGTCCCTTCAGTGGGATGCCCTGAGTCCCTTCAGTGGGATGCCCAGAGTCCCTTCAGTGGGATGCCGTGAGTCCCTTCAGTGGGATGTCGTGAGTCCCTTCAGTGGGATGCCCTGAGTCCCTTCAGTGGGATGCCCTGAGTCCCGTCAGTGGGATGCCCTGAGTCCCGTCAGTGGGATGCCCTGAGTCCCTTCAGTGGGATGCCCTGAGTCCCTTCAGTGGGATGCCGTGAGTCCCTTCAGTGGGATGCCCAGAGTCCCGTCAGTGGGATGCCCTGAGTCCCGTCAGTGGGATGCCCTGAGTCCCTTCAGTGGGATGCCCTGAGTCCCTTCAGTGGGGTGCCCTGAGTCCCTTCAGTGGGATGCCCTGAGTCCCTTCAGTGGGATGTCATGAGTCCCTTCAGTGGGATGCCGTGAGTCCCTTCAGTGGGATGCCGCGAGTCCCTTCAGTGGGATGTCATGAGTCCCTTCAGTGGGATGCCCTGAGTCCCTTCAGTGGGATGCCCTGAGTCCCTTCAGTGGGATGCCCAGAGTCCCTTCAGTGGGATGCCGTGAGTCCCTTCAGTGGGATGCCGTGAGTCCCTTCAGTGGGATGTCATGAGTCCCTTCAGTGGGATGCCCTGAGTCCCTTCAGTGGGATGCCCTGAGTCCCTTCAGTGGGATGCCCTGAGTCCCTTCAGTGGGATGCCGTGAGTCCCTTCAGTGGGATGCCCTGAGTCCCTTCAGTGGGATGCCGTGAGTCCCTTCAGTGGGATGCCCAGAGTCCCGTCAGTGGGATGCCCTGAGTCCTGTCAGTGGGATGCCCTGAGTCCCTTCAGTGGGATGCCCTGAGTCCCTTCAGTGGGGTGCCCTGAGTCCCTTCAGTGGGATGCCCTGAGTCCCTTCAGTGGGGTGCCGTGAGTCCCTTCAGTGGGATGCCCTGAGTCCCTTCAGTGGGATGCCGTGAGTCCCTTCAGTGGGGTGCCCTGAGTCCCTTCAGTGGGATGCCCTGAGTCCCTTCAGTGGGATGTCATGAGTCCCTTCAGTGGGATGCCCTGAGTCCCTTCAGTGGGATGCCCTTTGTCCCTTCAGTGGGATGCCCTGAGTCCCTTCAGTGGGATGCCCTGAGTCCCTTCTGTGGGATGCCGTGAGTCCCTTCAGTGGGATGCCGTGAGTCCCGTCAGTGGGATGCCCTGAGTCCTGTCAGTGGGATGCCCTGAGTCCCTTCAGTGGGATGCCCTGAGTCCTGTCAGTGGGATGCCCTGAGTCCCTTCAGTGGGATGCCCTGAGTCCCTTCAGTGGGGTGCCCTGAGTCCCTTCAGTGGGATGCCGTGAGTCCCTTCAGTGGGATGCCGTGAGTCCCTTCAGTGGGATGTCATGAGTCCCTTCAGTGGGATGCCCTGAGTCCCTTCAGTGGGATGCCCTGAGTCCCGTCAGTGGGATGCCCTGAGTCCCTTCAGTGGGATGCCCAGAGTCCCTTCAGTGGGATGCCCTGAGTCCCTTCAGTGGGATGCCGTGAGTCCCTTCAGTGGGATGCGGTGAGTCCCTTCAGTGGGATGCCCTGAGTCCTGTCAGTGGGATGCCCTGAGTCCCTTCAGTGGAATGCCCTGAGTCCCTTCAGTGGGGTGCCCTGAGTCCCTTCAGTGGGATGCCGTGAGTCCCTTCAGTGGGATGCCGTGAGTCCCTTCAGTGGGATGTCATGAGTCCCTTCAGTGGGATGCCCTGAGTCCCTTCAGTGGGATGCCCTGAGTCCCTTCAGTGGGATGCCCTGAGTCCCTTCAGTGGGATGCCGTGAGTCCCGTCAGTGGGATGCCCTGAGTCCCTTCAGTGGGATGCCCTGAGTCCCTTCAGTGGGATGTCGTGAGTCCCTTCAGTGGGATGCCCTGAGTCCCTTCAGTGGGATGCCCTGAGTCCCTTCAGTGGGATGCCGTGAGTCCCTTCAGTGGGATGCCGTGAGTCCCTTCAGTGGGATGCCCTGAGTCCCTTCAGTGGGATGCCCTGAGTCCCTTCAGTGGGATGCCCTGAGTCCCTTCAGTGGGATGCCCTGAGTCCCTTCAGTGGGATGCCCTGTCCTGTCTCTTTAAATGTAATCCTTGTCATTTCCAGTCTGTTCTGTCTCTGTTTCTAGCCTTGTTCCCTGTCTAAGTTATTCCTTGCTCTTGTTCCCAGTTTCTAGGTTTTCTCTGTTCTGTGCTCTGTTCCATTTCTGGTTTTCCTTTACCTGTTCTTATGTTTAATTCCAGGTTTTCTGATTCTCTCTGCCTTGTCAGTTTTCTATTTAAACCGCACCCGTTGCTTTCAGTCCTTTGCAGCAGTCTACAGGGATTTTCTCTGTGTTTAAGTTCCATGACATTTATGTGTCTTAGATTCTATTTATGCTTTGCTAATATGATGTATTAGTTAGGGACTTGCCTATGTGGGATACTTTGACGTGGCTGGCAAGCTAAAATCTAATTGGCCAGTTTGGTGAACCAAACTCCCACCTTTGAAATCTTTAGTGTTAGGTTAGTTCCTGTATTTTTGTTTATTCCATGTATGTGTCTCTTGTGTTCCTTTGTCCTGTTCCCTGCAGTATTCTTATGATGTTTTCTGCAACCCTGAGCCTTGCCTTGCCTTGTTTATTCTTCGTTGGTTTCTGTTTTATCTCGCTCATGTCTTGCCTCTGTCCTGTAGCCCTGCACTCTGTATTTCTGCTCTGTTCTTCCTCAGTTCCTTTTCTGTTTTAGCTCTGCTTGGCTATCTCTTAGTTCATTTCCTCTCTAGCCCTGGTACCTGGATACAGCAGCTACTTCACAGGGCCTGGTTGCGATTGCAGTTACCTAGCACCAGGTCCTGTGTCTCCACCCTGCACTGTTGCTCCTGATCTCGGGCGCTCACGGTCCCTTTATCATCCTGGACCCCATGCGTTACAATGAATGGGGCGCATGCATCCAGTTTTGCAAGAGGATGAGGGGGAATGTGGGGACCTATGATGAAGCTATCATTAAGAACAAATAAGTGAAACTTTAAAGAAGTAAAAAGTAACATCCACATGAATGGCAGGACCCAAAGTCTTCCAGCAGACCATTACCCAAAGTATCACAGCTTGCCACCTCTCAGTGGTCATATGTTATGGCTGATCAGTGTGACCTAGACCAGTGCTGCCTAATCTAAGGGCATGCCCCCTTGTGCAATGTCTCCAGGCAGAGTGCATGGATATTCTTTATTGTTGAAGTGACATATGGGGGGGAGGGCTAAGTGGGGGCTAAAAGTGTAGCAATCCTCATGGTGGAATCTCCGACTTCTAGAACTTTGCAAAGATGTGTAGCACTCCTGAGGCATTCAATCAATCAAAATAATCCATTAAATTAAGAATTATACTTACTAGAGCACAACAAATAGCAACAGCAAGAAATATCATAATATCAAACACACAAAACGTCCAACAGAATCCACAAACTATTCAGACCTTGTCAGACTCTTTAACAAGAAAGGATCTGCTTGATAAAAATCTTTTTTTTTTTTTAATCATTTAGCAATCTAACCATGACATGTCCTAAACATTGAAAGATAACTCCCAAATACTCTACACTCTGCATTAAAGTTTCAGCTACAATCCCACAATTTAAAGATTTTTTTTTTTTTAATTACCATAATTTCTTTTTCCCCTTAATCATCAAAGAGCAAAAAATGGTAAAGCTCTTAATTTTATTATTATTTTTTTATTTTAAAGGAAATTAGCGAGACAGCTAAATGGTGAAGCATCTCTAAGGCTGAAATCATTATTTATTCAATAATCCTCTTGCCTAATCTGCATTGCTAAACATATTCCACACTAAGCATTTTTTCCCCTGTACAATATACTGCTGCTCTATTGAAGCTAATTTTCAGCTGTCACTATCCTGACAGATGTGAACATTTACTCTTATAAATCTTCTGCCCACTGTATAAAACTTCATCCAATGCTCTTCACTCCTGCTGTAGAATCTCAGAATATTCAATAGACTTTTATAAAGTTAGGTTTCTACCTTTCTGCTCTATTCTGTTTTAAAGATTGCTGTTAAAGATGGCACAATAAGAATAATAAGGGGGGATAAAATAAATATAAATATATCTTATTTAGATATAGCCAAGAATTAAAACTGTTCATAAATAATTGGTTTTAAAAAGGTGTATCTTATCCTGAAAATTCAGGTTTTGTGACTACACCCTAGATAGGGTTTCCACCTTTTCCACAAAAAAATACTGGCCTGGCTATTGCCTCCATAGTGGGTTGCCACCTGGCCGGTATTTTACCGGCAGCCCGGTAAAAAATTGGCATCAGGCCAATGTTATGTCTAGAGACAGGTTGGAGACAGTACCAAGGCCGTTACTTTTTGGAAGAAAAGGTGGCAACCCTACTCCATACACTTAACATTGGCAGCAAGCCATTTTTTTTACCGGCCTTCCTGTAAAATATTGGCTGGGTGGCAACCTGCAGAACTCCCAGATGTTGTGGACTACATCTCCCATAATGCTCTCAAAGCAGACAAAGAATCAAGCGAAATGTAGTCCACAATAACAGGCCTGTCGAAGGTTGCCTACCCCTGCCCTAGACCCTAGGAGGCCCTCTAGCTTTGCCTGTATTACAACTACCATAATTCCGGGCACTCTAAACAGCTGTGGGGAAATTATAGGGTTTGTAGTTTTGTCACAGTTGGACCTCTAGGCCCTAAACAGATTTGTGTTTATACTTTTATTAATCTGTATATTTGATAATTTCTTTTTTCTGGCCATTGTTGTTTGAGATACAGTGGGAGTTATATATTAAGCAATGTGTACCAGAATTGCACTATATCCATAATCCCAGGTGTTTTCATGAATGGAAAAGCCATTTAAATTCACATATATTATCCATTTTTCCTGTTTTACTGACTGATATTTTATATTTTACATTATATAATGTTTAGAATACATTACTGGTGAAACTGAGCACATACAAATATCAGTTTTAACCAGGCAGAAGTCCAACTGCCTCTTGAATGGTGCATCAGTCATCTGCATTTTACAAATATTAACCCTGACGCCCCTGTCTCCTTTGGAGAACTAAGCCGGCCAATGAGCAATCAGCATTTCCGCTGTCGCACACCAACATGCTCTGCCTTTTCATGGACTGTTACGTTTGGCCAGGATGAGACAGAAGGGTCTTCTCTTAGACCAACAAGTGTGGGTGACTGAAAAGGTTAAATTCTACCAACCTATGTTACGAGGTAACAGGGATTGGTCAACGTGTCCCTGGCAAGGTTTGTGTTGATCCATAGAACATAAATTATCCACCATCTGAATGCATTATAGTGCCAACCCCTGCTATGTAACTATTATAATAATAATAATGCTTAGCCCTGCTATGTAACTATTATAATAATAATAATGCTTAGCCATGCTATGTAACTATAATAATAAAAAATAAATATAATAATAATAATCCCTAGCCATGCAATGTACCTACAATAATAATAATGCCTACTCCTACTATGTAACTACTATAATAATAATACTGCCCACCCTTTCTATGTAACTATTATAACAATAATAATGCCTACCCCTGCTATGTAACAAAAATATTAATAGTAATAATAATGCCCATCCTTGCTATGTAACTATTATAGCAGTAATAATGCCAACCCCTGCTATGTAACAATAATAATAATAATTAATAATACCTACTCCTGCTAGGTAACTATAATAATAATACCGCCCACCCTTGCTATGTAACTATTATAACAATAATATTATTAATGCCTACACCTGCTATGTAAGAATAATAATAATAATAATAATGCCTATCCCTGCTATGTAATAATAATAATAATAATTAATAATGCCTATCCCTGCTATTTAATAATAATAATAATAATAATTAATAATGCCTATCCCTGCTATTTAATAATAATAATAATAATAATTAATAATGCCTATCCCTGCTATGTAAGAATAATAATAATAATTAATAATGCCTATCCCTGCTATTTAATAATAATAATAATAATAATTAATAATGCCTATCCCTGCTATTTAATAATAATAATAATAATAATTAATAATGCCTATCCCTGCTATGTAAGAATAATAATAATAAAGTGTTTAACCAGGAAAGGTACTGTCAGATATTCTCTGGCTTTCAAGTAAGGTCTGTGGAAGTTATTTCTAACCAACATCCAGGGGATGTTACTATTTCCAAATTTAATAGTAAATTGTAAACAAAGTTTAATTCTAAATGGGGAACAATCAGCATGAACATTTCACTGGTACCCATGGGCAAACTCCCTTGGATGGGCAACCACTTGCACACAAAGTGTTAAAATAATGAGGTCATGTTTCAGCACAAAAATAAACTCTTGCACATATTAAAGAGCCTCCAAGATGGGACTCTGGCACTAGGAATATCTGCTAAAATAATTAGACCTAAAAATGCCCTCTGGACATGCAATCGATTCCAGGTGCCAACTCCGCTTGGCGGTCTGACACGAGGGTAAAGAATACACATTGACATTGTTATTAAGAAATAATTTGGCAAACTCAACGAATGTGGAAGCTTCATCTCTTTTGTGTGTTTAAGATGAACTAACGAAGTATGATCGGTTTTACGTGCTCCAGGCCAACAAGAGGAAATAGCATCCCCTTTGTAATTAACTAGAAAGAACACATTGTGGTATGTTTAGCGATTTAACATCCATGATCTCCAAAATACCTGAGGCTATACCTTAGCCTTATGCCACTTCAAAAAAACGCTCGCCTGCCTCCTTTTGTGCCTTTGTAATTTCAAAGATATTTATTAAATATGCTATCGCGTCTCTGAGCGAGGGGTGATGTTAGCAAACTATAAAAGACTTGGCTTTCCAAGTTTGGGAGAACACAGTCTTAATAAAAACAGAGTTTACAAAATAAATATGTGTATATATTTTCCTGTTCTCTCCTCTGAATATTCCTTATTTATTTATTTATTTATTCTCCGCAGGTGGGTGAGGGGTGGGGGGAGATTTATTTCAAGAATCGTGCTCACATTAATCTGACTTTTATAAATTGATGGCGAATATACTCGCACACAGAGGACATAAATTATACTGTATCACTTTCAGGATGTTTCATTATACTGTGGTTTATTTTAAAATAATTGTTGACAGCCGTAGAGGAAATTTTAATGTAGACTATTAAGGACAAACGACATGTTTAATATAAAAAAAAAGAAAAAAAAATTAGAGATACAGATAGAGAGATCCAAGTCTTTATTTACCTATAGAGTTAGTAACGGATAATATTTTGTGTGTGATGTAGGTTTAAGCCAGTGAAATCATTGATCTGCATTGTAGTGCCCCAGGATAGTTACTGTCTAAGAAAGGGAAATAATTATGAGTCCTTATTAATGACATCTGCTGTAAAAAAAATTGTTAGCACAATTATTCATTTTTAAGCGTTTTAAGGGCCTCGAAGCATAGTTTAACATACAGCGGAAATCCTTTACGCTCCAGTTTGTCCGTATTTCTTCTGTTGGGTTCTATTTTTCAGCCTTTTTGTAGACTTTAATCTGGAGGAATCACAGCTGGATCCAGCCACACATAAAAAAAAAAAAGTGTGTTTAGCAAAGAAACGTCTAGGTAGGATTGGGTCGGCTTCCAACGGGAAATGAATGCCTGCTTCATGTGCGAGGAACAAGGGAAAAAAAGTAACGGAACTGAGTTCATCCAGAAATTTGTGATTTAAAACTTATATAGCAGCAGTGGATGCCAAAGGAATAATCTCCAGTGAGTCAATGGAGCCCACCAACCCTTGATTTCCAAGCACCACCTGGGAACCCACAGCCTTCAAGCTGGCAAGAGAGTGACAGCTGGCCCCACCCACTTCTGCCTACTATTTGGACCTCACGGCTCATCTTCAGACAGGATCATGCTGTATTTCTAAAGATCTATCTACTTTAGGGGGCCAATTTTTCTCACTTCCTGATGGAGAGTACTGTACACTGTGCCACTAACATTCCGCCATTCTAGTTGGATTCAGTCGAGTGCTAGAAGAAGTTCTAGGACAGTTGGAGAGTACATGGTGAGTGTTGACTTTCCCTGGATCCTGTGTTTTTAATCTGACCCACAGTTAGTTTTTGTACAGTGAGAACAGTAAATTTGGGGAGTCCTAGCACTTGCAGCTTTTAGCCCCTCAACCCCCAGCATCTGATGACAATGCCCCATGGCCTGCACAGGACAAACAAGATATGTCAGCTCCTTCTCTGACTTTAAAATAGCTGACTTTCTCAATATCAGCAGCTCTTCAGAATGAGCGAAGCATGGGCTTGTGTTATATAACTGCTAACTGCTTCTGTAAATAGCTATGATAACTGCAGAGAAAAGGATAGATTATTATAAGGTGTGTATTAGTATTAGGGATGTTAAGGTTCCATATTTCTGGATTCCAATGACCATGAATGTGAACTGTAAGTGAATGTGATGCCTAGATTCTGTATTACAATGTCCTAAACATCTTCTTTTACTACAGATGCATGTACATGTGTGGGCATGTCCGTTTCTCCCTTCACTGGCCTCATCAGTGTGGTACAGCTTGTGTCCCTCTAGGTGCAGTGAGCAGGGATCCATGGCTGGGCATACCCTACTAACTCAAACAGAGGAAGCAAAGGAGTGGGATCCCTCTCACCAAGAACGGACTGTGCTGAAATTGCCAGTCCTATAGGATGTAACATACTTTAGAGAGGGCTCACCATTTTGTATTAGCTTGCATAATTGCAGATGAAACCTCTCCATTAGCATATCAGACTAGTCCCACCCATAAGGATTGCTGTGTTCCTTGTGCGTGGAGACCTGACAGACTTGACTCTGGACTGCCCTTATGGGTGGGAGCAGTATGATATACTTTCCTCTGTAATGGTGAAAGCAAGCAAAAAACTGTGATTGCTCCCCCAAGTATGTTACATCCTATAGGGCTGCTAATTTCAGCACAGTCTGGGTCAGAGGAATAGCTGGCCCTATAGAATAATTTTGATAAAATTAACACAAAGGTATAAAACTCACTTTGTGTCTGATGTTTGATGATGGCTTTGGAAAGTTGTGTATGTTGTGGACCAGAATGGAACAAGGAGAAAGTGCTGGATTTATTGCTTTTCTTTCAGAAAACGTATAATGGATCTAGAATATATACTTTTTTTTTTTGCCCAGATACTAAGTTCAATCCTTTTGTGTTTCAATTTATTCTAAGAGCAGCGGAATGTTCATATTATGTCTATAATTGTATACAATTACTGGTTCTATTTATTGAAGGATAAGTCAGTTCTTTTTGCATTTAAGGTCTGCAGCTGTACAGGTGAAACCCTTGGGTAAGACATCAGACTTCAATTTCTTTGTCCCTGTGCTGTTCCGACAGATGTTTCTCCTTCAGTATTGGCTCATCCGAAATTACTTATTCAAATCTGTTGTGAAAGTCTAAAAAAAAAAAAAGTTCCAACATGAAAAGATTGAGAAAAACGATATATGAAAGAATCTGATTTTCCCTAAAAAAACTATCCAATTTTTGTTTCTTTTTTATAAAAGAAAATCATGAGCAGGTTATTATCACGCCCTGCGCAGTGGGTCAGGCTGATACAAATCCTAATAATTAATGAGATTAACATTTCAAGGAAATTTAATTGCTGGTTCACGCTCCATTGACTATGCAGAGAGTATCGTCATCCGGCACTATAACGGAGATTGAACAGATGGCAGAATGCAAAAGAGCATGCTATATTACATGCATTTCCCATTTTATGTGGCATGCTCCCAGGAAAACCCTGATCCCGGAGGAAAAGACTTTGTCTTTTTGAGTCAAGGGCCTTTTCCTTCTTTGTTTATATAATTAGGCTTTGGAACTATAAGTTCTTGAAGGGCCAAGTCTTCAAGTAGCTTTGCAATCCTCTCACCAGTGCAGCATGTCCAGAATAATGGTCTCATTTTAGAAATGACACGGCCCATGTGGGTTAGTACAGGTTGAGTATCCCTAATCAAAAAATGTCTATGCACATGGGGCACGTGACGCATACCACATGAAGGACAAAGACTTGAGTGGCTGGTGTTAATTTTCCAGAGCACAGAAATCTAAAATCGGGGTCCAGGATACCCCTCTCTATTCTGGGACTATCCCTGTCAAATAGAAATGAGTGCCGACTCTACTTGGGTAGCTGCGACGGTCACCTTTCACAAAAGAGTTGTAATTGGTCATTAACAATTTCATAAACTGCCGTCTGCATTTACAAACAATTATGAAAAAAATAGGTCTATCTGAAGATCTTAGTGAATTCAGGCGTGGCACTGTGATCGGATACTGCCACCTTTGCAATAAGTCAGTTTGTGAAATGTCATCCCTGCTGGATATTCCATGGTCTTATTGGAAAGTGGAAGCATTTAAGAAATGCAGCAACTCAGCCATGAAGTGGAAGACCACGTAAAGTCACAGAGTGGGGCCACCGAGTGCTGAGGTGCATAAAAGTGGCTGAATCCATAGCTGGAGTTCCCAAACTTCTACTGGAATTAACATCAGCACAAAAACTGTGCTGCAGGAACTTCATGGAATGGGTTTCCATGGCCGAGCATCTATATGCAAACCTCACATCACCAAGTACAATGCCAAGCGTCAGATCGAGTGGTGTAAAGCATGCCGCCACAGGACTCTGGAGCAGCTGCATGCAAGCCTCACATCACCAAGTACAATGCCAAGCGTCGGATCGAGTGGTGTAAAGCATGCCGCCACTGGACTATGGAGCAGCTGCATGCAAGCCTCACATCACCAAGTACAATGCCAAGCGTTGGATCGAGTGGTGTAAAGCAGGCCTCCACTGGACTCTGGAGCAGCTGCATGCAAGCCTCACATCACCAAGTACAATGCCAAGCATCAGATCGAGTGGTGTAAAGCAGGCCTCCACTGGACTCTGGAGCAGCTGCATGCAAGCCTCACATCACCAAGTACAATGCCAAGCGTTGGATCGAGTGGTGTAAAGCATGCCGCCACTGGACTCTGGAGCAGCTACATGCAAGCCTCATATCACCAAGTACAATGCCAAGCATCAGATCGAGTGGTGTAAAGCATGCTGCCACTGGACTAGCTGCATGCAAGCCTCACATCACCAAGTACAATGCCAAGTGTTGGATCCAGTGGGGTAAAGCACACTGCCACTGGACTCTGGAGCAGCTGCATGCAAGCCTCACATCACCAAGTACAATGCCAAGTGTTGGATCCAGTGGTGTAAAGCACGCCGCCACTGGACTCTGGAGCAGCTGCATGCAAGCCTCACATCACCAAGTACAATGCCAAGCATCAGATCGAGTGGTGTAAAGCACGCCGCCACTGGACTCTGGAGCAGCTGCATGCAAGCCTCACATCACCAAGTACAATGCCAAGCATCAGATCGAGTGGTGTAAAGCATGCCGCCACTGGACTCTGGAGCAGCTGCATGCAAGCCTCAGATCACCAAGTACAATGCCAAGCATTGAGTGGTGTAAAGCACGCCGCCACTGGACTCTGGAGCAGCTGCATGCAAGCCTCACATCACCAAGTACAATGCCAAGCATCAGATCGAGTGGTGTAAAGCATGCCGCCACTGGACTCTGGAGCAGCTGCATGCAAGCCTCACATCACCAAGTACAATGCCAAGCGTCGGATCGAGTGGTGTAAAGAAAGCCACCACTGGACTCTGGAGAAGCTGCATGCAAGCCTCACATCACCAAGTACAATGCCAAGCATCGGATCGAGTGGTGTAAAGCATGCCGCCACTGGACTCTGGAGCAGCTGCATGCAAGCCTCACATCACCAAGTACAATGCCAAGCATCGGATCGAGTGGTGTAAAGCATGCCGCCACTGGACTCTGGAGCAGCTGCATGCAAGCCTCACATCACCAAGTACAATGCCAAGCGTTGGATCGAGTGGTGTAAAGCACGCCACCACTGGACTCTGGAGCAGCTGCATGCAAGCCTCACATCACCAAGTACAATGCCAAGCATCGGATCGAGTGGTGTAAAGCACGCCACCACTGGACTCTGGAGCAGCTGCATGCAAGCCTCACATCACCAAGTACAATGCCAAGCATCGGATCGAGTGGTGTAAAGCACGCCACCACTGGACTCTGGAGCAGCTGCATGCAAGCCTCATATCACCAAGTACAATGCCAAGCATCGGATCGAGTGGTGTAAAGCATGCCGCCACTGGACTCTGGAGCAGCTGCATGCAAGCCTCACATCACCAAGTACAATGCCAAGCATCGGATCGAGTGGTGTAAAGCATGCCGCCACTGGACTCTGGAGCAACTGCATGCAGGCCTCACATCACCAAGTACAAGCATCAGATCGAGTGGTGTAAAGCACGCCGCCACTGGACTCTAGAGCAGCTGCATGCAAGCCTCACATCACCAAGTAAAATGCCAAGCATCGGATCGAGTGGTGTAAAGCATGCCGCCACTGGACTCTGGAGCAGCTGCATGCAAGCCTCACATCACCAAGTACAATGCCAAACATCGGATCGAGTGGTGTAAAGCATGCCGCCACTGGACTCTGGAGCAGCTGCATGCAAGCCTCACATCACCAAGTACAATGCCAAGCATCGGATCGAGTGGTGTAAAGCATGCCGCCACTGGACTCTGGAGCAGCTGCATGCAAGCCTCACATCACCAAGTACAATGCCAAGCGTTGGATCGAGTGGTGTAAAGCATGTCACCACTGGACTCTGGAGCAGCTACATGCAAGCCTCACATCACCAAGTACAGTGCCAAGCGTCGGATCGAGTGGTGTAAAGGATACCACCACTGGACTCTGGAGCAGCTGCATGCAAGCCTCACATCACCAAGTACAATGCCAAGCGTCGGATCGAGTGGTGTAAAGCACACCACCACTGGACTCTGGAGCAGCTGCATGCAAGCCTCAAATCACCAAGTACAATGCCAAGCATCGGATCGAGTGGTGTAAAGCATGCCGCCACTGGACTCTGGAGCAGCTGCATGCAAGCCTCACATCACCAAGTACAATGCCAAGCATCGGATCGAGTGGTGTAAAGCATGCCGCCACTGGACTCTGGAGCAGCTGCATGCAAGCCTCACATCACCAAGTACAATGCCAAACATCGGATCGAGTGGTGTAAAGCATGCCGCCACTGGACTCTGGAGCAGCTGCATGCAAGCCTCACATCACCAAGTACAATGCCAAGCATCGGATCGAGTGGTGTAAAGCATGCCGCCACTGGACTCTGGAGCAGCTGCATGCAAGCCTCACATCACCAAGTACAATGCCAAGCGTTGGATCGAGTGGTGTAAAGCATGTCACCACTGGACTCTGGAGCAGCTACATGCAAGCCTCACATCACCAAGTACAGTGCCAAGAGTCGGATCGAGTGGTGTAAAGGATACCACCACTGGACTCTGGAGCAGCTGCATGCAAGCCTCACATCACCAAGTACAATGCCAAGCGTCGGATCGAGTGGTGTAAAGCACACCACCACTGGACTCTGGAGCAGCTGCATGCAAGCCTCAAATCACCAAGTACAATGCCAAGCGTTGGATCGAGTGGTGTAAAGCATGCCGCCACTGGACTCTGGAGCAGCTGCATGCAAGCCTCACATCACCAAGTACAATGCCAAGCATCGGATCGAGTAGTGTAAAGCATGCCGCCACTGGACTCTGGAGCAGCTGCATGCAAGCCTCACATCACCAAGTACAATGCCAAGCATCGGATCGAGTGGTGTAAAGCATGCCACCACTGAACTCTGGAGCAGCTGCATGCAAGCCTCACATCACCAAGTACAATGCCAAGCGTCGGATCGAGTGGTGTAAAGCATGCCGTCACTGGGCTCTGGAGCAGGTGCATGCAAGCCTCACATCACCGAGTACAATGCCAAGTATCATATAGAGTGGTGTAAAGCATGCCGCCACTGGATTCTGGAGCAGCTGCATGCAAGCCTCACATCACCAAGTACAATGCCAAGCGTCGGATCGAGTGGTGTAAAGCATGCCGCCACTGGACTCTGGAGCAGCTGCATGCAAGCCTCACATCACCAAGTACAATGCCAAGCGTCGGATTGAGTGGTGTAAAGCACGCCACCACTGGACTCTGGAGCAGCTGCATGCAAGCCTCACATCACCAAGTACAATGCCAAGCATCAGATCGAGCGGTATAAAGCATGCCACCACTGGACTCTGGAGCAGCTGCATGCAAGCCTCACATCACCAAGTACAATGCCAAGCATCAGATCGAGCGGTATAAAGCATGCCACCACTGGACTCTGGAGCAGCTGCATGCAAGCCTCACATCACCATATGCCAAGCGTCGGATCGAGTGGTGTAAAGCATGCCACCACTGGACTCTGGAGAAGCTGCATGCAAGCCTCACATCACCAAGTACAATGCCAAACATCGGATCGAGTGGTGTAAAGCATGCCGCCACTGGACTCTGGAGCAGCTGCATGCAAGCCTCACATCACCAAGTACAATGCCAAGCGTTGGATCGAGTGGTGTAAAGCATGCCGCCACTGGACTCTGGAGCAGCTGCATGCAAGCCTCACATCACCAAGTACAATGCCAAACATCGGATCGAGTGGTGTAAAGCACGCCACCACTGGACTCTGGAGCAGCTGCATGCAAGCCTCACATCACCAAGTACAATGCCAAGCATCGGATCGAGTGGTGTAAAGCACGCCACCACTGGACTCTGGAGCAGCTGCATGCAAGCCTCACATCACCAAGTACAATGCCAAGCATCGGATCGAGTGGTGTAAAGCATGCCGCCACTGGACTCTGGAGCAACTGCATGCAGGCCTTACATCACCAAGTACAAGCATCAGATCGAGTGGTGTAAAGCACGCCGCCACTGGACTCTAGAGCAGCTGCATGCAAGCCTCACATCACCGAGTACAATGCCAAGTATCATATAGAGTGGTGTAAAGCATGTCGCCACTGGATTCTGGAGCAGCTGCATGCAAGCCTCACATCACCAAGTACAATGCCAAGCGTCGGATCGAGTGGTGTAAAGCATGCCGCCACTGGACTCTGGAGCAGCTGCATGCAAGCCTCACATCACCAAGTACAATGCCAAGCGTCGGATTGAGTGGTGTAAAGCACGCCACCACTGGACTCTGGAGCAGCTGCATGCAAGCCTCACATCACCAAGTACAATGCCAAGCATCGGATCGAGTGGTGTAAAGCACGCCACCACTGGACTCTGGAGCAGCTGCATGCAAGCCTCACATCACCAAGTACAATGCCAAGCATCGGATCGAGTGGTGTAAAGCATGCCGCCACTGGACTCTGGAGCAACTGCATGCAGGCCTCACATCACCAAGTACAAGCATCAGATCGAGTGGTGTAAAGCACGCCGCCACTGGACTCTAGAGCAGCTGCATGCAAGCCTCACATCACCAAGTAAAATGCCAAGCATCGGATCGAGTGGTGTAAAGCATGCCGCCACTGGACTCTGGAGCAGCTGCATGCAAGCCTCACATCACCAAGTACAATGCCAAACATCGGATCGAGTGGTGTAAAGCATGCCGCCACTGGACTCTGGAGCAGCTGCATGCAAGCCTCACATCACCAAGTACAATGCCAAGCATCGGATCGAGTGGTGTAAAGCATGCCGCCACTGGACTCTGGAGCAGCTGCATGCAAGCCTCACATCACCAAGTACAATGCCAAGCGTTGGATCGAGTGGTGTAAAGCATGTCACCACTGGACTCTGGAGCAGCTACATGCAAGCCTCACATCACCAAGTACAGTGCCAAGCGTCGGATCGAGTGGTGTAAAGGATACCACCACTGGACTCTGGAGCAGCTGCATGCAAGCCTCACATCACCAAGTACAATGCCAAGCGTCGGATCGAGTGGTGTAAAGCACACCACCACTGGACTCTGGAGCAGCTGCATGCAAGCCTCAAATCACCAAGTACAATGCCAAGCATCGGATCGAGTGGTGTAAAGCATGCCGCCACTGGACTCTGGAGCAGCTGCATGCAAGCCTCACATCACCAAGTACAATGCCAAGCATCGGATCGAGTGGTGTAAAGCATGCCGCCAATGGACTCTGGAGCAACTGCATGCAGGCCTCACATCACCAAGTACAATGCCAAGCATCAGATCGAGTGGTGTAAAGCACGCCGCCACTGGACTCTAGAGCAGCTGCATGCAAGCCTCACATCACCAAGTAAAATGCCAAGCATCGGATCGAGTGGTGTAAAGCATGCCGCCACTGGACTCTGGAGCAGCTGCATGCAAGCCTCACATCACCAAGTACAATGCCAAACATCGGATCGAGTGGTGTAAAGCATGCCGCCACTGGACTCTGGAGCAGCTGCATGCAAGCCTCACATCACCAAGTACAATGCCAAGCATCGGATCGAGTGGTGTAAAGCATGCCGCCACTGGACTCTGGAGCAGCTGCATGCAAGCCTCACATCACCAAGTACAATGCCAAGCGTTGGATCGAGTGGTGTAAAGCATGTCACCACTGGACTCTGGAGCAGCTACATGCAAGCCTCACATCACCAAGTACAGTGCCAAGAGTCGGATCGAGTGGTGTAAAGGATACCACCACTGGACTCTGGAGCAGCTGCATGCAAGCCTCACATCACCAAGTACAATGCCAAGCGTCGGATCGAGTGGTGTAAAGCACACCACCACTGGACTCTGGAGCAGCTGCATGCAAGCCTCAAATCACCAAGTACAATGCCAAGCGTTGGATCGAGTGGTGTAAAGCATGCCGCCACTGGACTCTGGAGCAGCTGCATGCAAGCCTCACATCACCAAGTACAATGCCAAGCATCGGATCGAGTGGTGTAAAGCATGCCGCCACTGGACTCTGGAGCAGCTGCATGCAAGCCTCACATCACCAAGTACAATGCCAAGCATCGGATCGAGTGGTGTAAAGCATGCCACCACTGAACTCTGGAGCAGCTGCATGCAAGCCTCACATCACCAAGTACAATGCCAAGCGTCGGATCGAGTGGTGTAAAGCATGCCGTCACTGGGCTCTGGAGCAGGTGCATGCAAGCCTCACATCACCGAGTACAATGCCAAGTATCATATAGAGTGGTGTAAAGCATGCCGCCACTGGATTCTGGAGCAGCTGCATGCAAGCCTCACATCACCAAGTACAATGCCAAGCGTCGGATCGAGTGGTGTAAAGCATGCCGCCACTGGACTCTGGAGCAGCTGCATGCAAGCCTCACATCACCAAGTACAATGCCAAGCGTCGGATTGAGTGGTGTAAAGCACGCCACCACTGGACTCTGGAGCAGCTGCATGCAAGCCTCACATCACCAAGTACAATGCCAAGCATCAGATCGAGCGGTATAAAGCATGCCACCACTGGACTCTGGAGCAGCTGCATGCAAGCCTCACATCACCAAGTACAATGCCAAGCATCAGATCGAGCGGTATAAAGCATGCCACCACTGGACTCTGGAGCAGCTGCATGCAAGCCTCACATCACCATATGCCAAGCGTCGGATCGAGTGGTGTAAAGCATGCCACCACTGGACTCTGGAGAAGCTGCATGCAAGCCTCACATCACCAAGTACAATGCCAAACATCGGATCGAGTGGTGTAAAGCATGCCGCCACTGGACTCTGGAGCAGCTGCATGCAAGCCTCACATCACCAAGTACAATGCCAAGCGTTGGATCGAGTGGTGTAAAGCATGCCGCCACTGGACTCTGGAGCAGCTGCATGCAAGCCTCACATCACCAAGTACAATGCCAAACATCGGATAGAGTGGTGTAAAGCACGCCACCACTGGACTCTGGAGCAGCTGCATGCAAGCCTCACATCACCGAGTACAATGCCAAGTATCATATAGAGTGGTGTAAAGCATGTCGCCACTGGATTCTGGAGCAGCTGCATGCAAGCCTCACATCACCAAGTACAATGCCAAGCGTCGGATCGAGTGGTGTAAAGCATGCCGCCACTGGACTCTGGAGCAGCTGCATGCAAGCCTCACATCACCAAGTACAATGCCAAGCGTCGGATTGAGTGGTGTAAAGCACGCCACCACTGGACTCTGGAGCAGCTGCATGCAAGCCTCACATCACCAAGTACAATGCCAAGCATCAGATCGAGCGGTATAAAGCATGCCACCACTGGACTCTGGAGCAGCTGCATGCAAGCCTCACATCACCATATGCCAAGCGTCGGATCGAGTGGTGTAAAGCATGCCACCACTGGACTCTGGAGCAGCTGCATGCAAGCCTCATATCACCAAGTACAATGCCAAGCATCGAGTTGTGTAAAGCATGCCGCCACTGGACTCTGGAGCAGCTGCATGCAAGCCTCACATCACTAAGTATAATGCCAAGCATCGGATCGAGGGGTGTAAAGCACGCCACCACTGGACTCTGGAGCAGCTGCATGCAAGCCTCACATCACCAAGTACAATGCCAAGCATCGGATCGAGTGGTGTAAAGCATGCCGCCACTGGACTCTGGAGGAGCTGCATGCAAGCCTCACATCACCAAGTACAATGCCAAGCATCGGATCGAGTGGTGTAAAGCATGCCACCACTGAACTCTGGAGCAGCTGCATGCAAGCCTCACATCACCAAGTACAATGCCAAGCGTCGGATCGAGTGGTGTAAAGCATGCAGTCACTGGACTCTGGAGCAGGTGCATGCAAGCCTCACATCACCGAGTACAATGCCAAGTATCATATAGAGTGGTGTAAAGCATGCCGCCACTGGATTCTGGAGCAGCTGCATGCAAGCCTCACATCACCAAGTACAATGCCAAGCGTCGGATCGAGTGGTGTAAAGCATGCCGCCACTGGACTCTGGAGCAGCTGCATGCAAGCCTCACATCACCAAGTACAATGCCAAGCGTCGGATTGAGTGGTGTAAAGCACGCCACCACTGGACTCTGGAGCAGCTGCATGCAAGCCTCACATCACCAAGTACAATGCCAAGCATCAGATCGAGCGGTATAAAGCATGCCACCACTGGACTCTGGAGCAGCTGCATGCAAGCCTCACATCAACAAGTACAATGCCAAGCATCAGATCGAGCGGTATAAAGCATGCCACCACTGGACTCTGGAGCAGCTGCATGCAAGCCTCACATCACCATATGCCAAGCGTCGGATCGAGTGGTGTAAAGCATGCCACCACTGGACTCTGGAGCAGCTGCATGCAAGCCTCACATCACCAAGTACAATGCCAAACATCGGATCGAGTGGTGTAAAGCATGCCGCCACTGGACTCTGGAGCAGCTTCATGCAAGCCTCACATCACCAAGTACAATGCCAAGCGTTGGATCGAGTGGTGTAAAGCATGCCGCCACTGGACTCTGGAGCAGCTGCATGCAAGCCTCACATCACCAAGTACAATGCCAAACATCGGATCGAGTGGTGTAAAGCACGCCACCACTGGACTCTGGAGCAGCTGCATGCAAGCCTCACATCACCAAGTACAATGCCAAGCGTTGGATCGAGTAGTTTAAAGCATGCCGCCACTGGACTCTGGAGTAGCTGCATGCAAGCCTCACATCACCAAGTACAATGCCAAGCGTTGGATCGAGTGGTGTAAAGCATGCCGCCACTGGACTCTGGAGCAGCTGCATGCAAGCCTCACATCACCAAGTACAATGCCAAGCGTTGGATCGAGTGGTGTAAAGCATGCCGCCACTGGACTCTGGAGCAGCTGCATGCAAGCCTCACATCACCAAGTACAGTGCCAAGCGTTGGATCGAGTGGTGTAAAGCACGCCACCACTGGACTATGGAGCAGCTGCATGCAAGCCTCACATCAACAAGTACAATGCCAAGCGTTGGATCGAGTGGTGTAAAGCACGCCACCACTGGACTCTGGAGCAGCTGCATGCAAGCCTCACATCACCAAGTACAATGCCAAGCGTCAGACTGAGCGGTGTAAAGCACGCCACCACTGGACTCTGGAGCAGCTGCATGCAAGCCTCACATCACCAAGTACAATGCCAAGCATCGGATCGAGTGGTGTAAAGCATGCCACCACTGGACTCTGGAGCAGCTGCATGCAAGCCTCACATCACCAAGTACAATGCCAAGCATCAGATCGAGTGGTGTAAAGCACGCCGCCACTGGACTCTAGAGCAGCTGCATGCAAGCCTCACATCACCAAGTAAAATGCCAAGCATCGGATCGAGTGGTGTAAAGCATGCCGCCACTGGACTCTGGAGCAGCTGCATGCAAGCCTCACATCACCAAGTACAATGCCAAACATCGGATCGAGTGGTGTAAAGCATGCCGCCACTGGACTCTGGAGCAGCTGCATGCAAGCCTCACATCACCAAGTACAATGCCAAGCATCGGATCGAGTGGTGTAAAGCATGCCGCCACTGGACTCTGGAGCAGCTGCATGCAAGCCTCACATCACCAAGTACAATGCCAAGCGTTGGATCGAGTGGTGTAAAGCATGTCACCACTGGACTCTGGAGCAGCTACATGCAAGCCTCACATCACCAAGTACAGTGCCAAGCGTCGGATCGAGTGGTGTAAAGGATACCACCACTGGACTCTGGAGCAGCTGCATGCAAGCCTCACATCACCAAGTACAATGCCAAGCGTCGGATCGAGTGGTGTAAAGCACACCACCACTGGACTCTGGAGCAGCTGCATGCAAGCCTCAAATCACCAAGTACAATGCCAAGCGTTGGATCGAGTGGTGTAAAGCATGCCGCCACTGGACTCTGGAGCAGCTGCATGCAAGCCTCACATCACCAAGTACAATGCCAAGCATCGGATCGAGTGGTGTAAAGCATGCCGCCACTGGACTCTGGAGCAGCTGCATGCAAGCCTCACATCACCAAGTACAATGCCAAGCATCGGATCGAGTGGTGTAAAGCATGCCACCACTGAACTCTGGAGCAGCTGCATGCAAGCCTCACATCACCAAGTACAATGCCAAGCGTCGGATCAAGTGGTGTAAAGCATGCCGTCACTGGGCTCTGGAGCAGGTGCATGCAAGCCTCACATCACCGAGTACAATGCCAAGTATCATATAGAGTGGTGTAAAGCATGCCGCCACTGGATTCTGGAGCAGCTGCATGCAAGCCTCATATCACCAAGTACAATGCCAAGCATCGAGTTGTGTAAAGCATGCCGCCACTGGACTCTGGAGCAGCTGCATGCAAGCCTCACATCACTAAGTATAATGCCAAGCATCGGATCGAGGGGTGTAAAGCATGCCGCCACTGGACTCTGGAGCAGCTGCATGCAAGCCTCACATCACCAAGTACAATGCCAAGCGTCGGATCGAGTGGTGTAAAGCATGCCGCCACTGGACTCTGGAGCAGCTGCATGCAAGCCTCATATCACCAAGTACAATGCCAAGCATCGAGTTGTGTAAAGCATGCCGCCACTGGACTCTGGAGCAGCTGCATGCAAGCCTCACATCACTAAGTATAATGCCAAGCATAGGATCGAGGGGTGTAAAGCATGCCGCCACTGGACTCTGGAGCAGCTGCATGCAAGCCTCACATCACCAAGTACAATGCCAAGCATCGGATCGAGAGGTGTAAAGCATGCCACCACTGAACTCTGGAGCAGCTGCATGCAAGCCTCACATCACCAAGTACAATGCCAAGCGTCGGATTGAGTGGTGTAAAGCACGCCACCACTGGACTCTGGAGCAGCTGCATGCAAGCCTCACATCACCAAGTACAATGCCAAGCATCAGATCGAGCGGTATAAAGCATGCCACCACTGGACTCTGGAGCAGCTGCATGCAAGCCTCACATCACCAAGTACAATGCCAAGCATCAGATCGAGCGGTATAAAGCATGCCACCACTGGACTCTGGAGCAGCTGCATGCAAGCCTCACATCACCATATGCCAAGCGTCGGATCGAGTGGTGTAAAGCATGCCACCACTGGACTCTGGAGAAGCTGCATGCAAGCCTCACATCACCAAGTACAATGCCAAGCATCAGATCGAGCGGTATAAAGCATGCCACCACTGGACTCTGGAGCAGCTGCATGCAAGCCTCACATCACCATATGCCAAGCGTCGGATCGAGTGGTGTAAAGCATGCCACCACTGGACTCTGGAGCAGCTGCATGCAAGCCTCACATCACCAAGTACAATGCCAAACATCGGATCGAGTGGTGTAAAGCATGCCGCCACTGGACTCTGGAGCAGCTTCATGCAAGCCTCACATCACCAAGTACAATGCCAAGCGTTGGATCGAGTGGTGTAAAGCATGCCGCCACTGGACTCTGGAGCAGCTGCATGCAAGCCTCACATCACCAAGTACAATGCCAAACATCGGATCGAGTGGTGTAAAGCACGCCACCACTGGACTCTGGAGCAGCTGCATGCAAGCCTCACATCACCAAGTACAATGCCAAGCGTTGGATCGAGTGGTGTAAAGCATGCCGCCACTGGACTCTGGAGTAGCTGCATGCAAGCCTCACATCACCAAGTACAATGCCAAGCGTTGGATCGAGTGGTGTAAAGCATGCCGCCACTGGACTCTGGAGCAGCTGCATGCAAGCCTCACATCACCAAGTACAATGCCAAGCGTTGGATCGAGTGGTGTAAAGCATGCCGCCACTGGACTCTGGAGCAGCTGCATGCAAGCCTCACATCACCAAGTACAGTGCCAAGCGTTGGATCGAGTGGTGTAAAGCACGCCACCACTGGACTATGGAGCAGCTGCATGCAAGCCTCACATCAACAAGTACAATGCCAAGCGTTGGATCGAGTGGTGTAAAGCACGCCACCACTGGACTCTGGAGCAGCTGCATGCAAGCCTCACATCACCAAGTACAATGCCAAGCGTCAGACTGAGCGGTGTAAAGCACGCCACCACTGGACTCTGGAGCAGCTGCATGCAAGCCTCACATCACCAAGTACAATGCCAAGCATCGGATCGAGTGGTGTAAAGCATGCCACCACTGGACTCTGGAGCAGCTGCATGCAAGCCTCACATCACCAAGTACAATGCCAAGCATCGGATCGAGGGGTGTAAAGCACGCCACCACTGGACTCTGGAGCAGCTGCATGCAAGCCTCACATCACCAAGTACAATGCCAAGCTTTGGATCGAGTGGTGTAAAGCATGCCGCCACTGGACTCTGGAGCAGCTGCATGCAAACCTCACATAACCAAGTACAATGCCAAGCATCGGATCAAGTGGTGTAAAGCATGCCACCACTGGACTCTGGAGCAGCTGCATGCAAGCCTCACATCACCAAGTACAATGCCAAGCGTTGGATCGAGTGGTGTAAAGCATGCCGCCACTGGACTCTGGAGCAGCTGCATGCAAGCCTCACATCACCAAGTACAATGCCAAACATCGGATCGAGTGGTGTAAAGCACGCCACCACTGGACTCTAGAGCAGCTGCATGCAAGCCTCACATCACCAAGTACAATGCCAAGCGTTGGATCGAGTGGTGTAAAGCATGCCGCCACTGGACTCTGGAGTAGCTGCATGCAAGCCTCACATCACCAAGTACAATGCCAAGCGTTGGATCGAGTGGTGTAAAGCATGCTGCCACTGGACTCTGGAGCAGCTGCATGCAAGCCTCACATCACCAAGTACAATGCCAAGCGTCGGATCGAGTGATGTAAAGCATGCCGCCACTGGACTCTGGAGTAGCTGCATGCAAGCCTCACATCACCAAGTACAATGCCAAGCGTTGGATCGAGTGGTGTAAAGCATGCCACCACTGGACTCTGGAGCAGCTGCATGCAAGCCTCACATCACCAAGTACAATGCCAAGCATCGGATCGAGTGGTGTAAAGCACGCCGCCACTGGACTCTGGAGCAGCTGCATGCAAGCCTCACATCACCAAGTACAATGCCAAGCGTCGGATCGAGTGGTGTAAAGCATGCCGCCACTGGACTCTGGAGCAGCTGCATGCAAGCCTCACATCACCAAGTACAGTGCCAAGCGTTGGATCGAGTGGTGTAAAGCACGCCACCACTGGACTCTGGAGCAGCTGCATGCAAGCCTCACATCACCAAGTACAATGCCAAGCGTCAGACTGAGCGGTGTAAAGCACGCCACCACTGGACTCTGGAGCAGCTGCATGCAAGCCTCACATCACCAAGTACAATGCCAAGCATCGGATCGAGTGGTGTAAAGCATGCCACCACTGGACTCTGGAGCAGCTGCATGCAAGCCTCACATCACCAAGTACAATGCCAAGCATCGGATCGAGGGGTGTAAAGCACGCCACCACTGGACTCTGGAGCAGCTGCATGCAAGCCTCACATCACCAAGTACAATGCCAAGCGTTGGATCGAGTGGTGTAAAGCATGGCGCCACTGGACTCTGGAGCAGCTGCATGCAAGCCTCATATCACCAAGTACAATGCCAAGCATCGAGTGGTGTAAAGCATGCCTCCACTGGACTCTGGTGCAGCTGCATGCAAGCCTCACATCACTAAGTATAATGCCAAGCATCGGATCGAGGGTTGTAAAGCACGCCACCACTGGACTCTGGAGCAGCTGCATGCAAGCCTCACATCACCAAGTACAATGCCAAGCGTTGGATCGAGTGGTGTAAAGCATGCCACCACTGGACTCTGGAGCAGCTGCATGCAAGCCTCACATCACCAAGTACAATGCCAAGCATCGGATCGAGTGGTGTAAAGCATGCCACCACTGGACTCTGGAGCAGCTGCATGCAAGCCTCACATCACCAAGTACAATGCCAAGCGTCGGATCGAGTGGTGTAAAGCATGCCACCACTGGACTCTGGAGCAGCTGCATGCAAGCCTCACATCACCATGTACAATGTCAAGCATCGGATCGAGTGGTGTAAAGCATGCCTCCACTGGACTCTGGAGCAGCTGCATGCAAACCTCACATCACCAAGTACAATGCCAAGCATCGGATCGAGTGGTGTAAAGCATGCCGCCACTGGACTCTGGAGCAGCTGCATGCAAGCCTCACATCACCAAGTACAATGCCAAGCATCAGATCGAGTGGTGTAAAGCATGCCGCCACTGGACTCTGGAGCAGCTGCATGCAAGCCTCACATCTCTAAGTACAATGCCAAGCGTCGGATCGAGTGGTGTAAAGCAGGCCACCACTGGACTCTGGAGCAGCTGCATGCAAGCCTCACATCACCAAGTACAATGCCAAGTATCATATAGAGTGGTGTAAAGCATGCCACCACTGGACTCTGGAGCAGCTGCATGCAAGCCTCACATCACCAAGTACAATGCCAAGCATCGGATCGAGTGGTGTAAAGCATGCCGGCACTGGACTCTGGAGCAGCTGCATGCAAGCCTCACATCACCAAGTACTATGCCAAGCGTCGGATCGAGTGGTGTAAAGCATGCCCCCACTGGACTCTGGAGCAGCTGCATGCAAGCCTCACATCACCAAGTACAATGCCAAGCGTTGGATCGAGTGGTGTAAAGCATGCCGCCACTGGACTCTGGAGCAGCTGCATGCAAGCCTCACATCACCAAGTACAATGCCAAGCGTCGGATCGAGTGGTGTAAAGCATGCCACCACTGGACTCTATAGCAGTGGAAATGTATTATGTGGAGTCTTCACTGTTTGGCAGTCTGATGGGTGAGTCTGGGTTTGGCAGATGCCAGGAGAACGTTACCAGAATGACTGCATTGGGCCAACTGTAAAGTTTGGTGGAGGAGGGATAATGGTATGGGGCTGTTTTTCAGGGGTTGAGCTAGACCCCTTTCTTCCAGTAAAAGAAATCATAATGCTTCAGCATACCAACACATTTTGCTTAAAAATTTCTACTCCAGCATGACTGTGACCCAGCGCACAAAGTAAGGTCTATAAAGACATGGTTGGATGGGTTACATGTGCCAGAACTTGACTGACCCACACAGAGCCCTGACCTCAAAACCACGAAACACCGTTGGTTGAACTGGAACGGAGATTGGGAGCCAGGCCCTCTCATTCGACATCAGTGCCTGACCTCACAAATGATCTACTGGATGAATTGATTAAAAAAAAGAAATCCCACAGAAACACTCCTAAATGTTTGGAAAATCCTTCCCAGAAGAGTGGGAGTGATTATAGCTGCAAAGGTGGGGACCAACTACATTTTAATGTCTATGTATTTAGAATGTTATATCAAAAAACTCCCTGTTGGTGTGATGGTCAGGTGTTCCAATACTTATGTCCATATTGTACATTTTATGTGCTACTTTGATGTGCTTTTTGAGTGCTGTAACCATATGCACCATTATCATGTATGCTGGTGCAATGCCAAAAGTGTTGTCCTTTTTAGATACAAATTTCTAACCCAACAGGTTGTTACGTCTACTGGACTGAAAATAAAAAAATCTACAGTGGGGAAAAAAACACCTTGCCCTTCAGCAATCAGGAAGAAGATAGTACTTATCCTCCTATCAGTAAAAACAGACAATTTTACAGACACCTGCATAATAATAATGGTTTTCTGAGTTCCTGCACTGTGTACAAGAAGCAAATCTTCAGCAATCTTAATGGGATCATTTCAGGATTCTTTATAACTTGATACTGCCTACTGTTTTATAAAACTGTAATACATCAGCAAAAGGTGATCTCCAAAGCCTGAACACTGATTTATAATCTAATTCTGCCATAATCCCTTTCTGGGATGTAGAGGATTGTCATGCTGACTGAGCCTCATCATTTATTTAATTATCAAATGTCCGTCTTCATCTCCAAAAAAAACATAAATCATTTAAATGATAGATAATGTTAAGCAATTCTCAGAAATGGGCACTTCTCAGGGTCGAAAAAAATTATGCAACAAGTAAAAAATGGTTCTAAAAGAAGTTGACATGTAGTAAATAAACAAGATATAACAGTAGCCGGTAGAGAATATGGTGTATTAGGTCCCCACCATATGTGAGACAGTGTAGATAAAATCTCTACAAGTGTAGAGCATGCAACCTAATATATAAGGCTACAGGAATATTTTCCATTCACATGTCCCACCAGCAATGCACCTCAGGGATAAGAAAAGAGAACAGATAGGAGGAGCCACAATAGTGTAATATGTACAGTAATATAGAGCTTCAAATATGTTCCAATGCACTTACATTAGAAAACGGACCCAGCGCCTTGATGCAGTCTTTGCCACTAGTGTGAGGTCTCTGTGTGATATTTTTCAATATGATACCAAAACTCCACAGTATGCATTAGGAGTGGAGATGCGTTCAGCATCAGAAAGATGTAGATTTCAAGCAAGACATTGTGCAGATGACAAGTGTGCTGGAGTATGTGCGGAAAAATACCTATCACAACAGGCTCCCTCCAGCAGGCAAGATACTGGTATCCTGATATCATTTTCATCTGTGAATGCATTGGAACCCACTTGGGGGCTCTATATTACTGTACATATTGCACTATTGGTGTTCCTCTTTGTTCTTACATGATAATCCTGGGATACACTGCTGCTGGAACATGTGGTTGTATTGTGTATATGTATAGAGAGTTTATCTCCTATACCTCACATATGATGTGGACTTAATAAATCATTTTCTTCATATCTGGTAGCGCACTTTTACCCTTTGTCTTATATGTCTGTATAAACGTTGTGATTTAAGATTATCAAGATATTTGTTGCTGCTTCAATCACTTGGCGCTGTTACCACAATCCTTTTTTCTTTGGTATCACAGTGTCTACGCTTCCACTGCTACATCTTATTGTAGGCGGGGCTTTATGGTCCTCTACTCCATTCTTACATGCCACTGGCTCTCCTCCCGACATTCCATCAGTAGAACAAACATTTAGAGATGTATGAATATAAATGGATTCCAGTGGTGCTCAACCAACATCTTAAAAAAAGCACATCTCCAAATTGGAAAGTTAAGTCAAACTAAATTATTGATGAAGTAATGTTAGTATTTATTTATTTATTATATTATGTGTAGCTGTACAGTATGATAAAGTTACAATCAAGGTGATGTGCTAGAGGAGATAGACAGCAGACTTAGAACTGTTCCATCTAATAACATCCCCCTTTATGCTCAGTACCAAGTGCTACATATATTGTTGGCGCTATATAAAAACATGTTAATGTAATGTGACACTCTCTATGACTGAAAGAGTATAGGCTACATACTTAGTAGTGTAAACAACAGAAGTTGGTTTTGTGGTGGGATAAAGGTAATGGGAAAACCTCTCCATTTAAAATTCAGGGGGTAGCTGAGGCATTATTAAATTTCCCATTGAAATCCTGACCTTGCCGCATTACCACCAGTGCAAGAGATTTGGGGAAGGCAAATGAAAATAAAGTTAACAAGGATCAAGGTTAGGATTTATGTCGGGAAGAACTTTTTCTGGCTTGTCTGGTGCCCCTGCTACTCACTTAGTAGTGGACATTTTCCTTCCGGTTCCTCAACAGACATCGTAGGAGAGACAGATTTGTTTAGGCTTTTGGTGTAATTAAAGGCTTTGTTACTTTAATGCTGCAATGTATTTCTTCTTGTATTTTATTGTATTTTTGTTTTTATTTTCCCCGTCGCAGATTTTCAGTATTCCGTACAGTCTCTCACCGGTGCATCTCATTAGTCAAACTTGGTTGAAAATCGACTTGTGTGCGCGACAAGGAAGACTGGGAGAACAGCCCGCTAGCAGAAATCTGCTATAGCAGCGAGGCCTTGGGATAGCATTATGTTCATATTCTTTTTATAAAGGAGGCTGACATTTCAACTGAATCTATCTGTGTTTTATTGGCTTCTCGTATCCCGTTGGGTGCCTCAGCCCTCCTTGGGGGGTCACTCTTATCTCTTCTGCTTTGACTTTTCTGTTATGTGAATAATCTTTTTGAGATATTGCCGTTACTCACAACACAAACCCAGTAGGCTGTCTTCATCTGTTGCTTAGATGATTTTGACATTTGTTCTGATATGTTGCTAAACTTAGCAAAGTTTTATATCACCGAATAGACAGCAGACATTCTAGCTGGACCATAACTGGACCTTGTGAACGACTATTTAATGATGTTCCATGGAACGTTCACAAGCTTTGCCATGGACACTGGTTTCCTTTCCATATACAGGGCACTGGGAATGCCAACTGCGGCACTTTCCTCACCAGTGTACTGGTCTTCTCTGTTTATATCATAATCATATTGATTCACCAAACACTAAACTATAATGAACAGACAAAAAACTTGCAATCTCTGGGATTCTTGGAATACAGGAGGAAAGTAAGTATCTGAGAAGCCTCAGAGAAGCCTCCTTAATTATATATGTTGGAAAAGGTTCATGACCTTAGTCTGCTCTAAAAATGCTAACCATTTAGTTATCCATGAGTGGTCCAGCCTTTCATAAAGTGGTGTGTTTAGGTTTTGTGCTGCCTTAGACCTGATGATACTCATGCACCCCAACCTTCATTGGTCACACAATTTTGTCTCCAGGATGAACTCCTAACATTTCCACTGTGCCAGATTGCTACCACTTCTCTGTCCACAGCACCACAATACCCCCACATTAATTTGCACAGCCCCACATTGGTCTCTGATGATCTGATGGACTTAGGTTATTTCTCTGTACTGATGATATACTATTAAATCTAAAAGGACACAACAACATTTATCAAGCTTGATGACTCAGGTAGCGTATAACCTGCACATTAGGCAGGGTTTTTCTGTGTGCTATGCTGCTCCTTATAGTGAACTCCTAAATACTTAATGCTTCTTTTTATTTGGTAAATTTCTATGTTCCTTCCACTTGAAAACTAACTAAAGAAACAATGTTCCAAACAAATATACCAAACAGCCATAACATTATGACCCCCTGACTGATACTGTGTAGGTCCACTTTTGCCACAATAACAGTCCTGACCCATCGAGGCATGGACTCCACTAGACGTCTGAAGGTGTGCTGGGGTAACTGGCACCAAGACGTTAGCAGCAGATCCTTTAAGTCCTGTAAGTTGCGAGGTGAGGCCTCCATGGATCGGACTTGTTTGTCCAGCACATCCCACAGATGCTCGATTGGATCGAGATCTGGGGAATTTGGAGGCCAAGTCAACACCTTGAACTCGTTGTTGTGTTCCTCAAACCATTCCAGAACCATTTTTGCTTTGTAGCAGGGAGCATTATCCTACTGAAAGAGGCCAATGCCATCAGGGAATACCGTTTCCATGAAAGGGTGTACATGGTCTGTAACAATGCTTAGGTAGGTGGTACGTGTCAAAGTAACATCCACATGAATGGCAGGACCCAAGGTTTCCCAGCAGAACATTACCCAAAGCATCAATCTGCCTCCACCAGCTTGCCACCTGTCAGTGGTCATAATGTTATGGCTGATCGGTGTATCCACTTTTTTGTGTGTGCTAGGATTTTCCCACAGTTCTATGCAAAACACATGAATGAATAAAAAGTTTCTTTATGGCTAGTATGGCCTGTGTGTTCATATGGTAAGGACTGTTTATCTGCAAGCGGGTAGCATGCATACAAGCTTATAGGTCTTCCATACTCTATAGAGTGGCAAACAATATGTTTTAGATAGTGGAAGGTGGAAGGTACTAGGATAAAACTTACCAGGAAAGGTTAAAGCATCTTAACATGTATAGCTTGGAGGAAAGCCGTAACAGGGGGGATATGATAGAAACATTTAAATACATAAAGGGAATCAACACAGTAACGGAAGAGAGTATATTTAAAAGAAGAAAAACTACCACAACTAGAGGACATAGTCTTAAATTAGAGGGGCAACGATTTAAAAGTAATATCAGGAAGTATTACTTTACTGAGAGGGTAGTGGATGTATGGAATAGCCTGCCAGCAGAAGTGGTAGAGGTAAACACAGTCAAGGATTTTAAGCATGCGTGGGATAGACACAAGGCTATCCTAGCTATAAGACCGGGAAAGGGGGACTAATAAAAGTACTCAAAAAAAATTGGGCAGACTAGATGGACCGAATGGTTCTTATCTGCCGACACATTCTATGTTTCTATGTTTCTATGTACTCTAGTATCCTGCGTGCCCAGCAAGGAACCTTCATCAAGTGCCCCAAATCAGCAAATTAAAGACAATTTCCACAGTGATCTTTGTGATGTGAGTTTTATTCTCTGTGTATGTACACAATATACAATCTAAAATAAAGCACTGAGATCGGAATATATAAGAAAGACGAAAATTCTCTCCCTCTTCCTGTTTTTTTCTTTGAAAGAGCAATAAACAACATTTTTCCTGGTTGCTATTATGTAATGGTTTATTATGAGTCATCATTGAGGCTCCTATTAGAGTGAGGCACCCTTGTAAAAAAATATTTGACTACAGACTATTTTACAATAAATCATAAAAATGCAATTCCTATAATAAAATCTTGAACTAGTTTTGAAAATGTAAATAGTTTTCGGCAATAGAAACAAAGACTGTGTCGAGAGATCACTCGGTCCATCTAGTCTGCCCAGCAATGTTGGTTCTTGATAAAAAAAGATAAAAGATACAATTTGGGGGGGGGGGGGGGGGGAATATATAATTAGTTTTTTAAAATTGCAGCTTTCCTGGCAATCCTTTCCAGGGTGGTGAGATATTTTGGTGGTTGTAACAATTCTACCAGACACTAGTATAAAAGAAGAACTGACCGGCGAAAACCCCCCCAAAAAACATATATAACAAAGTAGTAGAGCAATCAAACCAAGCCGCCAACACAGACAGCAAATCTATATGGTTCTACTAAACTCTGATGGGAACTTGGGTAGCTATTGTGTGAGGTGATAAAATTAATAGAACTAGGCTTGACATGTGTCCTGTTTTAACCTGCGGTTGTTCAACTGATGAACTTAAAATGAAAATGGAAACAAAGAAAGACAAGTCAGTGCTAGATTATATTTTGAATTGTAGGTGAAGTGTGCTTGAAGTGAGGAAAAAAAAATAAAACTTGTATTTTTTTTATTTAAAGGGCCAGTACCACTAAATGTATTCTGGTATTTTTTTTTTTTTTTAGATAAGAACTGTACCATGAGAATTAAAGAAAAAGAAACAAATATGTCTCATCACTTTTTTGCTAACTGATTGAGTTTTTGCAGTTTCTATAGCAACATTCCTTCTTAAATGGCCAATCTCTTCCTTCTTGTGTTATATCACAGTGCACAGAGATGGCTGAAAGCACTTGAAACAGCTGGGTTAAGCAGAGAGCGGTTGATAACATAGTTACGACTTATGGCAACAATTTCTCAGAAGGGGGATATAAAAACTGCTGCAGAGGAAGTGAGCCCGCCTCCTGTGTACTCCCGCCAACTGACGTCACTGAATTTAGAAGCCCCGCCACAATGATTTACAATTTTAAACTACAGGAGAAATAATAAGTACATTTTACATATACTGAAAACATGTAAACATATAGAAAATAAACCGGGGGAATGGACACTTTCCCAAACAAGGTTTACAAACTGTATTTTTAAGTGGAGCTTAAATTATTATTATAACAGTGAACTCACAATCGATCTGAAAAACATAAAGGGACTGAACCAAGGCGAGTGAAGATCTGACCCAATATTCTAAACAAGATGTCTGCCCCCTGACAGAATGATATGGAGTAAATAAGAAACTTTATTTGTATTATTTCATTAAAGTTTTCTTTATAAATCATTTACACTTGATACAATCTTTCAATTAAACACAAGGTAATGTTTTGCTACAGTCGTCCTTTATGGTTGCACTTAGGCCCATGTTTGGATAAACATAAGATGGGTACACTTCAAGATTTGAGCCCCCATTGCATTAAATGTGTGATAACTGCTGGTTTATTCTCTTGTACATGTGAATGTGGTATTCCTCGACACAATACACAGCAGTAGACATTTTTTTACAGTGAAAGAGGATTTATTTTCTTACAGAAACCAGTTACATGTGCTGCTCACAGATGTCATGGCTTCCCAGCGTGTCAGGAGGTCTAGGTATGAGGAACTAGCTGGATGGAATAAGCTCGTCCCTTGATCTGTGTGTGTCACATCTAGACGGCTAAGACTGGAAGACAACAGCTACTGCCGTACAGCGATCAGTGATCACAGAGAGACCTCAGAGCTTGACCATTATAATTTACCCAAATATACGCTAACTGACGTATGGCTGAGGACGAAGCACACATCTCTCTCCACTTCTCTTGAACCATTTCCCCATAGAATGGTTTTAGGAATGTCAGCATTACACGTGTTTTCCAGAGAATGTGATGTGACTGGAATGACCACCTCCTGCTACTAGCATCGTTTACAGGGGGTAAGTTGAATAAATAAAAAAATAGACAATTTTTCCTGTCTAAAATGGCCCCCAAAACCCCCAACACCTATGGGGGCCAGGACAGGTATTGCTGCCCCCAATAATAAGAATGGTGCTGTGAGATGTCCACCTCTCCAGTCTCCTACAATAAATGTTGGGGGCCAGGGCAAGTGGCCCTGCTCCCCCTCCCCCACTATAACGGACCTAGGAATCTGTCAAATGGCTCACAGCCACAAGAATGGAATGGGCCAGGTATTTACCTAGGGTCCCTGGACTGTTATTAAAACTCCCCACAGTTATGGCACAGTTATAATTAACCACCATCCACTGCAAAGTAATAGTGCAAAAGCTTGCCCAAGGCCCCCATAATAAAAAGTAATAATAACCCTGCACTCAAATATTTCAGAAACCCCCCCACTTGGGGGCTTGCCATCAGTTTATGAAATATTTTCAGGGGGGATTATTATTTATTTGGGGAGTGGAGGGAATATTCATTATTTTGATACAGGGGCTTTGGGCAAGCCCCCAGACTATAACTTTATGGTGGATGGGGTTGTTAATTATAATTCCCTATCACTGTGGGCGGTTTAACCAATGGGCCAAGGATTCTAGGCAAGTCCCTGGCCCATTCCTTTGCAAGAGCTGGGGGCTCCCAGCCCTGGTCCGTTATATTTATTATAGGTGCCTGGTGCATTGAACAGCTTCTGGCACCGATCTTATTATGGTGTGCAGGGCTAATTCCCCAAGCCCCCCATATGTATTAAAGGTGCTGATGGAATTGGAGAGCTCCTGGTGGGAGGGAGGGGGGTATATATATATTTTTTTTTCCATGGGGAAAGGATTTTTCAACAGTTGGAAGATCATTTTTTCCTTCCCCCATAAAAAAAGAATGGGAGCAAGTTTCATCATGCTTCACCTCATCTCAATCTTTGCAAAATGGTTCGTCTACACCATTTTGCAAAGTTGAGATGCGGCATCTGAGGGGGTGAATGTGTCCGAGGCTGGAGGTCGAAATTAGCACTAATCTCGTCATCCAATATCAGATTTTTTGAATAGACCATAGGGAGTTGAGCTGAGGTGAGATGAACCTTACATCGCACTAGTTTAACCATATATTTTGCTGGGACAAGCCTGCTCATCTCAGCTCACCTTCTAGTTACTTGCCCCCTTTATCTACAACTTTAATACCATGCTTTGTAGAATCACTTAACAAGATTTGAGGATGTGACAGTAACAAAACTACAGCTGTCTATTAAAATAAAAAGATGTTTTCAGCTGAAATGCACACTGGAGTTCTGAAAAATTGACATGTTAGCCATGTTGAGATGTGGAGGAATCATTGGAAAAGAGAATGTCCAGTGCTGGAGATTAGAAGCAAAAAAGATGACAGAGGAGATGCTTCCTTCTCTAACAAGGTAATTTCAAAGGCTGTGTGACTACAGGAATCTTAAAGGTGCAAGAAAACAAGAAATGGGTAACAAGGAGCTGCCAAAGTTTCATAAATATCCGACATCTCTTTTGACAGCAATTTGTGTTCTACAACAAAAGAGCGTAAACCAGTCTTTCAGGAGGTCAAAGGGCATCTTTGTGTATCGGCTTTGAAATATGTCAAACAGCTTACACCATGAACAACTGCTCTCATAGTATAATAGACTCGAATTTGATCATAACATTCTTCATTTCTGGCCTTTCCGTTTGCTTGGAAGTTTTAAGAGTGAATGGTTTTGAAGAGCTATCACATTGATTGTATTTATTTGTCAGGTCAGGTGACATCCTGGTCAGCCATGATTCTTTGTTGTGCCACCTATACTGCTCAACAGTAACATGCTGCAAAACAGAGCTCTTCTGTTGCCCGTAGCCAGGGGAGGTCAAATTGGACTTTGTCTCCACAGTGAACCCAACTTTCCATTTAAACCAACTTAAGCTACCAACTAAACTAGACTCAAATCCCCTTGCCAAAGTTCAACTCGTTCTCCAGTCTCAACCGCCCATGCAATAAATAGAAAATTTGTATGCAATAATTGTGATGTGTTTTATTTTGGAGGTCGAGTTGGTCTCAAAAATCACAATGTTCAACTCGCCTACCTTGAGATTGGTGAGCTCTATTAATCTCAATGGGGGAAGAAATAACACTTGTGGTTTTTGAAACAAAGTCCAACTCGACGTTCAAACTCCACCTCGACCTTCCAACATTACCTCGACCTTCAAACTCAAACTCAACCTCTGAACTCGACCTCCAAATTCAACTACCTCACTCTCTCTCCATTTTGACTATCTTTACCACATCTCTGCCTCACAAAAATGCTTTTTGAAAAGCATTTTTCGAGGTCACGATGGGGACAGTCAAAGATGGTCAAGTGAATAGACTCCGCTGTATTCTGTGATGCAAGTGGCACAAACACTGAGGGGAAATTGCACCAATATCTGAGCATTAAGCCGCATTCAACTCTTTATTAGAGTGGAGCAGACACCTGGATGTTTGGGTTCGGCAGGTTCTGCCGAACTTCGAAAAAATGTCCGGGTCTGTGCTCGAACTTGACCCCGAACCCGAACCCCATTGAAGTCAATAGGGACACGAACTTTTGGCCACTAAAATGCCTCTAAAAAAGTCCTGGAAAGGGCTAGAGGGCTGCAAAATGAAGTAAAATGTGGGTAAGAGTAGGACAAGTGCCCTGCAAGCAAATGTGGATAGGGAAATAACTTAAAATATAAAACGAAAGTCTATAAACCGAAAGAGATTTGGTTTATAGACTTTCGGTTTATAGAAAGCCCATAGCATTACATATATATGTAATGCTAGGGGCATTCTCATTGGCTGCCCTGCAGCCTTTCAAAACGCGCCATTAAATCGCCAAACCCCGAAAAAATAAACGTAATGTTCGGTACGAACCCGAACAGTGCAGTTCGGGTTCGTTCAATACTACTCTTTATACATAGTCCTTTTTACATCATGCCTGTCCAACCATGTGTGCTTAGAGGCACTTCAGGAGTGCAAGGCATGTGCACAAAGCACCTGGACTCTTGAAGGACAACTGTAGGGAATAAATTAACGTTTGTTTAATTGAAAGATTGTGTCAAGTATACACATTAAAAAAACAAACAAACATTATATTATAGAATACAAATAAAGTGTCATTTTGAGCCCTGTTTGCTTTGTACAGCTCAGTTATAGGGCAGACACGTTGTTTAGAATTTTGGATCAGGTGGGGCACATCTTCCGTTATCTGACCCAACATTCCACACAACATGTCTGCCCCCTGGTAGAGCTATACAGAGCAAAGAGGGCTCAATAAGGAACTTATTTGCATTCTTTCATTAAAAGATCTCTATGTAAACAATCTACACATAATGCGATCTTTTAATTAAACATAGCGTGTCATCCCATAACATATTGAATTATTTTTCTTGTTCGGTGGGGCTATATCTGGGACGAACAGAGCATCTACATTCATTCAACACATGAATAATCATGTTAGAAACTCTGTAAGCAGTTTTATTTCAAACTATTATGTTGTTTACATAACAATATTCTCTGGCGCCATCGTTTTTTGCCGCCAATGTTCCATTACCAATTATGATGGCAATATGATAATTTACAATATGTTTTTTTCTGTCTAGATTCAAACACCTGTACTGCGCTGACACATCCTAGGATTATAATGGGCAGATTCCTATCCTTCACTTTAATCATTTTTACCCATATGTTCTCCCCAACTGCCTGAGTGATTTGCGATTAATGGGACAATGTTCTGCGTAACCATTTTCACCCAGCTAGTCGCTCCTTCATCTCTATTAAGAGTGTGGAACCAGAAAGGCAGGTAATTTCTTTGCTACATTTGGCTGCAGTGCACAATTTGCAACTCAATCCATTTATATGGGACATTAAATTTATCCAAGAAATTCAGGGACAGGAAGAAAAGATCTTCCTGCCGCGGATATTCTCTTGGAAAAAGAAATACAATGCAAAAAACAAAACAAAAAACAAAGTGAACCTGTGGCATCCTGACAAGGGGGGAAAAAAAACATTTAATTGAATGTTAGTAGCAGAATTATAACCTATTAGGCGAAGGTTTTTTTTTTCCCCCGTTTTTATTACTTTTTTATTTTATTTTATTTCTAAGGTACATTTTAAGAAATTCCCAGTACAGTCGGGCGGTCAACGTTCCTGGGAACAGTCATTAAGTCAACAAACGCTTCAAGGGACTCTGTCACTTTAACATTGTTTAAACTGTGAGAATAGAGAATATAAACTTACGATCTATACTTTGTTTTAGCAGAATTGAAAGCAAAGGCAGGACATAAGAGCAAGATGTGTGTCCGGGGGGTCTCCTGTTTATGACATCACCTGTGGCTTGATATGCAAATGAACTCCTTTCAATGGGAAATGTGTCATTTGCATATCAAGCCACAAGGTGATGTCATATAAAGGAGACTTCCACAGACACACTTAAAATATATATATATCGCTAATTTTATGCATTTGTGCCAACACATGTCCTACTTCCCAAATACTGCCCCAGGCGAATCAGGACTCTGGGTGGCGGAGCATGGAAGTTCGAGTATCTGCCGTAGCACACAAGCCAAAGTGGGGTCCTTGACACCCCTTGAGAATGAAAAGTAAGATTGTAGAAAAATGGGACAGAGGTAGAGCTTGGTGGGACAGAGGGACAGAGCCACCAAATCAGGACTGTTGGCAGGCATGCAATAGATAGATAATTTTTCTATAATTTTTATTCTCTTCTTTCACTGTGTAAATAATGATTGGGTGACAAGGTCCCTTTAAGCACACAGTGGAAGTTGTAGTTCTTCGGTACACTAGAATAAGGGGGAGATAACAATGGGGTCGGTAACGTTGAGGAAGATAAGGGGCGCACAAACACAGGTAGGTGTCAATTCAAGGAAGTGCTTTAAAGCCCCCCCCCCCAAAAGTGCTGTAAATTAAAGGGCAACCATTACTGAATGCAAGTTGCAAGTTCGCTTCCTGGTGGGGTTTATTCTGCCCTTCATTACTCCAAGGTTGATAAAACGTGTTGCATCACACTGGGCTGAAGGAAAGTCAAATTCACAGGGTATTTGTACAAACCAGAGAGTACCTGAAGGACCCTTCTTGGTTACGCTGTGGGGTCTACTCTGAGTTTAGAGGTCGAGATTAGCAGTCATTTTGACCTTCCAACAGACTCTCCCCCTTCTCAGTTGCCTCATTTTGACCTCACAAAAATCATGTTCACTAACATTTTTTTGCAGGGGGTCGAGATGTGTCGGGTCACCTCGAAATGAGGTCAACTTGAGCGCCAGACTAAGTTAAGCTCGACCCTCGAGATCCAAGGTTGAGTTTGACTTAAAAATAGCTTGGATCACTTCACCTCCCATTACAGCCTACGGAAGGTGACATTAAACTAGCATTACCCCTTTCTCTATCTAGCTTAGAGATTTGTGGCAATATAAATCAATTTAAATCTCAAGTAGTTAAAATATTGACATAGGTTTTGACCCTTGTAATTGCATTGTATCAACTCCATACATTTCATGCTCTCTGTCTTTATCATCCAGAATATCCATTTAATCTAAATCAATATTAATCCTCACACTTCCTTGATTGTTTTTAATTATTATTTATTTTCTAAAGGAAAGAGCGAGCCATGTGTTTGCATGCATGGTATTTGTAGATAAGCGTACACACAATTTATTAAGGAAATAAAGAATGCTTTCTCTCTCGTTCTTTTTTTAAATTTGTTTACATATGACACAGACCTCAAAGTCCTTACTGTTATCACGTTCTGATATCTCTACCCCTGGCTACTTAAATACCTGCTGCTGTTGGTATGTGTCTGTTTTGATCGCTTTACATAGAAGGCTACTGAAGTACCTGGCTCCTAAAAAAATATACTAAGCTGGCTCCTGACTTGTAGCGACTGGCTCCTAAATTGAATTTTTTTTTTTATTAAACTGGGCTATATAAAGTATTATAAGCAAGTTCTGACAACGCAATAATCTTTAACAAAGTAAAGTTTTTTGCTGATATGTGAGGGGCGGAGTCAGAAAGGGGTAGGGTCACATGATGCTGTATGACGTCACTCAACAATGAGGGACACCGCTAATTTTGGATCTCAGCCTCGATGGTACAGGTACTGGGTGTGGGGAGACATGCAATACTGCCTGGTCACAGTGCAGTAAACAGATAGCAGATGAAAAAAAACAGGACTGTCCTGGCAAATTCAGGACTGGTGGCAACTATTCAGTACTAGTAATCCCTTTTTAAACGTTTACAGTCGAATTGTGATATCACTGGTCATTATTAAAAAAAAATTCACGACTTTCAATGGAAAAAGGCAGTATTTATTTCCAAACTATTTATTGCCAACCCAAAAATAAAGTGACACTGTGCGGGTGGGGGGGTTTACAGAGAAATAATTAACCAGCCAACCTTACGCGTTTCGCTGTTTGTTTAGTCATAGGCCTATGTAACCCCTCACAGTGTCACTTCATTTTTTGGGATATGAATAAACATTTTTGAAATCAATTTTCCGTTGAGAGTCATGAGCGGTGGGATTAGAGTCCATGGATTTCTGGCGTCCGGGTTTAAAGGATTGATCTGGTGGAGAGCACATTCATACAGCTGATCTCTAAGCTCCTGCAGAACCTCTTCCAGCGGTGAAATGGTGTTTGGCGAGCTTAAACTTACAACAAATCTGTGGACTGTGAGCGCAATTACTACGTTTGTTTTTTTGATTTTTTTAGAACGCGGCTTGTCGAATCCCAGGATCCAGGGCTCCAATTGCTTTATCCTTATTATTGGATTATTTACTGGATTGTTTTACATTGAATTCTATGCAAGTTCCAATTCTCTGGCTCCTAAAACAAACTAGGCTGGCTCCTGGCTTGTAGTGGCTTGCTAGATTAACATCTAGGTCTGGCATGACTATTTCCGAATTCCAGGTCACTGGTAATCCTGATATCCCTACTCTTCTATCATTAGTCATTACGCTCTGCAGTTCTGGATAACTGATCCCGTTTGATATCATTAGCCACTGCTTTTCAGTGATGGGTTTATGAAATGCTGGGTACTATATAAAGAGACAATAACTGGTGTCTGAAATAAAAGGGTAAATAGCGGATAGGTGTTGGTATAGTAAACACAGATGGATAATGGGGTCAAATACAATATCAGATATCCGTAGGTGTCAATGGTATCGATAGAAGAAAGACAAATGGGGCAGAAGAAAAGTTCTAAACAATTTTAATGAAAATAATAATCAGTGAAAAAAGATTACAAAATGCTGGAATAGATCTGATCTGGTGCAGCCATCAATTCGAATATAGAGGCAAGATTGTATAAATAGTTCCATTGTTATCGCAAGTGTGCCAGGTTTTTATGAAATATGTTATAATTATTTGTTTCTATCTACATTTCATCACTGTTTTTCCCATGTGTTCTATGTTATTGTACATTTTATAATAACATAATAACTTGTTTTATTACACATGCACCTCATAGTTAACAAATACATTGATCTTCTTAAAAGATGCTCAAAGCGATGGAGGGAGGACTTCTCGGCCGATTTCGGCATCAGGAGATATCTTGTGGAATCGACTATGACCTCCGAATAGCCGATAAATTCTTAAGCACAGCGGAGCCACCATTTTGGAGCCAAAATTAGGAGCTACCTGAATCGAACCCTCAAGAGTAGAATGTGGTTTAGAATTGTCTAGGGTGTCTCCAGTTTATGACATCACTTGTAGTCTGATATGCAAATTATACCTCATTGAAAAGAAGTTCTTTGAATGTCAAAAAACAGGTGATGTTTATGTAATTTTATGCCTTTTTTGCTTGCAATTGTGTTATCATTTTCTATTCTCTATATTCGCAGTATAGACAATGCTTAGGTCACAGAGTCCCTTTAAGACCGTCCGTCTCCAGTGCTGACATCACTAGTCTAGTATTATATTTATAGGGAATGATTATCTGCCAGGGCTTGGTAAGGCTATTACAAGGTAATTGTCAAGCTAGAAAAATACACTAGGGAGTTAAAAGTATGACTGTTCAGGTTTGAAGCTTAATCTGGCCAGAAATCAGGCTAAGCTTCAGATAAAAGCTCCCCCGTGGAGCATACATTGAACTCAGCAGGAACCACACTACTGAGAGAGCCTGCTGAGTTCAATTATTAAAGCATCAGTAATACTTAGAATTCCTTGTGAATAAAATAGCGCACTAGAAGTTCAAACGGGTATGTAAAGATTATGGGCACTGACCGTTCTTTATTCCTACAAAGACAAAAACCCTTTTCATGTTTGGAGACCAGGTAATGAGAGACAGATGAGAGAAAAATAGAATTTATACATTTTAAATTAAAGCTCAATTCCACATTCAATGACCAGTATCTCTCAGTGTTCTAAACCAATCAGAATACAGATAGAATGCAAAGCATGGTCACTGACCAGTATCTCTCAGTGTTCTAAACCAATCAGAATACAGATAGAATGCAAAGCATGGTCACTGACCAGTATCTCTCAGTGTTCTAAACCAATCAGAATACGGATAGAATGTAAAGCATGGTCACTGACCAGTATCTCTCAGTGTTCTAAACCAATCAGAATACAGATAGAATGTAAAGCATGGTCAGTGACCAGTATCTCTCAGTGTTCTAAACCAATCAGAATACAGATAGAATGTAAAGCATGGTCACTGACCAGTATCTCTCAGCGTTCTAAACCAATCAGAATACAGATAGAATGCAAAGCATGGTCACTGACCAGTATCTCTCAGCGTTCTAAACCAATCAGAATCCAGATAAAATGTAAAGCATGGTCACTGACCAGTATCTCTCAGTGTTCTAAACCAATCAGAATACAGATAGAATGCAAAGCATGGTCAGTGACCAGTATCTCTCAGTGTTCTAAACCAATCAGAATACAGATAGAATGCAAAGCATGGTCAGTGACCAGTATCTCTCAGTGTTCTAAACCAATCAGAATACAGATAGAATGCAAAGCATGGTCACTGACCAGTATTATTCAGTGTTCTAAACTAATCAGAATACAGATAGAATGTAAAGCATGGTCACTGACCAGTATCTCTCAGTGTTATAAACCAATCAGAATGCAGATAGAATGTAAAGCATGGTCAGTGACCAGTATCTCTCAGTGTTCTAAACTAATCCGAATACAGATAGAATGTAAAGCATGGTCAGTGACCAGTATCTCTCAGTGTTCTAAACCAATCACAATACAGAGAGAATGTAAAGCATGGTCACTGACCAGTATCTCTCAGTGTTCTAAACCAATCAGAATACAGATAGAATATAAAGCATGGTCACTGACCAGTATCTCTCAGTGTTCTAAACCAATCAGAATACAGATAGAATGCAAAGCATGGTCAGTGACCAGTATCTCTCAGTGTTCTAAACCAATCACAATACAGATAGAATGCAAAGCATGGTCACTGACCAGTATTATTCAGTGTTCTAAACTAATCAGAATACAGATAGAATGTAAAGCATGGTCACTGACCAGTATCTCTCAGTGTTATAAACCAATCAGAATGCAGATAGAATGTAAAGCATGGTCAGTGACCAGTATCTCTCAGTGTTCTAAACTAATCCGAATACAGATAGAATGTAAAGCATGGTCACTGACCAGTATCTCTCAGTGTTCTAAACCAATCAGAATACAGATAGAATGTAAAGCATGGTCACTGACCAGTATCTCTCAGTGCTCTAAACAAATCAGAATACAGATAGAATATAAAGCATGGTCATTGACCAGTATCTCTCAGTGTTCTAAACCAATCAGAATACAGATAGAATGTAAAGCATGGTCACTGACCAGTATCTCTCAGTGTTCAAAACCAATCAGAATACAGATAGAATGTAAAGCATGGTCAGTGACCAGTATCTCTCAGGGTTCTAAACCAATCAGAATACAGATAGAATATAAAGCATGGTCACTGACCAGTATCTCTCAGTGTTCTAAACCAATCAGAATACAGATAGAATGTAAAGCATGGTCACTGACCAGTATCTCTCAGTGTTCTAAACCAATCAGAATACAGATAGAATGCAAAGCATGGTCACTGACCAGTATCTCTCAGTGTTCTAAACCAATCAGAATACAGATAGAATGCAAAGCATGGTCACTGACCAGTATTACTCAGTGTTCAAAACCAATCAGAATACAGATAGAATGTAAAGCATGGTCACTGACCAGTATCTCTCAGTGTTCTAAACCAATCAGAATACAGATAGAATGTAAAGCATGGTCAGTGACCAGTATCTCTCAGTGTTCTAAACCAATCAGAATACAGATAGAATGTAAAGCATGGTCACTGACCAGTAACTCTCAGCGTTCTAAACCAATCAGAATACAGATAGAATGCAAAGCATGGTCACTGACCAGTATCACTCAGCGTTCTAAACCAATCAGAATCCAGATAAAATGTAAAGCATGGTCACTGACCAGTATCTCTCAGTGTTCTAAACCAATCAGAATACAGATAGAATGCAAAGCATGGTCACTGACCAGTATTACTCAGTGTTCAAAACCAATCAGAATACAGATAGAATGTAAAGCATGGTCACTGACCAGTATCTCTCAGTGTTCTAAACCAATCAGAATACAGATAGAATGCAAAGCATTGTCACTGACCAGTATCTCTCAGTGTTCTAAACCAATCAGAATACGGATAGAATGTAAAGCATGGTCACTGACCAGTATCTCTCAGTGTTCTAAACCAATCAGAATACAGATAGAATGTAAAGCATGGTCAGTGACCAGTATCTCTCAGTGTTCTAAACCAATCAGAATACAGATAGAATGTAAAGCATGGTCACTGACCAGTATCTCTCAGCGTTCTAAACCAATCAGAATACAGATAGAATGCAAAGCATGGTCACTGACCAGTATCTCTCAGCGTTCTAAACCAATCAGAATCCAGATAAAATGTAAAGCATGGTCACTGACCAGTATCTCTCAGTGTTCTAAACCAATCAGAATACAGATAGAATGCAAAGCATGGTCAGTGACCAGTATCTCTCAGTGTTCTAAACCAATCAGAATACAGATAGAATGCAAAGCATGGTCAGTGACCAGTATCTCTCAGTGTTCTAAACCAATCAGAATACAGATAGAATGCAAAGCATGGTCACTGACCAGTATTATTCAGTGTTCTAAACTAATCAGAATACAGATAGAATGTAAAGCATGGTCACTGACCAGTATCTCTCAGTGTTATAAACCAATCAGAATGCAGATAGAATGTAAAGCATGGTCAGTGACCAGTATCTCTCAGTGTTCTAAACTAATCCGAATACAGATAGAATGTAAAGCATGGTCAGTGACCAGTATCTCTCAGTGTTCTAAACCAATCACAATACAGAGAGAATGTAAAGCATGGTCACTGACCAGTATCTCTCAGTGTTCTAAACCAATCAGAATACAGATAGAATATAAAGCATGGTCACTGACCAGTATCTCTCAGTGTTCTAAACCAATCAGAATACAGATAGAATGCAAAGCATGGTCAGTGACCAGTATCTCTCAGTGTTCTAAACCAATCACAATACAGATAGAATGCAAAGCATGGTCACTGACCAGTATTATTCAGTGTTCTAAACTAATCAGAATACAGATAGAATGTAAAGCATGGTCACTGACCAGTATCTCTCAGTGTTATAAACCAATCAGAATGCAGATAGAATGTAAAGCATGGTCAGTGACCAGTATCTCTCAGTGTTCTAAACTAATCCGAATACAGATAGAATGTAAAGCATGGTCACTGACCAGTATCTCTCAGTGTTCTAAACCAATCAGAATACAGATAGAATGTAAAGCATGGTCACTGACCAGTATCTCTCAGTGCTCTAAACAAATCAGAATACAGATAGAATATAAAGCATGGTCACTGACCAGTATCTCTCAGTGTTCTAAACCAATCAGAATACAGATAGAATGTAAAGCATGGTCACTGACCAGTATCTCTCAGTGTTCAAAACCAATCAGAATACAGATAGAATGTAAAGCATGGTCACTGACCAGTATCTCTCAGGGTTCTAAACCAATCAGAATACAGATAGAATATAAAGCATGGTCACTGACCAGTATCTCTCAGTGTTCTAAACCAATCAGAATACAGATAGAATGTAAAGCATGGTCACTGACCAGTATCTCTCAGTGTTCTAAACCAATCAGAATACAGATAGAATGCAAAGCATGGTCACTGACCAGTATCTCTCAGTGTTCTAAACCAATCAGAATACAGATAGAATGCAAAGCATGGTCACTGACCAGTATTACTCAGTGTTCAAAACCAATCAGAATACAGATAGAATGTAAAGCATGGTCACTGACCAGTATCTCTCAGTGTTCTAAACCAATCAGAATACAGATAGAATGTAAAGCATGGTCAGTGACCAGTATCTCTCAGTGTTCTAAACCAATCAGAATACAGATAGAATGTAAAGCATGGTCACTGACCAGTAACTCTCAGCGTTCTAAACCAATCAGAATACAGATAGAATGCAAAGCATGGTCACTGACCAGTATCACTCAGCGTTCTAAACCAATCAGAATCCAGATAAAATGTAAAGCATGGTCACTGACCAGTATCTCTCAGTGTTCTAAACCAATCAGAATACAGATAGAATGCAAAGCATGGTCACTGACCAGTATTACTCAGTGTTCAAAACCAATCAGAATACAGATAGAATGTAAAGCATGGTCACTGACCAGTATCTCTCAGTGTTCTAAACCAATCAGAATACAGATAGAATGCAAAGCATTGTCACTGACCAGTATCTCTCAGTGTTATAAACCAATCAGAATGCAGATAGAATGTAAAGCATGGTCAGTGACCAGTATCTCTCAGTGTTCTAAACTAATCCGAATACAGATAGAATGTAAAGCATGGTCACTGACCAGTATCTCTCAGCGTTCTAAACCAATCAGAATCCAGATAAAATGTAAAGCATGGTCACTGACCAGTATCTCTCAGTGTTCTAAACCAATCAGAATACAGATAGAATGCAAAGCATGGTCAGTGACCAGTATCTCTCAGTGTTCTAAACCAATCAGAATACAGATAGAATGCAAAGCATGGTCAGTGACCAGTATCTCTCAGTGTTCTAAACCAATCAGAATACAGATAGAATGCAAAGCATGGTCACTGACCAGTATTATTCAGTGTTCTAAACTAATCAGAATACAGATAGAATGTAAAGCATGGTCACTGACCAGTATCTCTCAGTGTTATAAACCAATCAGAATGCAGATAGAATGTAAAGCATGGTCAGTGACCAGTATCTCTCAGTGTTCTAAACTAATCCGAATACAGATAGAATGCAAAGCATGGTCAGTGACCAGTATCTCTCAGTGTTCTAAACCAATCACAATACAGATAGAATGCAAAGCATGGTCACTGACCAGTATTATTCAGTGTTCTAAACTAATCAGAATACAGATAGAATGTAAAGCATGGTCACTGACCAGTATCTCTCAGTGTTATAAACCAATCAGAATGCAGATAGAATGTAAAGCATGGTCAGTGACCAGTATCTCTCAGTGTTCTAAACTAATCCGAATACAGATAGAATGTAAAGCATGGTCACTGACCAGTATCTCTCAGTGTTCTAAACCAATCAGAATACAGATAGAATGTAAAGCATGGTCACTGACCAGTATCTCTCCGTGCTCTAAACAAATCAGAATACAGATAGAATATAAAGCATGGTCACTGACCAGTATCTCTCAGTGTTCTAAACCAATCAGAATACAGATAGAATGTAAAGCATGGTCAGTGACCAGTATCTCTCAGGGTTCTAAACCAATCAGAATACAGATAGAATATAAAGCATGGTCACTGACCAGTATCTCTCAGTGTTCTAAACCAATCAGAATACAGATAGAATGTAAAGCATGGTCAGTGACCAGTATCTCTCAGTGTTCTAAACCAATCAGAATACAGATAGAATGCAAAGCATGGTCAGTGACCAGTATCTCTCAGTGTTCTAAACCAATCAGAATACAGATAGAATGTAAAGCATGGTCACTGACCAATATCTCTCAGTGTTCTAAACCAATCAGAATACAGATAGAATGCAAAGCATGGTCAGTGACCAGTATCTCTCAGTGCTCTAAACCAATCAGAATACAGATAGAATGCAAAGCATGGTCACTGACCAGTATTACTCAGTGTTCTAAACCAATCAGAATACAGATAGAATGTAAAGCATGGTCACTGACCAGTATCTCTCAGTGTTCTAAACCAATCAGAATACAGATAGAATGTAAAGCATGGTCAGTGACCAGTATCTCTCAGTGTTCTAAACCAATCAGAATACAGATAGAATGTAAAGCATGGTCACTGACCAGTAACTCTCAGCGTTCTAAACCAATCAGAATACAGATAGAATGCAAAGCATGGTCACTGACCAGTATCTCTCAGCGTTCTAAACCAATCAGAATCCAGATAAAATGTAAAGCATGGTCACTGACCAGTATCTCTCAGTGTTCTAAACCAATCAGAATACAGATAGAATGCAAAGCATGGTCAGTGACCAGTATCTCTCAGTGTTCTAAACCAATCAGAATACAGATAGAATGCAAAGCATGGTCAGTGACCAGTATCTCTCAGTGTTCTAAACCAATCAGAATACAGATAGAATGCAAAGCATGGTCAGTGACCAGTATCTCTCAGTGTTCTAAACCAATCAGAAAACAGATAGAATGCAAAGCATGGTCACTGACCAGTATTATTCAGTGTTCTAAACTAATCAGAATACAGATAGAATGTAAAGCATGGTCACTGACCAGTATCTCTCAGTGTTATAAACCAATCAGAATGCAGATAGAATGTAAAGCATGGTCAGTGACCAGTATCTCTCAGTGTTCTAAACTAATCCGAATACAGATAGAATGTAAAGCATGGTCACTGACCAGTATCTCTCAGTGTTCTAAACCAATCAGAATACAGATAGAATGTAAAGCATGGTCACTGACCAGTATCTCTCAGTGCTCTAAACAAATCAGAATACAGATAGAATATAAAGCATGGTCACTGACCAGTATCTCTCAGTGTTCTAAACCAATCAGAATACAGATAGAATGTAAAGCATGGTCAGTGACCAGTATCTCTCAGGGTTCTAAACCAATCAGAATACAGATAGAATATAAAGCATGGTCACTGACCAGTATCTCTCAGTGTTCTAAACCAATCAGAATACAGATAGAATGTAAAGCATGGTCACTGACCAGTATCTCTCAGTGTTCTAAACCAATCAGAATACAGATAGAATGCAAAGCATGGTCACTGACCAGTATCTCTCAGTGTTCTAAACCAATCAGAATACAGATAGAATGCAAAGCATGGTCACTGACCAGTATTACTCAGTGTTCTAAACCAATCAGAATACAGATAGAATGTAAAGCATGGTCACTGACCAGTATCTCTCAGTGTTCTAAACTAATCAGAATACAGATAGAATGTAAAGCATGGTCACTGACCAGTATCTCTCAGTGTTCTAAACAAATCAGAATACAGATAGAATATAAAGCATGGTCACTGACCAGTATCTCTCAGTGTTCTAAACAAATCAGAATACAGATAGAATATAAAGCATGGTCACTGACCAGTATCTCTCAGTGTTCTAAACCAATCAGAATACAGATAGAATGTAAAGCATGGTCAGTGACCAGTATCTCTCAGGGTTCTAAACCAATCAGAATACAGATAGAATATAAAGCATGGTCACTGACCAGTATCTCTCAGTGTTCTAAACCAATCAGAATACAGATAGAATGTAAAGCATGGTCACTGACCAGTATCTCTCAGTGTTCTAAACCAATCAGAATACAGATAGAATGCAAAGCATGGTCACTGACCAGTATCTCTCAGTGTTCTAAACCAATCAGAATACAGATAGAATGCAAAGCATGGTCACTGACCAGTATTACTCAGTGTTCAAAACCAATCAGAATACAGATAGAATGTAAAGCATGGTCACTGACCAGTATCTCTCAGTGTTCTAAACCAATCAGAATACAGATAGAATGTAAAGCATGGTCAGTGACCAGTATCTCTCAGTGTTCTAAACCAATCAGAATACAGATAGAATGTAAAGCATGGTCACTGACCAGTAACTCTCAGCGTTCTAAACCAATCAGAATACAGATAGAATGCAAAGCATGGTCACTGACCAGTATCACTCAGCGTTCTAAACCAATCAGAATCCAGATAAAATGTAAAGCATGGTCACTGACCAGTATCTCTCAGTGTTCTAAACCAATCAGAATACAGATAGAATGCAAAGCATGGTCACTGACCAGTATTACTCAGTGTTCAAAACCAATCAGAATACAGATAGAATGTAAAGCATGGTCACTGACCAGTATCTCTCAGTGTTCTAAACCAATCAGAATACAGATAGAATGCAAAGCATTGTCACTGACCAGTATCTCTCAGTGTTCTAAACCAATCAGAATACGGATAGAATGTAAAGCATGGTCACTGACCAGTATCTCTCAGTGTTCTAAACCAATCAGAATACAGATAGAATGTAAAGCATGGTCAGTGACCAGTATCTCTCAGTGTTCTAAACCAATCAGAATACAGATAGAATGTAAAGCATGGTCACTGACCAGTATCTCTCAGCGTTCTAAACCAATCAGAATACAGATAGAATGCAAAGCATGGTCACTGACCAGTATCTCTCAGCGTTCTAAACCAATCAGAATCCAGATAAAATGTAAAGCATGGTCACTGACCAGTATCTCTCAGTGTTCTAAACCAATCAGAATACAGATAGAATGCAAAGCATGGTCAGTGACCAGTATCTCTCAGTGTTCTAAACCAATCAGAATACAGATAGAATGCAAAGCATGGTCAGTGACCAGTATCTCTCAGTGTTCTAAACCAATCAGAATACAGATAGAATGCAAAGCATGGTCACTGACCAGTATTATTCAGTGTTCTAAACTAATCAGAATACAGATAGAATGTAAAGCATGGTCACTGACCAGTATCTCTCAGTGTTATAAACCAATCAGAATGCAGATAGAATGTAAAGCATGGTCAGTGACCAGTATCTCTCAGTGTTCTAAACTAATCCGAATACAGATAGAATGTAAAGCATGGTCAGTGACCAGTATCTCTCAGTGTTCTAAACCAATCACAATACAGAGAGAATGTAAAGCATGGTCACTGACCAGTATCTCTCAGTGTTCTAAACCAATCAGAATACAGATAGAATATAAAGCATGGTCACTGACCAGTATCTCTCAGTGTTCTAAACCAATCAGAATACAGATAGAATGCAAAGCATGGTCAGTGACCAGTATCTCTCAGTGTTCTAAACCAATCACAATACAGATAGAATGCAAAGCATGGTCACTGACCAGTATTATTCAGTGTTCTAAACTAATCAGAATACAGATAGAATGTAAAGCATGGTCACTGACCAGTATCTCTCAGTGTTATAAACCAATCAGAATGCAGATAGAATGTAAAGCATGGTCAGTGACCAGTATCTCTCAGTGTTCTAAACTAATCCGAATACAGATAGAATGTAAAGCATGGTCACTGACCAGTATCTCTCAGTGTTCTAAACCAATCAGAATACAGATAGAATGTAAAGCATGGTCACTGACCAGTATCTCTCAGTGCTCTAAACAAATCAGAATACAGATAGAATATAAAGCATGGTCACTGACCAGTATCTCTCAGTGTTCTAAACCAATCAGAATACAGATAGAATGTAAAGCATGGTCACTGACCAGTATCTCTCAGTGTTCAAAACCAATCAGAATACAGATAGAATGTAAAGCATGGTCACTGACCAGTATCTCTCAGGGTTCTAAACCAATCAGAATACAGATAGAATATAAAGCATGGTCACTGACCAGTATCTCTCAGTGTTCTAAACCAATCAGAATACAGATAGAATGTAAAGCATGGTCACTGACCAGTATCTCTCAGTGTTCTAAACCAATCAGAATACAGATAGAATGCAAAGCATGGTCACTGACCAGTATCTCTCAGTGTTCTAAACCAATCAGAATACAGATAGAATGCAAAGCATGGTCACTGACCAGTATTACTCAGTGTTCAAAACCAATCAGAATACAGATAGAATGTAAAGCATGGTCACTGACCAGTATCTCTCAGTGTTCTAAACCAATCAGAATACAGATAGAATGTAAAGCATGGTCAGTGACCAGTATCTCTCAGTGTTCTAAACCAATCAGAATACAGATAGAATGTAAAGCATGGTCACTGACCAGTAACTCTCAGCGTTCTAAACCAATCAGAATACAGATAGAATGCAAAGCATGGTCACTGACCAGTATCACTCAGCGTTCTAAACCAATCAGAATCCAGATAAAATGTAAAGCATGGTCACTGACCAGTATCTCTCAGTGTTCTAAACCAATCAGAATACAGATAGAATGCAAAGCATGGTCACTGACCAGTATTACTCAGTGTTCAAAACCAATCAGAATACAGATAGAATGTAAAGCATGGTCACTGACCAGTATCTCTCAGTGTTCTAAACCAATCAGAATACAGATAGAATGCAAAGCATTGTCACTGACCAGTATCTCTCAGTGTTATAAACCAATCAGAATGCAGATAGAATGTAAAGCATGGTCAGTGACCAGTATCTCTCAGTGTTCTAAACTAATCCGAATACAGATAGAATGTAAAGCATGGTCACTGACCAGTATCTCTCAGCGTTCTAAACCAATCAGAATCCAGATAAAATGTAAAGCATGGTCACTGACCAGTATCTCTCAGTGTTCTAAACCAATCAGAATACAGATAGAATGCAAAGCATGGTCAGTGACCAGTATCTCTCAGTGTTCTAAACCAATCAGAATACAGATAGAATGCAAAGCATGGTCAGTGACCAGTATCTCTCAGTGTTCTAAACCAATCAGAATACAGATAGAATGCAAAGCATGGTCACTGACCAGTATTATTCAGTGTTCTAAACTAATCAGAATACAGATAGAATGTAAAGCATGGTCACTGACCAGTATCTCTCAGTGTTATAAACCAATCAGAATGCAGATAGAATGTAAAGCATGGTCAGTGACCAGTATCTCTCAGTGTTCTAAACTAATCCGAATACAGATAGAATGCAAAGCATGGTCAGTGACCAGTATCTCTCAGTGTTCTAAACCAATCACAATACAGATAGAATGCAAAGCATGGTCACTGACCAGTATTATTCAGTGTTCTAAACTAATCAGAATACAGATAGAATGTAAAGCATGGTCACTGACCAGTATCTCTCAGTGTTATAAACCAATCAGAATGCAGATAGAATGTAAAGCATGGTCAGTGACCAGTATCTCTCAGTGTTCTAAACTAATCCGAATACAGATAGAATGTAAAGCATGGTCACTGACCAGTATCTCTCAGTGTTCTAAACCAATCAGAATACAGATAGAATGTAAAGCATGGTCACTGACCAGTATCTCTCCGTGCTCTAAACAAATCAGAATACAGATAGAATATAAAGCATGGTCACTGACCAGTATCTCTCAGTGTTCTAAACCAATCAGAATACAGATAGAATGTAAAGCATGGTCAGTGACCAGTATCTCTCAGGGTTCTAAACCAATCAGAATACAGATAGAATATAAAGCATGGTCACTGACCAGTATCTCTCAGTGTTCTAAACCAATCAGAATACAGATAGAATGTAAAGCATGGTCAGTGACCAGTATCTCTCAGTGTTCTAAACCAATCAGAATACAGATAGAATGCAAAGCATGGTCAGTGACCAGTATCTCTCAGTGTTCTAAACCAATCAGAATACAGATAGAATGTAAAGCATGGTCACTGACCAATATCTCTCAGTGTTCTAAACCAATCAGAATACAGATAGAATGCAAAGCATGGTCAGTGACCAGTATCTCTCAGTGCTCTAAACCAATCAGAATACAGATAGAATGCAAAGCATGGTCACTGACCAGTATTACTCAGTGTTCTAAACCAATCAGAATACAGATAGAATGTAAAGCATGGTCACTGACCAGTATCTCTCAGTGTTCTAAACCAATCAGAATACAGATAGAATGTAAAGCATGGTCAGTGACCAGTATCTCTCAGTGTTCTAAACCAATCAGAATACAGATAGAATGTAAAGCATGGTCACTGACCAGTAACTCTCAGCGTTCTAAACCAATCAGAATACAGATAGAATGCAAAGCATGGTCACTGACCAGTATCTCTCAGCGTTCTAAACCAATCAGAATCCAGATAAAATGTAAAGCATGGTCACTGACCAGTATCTCTCAGTGTTCTAAACCAATCAGAATACAGATAGAATGCAAAGCATGGTCAGTGACCAGTATCTCTCAGTGTTCTAAACCAATCAGAATACAGATAGAATGCAAAGCATGGTCAGTGACCAGTATCTCTCAGTGTTCTAAACCAATCAGAATACAGATAGAATGCAAAGCATGGTCAGTGACCAGTATCTCTCAGTGTTCTAAACCAATCAGAAAACAGATAGAATGCAAAGCATGGTCACTGACCAGTATTATTCAGTGTTCTAAACTAATCAGAATACAGATAGAATGTAAAGCATGGTCACTGACCAGTATCTCTCAGTGTTATAAACCAATCAGAATGCAGATAGAATGTAAAGCATGGTCAGTGACCAGTATCTCTCAGTGTTCTAAACTAATCCGAATACAGATAGAATGTAAAGCATGGTCACTGACCAGTATCTCTCAGTGTTCTAAACCAATCAGAATACAGATAGAATGTAAAGCATGGTCACTGACCAGTATCTCTCAGTGCTCTAAACAAATCAGAATACAGATAGAATATAAAGCATGGTCACTGACCAGTATCTCTCAGTGTTCTAAACCAATCAGAATACAGATAGAATGTAAAGCATGGTCAGTGACCAGTATCTCTCAGGGTTCTAAACCAATCAGAATACAGATAGAATATAAAGCATGGTCACTGACCAGTATCTCTCAGTGTTCTAAACCAATCAGAATACAGATAGAATGTAAAGCATGGTCACTGACCAGTATCTCTCAGTGTTCTAAACCAATCAGAATACAGATAGAATGCAAAGCATGGTCACTGACCAGTATCTCTCAGTGTTCTAAACCAATCAGAATACAGATAGAATGCAAAGCATGGTCACTGACCAGTATTACTCAGTGTTCTAAACCAATCAGAATACAGATAGAATGTAAAGCATGGTCACTGACCAGTATCTCTCAGTGTTCTAAACTAATCAGAATACAGATAGAATGTAAAGCATGGTCACTGACCAGTATCTCTCAGTGTTCTAAACAAATCAGAATACAGATAGAATATAAAGCATGGTCACTGACCAGTATCTCTCAGTGTTCTAAACAAATCAGAATACAGATAGAATATAAAGCATGGTCACTGACCAGTATCTCTCAGTGTTCTAAACCAATCAGAATGCAGATAGAATGTAAAGCATGGTCACTGACCAGTATCTCTCAGTGTTCTAAACCAATCAGAATACAGATAGAATGTAAAGCATGGTCACTGACCAGTATCTCTCAGTGTTCTAAACCAATCAGAATGCAGATAGAATGTAAAGCATGGTCACTGACCAGTATCTCTCAGTGTTCTAAACCAATCAGAATACAGATAGAATGTAAAGCATGGTCTCTGACCAGTATCTCTCAGTGTTCTAAACCAATCAGAATACAGATAGAATGTAAAGCATGGTCTCTGACCAGTATCTCTCAGTGTTCTAAACCAATCAGAATACAGATAGAATGTAAAGCATGGTCTCTGACCAGATAGAATGCAAAGCATGGTTTCTGGCCAGTATTGCTCAGTGTTGGCCTCTTTGCTTAGTTTTGCTCTATCAGGGGGCAGAATCTTGGGACAACTGGAAAGAACATATTGACTCTTCTGACCCATCATGTCTATCTCCACATGCAATTCAAGCAGAGAGGGCTCAATATGTTGCTTTATTTTTATTCCTGCATTAAATGATTTCTATTTATAACACCTTCACTTGGTGCAATCTTTCGATTGAACTTCATTATATGCTGATTGATAAGAATGGATGCTTAAGGCACAGGGTGCAAAACAGTGGTGCAAATGTTATTTACATGGATTGGGCCTACCAAAAGTTTCTGGTTGATTTGCCAGGTGAAGCCGCTCTCAGACACTCCACTATTAGCCACTGCCATAACTCTACACTTTATTGTCTGTGTTTTGGTCAAACAGATCCTGTTCTTTACATTACATGATACAAAACTTTCTGAAATATATATATATTTGGACTTTGCTCTTTAAAAAAAAAAAAAAAATGATTACAATCCACACCCTCTAGGGCAGTGTTTCTCACCCTTTAACCTCAGCACCAACAATTATCCTTGGTCATCAAATCGAATTGTACTGTTTTCCGCAATGAACACTGCTCAAAACATGAAACAAACAAAAAAACAGGGCTTTTGCACAAAATTAATTGTACAACAATCACAGGGCAAGTGAAAATAAAGTGCTATTTAGCTAAAATCGCCAATTGAAAAGCTATTGAAATGTATGAGACTAATCTGAAATAATTGGAAAGCTGGGGATGCTTTTTGTTCTTGATAGGTCTGGGGTGATGGCAGACAAAGCAACTCCACGGATGTGTCGAATGTCCATTCTGTATTTTATCTTCAGATGGACCAGAGCTGAGAATTCACTCTCACACAGTTAGGCAGATTACACACTCACTGACATGCATCTGTCACGTAGGGTTGCCACCTTTTCATAAAAAAATAACCAGCCATAGATGTGGGCGGAGCCACTAAAAGGGTGGAGCCACTGAGGGGTGGAGCCACTCAATGTCCCTATCCGATTAAGCGTCCGGCTCCTTGGTACAGGTACCGAGTGTCTGGAGCTTAATTCTCATTATCCATATACTTCTCACTGGCATGATATATATATATCTGTGTATGTATATACAGTGGGAAATCCAGGAAATCACATTGTTGGACTTTTGAATGAATTAATTGGTAAATTCCGCTGTAAAATAAGTATTTGGTCACCTACAAACAAGCAAGATTTCTGGCTCTCACAGACCTGTAACTTCTTCTTTAAGAGTCTCCTCTGTCCTCCACTCGTTACCTGTATTAATGGCGCCTGTTTGAACTTGTTATCAGTATAAAAGACACTTGTCCACAACCTCAAACAGTCACACTCCAAACTCCACTATGGCCAAGACCAAAGAGCTGACGAAGGACACCAGAAACAAAATTGTAGACCTGCACCAGGCTGGGAAGACTGAATCTGCAATAGGCAAGCAGCTTGGTGTGAAGAAATCAACTGTGGGAGCAATTATTAGAAAATGGAAGACAAACAAGACCACTGATAATCTCTCTCGATCTGGAGCTCCACGCAAGATCTCACCCCATGGGGTCAAAATGATCACAAGAACGGTGAGAAAAAATCTCAGAACCACACAGGGGGACATAGTGAATGACCTGCAGAGAGCTGGGACCAAAGTAACAAAGGCTACCATCAGTAACACACTACGCCGCCAGGGACTCAAATCCTGCAATGCCAGATGTGTCCCCCTACTTAAGCCAGTACATGTCCGGGCCCGTCTGACGTTTGCTAGAGAGCATTTGGATGATCCAGAAGAGGATTGGGAGAATGTCATATGGTCAGATGAAACCAAAGTAGAACTTTTTGGTAAAAACTCAACTCGTCGTGTTTGGAGGAGAAAGAATGCTGAGTTGCATCCAAAGAACACCATACCTACTGTGAAGCATGGGGGTGGAAACATCATGTTTTGGGGCTGTTTTTCTGCAAAGGGACAAGGACGACTGATCCGTGTAAAGGAAAGAATGAATGGGGCCATGTATCGTAAGATTTTGAGTGAAAACCTCCTTCCATCAGCAAGGGCATTGAAGATGAAACGTGGCTGGGTCTTTCAGCATGACAATGATGCCAAACACACCGGCCGGGCAACAAAGGAGTGGCTTCGTAAGAAGCATTTCAAGGTCCTACAGTGGCCAAGCCAGTCTCCAGATCTCAACCCCATAGAAAATCTTTGGAGGGAGTTGAAAGTCCGTGTTGCCCAGCGACAGCCCCAAAACATCACTGCTCTAGAGGAGATCTGCATGGAGGAATGGGACAAAATACCAGCAACAGTGTGTGAAAACTTTGTGAAGACTTACAGAAAACGTTTGACCTCTGTCATTGCCAACAAAGGGTATATAACAAAGTATTGAGATGAACTTTTGTTATTGACCAAATACTTATTTTCCACCATAATTTGCAAATAAATTCTTTAAAAATCAGACAATGTGATTTTCTGGATTTTTTTTTTTCTCATTTTGTCTCTCATAGTGGAGGTATACCTAGGATAAAAAATTACAGGGTAACCAACACTAATTCAGAACCAGAATCTACTAAAACCCAATATTACACTAATTGATCTTACCTTACTTAAAAACCATCAATAGCAGTGCGCAATGGTATACACAGACTACTAATATATTTACTTTAGTATTTCAGCATGAGTACAAAAACGTATGATAAATCAAATATTCTCACGTATATATATAAGAATAGGCTGTTATTTAATATCTTCACACTGCAGACATAAAGATATCAAGACACAGCATACTATGACTAATAGCTTAGAATTGAAGCCAGTATAGCATGTGAAGCTCGCAGACACAACAAATTAAAATATAAAATTCAAAGTAGACTATATTTACCAAGGTGTAACCAAAAGTTTCTGAAGCTGTTCCCTCTGGAATAATGTTGGATATCGTCAGTATGGCCTTTTTGGATCAAGAATCTCCCCAGATTAGATCTTCCAGACTTGATCCAACTCCTCTCCACTAGCTTATTTTATCCCTCTTTTCCATCTCCATACCACACCCATTGAAGGTGTGTCAGATATATTTGTTTTTATCTGGTTGGTTCTCTGAAAACACTCCTCTCTTAATATTTGATTAGTTTATAATAATATTATTCAAAAGGTGGCGCTCTTAGATCACAGTTCTGACCATGTTTAAATCCCAAACTTTCTGATTACCAGAATCACACCTGAATACAGTGTAATATGGGTCTAGGACACTTCTTCGCCGCATCTTCATCGCTGACAGTTCAGCGCGGCAGTTAGAACGATGAACTGTCGGCAATGAAGTATAACGCGGCCGTTTCATCGCGGCTGCAGCTATGTAAGAGCTGACAGTTCAGCGCTGAACTGTCAGCTCTTACAAATGTAAAAGTAAAACAAAAATAAGCCCCCTAATAAATGATCCCCAAACCCCAATACTAAAAATAACCCCAATACTAAAAATAACCCCAGTACTAAAATTAACCCCCGAACCCTAATACTAACCCCCGACCCCTAATACTAACCCCCTAAACCCTAATACTAACCCCGACCCCTAATACTTACCTTTAGCAAAGAAATGTCCCGCAATGAAATCTCCAGTGACGATCTGTGTTGTGCTGCAGAGTCGGCGGTGAAGCGGCTGCGCGGAAGCAGCCGCGATGAAGAGTCCCATCCCCATGTAATATATATATATATATGTGCCCTCTAAGATTTTAGTGTATAGAATTTCCTAAATGTGATAAAAACCCAGAAAGCATTTTATCTTGCTTATAGGCATTAAATATATATATTTGACTAACGTTTGATTAGAAATAAAACAAATATAAACACTCCTAACTCACTCACTATAACATATCATGTAATATGTAATCACTTCTAATACACCACATGTACAAAATATATTGTTCTATGGTTATATTTGGTTACCATATTCATGATTAAGGTATAGTAACTGTAATGAATTAATATAAATAGAAATCAAAGTGTGTATCTTATCAATAAAATACCAGATATCTATCTATGCATTTATACAACCATACATGTACCAATACACCTGCCCTTACATATGGATATAAATATATGTATATAGTTACGGGGATGGGACACTTCATCGCGGCTGCTTCCGCGCAGCCGCTTCACCGCCGACTCTACAGCACAAGACAGATCGTCGCTGGAGATTTCATCGCAGGATATTTCATCGCTAAAGCTAAGTATTTTACCGATTTTAGTTGGTTTAGAATTAGGGCTGAGGGGATTAGAATTAGGTTTAGTGTTTAGTGTCACGGGTTAATTATACTATTAGGGGTCGGGGGTTAGTATTAGGGTTAGTATTAGCGTTTAGGGGGTTAATTTTAGTATTAGGGGTCGGGGTTAGTATTAGGGTTAGTATTAGGGTTAGTATTAGGGTTTAGGGGGTTAACTTTAGTATTAGGGGTCGGGGGTTAGTATTAGGGTTAGTATTGGGGTTTAGGGGGTTAACTTTAGTATTAGGGGTTAGTATTAGGGTTAGTATTAGGGTTAGTATTGGGGTTTAGGGGGTTAACTTTAGTATTAGGGGTCGGGGGTTAGTATTAGGGGTCGGGGTTAGTATTAGGGGTCGGGGGTTAGTATTAGGGTTTAGGGGGTTAATTTTAGTATTGGGTTAATTTTAGTGTTAGTATTGGGGTTTAGTGTTTAGTGTTACTATTGGGGGGGGAATCATTTATTAGGGGGGGTTATTTTCGTTTTACTTTTAGATTTGTAAGAGCTGACAGTTCAGCGCTGAACTGTCAGCTCTTACATAGCTGCAGCCGCGGTGAAACGGCCGCGTTATACTTCATTGCTGACAGTTCAGCGTTCTAACTGCCGCGCTGAACTGTCAGCGATGAAAATGCGGCGAAGAAGTGTCCTAGACCCTATAGTTACCATATGTTAGCAGGCCAAATCTTAATTCATTCTTTCAACGAATTTGCTAGTAAGATATCTCAGGTTTCTATTTGAACACCTGGTATATACACACAGAGCTCTCTGAGGATGGCTAGGTATCTATTTGGGTTTCCCATCATAAAACAAGGCCTTTGTTTATCAAGATAGCTAACTTAAATTGACCCGTTGTCTTCTTAAAGTCTTACCCAAACATCACTGAAGGTTGGACAATGATACTAAGTAACAAGCAGAAGACTGAAACACAGAGGTCAATTAAAGGTTCTTCTTAATATCAGAATAGTAGTCCATTTTGTCCCCCATAGTATGAGATTTATTAAAATACCCTGACAATATACATCCTATTTGTATCTCATGTCAATGAGCAGACACATACACACATGTCACACACACATGCAAACTGTCTCACACACACACACGCAATTTCTCTCTCTCTCTCTCTCTCTCTCTCTCTCTCTCTCTCTCTCTCTCACACGCACACACACACACACACACACACAGTCACATAGACATACCCACAGAGACAGTAACATAGACATACTCACACAAGAGACAGTCACATAAACATACCCACATACAGAGACAGTCACATAGACATACCCACAGACAGAGACAGTAACATAGACATACCCACATACAGAGACAGTCACATAGACATACCCAAATACAGAGAGAGTCACATAAACATACCCACATACAGAGACAGTCACATAGACATACCCACATAGAGAGACAGTCACATAGACATACCCACATACAGAGACAGTAACATAAACATCCCCACATACAGAGACAGTCACATAGACATATGAACAGGCAGAGACAGTAACATAGACATATTCATATTTTATGGGGGGGGGGGGGAGATTGCATAACTCAATGTGTCCCCCTTCCCTGCCTTACCTTATTACATGAGAGGGGGACATTTCTACTACAGACTGGTCTGCCCTGCAAAGCACAGCCCATATCATCTTCTTCCTGAGAGCCGGGTTGTCATGTGACACCCAGCTCTGATGTTACCACGCTATGCGCGAGGGGGGCGGAGCCAGCAGTCTGTGCAGGAAGCACAGACTTTCACCCTCGCACTGCACTCAAGTCTGGAGAGCCCTACGTCTTCAATCCGACCTTCAGGTATACACGACACAGATGCACACAGCGCGCTACATGCAGAGCAACATTTGTATCATGCACACTATGCAAACGCCTAGTCTGCCTTCTCTCCGCTCCCCTGCAAATAGAAGCAAATAGAAGCGGCCTTAGAAGCGCCGGTATTTTGTTTTTCCCGGCACTGGCTCCAAGAGGTGGAATACCGGCAGTGCCGGTAAAATACCGGACGGATGGCAACCCTACTGTCACGTCTAGCCCAAACTTCACTTTACCCAGATCATGCTCATTTAGAAATGTTATCCCTAAAGCAAATGGTGAATCCTCTGCTTTCCTAACTCTAGGGGTATTACTGAAAGAGATATCAGCAGCACTGTTCAAACAAGGTGGGCTACTCAGCTTAAGATGGTGAACAGGCATCATCACTCACCCCCCCCAAATAAAAAGTTAGACTTTTTTGACGAATCTGAAGCACACATCTGCGACTCACTCCCCCACCAGCTCGTCACCCACTGGGTCAGGGCCCACCAGTCGAGAAACACTGCTCTAGGGTCTACTGCAAAGAGAGAATTGCAGTGAATTCAGATGGGAATGTTAAACTTTAGGCCAACATAGCCAAGCTGGAAAAAAAATCTCTAATGCAGCTAAACGGGAGAATGTTCCCAACTCAGCTACTCAGGCCTTAAGTTTGAAATTCTCACCTCATTTCCCTGCCATTCACTCTTTATTGAGTAGACGTTTCTGGCGGCAACACTCCTTTCCTATTGTCTTGTGATATCCTTACTTCTCTGCCTATTTGGGATCATGGCAATCATTGACTCGGCAGGCTGTTACAATCTATCCTTCTAGTCTGTAAGCCTGCGATTATCACTCCTGACACCAGATGAATCATGCCTCTTCCAGGGCAAGTGGAGTTGATATTGATTACTCTGCTGCTAGTGATATTGATCCCCTTCCGCAGCCCTGAAACTCTCAGTGTGCCGTGTGCTATTCAAATTCTATATCTTCCTGATAAACTTGAATCTTTTTCCTTTTAATTCTCCGGACTCATATGTTCGCTCTTTCAGCGAAAGGTTTGATAAATCCAACTGTTACCTTTTTTTCTCCTCCACAGTTGAGCAGTTTATTGTCGCCCGTACCAGGGATGAAAAAAAAATTGAAAAAAATCAATATCATAATTTTTCCGCACGTCTCAATTAAATCCATAGCTTGTTGTTGTTTTTTTATGGGTTTGACATATTACTGAAATTAATGTACAGAAAATTGTATGTAAAATGTATTTACTGGATAATTGCTTAGATGGACAGCAGAAGCTGGAGACCCCAATATATAGGATTTAATTTAAACTTGTTGGTTTCTAGAGGAATTTCTCATAATTAACACCTTCTTGGCCAGACTGTTTGGAAAATCTTGTACCCTTCCTGACAATGGCTGTTTTAACACTTCTGTGGTGTTTATGTTTAGTTGGAAATTTCCTCATTTACTCTATTGGCACAAAATCTTGTTTTTTTTTTTATCATAATTTTGATCATATAATTTACTCTAAATAATTGTTAGAATAAGATGAACATTAACAAAAACACTTTTTATAACTTTTACATAAAACATTTTTTACACAAATGCAAAAAAAACTTGCTAAAATAGATTGCTAAATAGATTCTAATATGTGTGTTGATTTAAATACCCAATGTTTACATGTGTTATCTGCTGGGTTTTTTTGCAAGTTAAAGGGCAATAAATGGAAATAGTACATTGCTTTTGACTAACAATTTCTCCCAACCCTAAATATAACCTAAGGTGAAAGAATATCGTGACAGCAATGGCGCTACCAAAACAATTTACTTAAAAAGAAACAGTGGAGCTGCTCACAGTAAAAGAAAACCAACCCTAAAAGCAATTCCTGATAACAAGTGTATAAAGATAAAAACAAAATTTGTATAGAGCAATACAAAGATACTTATATGCAAACGTGTGTTCTTGGTACTGAAGAGTCTACCTTTTAGGAACAAGTCTCAGGCAGAGATGTATATATGAAAAAAAATCTAAAAAAACAGTGCCATGTATTATCTATAGCTTAAGACACACAAAAATAAATATATATATATAGCAGCAGGCAATTATATTGTTAATTTGGTATTGTAAAAGCAGCACAGTATGCTATAACATACCGCAATAAAGATATATAGATATGATGAAAATATTTAATCCATTAATAAATGTATATGTAAAAATATCAATCCAATATAAAACATAAAAAAATATATCGAATACAGCTGGATATATATAGAGAGAGATGTAGGGAAATATATCTGGTGCAGCTGGAAACAAACAGACATATAAGACTCACAAACATAAAATAAGAATACAGATAATATGGAAGCGCAATAAAAACAATCTTCGTTAGAAGAGCTTATGGGGAGTGTTGGTGGGACCAAAGTAAATGACCCCACACGAAGGCTTTGGGGTGTCAAGGCGCACTATTTAAAGAAATTAACGGGAATCACCTGGCTCCTGGACTTTAACCTTGGTTCTTCAAAAGTGAGAATTTCAGCAATATCAGCAGTCTAGTAGATAACCTCATCTTCACCAGGTATCTGATTAAAGCAGGTTGAAGAGCAAGTCCACAGTAAAATGCGGGGCGAAATCGAAAATATCCGTAAGTGTAACGTCTTACACTATAAGTCTCTGTGAGAGAAACAGGGGGGCAGCACTACGCGTTTCGCCACAGCTGGCTTCATCAAGATGCACAATTGGAGTGAAGGCATTGCCTCTTTTTTATACTGGAGCTTCAAACCACCTCCTATCCAAATGAGCAAGGGACAAATCGTCTTTTAACCCTTTCAGGGATGGTTTTAAACTATAAGGGCATTCAAAATAGCCTCAAATGCCTCGTTTTACAAAAAAAAGGGAAAATTACAGCTAAGCACAAACACTGCAGAATTGTTAACAGTCATTGTAACGAAGGGTACATTTTAAAAACAACCTGGTCACGAAGGGTATAAACACATATCTATAAATACCAGATAAGTCAGCAGACCTGCTTTTCCCACAGAAATCCCCAATTTGTAGTGCTATCACCACTGCAAGGAACAAAGCAAATGCTCCATATTCAGGAGTAGATCGGGGGGGGGGGGGGTGTCATGTATAAACACGGCGCTCACGCAGATTGCACCAAATACTGGAACAATTGACATGTGCGACAATCAAGCTGAAGTTGTATATTTAGGTTGCTGAAAAGTTCCTGATGTGTGTTGGGGGACCTTCAGCAAACACAGTTTGACAGAGGTCCCTCTCTCTCTCACAAATAAGACGCACGTTTGCCATGACTCTGGTGTCTCCTGTTTATGACATCACCTGTGACTCGATATGCAAACAAACTACTTTACAGTGGAAAATTGTGCCGGCAAGCCACAAGGCACTGTCAAATGATGTCATAAGTAGGAGACTCCACAGTTTTCTCTTAACCTATGCATATTCTCCCAGCACAATGTGTAGATCATGTTTTTATATGTGTTTTTTTATCCTCTGCATCCATGATACAAACAATATTTGGGGGACAGAGTCCCTTTAGTGTATATGACAGCAGAAGCCATACATAGTCTCTCAATGTGTTCTCCCTGGTGAAACGTTGTATGAATAAAATGTTTTTTTTTACTATTATCCCGCTGGACCCTGCTGACTTTATTACTTGGCTGTGCTGATGGAATAGTTTGCTTTGATTCACACCTTGAGGAGTTCAAGAGGCGTACAGAATATTCTGTTAGGATTTCTCTGCTTTCACGTGGACAGGATTTTCTACCAGTTGCTACATTTTTATTTTTTTACCATTCAATTTATCAGCCACAAAAGGTGCGATGTGCTATATGACTGACTGACTGTGCTGTATGACTGACTGACTGTGCTGTATGACTGACTGACTGTGCTGTATGACTGACTGACTGTGCTGTATGTAGTGACTGTGCTGTATGTAATGACTGACTGTGCTGTATGACTGACTGACTGTGCTGTATGACTGACTGACTGTGCTGTATGACTGACTGACTGTGCTGTATGTAGTGACTGTGCTGTATGTAGTGACTGTGCTGTATGTAGTGGCTGACTGTGCTGTATGTCAGGGGCGTCACTAGGGTTGGTGTCACCCGGTGCGGAAACTCATGGTGTCACCCCCCTGGATTTCCTCCAATACAATGCCAAACAGATTCCTTAGTAATGCCAGTTAGATGGCCTATTAACTATGCCACACACAGGAGCCCCATAACTATGACACACACAGGAGCCCCATAACTATGCCACACACAGGAGCCCCATAACTATGCCACACACAGGAGCCCCATAAATTACGCCACACCAGAGCCCCATAAATTATGCCACACCAGAGCCCCACTATTTATGCCACACCAGAGCCCCACTATTTATGCCTCACCTCTGCCCAATTAATTATGCCACACACACAGGTGCCCCATAATTATGCCACACAAAAGAGTCCCTTAATTACGCCACACAAAAGAGTCCCTTAATTATGCCGCACATGGGGCCCAATAAATATGCCACACAAAAACGCCCCATAATTATGCACACATGGGACCACCATTAATTATTCAACACACAGGAGCCCCACGAAGTGACAATTGTACAATTATAGGTTCCAGGAATATTGTGCCAGTCAGATACCAGTAATATTGTGCCATTCAGATACCAGTAATATTGTGCCACTGAGAGCCCAGTAATATTGTGCCAGTCAGATACCAGTAATATTGTGCCATTCAGAGCCCAGTAATATTGTGCCAATCAGATACCAGTAATATTGTTCAAGTCAGATATCAGTAATATTGTGCCAGTCAGAGCCCAAAAATATTGTGCCACTAAGAGCCCAGTAATATCGTGCCAGTCAGATACCAGTAATATTGTGCCAGTCAGAGCTCAGTAATATTGTGGCAGTCAGATACCAAGAATATTGGGCCAGTCAGATACCAGGAATATTGTGTCAGTCAGAGCCTAGTAATATTGTGCCAGTCAGATACCAGGAATATTGTGCCAGTCAGATATCAGGAATATTGTGCCAGTCAGATATCAGTAACATTGTGCCAGTCAGAGCCCAAAAATATTGTGCCACTCAGAGCCCAGTAATATTGTGCCAGTCAGAGCCCAGTACTATTGTGCCACTCAGAGCTCAGTAATATTGTGCCAGTCAGATACCAGGAATATTGTGCCAGTCAGATACCTTTAATATTGTGCCAGTCAGAGCTCAGTAATATTGTGCCATTCAGAGCCCAGAAATATTGTGCCAGTCAGATACCAGGAATATTGTGCCTGTCAGATACCAGGAATATTGTGCCATTAAGACCCCTGGAATATTGTGCCAGTCAGATACCAGGAATATTGTGCCAGTCAGATACCAGGAATATTGTGCCTGTCAGATACCAGGAATATTGTGCCATTAAGACCCCTGGAATATTGTGCCAGTCAGATACCAGGAATAGTGTGCCAGTCAGATATCAGGAATATTGTGCCAGTCAGATACCATTAATATTGTGCCAGTCAGTGCCCACAAATATTGTGCCACTCAGAGCCCAGAAATATTGCGCCAGTCAGATACCAGTAATATTGAGCCAGTCAGATACCAGTAATATTGTTCAAGTCAGATACCAGGAATATTGTGCCAGTCAGATACCAGTAATATTGTGCCAGTCAGAGCCCAAAAATATTGTGCCACTCAGAGCCCAGTAATTTTGTGACAGTCAGATACCAGTAATATTGAGCCAGTCAGAGCCCAGTAATATTGTGCCACTCAGAGCCCAGTAATATTGTGCCAGTCAGATACCAGGAATATTGTGCCAGTCAAAGCCCAGTAATATTATGCCTGTCAGATACCAGGAATATTGTGCCATTCAGAGCCCAGGAATATTGTGCCAGTGAGAGCCAAGTAATATTGTGCCTGCCAGATACCAGGAATATTGTGCCATTCAGAGCCCAGGAATATTGTGCCAGTCAGATACCAGGAATATTGTGCCAGTCAGAAACCAGTAATATTGTGCCATTCAGATACCAGGAATATTGAGCCAGTCAGAGCCCAGTAATATTGTGCCAGTCAGAGCCCAGTAATATTGTGCCAGTCAGAGCCCAGTAATATTATGTCATTCAGAGCCCAGTAATATTGTGCCAGTCAGAGCACAGGAATATTGTGCCAGTCAGAGCCCAGTAATATAGTGCCAGTCAGATACCAGGAATATTGTGCCAGTCAGATGCCTGTAATATTGTGCCATTCAGAGCCCAGTAATAGTGTGCCAGTCAGAGCCCAGGAATATTGTGCCAGTCAGAGCCCAGGAATATAGTGCCAGTCAGACACCAGTAATATAGTGCCAGTCAGATACCAGTAATATTATGCCAGTCAGAGCCCAGGAATATTGTGCCAGTCAGTGCCCAGGAATATAGTGCCAGTCAGATACCAGTAATATAGTGCCAGTCAGATACCAGTAATATTATGCCAGTCATAGCCCAGTAATATTATGCCAGTCAGAGCCCAGGAATATAGGGCCAGTCAGAGCACAGTAATATTGTGGCAGTCAGAGCCCAGTAATATTGTGCCAGTCAGAGCCCAGTAATATTGTGCCAGTCACAGCCCAGTAATATAGTGCCAGTCAGAGCCCAGGAATATTGTGGAATTAAAGTGCTAGTTTTCAACCATCCTCCTCCCCCCTTCCCCATCACTTACCGAATGGCTGCTCCTTGTCCCCCGAATGGACGCGTCCTCCGTGCAGTCTTCCCTCCTGCACGGAGGAGGGAAACACAGTCACCGTATGTGACGTTACGTCACTTCCGGCAGCTGTGGTTTTTTTTTTTCACAACGCTGTGCTGGGGGTGCCGGCAGCACTGGTGTCACCCCCGCTCCCCCTCGTGACGCCACTGCTGTATGTAGTGACTGACTGTGCTGTATGTAGTGACTGACTGTGCTGTATGTAGTGACTGACTGTGCTGTATGTAGTGACTGTGCTGTATGTAGTGACTGACTGTGCTGTATGTAGTGCCTGACTGTGCTGTATGTAGTGACTGACTGTGCTGTATGTAGTGACTGACTGTGCTGTATATAGTGACTGTTCTGTATGTAGTGACTGACTGTGCTATATGTAGTGACTGTGCTGTATGTAGTGACTGACTGTGCTGTATGTAGTGACTGTTCTGTATGTAGTGACTGACTGTGCTGTATGTAGTGACTGTGCTGTATGTAGTGACTGACAGTGCTGTATGTACTGACTGACTGTGCTGTATGTAGTGACTGTGCTGTATGTAGTGACTGTGCTGTATGTAGTGACTGGGCTGTATGTAGTGACTGTGTTGTATGTACTGACTGACTGTGCTGTATGTAGTGACTGTGCTGTATGTAGTGACTGACTGTGCTGTATGTAGTGACTGTGCTGTATGTAGTGACTGACTGTGCTGTATGTAGTGATTGTGCTGTATGTAGTGACTGATTGTGCTGTATGTAGTGACTGTGCTGTGGTTTATTCAGACATGATGTTAGTAAACAGCGTGACCTCTGCAATATAAATCTCGGTGTATAATCAGCGAATGGCATCTAAAGAACAGCTAAACTTATTTTTTCACTTGTGATTTTAATAAAGAATATCTACACTAGCAGAGACAGAGCCCCCCCCCCCCCCCACCCCCCCCCCCCTTCCATCCATTCAGACCCCAATCAGACAAGCAGGGCAAGCTTCCATTTCACACCCTCTGATATATTTGCCAACAATCCGGAATTTGCTGCAGCAGCCCCATTTTGTGGGGTCGCCAGGCAGCACAGCATTAACATGGTACAAAATCCCTTAGTTTTTGGTTCAAGACATTCTTTTTTACCAGCCTGCCGGTAAAATACTGGATTGGTGGCAACCCTACTTGTAGCAGGACCAGTAACATCTTATAGTATCAGCCTTGCATTTACCAAAAAGGTGTGAGCCTTGTCATATAATTTGCACAGAGGGCCGCTGAGGGAAAAATGAACTGCACTATGGCTTTTAGTGTATTAACCCCTAATGCACATGGATGGATGTATAGGTCCAGCAAAGAATGGTCCTTGAGGACCATGTGGACGTCTACATATGTCCTGTGTTCAAATGTAGCGTGCGCTACTGAGGGCATTGCTACAAGATGCCAGTTAGTCTTAGGTTCCGGCTAGGCAGTGTTCAACAGACGCTGCCTATGGTTTGGCAGTCCTGCTATAATGCCCCCATTTCGAGGCATCATCCAGTAACAAAATGTACCTCCCCAGTTACTGCGATCACTCCACGTGGTGACTGATGGCGCTATACTGGTAAAAAGCATGCTTTTTACCAGTTGATTGAGGCAATCAGCAACATTACATGATAAAAGGGGGAAAGAAAATCCAAGATCTACTAACCCTAAGGGTTCCAGATGAGCTAGGGGTAGAATTAGGGTTATAGAATGGGGCAGATTTAGGGTTAGAGTTAACCCTTTAGGGTTAAATTTAGGGTTAGGGTAGGGTCATTGTAGGAGAAAATGGTTAGGAAACAAAAAACACTACTACTAGTTATTGCCCTATAACTTGCACAAAAAAAATCGTTAAAAGCATGTAAACATCAGTATTCTTAAACGCAGGATAAATATTAGAAACTATAAAGATGAGGTCTTTTTTACAGTTTGTAATTGTAGAAAAGATCTTTCAGGTCAAAGTTAGAAAAAGTGTGTTTCTTTGCATTTTTCATCATATTTTATGATTTTTTTTATAGTAAATTGTGTAATATGATGAAAATAATGTTATAAAAAAAATCTGCCCTTTAAAACCATGATATATATAATTTGTGTGTGTGTACTGAGCATGAAAAAAGAAAAATCACAGTTAAACAAACATATGCTAACAATAAACGAATCCTGCTCTTCAGGGCACATTACATGCAGCATAGAACTCTGTCAATAAAGCTTTTTTTACACCCTGAATGTAGAAAATTAAAACATGATTTATAATGATCTACACATTGTGTTAGCAGAATTGCAAGAGCATGCATAGATTAAGAGAACTTTGTGGGTTGTGTATAAAGATGGAGCATACACCAGTTTGTAGCCGCGCTCCGTCGCAGCCAATGTAAAAAAAAAAAATCAGGCGCTTGGAAAAAAAAAACAGCTCTCGCTCCTGCACTGCAATGTGTGGGGAGTTATACAAAAAAGGCGTAATCGAGTTATACATAAACGGAAATTACGCCTTTTTATAAAACGCTGACGCTTTGCAGTGCAGGAGTTTTTGTACATAACCACCAATGTATCTGTACTGTCTCCTGTTTATGACAATACCATGTGGTTGTATATGCAAGCCACACGGTGATGTCATCAACAGGAAAGACCACAGACCCATTTAATACAAAATATTCCCGTAATTCGTGCATCTGCTTGCAATTTTGATAAAACAATGGAGTTAATTTCATCAGAAATAGGTCTGCCACCCAGCTGGTATTTTACCAACAGGCCAGTAAAAATAGCTATTTTTGACACTATATAACTTCCAAAGTACAGATCATTTGTGATCACTGTTTGTTTGTCTACATTCACAGTACAAACAATGTTTGGGTGACAGGGTCCCTTTAATACAGCAGAGCAGTTTCCCCCATTCCATTTAATCGATACGCTAGTTTATTCTTCTTCTTTTCTTCTCGGTAGGATCAGCCTCCGCATAAATACACGCAAGGGAAACCGGATTCTTCCAAAGATAAACATTGCACACGAGATCCAAGTATCCTTTTGTAGTTAATTCTGAAAAGGTTGGACAGCGGGGAGAACATGGCGGTGAATAGAAGAGATTGGGGGGGTTTATAGAAAAGCCATAGAAAGAAAAAAAAATCAACATATTATTTTTTTACAATGAGGCTCATTTTCTGCAATTTAAGCTGTTTTTTTTAAAAAAAAAAATACTCATCTTTTTGTTTCTAAAAATCCTTGACTCAAGTGCAATTTTCCTTTTATCTTTTTTTTCTGTTTTAGAGAAATGTTTTTTCAAAGCCATTCTATGTCTCGGAGTGCCTTATGTGCTGACTAGCCAGCTAAACAAAGGCGGCCATGTTTCTAGGTCGGTGTGTGTGTGTTATGCAACCAGCATAGATTTATGACAACTCTTCTGCAAAGTAATACACATGATTGAAGAGATGGAGACGTTGTGTGCGGAGGTTAATCTAAAGGAATGTAGGGTTACTGGTAAAAGAGGTGAAGGGAATATCAAGCCAGGGTTTCCAGCTACTAGAAATACAGTGAAATAAATACAAAATCATCTATATAAGCTACTTAGAAGATGAAAAACATGATTTGTTTTCTTTCGACTTGTCCAATGTCTAAGATATCATTAGGTATTCTCTAAGTCCTTCTTATAATGTACAGTATGTATCTTAGTATTAAAGAGACACTCCAGACACCAAATTAAGTTTCATGTAACTAATAATGTCTAATTATAAAACTTTTTTTAATATACTAGTGCATGCAGTACATGCTTAGGAATCTTTATTAAAGTTCACTGCTATAGCCATGAATTTTGCTGTTGTTTACATTGCAAAAGTGAAGTTCCTCTAAACTTGCAGTGCTAGAGCAGGACACTCTTCGGCATGTGCACAGACCAGTTCATTCAAGTTATATGCTTTGTTGTTGTTTGTTGTTGTTTTTGCTTTTGCTTTGTTACTACTGACTGCAGAACGTAACCATCACTGATGACGCCGCTCACATCCTGAATTTGCCACCCCCGTGGATATCTGTTGGAGCCCACTAATTTGCTCCGAGGAATGTTACGTTTTATTTCTTTGTCTGTTTTTGTTTTTCAACACTGGAGTGATCAACTGAATATAATTATTCCTCTCCAAAAAACTCTAGAATGTGTTTCCATCCAAGGGAATTAAAACAGTAGTTTCATTTGGTATTACACAGCATTACAAAGACATAATCAAAAAAAAGTAGAACAAGCATATATTGTAATGTTCCTAGGAATTCCCACAGAAAATGGCCAGGCCTCAAGGAAGGAGGAATCCCCATTATGGATAAGGTATGCCTGATGGTGTGGGAGATCTACAGGCCATTTGCTCTAGTTCCTTTAGAAAACCCTAAATTTACAAAGCATGAATTCAACAAACGTTTCTTCTCTCATGAGGCAGCAGCAGGGGAAATAAAAAACTCAGATGAACGATTCTCTGATCTCCTACTTCTTCTCCGTGACGGACTGATTGGAGAGAGGTGGCACTCCAGATCAAATATTTATGCTTTCTCATTTTGACACTACTGAGCAAAGGCTGGACATCTAGGCTGGTAGAGTTATTTATTGGGAGAGACTGTGACTGCACTTACGAGCAAGCTTTAGTAAAACGCGAAACGCGTAGAGTTTTCCCCCACATTTGCTGTTAGCTTAAAAACAAATCAATTATACCCATTTTTTGTGGATTCGGAGAGGTGAGTTTACCTTCAACTTGCTTGCTGTGACAGTACACAGGCAAGATGAACGACTGGGCTGATAGAAGCCTGACTTGGTAGGATACAACCCAATGCTGGATCATGACATATTGGTGGACATTTGGACTGGTAGAGTTTGTTCTAGGAAGAGGTCACTAGGTGAACAAATGTTCAGATGACGACTGATGCCTACTTAATGTAATTTTAAAGTGCGTAGATGAATGATTGGGCCAGTAGACTGCCGATGTGGTAGAGATGACGTAGGCCTTCTTAATGGAATGTTAAAGTTCGAAGACGAAAGATTGGGCCAGTAGACTGCCGATGTGGTAGAGATGACGTAGGCCTTCTTTATGTAATGTTAAAGAGCGAACAGGAATGATTGGGCCAGAAGACTGCCTATGTGATAGAGATGACGTAGGCCTTCTTAATGTAATGTTAAAGTGTGAAGATGAATGATTGGGCCAGTAGACTGCCTGCATGGTAGAGATGACATAGGCCTTCTTAATGTATTGTTAAAGTGTGAAGATGAATGATTGGGCCAGTAGACTGCCTGCATGGTAGAGATGACATAGGCCTTCTTAATGTATTGTTAAAGTGTGAAGATGAATGATTGGGCCAGTAGACTGCCTACATGGTAGAGATGACATAGGCCTTCTTCATGTAATGTTAAAGAGCGAAGATGAGTGATTGGGCCAGTAGACTGCCTATGTGATAGAGGTGACGTAGGCCTTCTTAATGTTATGTTGAAGTGCGAAGATGAGGGATTGGGCCAGTATGATTGCCTGCATGGTTGAGATGATGTAGGCCTTCTTCATGTAATGTTAAAGTGTGTAGTTGAATGATTGGGCCAGTAGACTGCCTACATGGTAGAGATGACGTAGGCCTTCTTCATGTAATGTTAAAGTGTGTAGATGAATGATTGGGCCAGTAGACTGACTGCATGGTAGAGATGACGTAGGCCTTCTTCATGTAATGTTAAAGAGCGAAGATGAGGGATTGGGCCAGTAGACTGCCTATGTGATAGAGGTGATTTAGGCCTTCTTAATGTAATGTTAAATCGCGGAGATGAAGATGACGTAGGCAGATACAAATTACCGTGAATGACAGATCAATCTTTCTTCATGACACTAACGATTCAGGGTGGACGGTTGACCATGAGAATTCCCTCTTGCTAGACACGGTAGCACAGCTCATTTGGAGTTTACGACGGTGTCACTTAATGGATATGGCAGTCCCAAAACCCAGTGATGGATATGGTTCTCTACTTACGTGTTGGAATAAGAGTTCCAACTACGTCCGTGCTGAGAACACTAGAGTTTAGTTGTTGTTGGGGGTTTTTGATCGATAGTTGCATCTGAAATGCTGAGAGGCAGCTAAGATTCCAAAAGTGTAAATATACCCCCTGAGAGACATCATTGTTACCCATGAGTTTTTGGGCTGTGCAATTTAGTATATCGGACTAAAATCCTGGGGCTGGAGAACTGCAGTAAATCCTTATCATGTTACAACATAGGTTTCCTCTACGGCGCAGAGATCGGGACATCCATAAACTACAATAGCTCAATTTGCTTTTGAGAAGGTGACTACAACAGATTAAACAAATCACACGGGGGCGACTGTGGTGTAACTAAAATAAATTGTGAATGGGAAGCGCAGCCTTGCTGCACACGTACGGTTAAAAATTGAACTGCATGGAAAGTATTTTAATGCTTAGAATAATTTTTTATTTATTTTTTTGTAATCCTGCAAAGCGCTGATACATGTTTAATGCCAATTTCATTAACTCAGTGCCCTTTCCATAACAAAGCTGTACAGCTATTTGATGATAAGGAAAGCTCAGTGATTTAGACAGGGGTATGCAGGGGAATGCAAATTCTAGAATTACTGTCCAGCTCTCCCTCTCTCAGCAAGGTTTTAACAGGATAAAGATTTTACAGAAGAAAGAAAAAAAAAAGTCAGGGAACAGGAGAGAAGCTGGTGACCTGCTCAACTTTCTACATCCTTATTTTTATTCCGGATTATACAGAAAAAAAAATGTTTTATAACATTAGACTCCTAAAAATATACATCAAACATCGGAAGATTTAAAATAATCATAAGCCATCGCTGAGTGTTCGATTTGACGGGCAAGTGGTTTAAAAATATATAATCTCCAGATTCAAAATGACTTAACAATCTTTCAACTTTCTGTCTGAGTCAACCAGTTATTTAAAGGCTAAAATGAGTGGATTAGCACACTAGATTTTAAAATGTCTGTAATAAAAAACGACCTTAGCAAATTTTACAATTAGGTAAATACAAACACAGATGAACAACAATACATGACATATTACATCGTGTCATGTTTTATTTCATAAAAATCAAGCCACAATGGACAAGCCATGTGTGAAAAACTAAGTACACCTGACGATTCAATGGGAATTAAGAGGATAAGTAGCAGACAGGTACTGCTAATCAAATGCCCTTGATTTACTGATCATCAGTAAGTGTGATCACCTCTATAAAAGGTGACGTTCTAGCAGTTTGCTGGTCTTAAACATTCAGTTGTGTGTTAACAGAATGCCAAGGTAAGAACATCAGCAATGATCCTAGAGAAGCAACTGTTGCTTTCCATCAAACTGGGAAGGGTTCGACCGCCGTTTCCAAACAATTTAAAGTCCATCATTCTACAAAGATTATTCCAAAGCGGAAAACATTCAAGACAATTGCCAATCTTCCCAGGAGTGGACATCCCAACAAATTCCCCCCAAGTTCTGAGTGTGCAATGCTCAGAGAAATGGCTAAGAGCCTAATAATAATAATTGTTCTAATTTCCTGATATGTGAAGCCATAGACTTCGAAAGAGGGAGTAACTCATATACATATAACCCCTGCATAACCCTGTAAAATGTATAATTCATATGTGTTCAGAGGTAAAAGTTTTTAATCAATTAAAGTTTTTAATTAAGTTTTAATTTCCTGTAGGATTCACCCATTGATTAATGAATTGGTTGCACTGCACCCACTCACATTCTCCATTCTGTGGAGGAGAAGGTTGTATGTGTCTTGTGGCTGACCTGGCGACCCTGGCTGTGCATCTGGTCAAAGATCAAAACGAGAGAATTTACATGTGATACAAAAACTAAAAACTGTCTGCGGTTCTCACCCTAATAAAGTTGGCAACAAATATATAAACATAATATAAATGAGAGGTTTTGGTTCTATGAACTGGCCAAAAGCATAATTAAGCTCACCGGCCAGTTCAAGGCACATTCTAAATAGGGTGAGAACCTCACCTACCATTTGGTGGGCACACAAAGCAGTCTATACTGATATCGAACCTTTTTTTCCTCCTAATTCATGCATTCATGCAATTCTGCTAGCACAATGGTGACATCATGTTTTGTATTATGTACACTTGCAATATAAACACTGTTGTGGAAGAAGGCAGTCCACGCAGCTGGTGTAACTCTATGTTTACTTAATACAATTAGGATTTCTTCGTCAGAACAATTACTGTCATTTTAAAGTCACATGTACAATCACTGGGAGTTCAACAAGGAACTAGACACAGACACTACCCTACTGAGCATTACAAATGAGATTATTTATTCACAGATATATTAAACTAGAATTAAGTCATAGGAATAATAAGATCTGGTGGTGACATAATTAGATTCAGAAGGAAGGTGCTATTGTGAATTCAATTAGTTTTAATGAGGGAATATATGTGATGAAAGTCATTGTGCTATTATTATTAATATTATTAAGTGGGTAATTTCCCCATCTTTTCTAATTGTTGTGCATTTTTTTATTGTGTATTAAAGAGCCACTAAACATTTTTTTTTCCACTTCTAATATAGAAATGTATTAAAATACGAGCTTGGGTGGAAGGTGGTCGAGTTGAGAGGTCGAGTTTGACTTAGTCTCAGAATTGAACACGACATCGCAACTTGATAATCCTAAGCTATTCACTAAACCAATCCCCACTCCCATCTTGACCTCAGGTCAAGATAGGAGGTCAGATCTCAAATATCACTCATCACTCCTCTTCTGAGGCTGTCGAGCCCTATTATAATATATAGCATATGTGGTGTTTGAGACTTCCGATTAGTCAAGCTGGAATAAGCCTCAAAAACCGCATGTGTTAGTTTTTGTCTATTGACTTTATTGGGAGGCGAGTTGAAAGGTAAAACTCGATCTCCAAATTCAAACTCTGAACTAGCTCTAACAGGGAGCTGACATGTTGTTTAGAATCGTGGGCCAGATTGGTCAGATCTTCCTTCATGCGGCTCAAGATTATAAACAACATGTCCACCCCCTAAGGATGCCACCTTTTCTTTGAAAAAATGCCGGCCTGTCCACTGCCTCCACAGATTTAACATTGGCCTCAATACCATTACTTAACAGGCCTGCCGGTAAAACACCGGTAGGGTGGCAACCTTAGCACCCCCTTAAATGGAGTAAAGGGGACACAATAAGGTTTATTTGTATGCACTTGATGACACATCTGTTAATTAAACATAGTTAAATTAAAAGATGTCATGGTTAATTATTTGCAGACAGTTGTCCTTTAATAGTTCCCCCTATACATTCATATTCCCATATAGTTTGTCATTTTCATAAATGATTAGATGTAGATAGTATTTCAGTGATTTAATTTTTGGGAGATTGGCCGAGAGCGTAAAATACTTTGCCGATCCACCTCAACTGGGAAGAAAAAACAGTAATGTTGCAATTTAATTTCATACAAATTTATGATACTCGGTGATACATGAATGGTGGTCTATTCGCAAATGCAAGTCAGCAGAATCGCAGACTGCCTCATTACATCCATGTAAGCTCATTACTGTTTGCACAGCTCATTAATACATTTTAACAGAATGAATATTTTATATACAATAGATGGTGCTTGGTATTAATATGATACAGAATGCCACATGGTATCCACAGATGTGTTAAATAGAAGTGCCCTACAATAACACCTCTTTATCAACATTACATTTACATTTTCTTGGGTTCAGAAAGCGCAGTTTAAATGTAACTGTTATTTCATGGGCATTGCACTAATTATGTGCAGACGTTTAATAACATACAGAAATCTGATGGAAAACGCAATACTAGGAATCAAGCAAGTGGGGGAAGGGCAAAAGAGACACATGAGGGTCCCATTAGCCCCCAATTTAGGCCAACAAGTTTTTTTGCAGCTAAATGTCATTCATGGTTTGTGGACTAATATTTGAAACAGATTTGACCAATAATTTTCATGTTTTACTTCTGCCTCATTAATGTATTTATTTAATAAACGTAAAAACATTAATTGGTACTCCTGTACCTCTGATTTTCTATGGAAAAAATCATAGCTCCAAGTGTCGGACCACTCGGATAACGTCGGAGATTCGAGTAGCCCTTAAATCCAGCGATCTCGAATGGGCACGAAAATCAGCCAACGTGGCCGATTTTCGCGCCGACATTTTGACAGCTGAATTTCCCCCGATTCTGGCAGCCGAAGTGGTAGCCTTGGTCCTACGATTATGACATCTCTGGGGAGGACTTCAGCTAGTTTCAGTTAAGATCCATTCTGATCATCCCCTTTGAAAACAAGCATCTCTATCTCTGCACAAGACAGTCTCCAACCCTCAGAGGAAAAACTCTCATGGACTATCAAAAGGCACACTGGATTTTTCAGCGATCGATGACCTAAATACATCAAGTAAACCTTTATTTAACTTGACTGACCATAACCCCAGGCCTCATACGACTGTCCATAACCCCAGGCCTCATACGACTGTCCATAACCCCAGCCCTCATATGACTGTCCATAACCCCAGGCCTCATATGACTGACCATAACCCCAGGCCTGATATGACTGACCATAACCCCAGGCCTGATTTGACTGTCCATAACCCCAGGCCTCATATGACTGACCATAACCCCAGGCCTCATATGACTGACCATAACTCCAGGCCTCATACGACTGTCCATAACCCCAGGCCTGATATGACTGACCATAACTCCAGGCCTCATATGACTGACCATAACTCCAGGCCTCATATGACTGACCATAACTCCAGGCCTCATATGACTGATCATAACCCCAGGCCTCATATGACTGACCAGAACCCCAGCCCTCATATGACTGACCATAACCCCAGGCCTGATTTGACTGACCATAACCCCAGGCCTCATATGACTGACCATAACCCCAGGCCTCATATGACTGACCATAACCCCAGGCCTCATATGACTGTCCATAACCCCAGGCCTCATATGACTGTCCATAACCCCATGCCTCATATGACTGTCCATAACCCCAGCCCTCATATGACTGTCCATAACCCCAGGCCTCATATGACTGATCAGAACCCCAGGCCTCATATGACTGACCATAACCCCAGGCCTGATATGACTGTCCATAACCCCAGCCCTCATATGACTGACCATAACCCCAGCCCTCATATGACTGACCATAACCCCAGGCCTCATATGACTGATCATAACCCCAGGCCTCATATGACTGTCCATAACCCCAGGCCTCATATGACTGTCCATAACCCCAGGCCTCATATGACTGACCATAACCCCAGCCCTCATATGACTGTCCATAACCCCAGGCTTCATATGACTGACCAGAACCCCAGGCTTCATATGACTGACCATAACTCCAGGCCTCATATGACTGATCAGAACCCCAGGCCTCATATGACTGACCATAACCCCAGGCCTCATATGACTGATCAGAACCCCAGGCCTCATATGACTGACCATAACCCCAGGCCTCATATGACTGACCATAACCCCAGGCCTCATACGACTGTCCATAACCCCAGCCCTCATATGACTGTCCATAACCCCAGCCCTCATATGACTGACCAGAACCCCAGGCCTGATTTGACTGACCATAACCCCAGGCCTCATATGACTGACCATAACCCCAGGCCTCATATGACTGACCATAACCCCAGGCCTCATATGACTGACCATAACCCCAGGCCTCATATGACTGACCAGAACCCCAGGCCTCATATGACTGACCATAACCCCAAGCCTCATATGACTGACCATAACCCCAGGCCTCATATGACTGACCATAACCCCAGGCCTCATATGACTGTCCATAACCCCAGGCCTCATATGACTGACCATAACCCCAGGCCTCATATGACTGTCCATAACCCCAGGCCTCATATGACTGACCATAACCCCAGGCCTCATATGACTGTCCATAACCCCAGGCCTCATATGACTGACCATAACCCCAGGCCTCATATGACTGTCCATAACCCCAGGCCTCATATGACTGACCATAACCCCAGGCCTCATACGACTGCCCATAACCCCAGGCCTCATATGACTGACCAGAACCCCAGGCCTCATACGACTGTCCATAACCCCAGGCCTCATACGACTGTCCATAACCCCAGGCCTCATATGACTGACCATAACCTCAGGCCTCATACTACTGTCCATAACCCCAGGCCTCATATGACTGATCAGAACCCCAGGCCTCATATGACTGTCCATAACCCCAGGCCTCATATGACTGTCCATAACCCCAGGCCTCATATGACTGACCATAACCCCAGGCCTCATACGACTGTCCATAACCCCAGGCCTCATATGACTGACCATAACCCCAGGCCTCATATGACTGACCATAACCCCAGGCCTCATTTGACTGTCCATAACCCCAGGCCTCATATGACTGACCATAACCCCAGGCCTCATATGTCTGTCCATAACCCCAGGCCTCATATGACTGACCATAACCCCAGGCCTCATATGACTGTCCATAACCCCAGGCCTCATATGACTGACCAGAACCCCAGGCCTCATATGACTGACCATAACCCCAGGCCTCATATGACTGTCCATAACCCCAGGCCTCATATGACTGACCATAACCCCAGGCCTCATATGACTGACCATAACCCCAGGCCTCATATGACTGACCATAACCCCAGGCCTCATATGACTGACCATAACCCCAGCCCTCATATGACAGTCCATAACCCCAGGCCTCATATGACTGTCCATAACCCCAGGCCTCATATGACTGTCCATAACCCCAGGCCTCATATGACTGACCAGAACCCCAGGCCTCATATGACTGACCATAACCCCAGCCCTCATATGACTGACCATAACCCCAGGCCTCATATGACTGACCATAACCCCAGCCCTCATATGACTGACCATAACCCCAGGCCTCATATGACTGACCAGAACCCCAGGCCTCATATGACTGACCATAACTCCAGGCCTCATATGACTGACCAGAACCCCAGGCCTCATATGACTGACCATGACCCCAGGCCTCATATGACTGACCATAACTCCAGGCCTCATATGACTGTCCATAACCCCAGGCCTCATATGACTGACCATAACCCCAGGCCTCATATGACTGACCATAACCCCAGGCCTCATATGACTGACCATAACCCCAGGCCTCATATGACTGACCATAACCCCAGGCCTCATATGACTGTCCATAACCCCAGGCCTCATATGACTGACCATAACCCCAGGCCTCATATGACTGTCCATAACCCCAGGCCTCATATGACTGACCATTCAAACCCAAACCCAGACTAAGACATAAAATATATGTCGTAGGGAACTGGTCAAAGCTTTATTTCATAACAAACCAGTATTAAAAGAAACAGATTGTCCCTCAAAGCTCAGGGGCCCAACCACCTGGGTAATGAGTGGCTGATCTGGCTGCTGCACTCCAAAACCTGCTAACATCAGTATCATTGCAGGGGGGTGGGGGAGATTCGAATTTATCAGTGTTGAAACAGCCGCTCTGAACTATTAGTGCCATAACCCCCCTAGACCCTACTCAAAGAGACCATTTATGGGTCATTACTGAAAGGATAGTTCTGGGGGTTTGTCTTTTGTTTGCATCGTGTATTTGAATGGTAGGGCTAATTAAGAAATAATTTAAGAAGCCCTGATTTTGCTCAGTATTGCTTACACTCGCTCGCTCCCCCTCCAGACTGCAGCCCATCAATATTCCATGAATATTGTAATCCTAGATAGGACACACTGAACGTTCGCTAACCTGCAGAAGCTCATGCATACCATATTATGACAACAACCTGTAAATTGTATTACCGCCGCGATCTAACAGGTCTTCCTCTCCTTCCGAAGGATAACTTTTACTTGCTGTAAAAACCAAGAAACCGGTTACATACATATGTATTTGTTTGGGCTTTGATGATCTAAAACTTTGAAATGAATTATTCAGTGGAAGTAAAAGAAATGCAGTTGTTCAGCAAAGCTTAGGACTGGTTCTGTATCACTGCGTTTTTTTCAGAATTTTTATATTGACATGTTGAAATGAATTATTGGAGACAGTGCCCTCCAGATCTTCTGCTATAATTTACCGCAGTGGACAAGTTAGAATAATGATGAAGGTTGGGAAAGTCAAGCGGGTCACAAATAATCTTATTCATGACAGGGCGGTTCATTCACTGAGCCGTGAAGCTGACTATCGAGTTGCAAAGTGTAGAAGAAAAGTCGCCTGGTCGGAGAATAGGTGAGACGAACATTTCTTTTAGAACCAAATAACTTTGCTGTACTGATCACAAAAGGAAAAGTAGGAATTATTGGGGTATTTATATCTATATAGCTTGCTTGCACTTACACCTCTAGTTATTCATGATAGTTGGCTGTAGAGGATATTCTCCTTGAATATTATTGGAAGGATCTATAGATCTCATGCCCGACATATTGTTTAAGGTGTAGGTTATTGCTAAAGAAGACACATTTCTGGGATCTTCTTGCATAAAGAGAGTATAAAAGGCTGCAAAATCAGTTCTTCCTGCCAGAGAACCTTCGAAGACCATGCAAAACGTATCACTGGCAGTGTCTTTCCTCAAAAGAACATCACCCAGTCCATCCCACACCATGCCTGTCTTAGTCTTGGAGTCAGCAGATAGACCATCTGTTGAGAACAACTGAGAGTTTTCTTAATGGAATTTAGGGGTTTATTGAAAGATGATAGCATGCAAGATTGTTGTGTTGGTCCCTTTCCCTCAACAGTACTGGACTTTATTTGACATTGTGGAGCAGAGGGCTATTCCTCTCCACAGAGTACTTGACTTGGGTCTTTGCCAGTGAGAGAGTCTTACTGTTGAGCTCTAGTTGTGACGGTCAGAATGGACAGTGCTGGACTCTCAGGGAAGACTTGGGTGGTGCTTCGATGTTCTTACCCAACACGTGTGGTTACCCTGAGGTTAAGCCTCCGAATGCAGGCAACCATTAGGAAAAGCCCAATGCCAAAGAACAAGGAACCAGAAGGAAGATCTAAAGGTCAAGACAGCATACCAAACAACGTCAAGGACAAGCTTGTAAAACAATGTGTTTGCAATGAAGTATTGCAAAAACCTAAATAAATAAATAAATGGAACTGATGTGGATTTATTTTTAAAAAGATCCTTTGACCCTGTCAGGTTTTGTGAAGGATCCATCTGTATACAGCCATAGTCTACCCAATCTTACTGAAGACCAGTTTAAGGCACAGACGATCTGGCAAAATTTCACAAAGGGCGTAATGCTCTCCTTTCAGCATCTTTCAGAGCAAATAATGTCTTTGGTACTGTAAAGGTTAAATAAAAAAATAAATAAAAGACATTTAAAAAAAAAAAAAAAAAATTATTCCAGAAAATAAAAAAAAAAACATTTGTGTTGCTGAAGTTTCTCACCAAGAAATAAATGGATTTTATACCCATTAAAGGAAGATAGTAAAAGGAGATTTAGTAAGTAAATTTTCTCTATTGGTATTGATTTACTAAAAAAAAAAAAAAAAAAGAAAGAAGAAAGAAATTAAATAAATAAAATAAGGACACAGTGATTTCATGGTACAAAGCTATTAATGTCAGACGTTGTTAACAACCACCATTAACATTATTTATAACCCAATATGCCTCTTCATCTGGAAAAAGCCTTGGGGAAAAAACTAGACAAAATTTTGTCTGTTTTTTTGGTGCGTTCATTAAATAGAAGGTGATAGCCTCTCAGACAGAAATAATGTTAAATATTTCAAGTTGCACCTTGGTATTTGTTCAGCAGTTTGTTTGTTTTTTAATGATTGTCACCGCTCAGTAGGCATTTTGCATTGCATCATTTCCCAGTTTTGCACAGAGCAATGGGCGGGGCTAAATATTGTTGGGGTGACCCCGCCCGAGAGACAGACGGTGTCCGGAGCTCCCTTTCTCTGCATGTAAACTATAGGTGTCGACTCAATAAAGAGAGAATTGCAGGAAATTGAGAAGGGAATTTAAAACTTTAGGCCAAAGTAGCCGAGCTTGAAACATTCTCCCATTCAGTTGCATTGGAGAATTTTTTCAGCTCAACTACTTGGGCCTAAAGTTTGAAATTCCCTTCTCAATTCCCTCTTTTTTGAGTAGACTCTTACATGCCTCATAGACATCCAGAATTTGAATGCAATGCTCGGGACAGAGACCCCCATTTGAAAGGACCATGCACTCCAAACATTGAGACTATCCTGTGAAATTCAATGCCAGTGGAATGTTGGGCGAACATAGCTCAGCTGTGTATCATCGGTGAAATCCCAGGTACGGATTGGACATTATGGGGTAAAATCCCAGGTTCGGATTGGACATTATGGGGTAAAATCCCAGGTTCGGATTGGACATTATGGGGTAAAATTCCAGGTTCTGATTGGACATAGAAACATAGAATGTGTCGGCAGATAAGAACCATTCGGTCCATCTAGTCTGGCCAAATTTTTTTGAGTACTTTTATTGGTCCCCCGTTCCCGGTCTTATAGCTAGGATAGCCTTGTGTCTATCCCACGCATGCTTAAAATCCTTGAATGTGTTTACCTCTACCACTTCTGCTGGAAGGCTATTCCATACATCCACTACCCTTTCAGTAAAGTAATACTTCCTGATATTACTTTTAAATCGTTGCCCCTCTAATTTAAGACTACGTCCTCTAGTTGTGGTAGTTTTTCTTCTTTTAAATATACTCTCTTTTTTTTTTTTTTCTCCTCTCCCTCCCTCTTTTTCTCTTCTCTTTATTTACTCTCCCTTTTTTCCATCTTTTCTTTTTCTCTTCTTTTCTCTTGCTCTTTTCATAAACCCTGGGAGGATCAGACCCTTTCTATTTGTGTTTCATATATTGTGGACTACTCTGGACAGAACTTTATTTGCGAAACACGTGTATGTAAGATCTACATGTTTGTATGTTTTCATAATTGAATAAAAAGATTTATATAAATAAAAAAAAAATAAAAAAATAAAAAAATATATACTCTCTTCCTTTACTGTGTTGATTCCCTTTATGTATTTAAATGTTTCTATCATATCCCCCCTGTTACGTCTTTCCTCCAAGCTATACATCTTTCCTCCAAGCTATATGGACATTATGGGGTAAAATTCCAGGTTGTGATTGGACACTGGCAGACACTATTTATTTTCCTTTCCTTTTTTTCTAACAGTAACTTTCAATGCAATCACTGACATCACTGACAAAATGGTAACCCTAAACAAGACCAAAAAAAAAAAAAACACCCCAGGACTGTCCTACGATCTACGCGACTGTAATAATGTATGTACAATAAATAGGTAGTTGATGGTTAGTTGGCGTTAAATGGTTGGATAATTTTAACGGGTTGTCAAATCCATGTCGTGAGGTTAATGACTGATACGTAAGTTACGTATATAAATATATGTAACTCTTATAACTTCGGTCAAAGTTCCACCAGTCTCTGCAGTGTTCATCCATAATGACTAGGGATGGGAAGGGGAACCAAACTGAAATCATTTCTGATGTTGAATTATGAAGTGAAGGGACTTCTTCATATTTAACGCGTAGTCACATTCAGCGGCTGTTATATGTAATAACACCACGCAATCTTTAGTCCTGATGAAGTCGGAGATTGAATATTGCGAAACGCGTCGAGGGCAGGACCTATGGAAAGCTGCATTACGTAATCTATCCAGGATTCTTTTGAGACACTTGGAACGGTTGGAAATCTCTTCCTTAGTGGGACCAAAGAGTATATTTTATTATCTATTGTGCATTGGCAGTAAGTGGTCCAGACCTGTGTTTTGGTTGTTGTATCCTTACTGCTGTGCTACTGGTGTTTCCTTTAGAGCTTAGAAACTGCATGTTTTTCAGATGAACTTTTATTGGCTCTTTGTGAGTGCAATATTATACACACTATCGGTTTAACTGTACACTTTGTGCTGTTATTATTTTGTGTTTGTTTTCTTCCCTTTTCATGTACGCACATTTTTTCCCACTGTTTCTTCTTTGTTTGAGCAGCTGAATGGGTACTAAGGGAGTATTGTTTACTTTTTATATATATATATATATATATATAGAGGCCACCACAGGGGCAGATATTGTTATATATATTTTGGACAGAGTGAATAGTCAACAGAACTAACGCTCCGATCTTCATCATGCCTTGGACTAAAGTAACCAAGGCACAGGCAAGTAGACAGCTGAGTCTTGTAAATTACCCGGTCATGTTAAGTCTCTTCTTCATGCGTAAAGTGCTTTTCGGTCAGCTGCACTAAGCCAAGGAAAGAGGTTACTTCAACCACAGTAAGTGGTACAGTCATACTAGGCTCCTCATTGACATGGCAGGCCCCAGGCTTTTCACTTTGATGAGACGTTAGTCTTAGAGTCAATGAGTTAAGGCCGAAAAAGGTATAACTCCTGCTGAATGGAAAGACTGCACTAGGAGACTCCTGATCTGACTGCACCTTTATCTCGATACAATCCCAGGATGGATTCCGCTGACCGGGCATCCCTCGCGGCTACACGTTTAAATAAATATATATATTCATTTTTGCCTCTGCCTCTTTTTTTATTCGTGGGATAAATTTCAGAATATTCACTGCCATTCGAAAGTTTGGGGGCTTTTCAAGAAAAAATACATCAAATGAGTTGCGAAATGAATAGGAAACACAGTCAAGACAAGGTACGAAATAATGATATGGGTTCTAAAGAAGGACAGTTTTATTGGCTCATTAAAAACCGCTTAATTACATATATATAGTTTGCAGCTGAAAACTGGTGTGCTGATTAAAGAGCCAATACAACGGTCATTCTTTACAATCTAAATCATTATTTGTAAACTGGTCAATGTCATGAATGTATTTCCAATTATTTACATTTACATTTTGTAAATGACTCCAATCTTTTGAAAGGTAGTGCATGTATGTGCTGCAGTATAATTTTAACCTCGATAGATTGCCGGGTCAGCACCATCCGGCCTGGGATTGTCGTTGTTACAATATCTGTAACAAGCCGCGACTAAGGTATTCTGGATTTATTAAGACCACAGTTTATGCCTAAAGGTTAACCTCTATTAATATGGCATAAGAATAAATCAATGAAAGAAAACGAAATGCTTAGTGTGAAAAACAAGAAAGTGCTCAACAGTGTATTTGTGAATTAACCCCTTGGCGACACAGGACGGACTAGGTCCGTCCTGTGTGCCGAGGCGTTAGTGACACAGGACGGATCAAAACGAGCACTGAAAGCGGAGTTTTTCCGCTTTCAGTGCTCTGATGGTATTGTAACGATGCTTCCGTGTGGAAGCATCGTACAATATTAAAAAAATGCCCGTCGGCATTTCGATCGCTCCGGAGAGCGATCGAAATGCCTTTAAAACACGTGCATTAAAAAAATGAGCATAGGAAGAGAATCTTTCGCTTCCTATGCTCAAAAAGTGTTTCTGATTGCCTCGCAAGTCGAGGCAATCAGAAACACAAAAAAAAAATGCACGATCTTGGTCACTGAGTGACCAAGATGGCGCTGCCCTTCTAAGGGCAAGAGCACAGGAGGCAGGAAGTTCCTGCTTCCTGTGCTCTCTGGCTGTCACACGATTGCCTCTTCACAGAGGCAATCAGTGACTGCCAGGCACACTGACAGGCAGTGGGGATGCTCTCCTGAACATCCCCACTGACTGGTCAGATCAATATTAACTCTATATTGATCTGACCAGTTATGATCTGCCTCCCTCTCCTCACATTTTTTTTAGTGAGGGAGAGAGACAGATCAAAGTTATCAAAGTAAGTAAAAGTTAAAAAAAACAATAAATACACAACACACGAATAATAAAACAATAAAAAATTTTTTTATTAAAGCAATTCCCTGCGTTTAACCCCTTCCCTGCCACTGATCTTGCATAAGCAGTGATCGTGCACATCAGCGCATTTATTTTTGCTGTTTGTGCATTTTTTAGGGGTTAATTTTTTTTGTACTGTAATTTATTACAGTACTAAAAAGGCTCTTCTAAGAGTTATTAACCCCTTATTTGCTGTCGATCACTGCTTACGCAATGATATTGACGCCAAAGCAATTTTTTATCTGTCTGCATATTTTTATTTTATTTATTTTTTTTACACATACCCGCTAGGGGATTACAAGTAAAAATATTTGAGATTTTTTGTTTTAAGCTGCCTGAGCGCATAGCGAACAGTAACAGCGAATTAGTGGCAAAGGCGGTTTGGTGATTTCTCAATTAAGCTCACCATTCGCCCTGGTCAGATCAAAATTAATCGGATCAATATTCACAAATATTGATCTGCCTCCCTCTCCTCACTTACATTTTTGTGACGGAAAGAGACAGATCAGTATTAGTGATATAAAATAACATTTTATAAAATTGGCAGGTTTTATGAAAGTCTTTCACTGTGTATTAACCCCTTCCCTGCCATTCATCACTGTGTAAGCAGTAATCTTGCACAGCAACAGTATGTTTTGCTGTCTGCACTGTTTTATGGATGAATTTCTTTGTACGGTAATGTATTACAGTACTAGATAGGCTCTTCTAAGAGCTATTAACCCCTTCTTTGCTCGAGATCACTGCTTAGGCACTGATTCTGAGGCCGCGGACTCAGGGTTCGATTTTGACCCTATTCAGCTTTCTGATACATCATCTAGCGATGTATCGGTGGCTGCTGAGCCCTTGCCACAAGTAGTGATGGGGGTCTACCGATAAAAAAATATATGGTTTGGTGGGGGTAAATTACATTGGCTGGCTTCAAAGATATATCCCATAAAGGACACGGACGCAGGTTGACTACATGTCAAAATTCCAAGTTGGAATTTTGAGATGCGCATCTCACAAATGTTGCCTTCTAGCCAAAAACAAACCAACAAACCTATGCATGGGTGTTATCCCTGTACTCGGGAGATGTTGCTGAACACATATTGGGTTGTTGTTTGGCAGTGACATATACCAGAATCTGTGAATTCATGCCTGAAGTACAATGCATGTGGAAAAAAAACTCCCAAAAAAGTACTACCACACACTTTTACAAAGGCTGGTGGTAGAATTAGTACCTATACAGTATTAAAATACCACCATTTGAAATACCTTAGGATGTCTATTTTCCAAAAATATATGGTTTGATGGGGTAAAATTCATTGGACGGCTTAAAAAATGTTCCAAATGGAACATGGGCGCAGGCAGACTACATGTCAAAATTCCAGGTTGGAATTGCGCACCCCCTAAATGTGGAATTTTAGACCCAATACAAACCAACAAACCCATGCATGGGGGGTATCCCTGTACTCAGGAGATGTTGCTGAACACATATTGAGGTGTTGATTGGCAGTGGCAAATACCAGAATCTGAAAATTCCTGCCTGAACTACAATGTGTGTGGGGAAAAAATGACATCCCAACCCTTTGACATAGGTTGGTGGTAGAATTAGCACTTGGAAAGTGTTAAAACACCACAATTTTAAATACCCTAGGATGTCTAGTTTTCCAAAATATATGGTTTTATGGGGTAAAATACTTTGCCAGGCTTCAAAAGTGTCCCAAATGGAACATGGGCGCAGGCTGACTACATGTCAAAATTCCAAGTTGGAAATGCACCCCCCCTAAACGTGGCCTTTTAGCCCCCAAATAATCTAACTAACCTACACATGGGTGGTATCCCTGTACTCAGGAGATGTTGCTGAACACATATTAAGGTGTTGTTTGGCACTGACACATAATAGGATCTGTGAATTCATGTCCGATGTACAATGAATGTGAAAAACAAATTACTATCCATAACATTGACATAGGCTGGTGGTAGAATTAGTGCATGAAAAGTGTTAAAATACTACCATTTGAAATACCCTAGGGTGTCTAGTTTTCAAAAATATATGGTTTTGTGGGGTAGAATACACTTTTTGGCTTCAAAAATGTCCCAAATGGGACATGGGCGCAGGTTTTCTGCACGTCAGAATTCCAAGTTGGAAAACCAAAAAGCGCACCTCTCAAATGTGGCCTTTTATCCCCCAAATAACCTAACCAACCTATACATGGGTGGTATCCCTGTACTCAGGAGATGTTGCTGAACACATATTGAGGTGTTGTTTGGTACTGACATATAACAGGATCTGTGAATTCATGCCCAAAGTACTATGTATGTGAAAAAAAATTACTATCCATAACATTGACATAGGCTGGTAGTAAAATTAGTGCATGGAAAGTGTTAGAATACTACCATTTGAAATACCCTAGGGTGTCTAGTTTTCAAAAATATATGGTTTTGTGGGATAGAATACACTTTTTGGCTTCAAAAATGTCCCAAATGGGACATGGGCGCAGGTTTTCTGCACGTCAGAATTCCAAGTTGGAAAACCAAAAAGCGCACCTCTCAAATGTGGCCTTTTAACCCCCAAATAACCTAACCAACCTATACATGGGGGGTATCCCTGTACTCAAGAGATGTTGCTGAACACATATTGAGGTGTTGTTTGGCACTGACATATAACAGGATCTGTGAATTCATGCCCAAAGTAAAATGTATGTGAAAACAAATTACTACCCCAAACATTGACATAGGCTGGTAGTATAATTAGTGCATGGAAAGTGTTAAAATACTACCATTTGAAATACCCTAGGGTGTCTAGTTTAAAAAAATATATGGTTTTGTGGGGTAGAATACACTTTCTGGCTTCAAAAATGTCCCAAATGGGACATGGGCACAAGTTTTCTGCATGTCAGAATTCCAAGTTGGAAAACCAAAATGCGCACCCCCTAAATGTGGCCTTTTAGCCCCAAAACAAACCAACAAACCTATGCATGGGTGGTATCCCTGTACTCAGGAGATGTTGCTGAACACATATTGAGGTGTTATTTGGAAATACCCCTTCACATTTTAAGGTAATGTTTACCTAAATTGCAATCTATGTGAAAAATTAAAAAAAAAAGATTTTTTGCTGCAAACTTTGGCATAGATTGGTGGTAAAATGGCTACATGAAATGTGTCAAAATACCCCAAGTTAAATGCCTTTAGTTGTCTAGTTTTCAAAAATATGTACATGTTGGGGGTCATTCATGGATTTAGTACAGAAATCAGTGTTACAATGTCACTATCGCTAATTTTGAAAGAAATAATTTTAAAATAGCTTTGCACCACTTATAGTTCTGGCCCTGTAACATGAATAAAAAAGCACAAAAACATAAAAACATGGGCTATTTCTGAACTCAGGACATATATTAGAAACTTTTTAGCAGTGTTTTTTTGTTGTCTCTTGTACATGAGTATACGATTTTTCAAATAAAAGTCATAAAAAAATTATTTTTTCAATTTTTTTGCCATATTTTATTATTTTTTTTACATCAAATTATATGCTATTATCAAAATAATGGTATCAAAAGAAAGCCCTTCTTATAACGATAAAAACGATATATAGTTTGTGCGGGTACACTAAATGAGACAGAAATAAATTACAGCAAAACACAAACACCTCAGAAATGTTAAAACAGCCCATGTCACCAAGCGTCGGACAAGCCAAAAAAGTCATGTCACTAAGGGGTTAAATTGCACAAGTTCCAAACAATAAACAAACAATTTGAAATAACAAAATAGGCTATGATTATGTAGCTCTAAAGTGGTAAGTAAGGAAGATCAAAGGGGTGTTAACATCAGGTGTATTCCAAACTGGATGTACTTAGAGATAAACAAGAGATCAGTAAGACCATACAAAGCACCCCTTGTTTTGAATACTTATACATTGTGTAAAGAGCAGTAGTTTATCTAACGCGAGGCAAACAAGGCACTCGCCTAGGGCGGCACTTTGCCAGAGGGTGGCACTTTGCCAGAGGGGTAGACTGCTGGGGAGGACTTTTTGGATTACGAGCATCAAAGAGGCCATAAGGGATGAAACTCATTGTTTTCTTCCTCTTTGGGGCACAGTTTGTGTATCTGAATGTGGACCAATTATATGAAATACGCTTTGTGAGCCCATAGCAAGTTTACTTTATTTGAATTAATGATTAGTGACACAGTTATAGTGAGGTGAGTTGGCTCTTAGTTCTACCTATAGTATACTTGTAGTATATTGTATTATTCTTAGCTCAGTTCCTGATTTCTGCCTCAGTGAGGCTTATTCGCTCATTATCTAACTACAGGTCCGGTGTGATCCTCAGACAATGCTTTAGAAGTGTTAATTATCTAGGTTTCCCTTCAGAGGTCCAATATTTTATTTTGGTGGTGCTCAGGATTTAATTATTAATCAATTTATGTGCAAATAACTTGGCTGGATTAATCTCCAGCTTTAAATGATCTTGTCTCACCGGCACATGATCTTCTAAGACAGCCCGACAAACTGATACATTTAACATCAAGTGCTAAAGGGTCTCGCCCCTCGGTGAGGGGAGGAAGGAAAAGATCGGTGGGGGTGGGAAGGGAAGAGGGAGGGGAGGGAACGAAAGCTTGTTACAGGACAGAGAAGAAAGCAAAAATATTTGCAGCACCAGAAGTGTGCTTTAACACCCTCTGGCAAAGTGCCGCCCTCTGGCAAAGTGCCGCCCTAGGCGAGTGCCTTGTTTGACTCGCGTTAGATAAACTACTGCTCTTTACACAATGTATAAGTATTCAAGAGAAGGGGTGCTTTGTATGGTCTTACTGATCTCTTGTTTATCTCTAAGTACATCCAGTTTGGAATACACCTGATGTTAACACCTCTTTGATCTTCCTTACTTACCACATTAGAGCTACATAATTGCAGCCTATTTGTTATTTCAAATCCCCCATTATATTCATCATATCTTATAATTTACTACAAAACCCCCCCATAAAATATGATGAAAAAAAAACACTTTGACCTAGAAAATAATTTACACAAATGCAATCACTAAAAAAGACTCCGTCTAAATAGTTTCTAAATTTTGAGTTTAGAAATATGCCCGTTTCCATGTTTTTCTGCAGTTTTTTGCGAGTTATAGGGCAAAAACCACAAATAGTGTTTTGTCTCCTACAGCGACCTTTTGACCCCAAGCCCTAAATTTAACCCTAACGCTAACAGTTAATTTATTATAGTTTTAATTTAATTTTAACCCTAACCCTTATTTGAACCCTTATTTAATTGTAACCCGAACCATTATTCTAGTTAACCCTAGATTTTTAGCTAATTAAGTCTTTTTTTGCCTCCAGATGCTCTACCCACAAGAGGGCCGCAGCCATATTTGAGGAGCATGGTGCTCTCCAATATGGCGCCTGTGCATACAATGGAAAAAAGGTTAAGATTTAGGAGTAAACTGTGGTGTATCAGTCCTCCATAATTTGTCTTATCCATTATTAGGGTTAGCCCCCTATCGATCCCCTCGATATCATTAACCTGATGACATCTTGACTGGCCTCAGTTTTCAGAGTAGAGAGTGATGGTTAGACCCCTAAATGATGCTCACCCACCTTTGGAAGAGTGCTGACTATTTATTGGTGGTCCCATAACATTTTGGAGGCTTAGAGAGGCTTTTGTGCGATGTACCCCGATGCACCATCTTCATGCCCCCAAAGTGAGAGGAGTGCAGGAGGATGTCTCTGAACAATACTTCCTGAGCACAGCCCACCAATGCCCCCAGAGAAGAAACCTTCCCTCTTCTCTTTTCCTATTTGGGAAAAGTCTCTACGGGGTATGCAATGTGATTTTAGGGTGTATGACGATGAGTATCTTGTGCCCTCACAGTCATCGCTCAGCTTGTAGTAGTAGTAGGTGGACATGTTGTGTAGACAGTAATCTCACTATTTATTTAATCCAAAGTAGAGAATAACACGTTATACACTGAGTTAGATGCTCAGCTCAGTGTGTTCATGCACAGCATTATATGTGCTTCAATTTGTCATATTACTTGTGTAGAGAGTGTGAACATTAATCAAACAATATCTATCTATGTGTCTGTCTGTTTACCGATATATCGTACAGCTGTCTGTCTATCTATACCAACCTATATATCTCTCTAGATACCTACCTATCTATTTTCCCATCTATCTATCTATCTATCTATCTATCTATCTATCTATCTATCTATCTATCTATCTATCTATCTATCTGCCTGTTTATCTTATATATCTGTTTATCTATCTACCAACCTACAAACCTCTCTAGCTGCCTACCTCTCTGTCTTCCCATCTATCTATCTATCTATCTATCTATCTATCTATCTATCTATCTATCTATCTATCTATCTATCTATCTGCCTGTTTATCTGCCTATCTATCTTATATATATATATATATATATCTGTTTATCTATCTACCAACCTACATACCTCCCTATCTACCTACCTCTATGTGTTCCCATTTATATATAAATCTATCTATCTATCTATCTATCTATCTATCTATCTATCTATAAATGTGTCTGTCTGTTTATCTACCTATCTATCATATATCTGTCTATCTCTCTAGCTATCTACCTATCTATCTGTCTTCCCATTTATCTATCTACCTGTCTATATATCTATAAATGTGTCTGTCTGTTTATTGATCCATGTGTCTGCCTGTTTATCTATCTACCCATCTCTCCTATATCTGTCTATGTATCAAAATATAATGACATTTCCAGTGTTGCTGAGACTGAAACATTGAAAGGTACAGTGTGACAGTAACTCTTAGGAATCGAGGCAATCTAATCAGCTGACCTATCTCTCCAAGCCCCTCCTTATTGGGTGTGACTTAATTAAGAGGCCCGAAGAATTTGTTTTTAACTGGATTAAAAAAAAAACATTGAAACCACAAATACAATAATCCAGGTGAAAGTGCCCCTTTAACGTGTTTTTGATCTGTAAACACACACAATGTTCATTTGGTAATAAAATGGGAACATTTTGCAGATTTATTTTTTTTATTTTTTAAATGCAAAGTACAGAACTACAGCATGTTTTAATGATTAAATACGACTACTGATATCTCTGTCCTTGGTATAATAAGTTACTTATCACAGTGCGGGGAAGGAGAGCTTCTCACCAAAGGAAAACACATATCATACTATTAATATCAGTAACACAATCCAGCTGTAAAGCTGCTAAGCTCACTCAAGGGATTTACATAAAGGGCTGAGAAGCTTGATTTATAGGGAGATTAGTTTTTTACAGAGACAACAATGATAATGATGATCACCGTGAGGACAAACAGGCCAGTGGAAACCAGACAGCATTTCACCTTCCTGGCTCGTCTCTGCAAAAAAAGAGAAAGACACAATTGTTTTTAGAAGCGAGAAAATAACTCCAAAAAGCATCCATTCTGCTGTAAACTGCCAGTGATGTGTATATAAGGCTATCTATTGCTGTGGAGTCTGTGATACACTCACACAATGCACATTACTGGGGTTTGTATTGCTGTGGAGTCTGTGATACACTCACACACCGCACATTACTGTGAGTTTTATTGCTGTGGAGTCTGTGATACACTCACACACTGCACATTACTGTGAGTTCTATTGCTGTGGAGTCTGTGATACACTCACACACTGCACATTACTGTGAGTTCTATTGCAGTGGAGTCTGTAATACACTCACACGCTGCACATTACTGTTAGTATTATTGCTGTGGAGTCTGTGATACACTCACTCACTGCTCATTACTGTGCTATTGATTGCTGTGGAGTCTGTGATACACTCACTCACTGCACATTACTGTGCTATTCATTGCTGTGGAGTCTGTGATACACTCACTCACTGCACATTACTGTGCTATTCATTGCTGTGGAGTCTGTGATACACTCACTCACTGCACATTACTGTGCTATTCATTGCTGTGGAGTCTGTGATACACTCACTCACTGCACATTACTGTGCTATTCATTGCTGTGGAGTCTGTGATACACTCACTCGCTGCACATTACTGTGCTATTCATTGCTGTGGAGTCTGTGATACACTCACACGCTGCACATTACTGTGTTATTCATTGCTGTGGAGTCTGTGATACACTCACACGCTGCACATTACTGTGTTATTCATTGCTGTGGAGCTCTGTGATACACTCACACACTGCACATTACTGTGAGTTGTATTGCTGTGGAGTCTGTGATAGACTCACACGCTGCACATTACTGTTAGTATTATTGCTGTGGAGTCTGTGATACACTCACACACTGCACATTACTGTGCTATTCATTGCTGTGGAGCTCTGTGAAACACTATTTTTTGAGGGATCTGCTACACCAACGCAAAACATTGTAAATTACACCAGATTACAAAAAGAGAATCATTGGTTTGGTATAAATCAGATCCAAAGATGTCTATAATGACAACACCAATACACAAATCAATACAGTATATTGGTTATATAGATTTCAGTCCTTAACAGAAACAAGAATGATATTATTATTCTATTGCCGCTTCTCCTCCAGGTCTTCTGAGGACTGGAATAAATAGTTACTGCTGGAGGTTATTAGAAACACAAACAACTTATATCCAAAGCCTCCCAATAATTATTATTATTCTGCTCACACACAGCGGATCTCATGGTCAGAACATCTGTGGCACAAATGCAGATTTGTTCTGTTTTGTTTAGAGATGGCGACAGCGATTCTGACTGACGCGGGATTCCAGCAGCTCGTCTATCACATGAAGTCGGCCAATTAGATGACTTGGCCGCAAACAGACTCTCCTGATTGGTCACCTGCTCAGTGTAGGCCATAAAATAATTGGCTTGTGAATATTGGGGCCCCGGAGAGAATGTAGCATTGCTTTAAAGTTTAAAATAAGTCGGACTTCACCTTTGTAGAAAATGCAATGTTGTCTATACACTGTGCTCATCAAATTACTGCCAAAACTCTTAAAACTCTTGCGCAGTTGCCAATAGTCTTGGATTTGCCTGGACAGCCCCGTTTTTATTTTATTTCAACAGAACTGCTGCCTGCAGGGGAGGCTAGAGGTCAATCTCGCACTGTCATCTGACCTCTTTTTTGCTCCGCCCTGCCATGTCTGGCGGGTAGGCACTTAGACGCAGCCAGCTAGGACATAGTATATATATATATAGACAAATATGGCTACAAAATCAATATCAGCGGCCATACTGAAGGTAGTAACAGCCATTTTGGAGGAGGCGGAAACAAGTTCCAGGTATTTCGATACAAGACTGTAGGGTTTTTAAAAAATAGTGCATTTGCCTGGAGATGTTTGTCTTATACAAAGTAACTTTCAGAAATTGTTTACATGATATGATGGGTGTAAGCTTGCTATAGAGAGTTGGACTTTAAACAGGTTAAATACACAAAAGGTGCGTTCTTCATCTAGACCGAGCTACAACACTCTCATTTTATACTCGGATTCCACTCTCCAGTGCTAGTGACCGGAAACTGTGAGGATGACGCCTCTCCGGTATCTGATGCCCTGCTGGTCTTCTAACAAGCCGACACCTAGGGTGAGCACGCCATTCTAGCCACATAGCTAGCCCTGCCACATTGCATAATATGGGATTTCAATACACACAATCTCCTTCCTTTAGATCAAGTCACTCCGGAATTTATAACTTGTTATTTTACTTACCTCTGAAGAAGGCAAAACGCGTCAGATTGTGTCACCCCACTGCCGCACATTGGTTATTATTTGTACACTATCTGTAAATGTATTTGATGAATTATATGTATATATCCGTTTGTACTATTGTTAACATGAAAGGGTATTTTTATGTTTATTGTCCAACTCTTTGCTCTCTCTCCCTCTAAAGGATGCTTACACCTGTCAAAGGTTTCCTTTTTCGGGCACTGGGAACTGCCCTTGGGTGTCTGCAGCTGTCATTTCATCTGTTTCTACCTTACATTTTTCCAGCAGGCGCAGGTCTACACCGAATTAGAAATTACCTTCATTTAATCTACTTACATTTCCAAACAGTATAATTGTTCAAAACGGACATGCTATCACGTTAATGAGGGTAAATAAAAGTCTTTCCATCGTGCTGGCCAATTTACTAACACATGGATATAGACCATTTAATGCCTTGGCATATTAAACTTTGTGAGTTGTATTGTTCTGGAGCTCTGTATGATACTCGTATGTGTTTAAATTCCAAACTCCAAGAAAATAGGGACAGCAAAAGAGAGGCAGAGGGATTTGGAGCAAATATAGGGACTGTCCCTCTTGAATAAGGAGGCATGATCTCATAGAATAAATGTCTTTTTAAAAGATTTCTGAACAACGCTCCTGACTTAGTCCCATCCAGAAGTGATTTCCATTTGATTTGGAATTCTCCTTGAGATTTCGGCAGACCCGTCTCGTGAAGCCGGTACTCCATGACTTGTGCAGTGCTAAGGTGTTCGGCGTGAGTGAGTGCTGTGCGCTGTACAATTGACAATGGAGAGAAATGGTCATCGTACTGTCTCTGTCTTGTGTCCCCCTAGTCTTTGTCCCCTAGTCTCTTTTGTAACTAGGCTGAATAACATTTGAGTGGTGCATTGTCCCACTGTAGTATACCATTCAAATTAGAGATTGTTCGAAGGCAGAAGGGGTTGGAGAGATAGGGCAGTTAGGAACTCAAACCTGCCGACTTTTTGCAGTTGGTTCCCAGGACTAAAAGAGACAGGTACTGATACCGAGTGCCTGGGGCGTAATTCTCTTCTTTTAGACTGTGTATGAGTATTTTGATTTTTTAATTTTAGTGGGGAAAATAATGGAAACCTTGTTAAAGAATAGGATTGTTGAACATCTAAAGTCGCTTTGATTACAAGATCAGAGACAGCATGGGTTTACTTCAGGGAGATCATGCCAAACTAATCTTATTGATTTATTAGATTGGGTAACTAAAATAATAGATCAGGGTGGTGCAGTAGACATTGCTTACCTAGATTTCAGTAAGGCTTTTGACACTGTTGCACATAGAAGGCTTATCAATAAACTGAAATCTTTGAGTTTGGATTTCAATATTGTTGAATGGATTAGACAATGGCTGAGTGACAGGCAACAGAGGGTTGTAGTCAATGGGGTATATTCGATGCAAGGTCTTGTTACTAGTGGGGTACCCCAGGGATCTGTTCTTGGACCCATTCTCTTTAATATTTTTATTAGCGATATTGCAGAAGGTCTTGTTGGCAAAGTATGTCTTTTTGCTGATGATACAAAGATTTGCAGCAGGGTTGATATTCATGGAGGGATAAGCCAAATGGCAAATGATTTAGCTAAACTAGAAAAATGGTCAGAGCAGTGGCAACTGACATTTAATGTGGACAAGTGCAAGATTATGCACCTTGGGCGTAAAAACCCAAAAGCAGAATATAGACTATTTGGTACAGTCCTAACCTCAACATCTGAGGAAAGGGATTTAGGAGTAATAATTTCAGAGGACTTGAAGGTAGGTAGGCAATGCAATAGAGCAGCAGGAAATGCTAGCAGAATGTTTGGTTGCATAGGGAGAGGTATTAGCAGTAGGAAGAGGGAAGTGCTCATGCCATTGTACAGAGCACTGGTGAGACCTCACTTGGAGTATTGTACGCAGTACTGGAGACCGTATCTCCAGAAGGATATTGATACTTTGGAGAGAGTTCAGAGAAGGGCTACTAAACTGGTTCATGGGTTGAAGGATAAAACTTACCAGGAAAGCATCTTAACATGTATAGCTTGGAGGAAAGACGTAACAGGGGGGATATGATAGAAACATTTAAATACATAAAGGAAATAAACACAGTAAAGGAAGAGAGTATATTTAAAAGAAGAAAAACTACCACAACTAGAGGACATAGTCTTAAATTAGAGGGGCAACGATTTAAAAGTAATATCAGGAAGTATTACTTTACTGAGAGGGTAGTGGATGTATGGAATAGCCTGCCAGCAGAAGTGGTAGAGGTAAACACAGTCAAGGATTTTAAGCATGCGTGGGATAGACACAAGGCTATCCTAGATATAAGACCGGGAACGGGGGACTAATAAAAGTACTAAAAAAAAAAAAATTGGGCAGACTAGATGGACCGAAGGGTTCTTATCTGCCGACACATTCTATGTTTCTATGTTTCTATGTTAATCTGTTTTAGGTTTTTTTGTTACCAGTATTAATATCGTGTTGCTATTTTACTAATATACGTGATCCATTCGAATAAGGAATTAGATTGTGTAGGGGTGAGACTAGAGCTGCTTACAGTTATACAGGGAACATAGCTGAAATATGGGTACATGAAGTTTGAGAGATACCAAATAAACATGATGGGAAGTCCTACTTTGAAACTGATATGTCTTGGGGAACATCTATTACATCTATTTCTGATAAGTACCTCGATACACAAGGGCAGCTTATATTTCTTGGTGGCTACAAGATTCTCATGTATGTTTGGGAGAGGGTGTAAACCAGAGACGTCCTATGGAGTCTATCCACTCCTCTCACAATGGAAAAATCTCTCTTACGTACATTACCTTTCTAAAGTTTGGGGTCCCAAGGAATTCCCTTGTCTTCCAAGAAAACCTACATCAAATGAGTTGCATAATGAATAGGAAATACAGTCAAGACGTTGTCTTTTCAAATGATGAACTTGGATCAGCCAACACAGCATTGTGCCATTGGAACACAGGAGTGCTGCTGCTGATAATGGGCCTCTGTCCATTGGATCACAGGAGTGACCCTGCTAATAATGGGCCTCTGTCCATTGGAACACAGGAGTGATGCTGCTGATAATAGGCCTCTGTCCACTGGAACACAGGAGTGATGCTGCTGATAATAGGCCTCTGTCCATTGGATCACAGAAGTGACGCTGCTGATAATGAGCCTCTATCCATTGGAACACAGGAGTGAATCTGTTGATAATGGGCCTCTGTCCACTGGAACAAATGAGTGATACTGTTGATAATGGGCCGCTGTCCATTGGATCACAGAAGTGATGCTGATGATAATGAGCCTCTATCCATTGGAACACAGGAGTGATGCTGCTGATAATGGGCCTCTGTCCACTGGAACACACTAGTGATGCTGCTGATAATGGGCCTCTGTCCATTGGAACACAGGAGTGATGCTGCTGATAATCGGCCTCTGTCCATTGGAACACAGTAGTGATGCTGCTGATAATGAGCCTCTGTTCATTGAAACACAGAAATTATGCTGATGATACTGGGCCTCTGTTCATTGGAACACAGAAGTGATGCTGCTGATAATAGGCCTTTGTCACCTATGTAGATATTCCATTAAAAATCATCTGTTTCCACCTACAGTAGTCCTTTATATCATTAACAATGTCCACACTGTTTTTCTGTTTTTTTCTGATTTTAATGGACACAGTTTGCATTTCTTTCAAAAACAAGGACATTCCTAAGTGACCCCAAACTTTTGTATGATGAATCAATACACCATTTGTAATGTATATATTCTTGGGGGATAAAGTCTTGATCCTTCTCTGACGTCTCTGTGAACTGAGACACCACAGAGAGAACCTGGAACGTGGGTAAGGGATCCGAAAAACAGCACAGAGTGTGCGCATTGAGAAAAAAGGGCATCCAACCTCTGGGGTATCTCTCTGGCAGCAAATGTTCAGGGCTTGGTGGAGGTCTTCAGATCATTCTCTGAAGAAAAAAAGTCGCCTCTATATTATTTTAATAAGGTCTTAAAAATGACATTAACTGTGGCAGAATACAGAAATCCCATAACCAGACAAGCTGCGCGACTTACATGAAACTACACGAGCCTTTATGAAAGTAATGAAACTCTCCGTTATGCCTGTCCTTAGCGAGCAAACTAGCACGCATAATACGGATACGGCCCATCTTACTGTAACATCTGGATTTTATAATAGAACACAGACCTGTAACAGCCCTCAAAATGGCCGCCCCCAGTGGAGGAGAACCACGTGATGAACCAAATAAGTTTTTATTTTTATTTTTTATTCTTTTATCTCCGTCATTAGTAAGAATAAAGTTGCTACGCATCTGTATCGTGTATCATTCAAAGCAATAAAGCAAACTACGTGTAAAGCACTAAGAGCCATTTACAGTGTTTTACTGGCTGAATTATACAGGGCTTTTCAAGAGGCAGTAACATTACCTTCTGTCGCCCGCATCGGAGAGGAGGAATTACATTGTCTGGGTTTACAACAATGCAAATGTGATGGATGTTAAAGCAGACAGGGAAGAAAAATAGCGATATATATAAAACTCTCTGTAAAAAAGTTATAAGACCACCAGCTCTGGACTACCCAGGCCCATGATAAATCATAGTCAACTTTATCTGATGAAACCACGTTTAGAAGATACCTTCTGTCTTACAAATAGGTCGTCGGTGAATGGTGGATTTGCCAAGAGCTGAACCAAAGTTGACTTCAAGTTGTCCTGAGCTCCTTTGAGTTGGCGCTTAGTCATATGTCAAAGATGCAAGTGTGAGTGTGGATCCATATGTGCTGGTTGCCTTGACACACAAGATACTGGTGATTGTACTTTTGTATTAATTTTCTGGTGGTCTTCCCTGCTTTTCCTCCATACGTCCCCCCTTTGCGTTGTGTCAAAATCGTGATGAATATCATTTAGCAAAGAAAGGGTTAAAACTAAGAAGAATTACCCAGTTGCAGTTTATTGACTACCCGACTTACAATATTAATGTCATGCGTCATATTAATTTAGATATCACGATTCCGTCATCTATTCATAATATTAATGGCAAGCAGCCGATCGATTCATTTGCGTTTTAAGGTTATGCCATTAATGGGATGGTTAACCCTTGCAGCGCCGGTGAGTGGTGAGAAATCTATACATTTATCGGCCAAATCCTCTGTATCTATAGGGTTTGAGGCAAAATGAAAGCACTCATGGCACATTAAAGATGGGAAAGGCAACATGGGGATTTAACAAAGAGCGTTTCTGCTCACCAACAGAAGACAAATGGAATAAAACAAGGACAACTAACTGTATATTAAAGCCTTACACCTTACAAATAAATACGCATTAGTTTGGGACAGTTTTGTTGCCTTTTTTTAAAGTTTTTGCAATATCTTATGCAAGCTTTTTCCTCGGGGTAGATCCAGCCTGCCAGGAGATCCATTGCTCATAAAAAAATTAGAGACCCCATGGTTACCTCTGAGTCAATCAGTGCTCTCTTGAGATGCAAGGTGGTGTAACTACACAATGCACACGTTTCGCGTGAACACACGCTTAATCATAAGTGACTTATGATTAAGCGTGTGTTCACGCGAAACGCGTCAAGTTGTTCCCCTCCGTGTACTGCTGTTATATCGATTGCCATTTTTTGCAATTAAAATCCTCACGGATTTATCACCAAAGATGCTGAGTGCGGATTCTTCCTTTTCTCTCTATTTCAATTTGTAAGAGCAGTAAATTTTGCACAAGTGTACAGGTTAGAGGAGAGAGGATTATTGTTACCTTCCAGCAGTGAATAAGGTCCACCCACACAATGCACCATTATGACACCTGTTGGAGCTTCCACAACCCTACTTTATATTGGCCACGTTCTCCACCTCCTTGCACCCTGAACCATACCTTAAGGATTCCGCCACTGTCCCACCAATGTTCCTCAGCACACCCATTCTCTAACAACCCCTTCAACGTTCAGCCCTCCTTTTTAAAACGCAGCTAGACAGAACCCCCAAGTAACAAAGAGCAACCATTTCTAGTCTTGATTCATAAGAATGAAAGCAGGACAATGTTCTAGATTCTGCTATAGAGGGATATAGACTCATACACAGGTCTTTCTGTTTAGTACGCAGATTTCTGACCTCTCTCCTCTGTAGCACCCTTTCCCATATCATTTAGAGATGCGTCAACTCTGCAGAGGACGATGCATTATAATTTGTCAACTTGAATGTACGTCTCAGGGCTTGGAACTAATGTTACTATGTATTAGAATAATCTCTTACCGATAAACACATTACTAATGCATGAAGATGTTTGAGTCAAAATGAGGTCATCCGAGACAAAATAAATAAATAACTAAGCATTTTAATAAAAAAACAATGAAAAGAATAAGGTTTATTTTGAATGAAATATTCCCCTTCGGATGGGGAATACACATCAGCGAACATTTAGACAAATGCAAAGGATAATTTGGGGGAGAAAACTATTCACTAACCTCCTGCAAGACAGCTGCGATTACTATTAGCACAATACATCATGTTCCCACACGTAAAGAGGTCATTTATAATGGACGGTCTAATGATTAAATGCACTTATGGGAGACCTTTGTTAGTTTATGAAGCATATAGTGGCTGTGAAGATGACAAGGATTCTGGGTAATGCTATGTAGATTAGACAGCAGAGGTTGCAGGTTAAGCTTGCTCTTTGAGTGTTGGTTCTTGGTGCCCTTTGTAATTCACACTATAAAGGGATGCAATTCCTCCTGATTTGCTTAATATTAGTATTTATAAGTGTATACATCCTACTGCGGCCCTCCTGCCGTTTCTGGACTCCAACTACCATCATTCTAGAAAGCTAGTGGAGAATGATGGGATTTGTAGTTCAGCAGATGTTGGAAGCCTATGGTATAGACCAGGGGGAGGCAACGTTTGGTACTCCAGATGCTGTGGACTACATTTCCCTTGATGCTTTAAGAGCATTATAGGAGATGTAGTATACAACATCTGGAGTGCCAAAGGCTGCCTGACCCTAGTCTAGTCTATACCTGCCAACCTTTCAAGACAGGATGCCTGGATATGGTGGGGGCGGAGTCAAAATGGCATGGGGTTACATAACATTCCGTGAACCTGTGAGATTGAGCATACCTAATACAGGTACTGGGTGTTTGGAGATCATTTTCTGCTTCTTTTGGCCACACATGTCTAATACACATAGACGGCAGCCCCAAAACTGTCAAAACAGGACCCAAAGATTGTGACTGTTTCATCATATCCAGGCGTGTTGGCAACTATAGTATAGTTCCTGTTCACTGAATTAAACCACATTTTAGTTGTCACTTTAGAGGCTCAAAACATTACTGAAAAAAATAAATAATGGTGTATTAAAATATGAATTCCAGATTACTGCATGGTGTGTGCCAGAGGAATACTGCATCCATGACACGTTTCCAAGGACAGGATGAGAGGTCCCAGAATGAGGGAGCAGCGGCTGTGGGGGTCCACCACCTACCTTTAAACTGCTGCAGAATGTGCCCTGTTATATTGCATATTTCAATGTTTTTTTCTGTAGATCATGTAATGTACGAAGCACCTGACTTTAAAACTATAAAATAATACTGAGGTCCTGGATTTGCAGCATTGCTGATTACCTGAAGCACATGCAGTCATAAAAGAGCATTTAATAATTGCTTTTGTGCTTAATGATGCTAATTACAAGTTTAGCTATTGGAATCCTGACAACTGCAAAGAAAATATTTACTACACTGGTCAGCAGACAGGCAGTCAAAAAACAACGGCCATCCCTCACAAAATTGTCCCTCCTTCCCCCCAGGCACTTCCTAAGGTCCTTATTCCATACCCAAAATGCCACCACGCCACGCATGCATGATAGTACTGGCTCTTGACTGATCCCCGCCCCCCCGGAACACTTTTTTTCCCCAGGGCCCATTCATTCTTGGGGGCCCAAAGCAGCTGTCCCGTGGGCCCTTGGTACCCGTGTCACTGTCTCACATGGAGACAGTCACGATCGGGCAGCAACCGGCAGATCCGCATCCAGCTTCTAGTCACAGCCGCCAGAAAAGACGTCACGTAATATCCGGTGGGTGTATTACCTGCAGCCAGGAAGAACCAATGCTGAGGCGACCAGAAGCATCCAGGTAAGTACTGGGGAAGGGAGAGTAGGGGAGGATTGGCTATTACTGGACAAATTATCAGTGGCATATTAATGGACAAATTATCATTGGGCTATTAATGGACAAATTATCAGTGGATATTAATGGACATATTATCAGTGGGCTATTAATGGACATATTATCAGTGGGCTATTAATGGACATATTATCAGTGGGCTATTAATGGACATATTATCAGTGGGCTATTAATGGACATATTATCAGTGGGCTATTAATGGACATATTATCAGTGGGCTATTAATGGACATATTATCAGTGGCTATTAATGGACATATTATCAGTGGGCTATTAATGGACATATTATCAGTGGTATATTAATGGACAAATTATCATTGGGCTAATAATGGACATATTATCAGTGGCATATTAATGGACAAATTATCATTGGGCTATTAATGGACATATTATCAGTGGGCTATTAATGGACATATTATCAGTGGGCTATTAATGGACATATTATCAGTGGCATATTAATGGACAAATTATCATTGGGCTAATAATGGACATATTATCAGTGGCTATTAATGGACATATTATCAGTGGGCTATTAATGGACATATTATCAGTGGGCTATTAATGGACATATTATCAGTGGGCTATTAATGGACAAGTTATCAGTGGGCTATTAATGGACATATCAGTGGCTATTAATGGACAAATTATCAGTGGCTATTAATGGACATATTATCAGTGGCTATTAATGGACATATTATCAGTGGCTATTAATGGACATATTATCAGTGGGTTATTAATGGACATATTATCAGTGGTTATTAATGGACATATTATCAGTGGATATTAATGGACAAATTATCAGTGGCTATTAATGAACATATTATCAGTGGGCTATTAATGGACAAATTATCATTGGGCTATTAATGGTCATATTATCAGTGGGCTATTAATGGTCATATTATCAGTGGCTATTAATGGACATATTATCAGTGGGCTATTAATGGTCATATTATCAGTGGCTATTAATGGACATATTATCAGTGGGTTATTAATGGACATATTATCAGTGGTTATTAATGGACATATTATCATTGGGCTATTACTGGACAAATTATCAGCGGCTATTAATGGACATATTATCATTGGGCTATTACTGGACAAATTATCAGTGGCTATTAATGGACATATTATCATTGGGCTATTACTGGACAAATTATCAGTGGGCTATTAATGGACATATTATCAGTGGGCTATTAATGGACATATTATCAGTGGGCTATTAATGGACATATTATCAGTGGCTATTAATGGACATATTATCAGTGGGCTATTAATGGACATATTATCAGTGGGCTATTAATGGACATATTATCAGTGGCTATTAATGGACATATTATCAGTGGGCTATTAATGGACATATTATCAGTGGGCTATTAATGGACATATTATCAGTGGGCTATTAATGGACATATTATCAGTGGCTATTAATGGACATATTATCAGTGGGCTATTAATGGACATATTATCAGTGGCTATTAATGGACATATTATCAGTGGGCTATTAATGGACATATTATCAGTGGGCTATTAATGGACATATTATCAGTGGTTATTAATGGACATATTATCAGTGGCTATTAATGGACATATTATCAGTGGGCTATTAATGGACATATTATCAGTGGTTATTAATGGACATATTATCAGTGGCTATTAATGGACATATTATCAGTGGCTATTAATGGACATATTACCAGTGGCTATTAATGGACATATTATCAGTTGCTATTAATGGACATATTATCAGTGGGCTATTACTGGACATATTATCAGTGGGCTATTATTGGACATATTATCAGTGGGCTATTATTGGACAAATTATCAGTGGGCTATTAATGGACATATTATCAGTGGATATTAATGGACATATTATCAGTGGGCTATTAATGGACATATTATCAATGGGCTATTAATGGACATATTATCAGTGGCTATTAATGGACATATTATCAGTGGGCTATTAATAGACATATTATCAGTGGCTATTAATGGACATATTATCAGTGGGCTATTAATGGACATATTATCAGTGGCTATTAATGGACATATTATCAGTGGGCTATTAATGGACATATTATCAGTGGATATTAATGGACATATTATCAGTGGGCTATTAATGGACATATTATCAGTGGCTATTAATGGACATATTATCAGTGGGCTATTAATGGACATATTATCAGTGGGCTATTAATGGACATATTATCAGTGGGCTATTAACGGACATATTATCAGTGGGCTATTAATGGACATATTATCAGTCGGCTATTAATGGACACATTATCAGTGGGCTATTAATGGACATATTATCAGTGGCTATTAATGGACATATTATCAGTGGCTATTAATGGACAAATTATCAGTGGCTATTAATGGACATATTATCAGTGGCTATTAATGGACATATTATCAGTGGGCTATTAATGGACAAATTATCAGTGGGCTATTAATGGACATATTATCAGTGGTTATTAATGGACATATTATCAGTGGCTATTAATGGACATATTATCAGTGGCTATTAATGGACATATTATCAGTGGCTATTAATGGACATATTATCAGTTGCTATTAATGGACCTATTATCAGTGGGCTATTATTGGACATATTATCAGTGGGCTATTATTGGACAAATTATCAGTGGGCTATTAATGGACATATTATCAGTGGATATTAATGGACATATTATCAGTGGGCTATTAATGGACATATTATCAATGGGCTATTAATGGACATATTATCAGTGGCTATTAATGGACATATTATCAGTGGGCTATTAATAGACATATTATCAGTGGCTATTAATGGACATATTATCAGTGGGCTATTAATGGACATATTATCAGTGGCTATTAATGGACATATTATCAGTGGGCTATTAATGGACATATTATCAGTGGATATTAATGGACATATTATCAGTGGGCTATTAATGGACATATTATCAGTGGGCTATTAATGGACATATTATCAGTGGGCTATTAATGGACATATTATCAGTGGGCTATTAACGGACATATTATCAGTGGGCTATTAATGGACATATTATCAGTCGGCTATTAATGGACACATTATCAGTGGGCTATTAATGGACATATTATCAGTGGCTATTAATGGACATATTATCAGTGGCTATTAATGGACAAATTATCAGTGGCTATTAATGGACATATTATCAGTGGCTATTAATGGACATATTATCAGTGGGCTATTAATGGACAAATTATCAGTGGGCTATTAATGGACATATTATCAGTGGTTATTAATGGACATATTATCAGTGGCTATTAATGGACATATTATCAGTGGCTATTAATGGACATATTATCAGTGGCTATTAATGGACATATTATCAGTTGCTATTAATGGACCTATTATCAGTGGGCTATTATTGGACATATTATCAGTGGGCTATTATTGGACAAATTATCAGTGGGCTATTAATGGACATATTATCAGTGGATATTAATGGACATATTATCAGTGGGCTATTAATGGACATATTATCAATGGGCTATTAATGGACATATTATCAGTGGCTATTAATGGACATATTATCAGTGGGCTATTAATAGACATATTATCAGTGGCTATTAATGGACATATTATCAGTGGGCTATTAATGGACATATTATCAGTGGCTATTAATGGACATATTATCAGTGGGCTATTAATGGACATATTATCAGTGGATATTAATGGACATATTATCAGTGGGCTATTAATGGACATATTATCAGTGGGCTATTAATGGACATATTATCAGTGGGCTATTAATGGACATATTATCAGTGGGCTATTAACGGACATATTATCAGTGGGCTATTAATGGACATATTATCAGTCGGCTATTAATGGACACATTATCAGTGGGCTATTAATGGACATATTATCAGTGGCTATTAATGGACATATTATCAGTGGCTATTAATGGACAAATTATCAGTGGCTATTAATGGACATATTATCAGTGGCTATTAATGGACATATTATCAGTGGGCTATTAATGGACAAATTATCAGTGGGCTATTAATGGACATATTATCAGTGGTTATTAATGGACATATTATCAGTGGCTATTAATGGACATATTATCAGTGGCTATTAATGGACATATTATCAGTGGCTATTAATGGACATATTATCAGTTGCTATTAATGGACCTATTATCAGTGGGCTATTATTGGACATATTATCAGTGGGCTATTATTGGACAAATTATCAGTGGGCTATTAATGGACATATTATCAGTGGATATTAATGGACATATTATCAGTGGGCTATTAATGGACATATTATCAATGGGCTATTAATGGACATATTATCAGTGGCTATTAATGGACATATTATCAGTGGGCTATTAATAGACATATTATCAGTGGCTATTAATGGACATATTATCAGTGGGCTATTAATGGACATATTATCAGTGGCTATTAATGGACATATTATCAGTGGGCTATTAATGGACATATTATCAGTGGATATTAATGGACATATTATCAGTGGGCTATTAATGGACATATTATCAGTGGGCTATTAATGGACATATTATCAGTGGGCTATTAATGGACATATTATCAGTGGGCTATTAACGGACATATTATCAGTGGGCTATTAATGGACATATTATCAGTGGCTATTAATGGACACATTATCAGTGGGCTATTAATGGACATATTATCAGTGGCTATTAATGGACATATTATCAGTGGCTATTAATGGACATATTATCAGTGGGCTATTAATGGTCATATTATCAGTGGCTATTAATGGACAAATTATCAGTGGCTATTAATGGACATATTATCAGTGGCTATTAATGGACATATTATCAGTGGGCTATTAATGGACATATTATCAGTGGCTATTAATGGACATATTATCAGTGGGCTATTAATGGACATATTATCAGTGGGCTATTAATGGACATATTATCAGTGGCTATTAATGGACATATTATCAGTGGTATACTAATGGACATATCAGTGGGCTATTAATGGACATATTATCAGTTGCTATTAATGGACATATTATCAGTGGTATATTAATGGACAAATTATCAGTGGGCTATTAATGGACATATTATCAGTGGGCTATTAATGGACATATTATCAGTGGGCTATTAATGGACATATTATCAGTGGCTATTAATGGACATATTATCAGTGGGCTATTAATGGACATATTATCAGTGGCATATTAATGGTCATATTATCAGTGGCTATTAATGGACATATTATCAGTGGCTATTAATGGACATATTATCAAAAATAACTTATGCTTAATTTTAAGATGGCATCAAGTGTAAACGTCTTAAATAGAAATGTTTTAATGAAAAAATACAAATAAAGTACCATACTGAGTCCTCGTTGTTCTGTATGATTCTATAAGTGGCAGCATTTTGTTTACCATCTTGGGTCAGATGAAGGAAGATCTGATCTAAGATTCTAAACAACATATGATAGAAACTTTAAAATACATAAAGGGGATCAACACAGTAAAGGAGGAGAGTACCGTATTCGCTGGAATATAAGACCCTGATTATAAGACGACCCCCCAAACTTTGGAAATGCCTTTAGGAAAAGAACTAAAAGCCTGAATATAAGACTTCCCTATAGGACAAAAAAGTTTAACTTGTATATATTTACTTGTAAATTGCTTTTTCATATTTAATAAAATTATGATATTAAAAAAAATGAATTTATGGACAAAAAAAATGCACATTTTTGGTGCGTGCATTGCGCAGACATCCACCAGCTGATTTGAGGTCTGATTATAAGATGAACCTCGAATTTAAGACAAGGGGACTTTTTTTAGCGAATTTGCTCTGAAAAATATTCGAGCAAATACGGTATATTTAAAAGAAGAAAAAGAATCACAACAAGAGGACATTTGGATCTATTCACTAAAAAAGTCAAATTTGGCACCCGAGCGTCTAAAATAGCTTTAATATTTTATTTATTTCATTAAAGCATTTTTATTTAAAATGTATACACTTGATGCAATATTTCCAGTAAACAGAACTTTTTTCCCTGACAGTTGACCTTTAAACCCTTTGCAACTGTTGCCGACATAAGACAGACCTAGTTTGTCCTGCAGTAGGATAAGCATTAGGGTTACATAGAAATAAGGGTTAGAGTTACATTAAGGTTAGGGATAGCTTAAGAGTTAGAATTGGGGTTAGGATTGGGGTCCTGTAGGGGGAAATGGTTAAGAAACAAAAACTACTTTTATTTATTGTCCCATAACTTGCAAAAAACAACAGAAACACATGTAAACATGGCATATTTCTAAACTCAGGAAAACATTTAGAAACTATTTAGAAACTATGGTCTTTTTTACTGTTTCCAATTTTGTAACAGATTTTTCAGATCAAAGTTAGAAAATGCTTGTGTTTTTAAAAACAACAACATTTTATCATATTTTATGATCTTTTGTAGTAGATAATATATTATGAAAATAATGATATCTAAATAAAGCCCTTTCTATGCTGAGAATATAAAATTTGTGTGTACAGTACATGAGAAAGAAGAAAATTACAGCTAGACACAAACACCGCAGAAATACTAAAACAGCCCATGTCACCAAGGGAAAGACATGGCCACAAAGTAATGTCAAGAGGTTACAAATATATAGACCATGGTATTGACTCCTTAGAGTTAACAATGGCTTCAAGTCAACATTTTAACGGCTGGGTGGTAAATCTATGCAAACAAGCTTTTTTAAATGCCTGTTAATACATCGAGCGAGGGAATTATAGCTTGATAAACCCATAAGGCCCCAGTCTAAAACCCTTGTTAGTTATATTGGGTAATAACAGATTTACACCTATTCACATACCAAAAACTCTGTTACTGTGTTATCAGCATCTATGAACTGGAGGCATTGGGGTTATACTGAGGACAAAGCGGAGTTAAATAAGTTGCAATTATTCCGTAATTATCAAAGAAATTCCATACCGTTCTCTCTTATATATGTAAAACTTTATCCCAAAACAGTACCTGTTTAATTTCAGGAAATCTCCCACCTACTATGATGCCACCAAATCTTCTAAACATTATCTAATACCCAAATGACCCGCGGAAAGGCCTATTCACAACAATGGCTTGCATATTTTTATGATTTTCCAAGAGCTTCCAATCCAATTTCTCATTATGCCTTAAATACTTCCCTGCCTCTTACCCTATTAGTCCATTAGCATGAGATAATTAGCTCTGTGAATTAAGTATTAATAACCAAGTAATCACAGCAATCAATCAATGGTTTTAATAGCAACCCATGTACCCAAGGGTTTGTGCCGTATATAGTTAAGAAAAATGGACCGAACCAAGGGTATAAATAGTTTAGTGTTATTGTAAAGAATAATTCTATTCAGAATTCTTTGAATTTTTTTACAATCTTTAGCTTAAAGGTAATATTCGGCGAATAAAGGAATAATGTAAACTGATTAATAAATGTAATAAACAAAAGTAATATTAAGTGATTAAAAGCTAAAAATATATGTTGCAAAAAAGTGTTTATGAGAGAGTATTATTTCCAATAAAAGACCGGTGGCCAAATATTTATAATTAATAAGTGTAATTTTGTATTTTGTTGGAAACTGTGAGGTCCTTACTATGTGTGCTTGTTTGTATATTCACATCAGGCAGATTTGTGGTGTGCAGATGGAGAATTAAATCGTTGGTTGACCACCATCAAGTTCAGACCATCCGCACAGCCATATTGGACTCACTAAGATACTTATAAAGTCATCTCTTGAATCCAAGGCAGTCAGACTCACCATCGATCAAAATGACATTATCTATTTTTCACTTGTGATAATCCTGTATGCATGGCATATCTAGAAAAGCATCCAACTGATTTTTCACTATATTGATTGAATTAGCCAAAACGACTTCAGATGGCAGCAGGGTCAAAACTGGCATTGCCCATGGTGGACATTTACTGGGGTCTGTGATGGAATATTTAATAATGCTCTATGGAGCCTTCACTACCTTGTACGGACACTTTGTCTAACCTCTTGACTGTACATGACTTTTCCTTACCCGCCTAGGTTTTTTGGATTCTCCCATTTATTCCTTGCCTTGTACCATGGCCCTGTGCTTATCCCCCTTTGTGCATTCATTCACTATCACTAGGCTTTCTCCATTTAGGTCAGTGTTCTTATCACACATATTGGTTATATAATCGTTAAATCTAAGCTCCATCGGCAATTCCCAGTTTATTCAGGTATTATGAACCTTAAACATGCATTGTGTAAATACGGGCAGTATGTCAGACCGCGTAACGCAAGCTCCCGTCACATGTCCGGCACCATGATCACATGTTAGTGACATGTCACCTATAATTGTTGCTTTGCAAGTGTGTGTTTTGCCGGCTGCGGTAATCACAGCTAATTTCGGCATGCTAAAAATTCATGATCCAGGAATAATTCAAAGTGCTAAAATACAAATCATTCAATAAAACAATTTAATGGAAGGGATAGAACAGTCCCATAGTTACTGCTGTACCATCTGCCAAAATAAATCTGCATGTAGCCTGGGAGAAGAGCTACAGGGTAAATAAAAATACATTTTAAAAAAAATCTGAGTATTTCAAAGCATAATGGGTTATATTTATGTGTGAATAAAACAAACATTAAAACAGGAAAAAAAAAAAAAAAGAATTTAAATAGTAAAAACGTATCCAGGTCATTGGAAATGGGCTCGCGCTCCTTAAAAGATCCTAATGTATGAGTCTGGACAAACACGTGTTTTATTTGGCCTAAATATAGTTACATGATGGTAACAGATCCTTATATAGTTATTCTTGTGCCCAAAAAAAGAGAATATATTTTAATGCCTTTCAATATAGTTTTACAGAAAAACATTTAGAAAAAAAAATTAGCCAGACACAGACAGTGGTACATTACAGTTCCCCTCATTATATAGCTAGCCAGACATTAACAGTGGTATATCATATCTCCCATCAGTATATGGTTAGCCAGACATTGGCGATGGTATAGCATAGTTTCTATCAGTATGTACTGTATGTAGCTAGCCAGCTAATAAGTAGATATTAATGGCAAATTAAGTATTTAGAACTATATAGACACAAAATAAATAGCAAAAATAGAAACATGTATGGCACTTTTACAAATATGCGCATATGGGGGTGATGACTAAACAGTGAGCGCATGCAGATAACGCCAAATACAGGTGTTGAGAGACTGCACCGCTTGCGCCAGTTCCGCAGGTCTGGGTTGTGCTGGCGTCCCACCCATGAGCAGTCCATGACCAGCCCATGCATAAAGGATCAGGTGCTGAAAAATACTTGATTAGTGTCCACGATCCTCTGCCAAATTCTGGTGGAGGATCTTCTCCGGCACTGAACGGTGCCAGGATATTATCACTTCCCAACAATTCATATTGCTGGAGATTTTATACATAACCTCCATAGGTTATCAGTCTAGTTATGCATCATAAGGCCATGGTATCACCTCTATGGCCACTCAACTGTGTGCACCTGAGGATTCCAGTCGCCACACCCTAGTTACTTCTCTGAGTGGCAAGCGTAAAGATGATACGCATACGGCTGACACAACTTGCCGTATTGGGGGAGTTGGCTTTTTCTTTTACTTTAGTTCCATGTACGGCCACTAGGTGTGTCAGGAGCTAAATGTTTCCCTTGCTTTTGTTAGATGGTTTCCATACACAGCCTATAGATTATAGGTACCAAAAGTGGTGTATGATATTATTTCTCTGGGCTATTAGAGGTCATTTCACATCTAGGGCAAAGTTCTAAAAGCAGAATTGTAGTGTTTACATTCAGTGGCACTACTGCACCCTATTCCATATTGAATCTCACCTGCAACCCATTGATTCGGGTTAATTTGTAATGAATGGTTCATTTTGCGCATGCATTAATTGTCTGGTTTCATTTTGCGATAACATTTTGATTGACGCATTTCGGATTGGTTAAGTGCCTCTTCTAGGCAAGTTCATACATTAAACGAAAAGTATGTCTTTAAAGTATGTGGTGTCAGCTGTTTATGACATCACCTTGTGGATTGATTCGCAAGTTACATATGTCCCATTAGGCACATTTAAGAGATTGGCATCAAAGCACCTGATGAAGTCTAGCAGCACGTTGGGCTAGCTTCTATTTATTTCTGTTGGCTGTTGGTATATCACTGCCTACTTTATGTGGATACACTGATAACTGGCACAGTGGGAGGGTGCTAAGCTTGGAGTAATGTCCATACCAGTGCCAGCTTGACTTGGACCCTCAGACCACGCGTCCACAGGATTGTAACAGCTGAAATATCAAGATGTCAGCAATATGCATTCTCCATCGTGAGGGAGGGAGGCGAGATCCCTTTTTTGGGGTGCTTTGTTCTATGCAATAATATTTTATGGATTTTTTTTAAATACATTTTACTTGTGAGTGATATTCCAGTAAATTATATGTTCTTTTATATTTTAATGGTGTGTATGACCTCATATAGGTGACGCCACAAATATTTAAAACACATTTGTTTTTTTTTAGTAGAATTGCAGGCACGTACATCGATTGACACTTTGTAACAGTTTGTTTCTGTTCTACGTTCACAAAACAAAGTTTAGGTGAGGAAGTCATTTTAACCTAAAAAGTTGGACCATACCAACTAAACATATCGAGGGAGATTGGGGCATATGGACATAAATGGGAACATGTTATAGATATGCCCACACCCAGTATAAGAATGTAACCTTGAATGTCATAAATGGTAACGGCCCACTAACTGGCCTGTAACTTGACCGTTGGGCTGCAGAGGAGAATCATGAGAACGGGAATCCGTCGATGGCATGTCTATCCATAATTCCCTTAGAGAGAAAAAAATAAATAAAACGTGGCTGTGTTTTTCTTCTTCTTTAAATTTATCATAAAACGTCAAGGTTCCCTTTGATTACCAGCAGGGAAAGCATGAAACTGCACTCTGGGGAGGCACGCCAGGGGTTAAACCTTTATCAGAACACGAAAATAGAACATTTTCCGAATCCTGACCGACAAATAGATGGGAAATGTTCTTCCTTTTTTCTCTTTCTTTCTTTTCGATCTGCCATAGTTATCCCTTTAAAGAACGCCAGAATTGCTCCATCAGCCAAAATATAAAATAAATTATAAATAAAAAAAAAAAAATTAACATTTGGATGTGAAACGCGAAGGTGATATGAAAGGGTTTTTTATCAGTTCACAAGAGGACAGTGACTTCTTGGATTAGCTGCGAATCCCTCATGAAAGCAGAAATGTAGAATATATAATTTATCCTGTAACTGTAGCTAATCAGTGACTGTGTTATCGGTGTTCCTCAGGCCTCTTTATGTGATAAGCGTTTAACATGTCCTTATCCTGTCCGTCCTGTCGGATTTTACCATTTGGAAAAGGCTGAGTCTCAACATGCGTAAAGGCTCTTAGCCAAGTGATGTGGATTTTATGAATGTGAAAGATCCCTCGTCGAGAGAACCAGCAAAGTACAATCCCCTGTCAAGCTAAGGCTTTATTTATAGTTTATTTAAAATAGTGCGGCGTTCGTGCATTAAGGAAAGTTTTACATCAACTTAAATGATACTTATTTAATGTGTATTATCTTGAAAAAATATATTATTTGTTTATTTTAAGTCTGTAATATAAAATACCATTATACAAGTTTTACTATCTTGACTACTGAGAGGAGTAGTTTGGAGAGCTGAGCAGATTTGCAAATCTGTCTCTCACCATACATAATATTTGTATTTTTTAGTTACACTATGGATTTTTTTTTTTTTTCTACACAATGACATGAGTCCCTATTTGGAATTTACTATTTAGTTAAACAATATAAATCCCGTGCCTCTGGCATCCCACAAGATCTTCCTTATAAAAAAAACGCAGATCAAGGTGACCATATTTGATTAACATTTAGACTGCTAGTGTTATTTTATATCGTTACCTCTGGCAGGTGCTACCATTGAAATATATATAATTCATATTATTTAATTGTGTTTGTTTATGAAGAATCATCCCTCTGGGAGCCTCTACCTTCACAGACACTGCATTATGAAAAGCTCTGTGTCTTAGCAGAGGTCTGAGATCAATGTCCCACTGTTATCTATCTTCAGTTTCAGAGCCTCTAAAACCCCAAATGATTGGTACGTTCATAATAGTTTTCTTCTATCATTGTCTTCTGCTACAGCTCCACACTGTGATTCAACTATGCCAGGGAATAAATAAGCTGCTGCTCCTTTACTAGGGAGTAAAAGGTACTGGTACTCTCCTATACTAGGGAATAAAAGGTTCTGGTACTCTCCTATACTAAAGAATAAAAGGTTCCGGTACTCTCCTATACTAGGGAATAAAAGGTTCTGGTACTCTCCTATACTAGGGAATAAAAGGTTCCGGTACTCTCCTATACTAGGGAATAAAAGATTTCGGTACTCTCCTATACTAGGGAATAAAAGGTTCTGGTAGTCTCCTATACTAGGGAATAAAAGGTTCTGGCACTCTCCTATACTAGGGAATAAAAGGTTCTGGTACTCTCCTATACTAGGGAATAAAAGGTTCTGGTACTCTCCTATACTAGGGAATAAAAGGTTCTGGTACTCTCCTATACTAGGGAATAAAAGGTTCTGGTGCTCTCCTATACTAGGGAATAAAAGGTTCTGGTGCTCTCCTATACTAGAGAATAAAAGGTTCCGGTACTCTCCTATACTAGAGAATAAAAGGTTCTGGTACTCTCCTATACTAGGGAATAAAAGGTTCTGGCACTCTCCTATACTAGGGAATAAAAGGTTCTGGTACTCTCCTATACTAGTGAATAAAAGGTTCCGGTACTCTCCTATACTAGAGAATAAAAGGTTCCGGTACTCTAATATACTAGAGAATAAAAGGTTTTGGCACTCTCCTATACTAGAGAATAAAAGGTTCCGGTTCTCTCCTATACTAGAGAATAAAAGGTTCTGGTACTCTCCTATACTAGGGAATAAAAGGTTCTGGTACTCTCCTATACTAGGGAATAAAAGGTTCTGGTACTCTCCTATACTAGGGAATAAAAGGTTTTGGCACTCTCCTATACTAGATAATAAAAGGTTCCGGTACTCTCCTATACTAGAGAATAAAAGGTTCTGGTACTCTCCTATACTAGGGAATAAAAGGTTCTGGCACTCTCCTATACTAGGGAATAAAAGGTTCTGGTACTCTCCTATACTAGTGAATAAAAGGTTCCGGTACTCTCCTATACTAGAGAATAAAAGGTTCTGGTACTCTCTTATACTAGTGAATAAAAGGTTCCGGTATTCTCTTATACAAGAGATTAAAAGGTTCCGGTACTCTCCTATACTAGGGAATAAAAGGTTCCGGTACTCTCCTTTTCTATGGAATAAAAGGTTCCGGTACTCTCCTATACTAGGGAATAAAAGGTTTTGGTACTCTCCTATACTAGAGAATAAAAGGTTCCGGTACTCTCCTATACTAGGGAATAAAAGGTTTCGGTACTCTCCTTTTCTATGGAATAAAAGGTTTCGGTACTCAACTATAGTAGGGAATAAAAGGTTTCGGTACTCGCCTATAGTAGGGAATAAAAGATTCTGGAAAAGATTTATTCTACATATAAATGAACACATTGCAACTAACCTCAGTGAATAATTAAAGAATCATATTACCCTTGCCTTCATATGCGACAATGCAAAGTTGACATTAATTAGGCTGCAATCAAGATAGTAATTCAGTTTAATTGGATTGCCACAGTCAGGAGCGATAAACCTGTAACAATATGCTGCTGTCATTTACCGACAGCCACGAAAACGTTCCATCATGGGTTAAATGAGTGATAACCGAGCTGGAATATGCCTGAGATGGGTAATATGATGGGTCTCTATCCGCCATTTCCAGGGAGATTGGCTGGTCCTAGCTTGGAAGGTCACGTCAGCTCTTGGACCTTCACAAGTACAAGTTCATCCAAAGCAAGTTTACAGAACAATCCAACTTGAAAATGACCTGGCTTTTATCATGTATGTATAACGATCAACAACAAGGGATTTATTCAGCAACATGTGAATGTTTGTATTATAAATTATCTTTTATGGACATAAATAACTTTCACCTGCTCTCTGCAGTAGAATCCCGAATTATGCACACGTCTGAATTATACATCGCGCATGGCAGCATATACAAAGTATATGTGTGCCTTACAAAATGGCTGAATACACACATAAGGAATCAGCTATAGGAGGAGATAAAGAGTGATTGAACCCTAAAATAAAAATGTCCCATATGAAAGGTTTCTCCGAATGCTTACCTTTTATCCTGCTCTAATATGCTGCATCAGGCACCTTACCTATACATTTTCATTATGTTTTGTGTTCTATTTTCTACTCCAGCGTCAACATCTTGTGTTTGTGTCACTGTCCTCCTGCTCATTCCTACTATAGTGTAAAACCTCCTAGTTGTATTTATGAGCATTCACATTCACTCTTGCTCCACTGCCATCCTTACTAACTGTTCATATTAACATTCACATACATGTTTGCATTTTCATTCACACACACTTTCCTCCCTCCCATCTTACATGATTGACACACAGACACACCACTAGGACCGGCTGACAGTCACCGGATCGTCTCGATGAAGCAGCAGCAGCTTCACTAAATGACACCGACTGTGGGATATCGTGTGAATGGTACTTTGCAGAAGTACCATCGAAAATATGATACAAAACGGAGAAATGGCATTTCACATATCATTTTTTTGTGTGGATTTCCTCCTTTTTTAAGGTAAAATCTGTTCAGTTGAATAGCAAGAAAACTATAGCAATTCAAAACGTGAGAGGGATGGCAGCTTACAAAACAAATAACAAGACAGTGGAATTTTTGTTGCTGCTTGGCATGGGCATTTAATGCCAGGTGGCTTTGGTGCCACTGAACATTATTGCCAAGTGTGATTCTGAGAAAGCCAACCAGCTAAATGGGAATAAAGCACTTTATCCTGTTTAATATTCCGCTTTCAGATTTTTTTTGTGACAGTTATTTACTTTGGGAATTAATATATTGTCCCCGTAACTTCCCCTCCCTATGCTTTTTCTAGTGACCCAATTATTTACACAACAGTAAGGTTTCCTGAGCAGATAAATGACTTCTTTACCCATCAATTAACAGCAGCGAGTTCCTCTCTGTCAGTAACAAACCCAGAGTTGTTGTTTTTTTCGTGGGGGGTTTGTGCTCCGACAGCCAAGTTCGTTTAATGGGTCGAGCTGGTATTTCTTTTTTCCTTTCCAGAAGAAACAAACTGACTGTGCAAGAGCGGCGCTAGCTCTTATTTACCGAGCGGCTCACAGATCAGAGGGGCATGCAGACATGCAGGGTGCGCGTCACTGCCCCTTATTACCTTTAGCTCCCCACTGTTCCGCATTACTAAGAGGCAATAAGGAATCTGTCGACAGGAAACGCTTTGTTGTCAAGCAAGAGGGATTCTTGGAGTCTAAACAGTGTTTGCACTGGCAGTCCACAGCCCCGAGCGATGTGCTGGCTATACATACACATATTACATTCACAAGCTCGAGATCGTAGCCCAGAATGGATGGCGGTGCTCATATAAGCAATGAATCACAAAACGGAGAGTTGATTGTAGAATAGTAATTCCAAACCTACTACGTATGTGGTCCTGTAATAATTTAGGACTTCCTCGGGAGTCTGACTTCACGACCTCTAAAAATATTAACCCTAGAAGTAAAGTCCTTCAACGCCATATTTTAATAGAAGTTGTAACCATGGATAGGCAAACGGTCGGTACAAGGGCTCCATTCTCTGTGCCAAGGTCAGTGAAGGTCCATAGAAGACCATTAAATTGCACTTCACAAAGTTTGGTAAATACCGGTGCTTTGTAACATTCAGACACATCAGCTGATAAGCACTTTCCTCACTGTAACCGTTCATACAAGCAGACAGCTACACAGAGCGGCACTCATGGGCATTCTGCTTAATCACAGTTCCAAGGACTTGAATCAACAACGATGGACTGATTCTACACAATAGGCTAATTGGAGAGTATGGATACTGCTGATGTCACTATTTTCAATGTAAAACCAGTGGTATCTGGAGGGTAAAATACTGGCGACAGTGAAGACCTCAGTCATCTCTGCTTTTCGCTCCTCTCTCAAGTAATGACTCAAGTAGCGTCGGAATGGTGGTCTGCGCCAACACTACGCACCCCGCCCCGCAAGACTCAGTTCTGATGTTGGCACGCAAAGCAGGTTCTGTTAGGGAGCTCACTTGATACCCCATAATGAGCCTTGCACTGCTTCACTGGTGCCACTGTCGGACTTCACCCCCTGGCATCCTGGCACCTGGGGGTATAAGACCCAAATCGCCGCCGGTGGCAAATAAATACAGGAGAGATTTCACTTCCCTTTCAAGTAAAAATAAATGCATTTCATACCAAAAACATACAATTTCTTTTATTTTGCGGACTCAATTTTCCAAAAGACAAAATGTTCCAGCACCTATTATATAAATATATATGTACCTATGTAATTCTTTTTTATTTTTATTTTTTTCTACTGACAAGAAATGTGTGAACCAGACCCTGACTTGGCTGGCCAGCTGGCTATCAGAAAACACAGAGGATGAACCAATCATTTTGTTTAGTGGGAAAGGAAAACCGACGTTTTCATGCCGTCGAAATCTGAACTTATTTCACCAGTGTGAGCTTCTCCACTTGTCAACTATTAGCATAATAATGTTTTGCCACAATAAGAAGATTGGTAATTTTTCTCAGCGCGGAGAGGATCGAAGTTTTAAGCTGGTGTGTGTTATCTGCGCACAAGCCGATTGACTTGTGATATAGGCCTCTTTTTAAAAAGTCCTCCGTCTGTCTGCGTCGTGTAATGAATTCTGTCACTCTCAATTGTGTTTCTGAGCCGTGAGCAGAGCAGGAAGTAAACCTGCAGTCAGCTCTTATTATGATAGGAAGGACATTCCCATATGCAGTTTGAAGGCACTTATGAGGTTGTGTTGTCTGTTTGCTGCCAGTTCTCGGGCTCGTCAATGTTCTCCTCAGGATGGAACCCGTTTAATCAGTGAACTGGTCTCGGTTCCTTAAGCACAGAGGGGAAAACACCAATTTACTGCTGCACTGGAATCACAGACGCGGTCATAAAATGATCCCTGTCAATTATACAAAAAGAAACCTCCGAGAGAGACAGAGAGAGAGAAAGAGAGATAGAGAGAGAGTGACAGAGCAAGAGAGACAGAGAGAGAGAGACACAGAGAGAGAGCGCGAGAGAAAGCAAGAGAGACAGAGAGAGAGAAAGAGAGATAGAGAGAGAGAGAGAGACAGAGAGAGAGAAAGAGAGATAGAGAGAGAGAGAGAGAGAGACAGAGAGAGAGAGAGAGAGAGAAAAAGCAAGAGAGACAGAGAGAGAGAGAGAGAGAGAGAGAGAAAGAGAGAGCGAGAGAGAAAGAGAGACAGAGAGAGAAAGAGAGCGAGAGAGACAGAGAGAGAGAGACACAGAGAGAGAGCGCGAGAGAAAGCAAGAGAGACAGAGAGAGAGATATAGAGAGTGAAAGAGCAAGAGAGACAGAGAGAGATCGAGAGACAGAGAGCAAGAGAGAGAGAGAAAGAGTAAGAGAGACAGAGAGAGATAGAGATAGAGAGAGCGAGAGCAAGAGAGAAAGAGTGAGAAATAGCAAGAGAGACAGAGAGAGAAAGAGCAAGAGAGACAGAGAGAGAAAGGGCAAGAGAGACAGAGAGAGCTTGAGAGAGAGCACATATTTGCTCCTGTATATGTGAATATAGTGGGTTTTAGAGTCAGATTTGCTCTTTTTTATGTACTTTAAATTGTACTGCAGTATTATTTTCGTGTGTGATACAAATACTTATGTAGATTTACACAGAAAATATATAATTTAAAGAGACAGTAAATGCTTATAATAAGTATACTCTGTAGAACACACAGGGCTCACTACCTGATGTATCAATCAGTCTCTGTTCATCTAACATAGTCTGCAATTCCCTTTTATGCTCTGTATCAAGTAAATTACTGCCACAGTATAAATAAATAAATGTCAGTCTAAGCTAATGAGTAATGCTGGTCTACATAGGTGTCCAGATTTTTTCCATTAATAGTGTTAAATAAGCATAGCTGGTATAGTGAGATTTTTGATTCCCTATTTGTTAGATTAGGATGACTACAAGTGGATCAGTGGATGGAGCGTAGAGGGAGCTCTGCCTCCTTTGGGGCACATTCTATCTTCCTTCCTTTCTTGCCTAGTTTGAGGTCAAACCTTGCCCCTTGGTAATTTAATACAGGCTACATTTCCCATAGATCCCACCCTCTAGGTCAGGGGCGTCCAACATGCGGCCCGCGGGACATCGAGGTGCGGCCCGCGCGAGAGCTGCAGCGGTTACCGCACCTCCCACTGTATGTGTAGGTAGAAGCAGCCTCGGGGAACTAAATTTCCCGACAGAATGCTGCACATCATGTCGGGCGCATTATCCCTCCTCTACCCTGCGCGTGACGTCATGTGCACGGGTCAGAGGGAGGGAAGACAGAAAAAACACACCGCTGGAGCTTCCTTGGCTGGAAGCCCCATCATGAGCCGGGGTAACAAAAAAAAAGAGATCTGTGTGTCCATGTCTGTAAGAGACTATCTCTGTGTGTGTAAGTGTGACTCATTGTATGTGTGTGTGTAAGTGTGACTCATTGTATGTGTGTGTAAGTGTGACCGTTGTATGTGTGTGCGTAAGTGTGACTCATTGTATGTGTGAGTGACTCATTGTATGTGTGTGTGACTCATTGTATGTGTGTGTGTAAGTGTGACTCATTGTATGTGTGTGTGTAAGTGTGACTCATTGTATGTGTGTGTGTGTGTAAGTGTGACTCGTTGTATGTGTGTGCGTAAGTGTGACTCATTGTATGTGTGTGTGTAAGTGTGATTCATTGTATGTGAGAGTGACTCATTGTTTGTGTGTGTGTAAGTGTGACTCGTTGTATGTGTGTGTGTAAGTGTGACTCTGTGTGTGTGTGTATAAGTGTGACTCTGTGTGTGTGTGTGCAGGTGTGACTGTGTGTGTAAAGTGCCACTCTGTTTAAAAGATTATAAACGTACATACAATAAAAGTTGACCAGCACTATTTTAAATAAATAATCATAAATACAACAATAATATACCCTCAAAGGACTAAGAAATGGAAAAAAAAAAAGAAATACAGAAAAACAATAATTAAAAGTCCAGTTTACTTTATTTTAAATACATATTTAAAGAGGAAAACATAATATTATTACTTGAGATAATTAATATCCTTAAATATGTGTGTTAGTCTGACTCTGCGATGATACAAAGATTTGCAGCAGGGTTGATATTCATGGAGGGATAAGCCAAATGGCAAATGATTTAGCTAAACTAGAAAAATGGTCAGAGCAGTGGCAACTAACACTTAATGTGGACAAGTGCAAGATTATGCACCTTGGGCGTAAAAACCCAAAAGCAGAATATAGACTATTTGGTACAGTCCTAACCTCAACATCTGAGGAAAGGGATTTAGGAGTAATAATTTCAGAGGACTTGAAGGTAGGTAGGCAATGCAATAGAGCAGCAGGAAATGCTAGCAGAATGCTTGGTGGCATAGGGAGAGGTATCAGCAGTAGAAAGAGGGAAGTGCTCATGCCATTGTACAGAGCACTGGTGAGACCTCACTTGGAGTATTGTACGCAGTACTGGAGACCGTATCTCCAGAAGGATATTGATACTTTGGAGAGAGTTCAGAGAAGGGCTACTAAACTGGTTCATGGGTTGAAGGATAAAACTTACCAGGAATGGTTAAAGCATCTTAACATGTATAGCTTGGAGGAAAGACGTAACAGGGGGGATATGATAGAAACATTTAAATACATAAAGGGAATCAACACAGTAAAGGAAGAGAGTATATTTATATGAAGATAAACTACCACAACTAGAGGACATAGTCTTAAATTAGAGGGGCAACGATTTAAAAGTAATATCAGGAAGTATTACTTTACTGAGAGGGTAGTGGATGTATGGAATAGCCTTCCAGCAGAAGTGGTAGAGGTAAACACAGTCAAGGATTTTAAGCATGCGTGGGATACATTCTATTGACGACACATTCTATGTTTCTATGTAACATACAAAATATAATTTTATAATGTACTAGACATTAAGCCCGTTAAATTAACGGGCGCTAGAACATATGTGGAGGGGGGGGGGGAGGACATAAGGAGGCAACATAGGGGCAAGCACCCTGGTGAGGGGGGGAGCCTTGAGGGCTGCCTCATCTTGATGGCAGTTGTGATCCTCCTGCTGTATTATTGATGCAGCAGGGGGATCACAACTCCCATCAAGATGAGGCAGCCCTCAAGGCTGTCTCTCTCTCCCCCCTGTACTGTCTGTCTCTCTCTCTCTCCCTTCCCCCTGTTCGGTCTCTTTCTCCCTCCCTCTGTTCTTTTTCTCTACCCCCTGTTCTTTATCTCTCTCTCCCCCTCCAGCTGTTCTGTCTCTCCCCCTCCAGCTGTTCTGTCTCTCCCCCTCCCCCTGTTCTGTCTTTCTCTCCCTCCCTCCCCCTGTCTCTCTCTCCCCCTTCCCCCTTTTCTGTCTGTCTCTCTCCCCCTTTTCTGTCTGTCTCTCTCCCCCTTCCCCCTGTTCTGTCTCTCTCTCCACCCCTGTTCTGTCTGTCTCTCACTCTCCCCCTTCCCCCTGTTCTGTCTTTCTCTCCCTCCCTCCCCGTCTGTCTCTCTCTCCCCCTGTTCTGTCTCTCTCTCCCCCTCTGTTCTGTCTGTCTCTCTCTCTCCCCCTTCCCCCTGTTCTGTCTCTCTCCCCCTCCCTCTGTTCTTTCTCTCTCCCCCCTCCAGCTGTTCTCTCTCCCCCTCCCCCTGTTCTGTCTCTCCCCCCTGCCCCTGTCTCTCTCTCCCACCCCTCCCCTTCCTTTTCCCTTCAAAGGTGGATACAAGGAGGGGGCGGAGCTAACTGGCTGAGCGGTGTAGCTCCACCCCACCCTGTGAAGCAGATCAGCGTCTGCTTCATTGGGAGCCCAGGTCAGCAAGAGAAGGTGCTGCTCGGCTCCCCATGCTTAATGCAGGCTCCATGCTTAATACAGGCTCCCCATGCTTAATGCAGGCTCCATGCTTAATACAGGCTCCCCATGCTCAATGCAGGCTCCATGCTTAATGCAGGCTCCCCATGCTTAATGCAGGCTCCATGCTTAATGCAGGCTCCCCATGCTTAATGCAGGCTCCCCATGCTTAATGCAGGCTCCATGCTTAATGCAGGCTCCCCATGCTTAATGCAGGCTCCATGCTTAATGCAGGCTCCCCATGCTTAATGCAGGCTCCATGCTTAATGCAGGCTCCCCATGCTTAATGCAGGCTCCATGCTCAATGCAGGCTCCCCATGCTTAATGCAGGCTCCCCATGCTTAATGCAGGCTCCATGCTTAATGCAGGCTCCCCATGCTTAATGCAGGCTCCATGCTTAATGCAGGCTCCATGCTTAATGCAGGCTCCCCATGCTTAGTGCAGGCTCCCCATGCTTAATACAGGCTCCCCATGCTTAATGCAGGCTCCATGCTTAATGCAGGCTCCATGCTTAATGCAGGCTCCCCATGCTTAGTGCAGGCTCCCCATGCTTAATGCAGGCTCCCCATGCTTAATGCAGGCTCCCCATGCTTAATGCAGGCTCCATGCTTAATGCAGGCTCCATGCTTAATGCAGGCTCCCCATGCTTAATGCAGGCTCCATGCTTAATGCAGGCTCCCCATGCTTAATGCAGGCTCCCCATGCTTAATGCAGGCTCCATGCTTAATGCAGGCTCCATGCTTAATGCAGGCTCCATGCTTAATGCAGGCTCCATGCTTAATGCAGGCTCCCCATGCTTAATACAGGCTCCCCATGCTTAATGCAGGCTCCCCATGCTTAATGCAGGCTCCCCATGCTTAATACAGGCTCCCCATGCTTAATGCAGGCTCCCCATGCTTAATGCAGGCTCCATGCTTAATGCAGGCTCCATGCTTAATGCAGGCTCCCCATGCTTAATGCAGGCATGGGGAGCCTAGCAGCACTTTCTCATGGTGCTCAGCCGGTTAACTCCGCCCCCTCCCTGGACCCAGCACAGCATGCCGAGCAGAGGGCTGGTGAGGGGGGATCTTTAGATCTCCCCCACCCAGTGCCTCTACCGGCTTTTTTCTATTTCTTTGGGCGGGAGGGGTCGCACAGGTCGCACACCCCTAAGGCCGGCCCTGCCTGTCAGAACACTGTTCTGACAGAAGTCTCTGCGTTCCAAGTCCCAACGGCTGTTCGTGGGGCACATGCGCAGTAGCGCAATCCCACGGACACAGGGACTGGACGCAGAGACACTTGAAGATTATTATTGAGGATTCCTACATTATACAGGCCTAATGTTAAAGAAGGGCTTAAACACTAAGTGCATTATTTATGAAAAAGATAATTGCAGGGAATTGAGAAGGAAAGTTCAAATGTAAGACCAAAGTAGCCAAAATGGAAACATTATATAATGTAGAGATCCTCTACTGTGGGCCCCCCCATGACAGCTGGGCTCCTTACATGGGTACTGGATGCACCCATCAACATATATTAAACACACGTCCAGAATACAAGCCAGGTTTAGCAGTCCCTTTAACTCCTGAAGCCTTGCATCGCGCTGACAGTTTAGTATAACTTTTTACTTATATTTAAAATGGCTTTTTTTCACTTGAGATCTCAGAAACAGATTCTTGTCCTCAAATGTCTCCCAATGAATTGTAAATGGCAACTAATTTATCTAAATGAAATGTTGATCTGTACGTGAGCGATACCTTCCTCTCACTCCGATAAGAACGAATTTACTTCCAAGACATGATTTTCACATTTATGCTGATTTATTTGCTGCCCTTCTCCACGGCTTGTAAACTGGGGAAAATAATACAAAAGAGACCGTCCTGGACTGGAAAATGAAAGTGACTCTGCCAAGCCACGCTCTATTGAGCTGTCTCTTTCAATGCCCCATCATGTATCTTTCAGATTTTGATTATTAAATTTGCCTTTATTCCCAGAAGGTAAAAAATACAGTCAATAAAATGTTTCACAGCTGTTTGGAGAAAATGTCTTTATGTTCTAGTTTAATATGTGAAGTTATACTGAACAGAACAGCCACAAGTAAACATAGCCACTACCTAGTATCTATGAATCTGTACACCAGCACTGTCTGGACCTAGGGATGGTTCCTCATTGTTCTGTGAAGACCCCTAATGCAAAACCCGAAGCCCAGAAGACACAACATGTAGGCAAAGAACCTAACTTCCTCCACAAAATATGGATTCTTTGGAAGGCATAACAGCTGGGGCCACAGGGTCTGCTACTGTAACAGGGCATGCCACAACAGGAAGCCCATGTCACCCCTGAGACTGCTTACCTCACTGCTATCAGTGTGCAGTAAACCACAACCAGCAACAAAGTGAGACAGTAAAGGTAATTCACCTGGAATTATTCAGCACTGTGCACTGCCAGAGGAACACTAGTAATGGGGGCAATAGTGATGGGAGCATTAATGATGTGAAGCAATCATGGCAGAATGGAAAATAATGAGGGGGCAAAATTGGCACTGTGGAAAGTAATATGGGACCATTATGGACAGCGATTTGTGGGAAATGATGGCAGTGTGAAGTGTGATGTGGGGTAATAATGACACAATAGAGAGTAGCAACAATGGCACGGTGGAAAGTGAAATGGGGCAAATATACTGTGAAATGAAGATTAGGGAATCCATTGCCTGGTGAAACTTGGGGAAGACATGGCACTGTGAAAATTGGGAGCTATATAGCAGGCATATGGTGCTGCTTGGTGTGGGAGGGAGGCCAGACTGGCATAGTGGATTCTAGTTATCTGCCCACTACCAATATCATCCACCATCTAGTAGATACCTGGAATACCCTTCCAACAGAGGTAGGTAAAGCTTACACTGTAACACAGATCAGGAATTCCTGGGACTATCTTGAAGCTATAACACACCTGAGCTTCCAATATCCGACTGTCCACATTTTTACCCTATTTTCACACATTGTTTACCTGATTTTTTGGGTAATTTCATCCAGATATGTACAACTCTTGCACAGAGAACGCTGGGCAGAATGCAGCCTTTGTCATGTGAAAGATAAGGGATTAAATATTCCAAATAACTTGAAAGAAAATAAAAAAAAAATTGTTTTTTTTTCGATATTCTTTTATGCGACTTCAAGAGCAGGGAGCTAAAAATGCAATGGTACATAGAGCAGCCATTTACTGCCTAAGCACAAAACAATTATGCAATTTTACCATTCAATATGATTTATGGAACAAAAAATGTTTCAAGGTTAGCCATCATTAAAGTATTTTATAGCCTTATTTACCTCTAAGCACACTTTTAGAGCCATGTTATCACGCAGAATGCTCTGATATCAGGGGTTTTTATTTTTAAATTCTTTAGCTCAAAGCTTTTCCAATTTATGCACATACATTAATACAAATACATTAAGCTGGTGTTGAGCAATGCTTACCAATGAAGGCCATCATGGTTTTGAAGCGTATATAAAGTTAACCCGTTAAGGTAGCGGGTCATGGGGAATAACGTGATATCATTTTATGCTAAATGAGGAATTTGCAAAGTAACAAGGGATAGAAATGATCTGCACGTTACCTGAAACAGTGGATAATGGCAAAGAGGCGCCAGTTCCACAATTCTGGGTTGCTCCGGGCCCTGTGTACAGACGCAACCGGTGTCAGCAAAATGTTGGAGCTCCTCCTGATGGTCCAATCACAGCTCAGCATAGTGTTGGAGCTCCTCCTGATGGTCCAATCACAGCTCAGCATAGTGTTGTAGCTCCTCCTGATGGTCCAATCACAGCTCAGCATAGTGTTGTAGCTCCTCCTGATGGTCCTATCACAGGTCAGCAAAATGTTGGAGCGCCTCCTGATGGTCCAATCACAGCTCAGCATAGTGTTGGAGCGCCTCCTGATGGTCCAATCACAGCTCGGCAAAATGTTGTAGCGCTTCCAGATGGTCCAATCACAGCTCGGCAAAATGTTGTAGCGCCTCCTGATGGTCCAATCACAGCTCGGCAAAATGTCTTAGCACCTCCTGATGGTCCAATCACAGCTCGGCAAAATGTCTTAGCACCTCCTGATGGTCCGCCCAACACCTCTCTGACGTACAGTAGTGCAGTGCAGCCTCTACAACAGTTCTGGAAATGGTTATCTAAACTCCCACCATTTTAATTCTAGGCCGAGGGGCATAGGAATGAAAGCATCTTCACATAGTAGACAGGATCCTTTTAGGAGCCCCGGAAACATGTTATTGTATTCATCCTACGGCTGCCAGCAGTTAGAATAACAACAGAAATGTGTACCGCAGACCAAACCATAATATTAAATGTCCATGTAGCACCAGAGGTTTGACTGACCGGAACTCAAACAGTTAATAATGGAACAAACACTTACCCCAAGCCGTAGCCCGAGGTCATGCACCTTGGTTTTTACAAGCCCCTGACTAAATTAACATCGGTTCTGTAAGATGAAGCTCACAAACATCCATTCCTCACTTCGCCAGACTATTATGCGGCCTGCTTTGCTTATTATCCATCTTTTGTTGGCTGTCAAAGGCTTTGGAATGGATGGGGGGGATGGGGGAATAATTCATGTTGAAATTCTTAAGACAGGGTTGTGTGTTAGGATTTTGATTGATGTATTAATGCCTCGGTGGATGAATTTACATGCCTGCTGGTGTCTATTGGCTGCCGCTTACTCCTAAAAAAAATGCTAAGTGAGGTGGACGGTAGAAAACAATGTTGACTTTTGCACAGACGCTGAATGCTGTTTTTCAAAATTAAATTCTCCAGGATGTAGCTTTAATACGAGCGCTGAAGATATTCTTTGTAAGCCGGATGTCTGGGGTACTCAACAAATTTCTTAAAGCAATAATCAAAAAATAAGAAAAAAAACATCTAAATGTGGGAAAATTTGTATTCGACTGGGATTCCAGCCCGTGTATTTAGCATTTGTGAAATCTACAGAAAGAAAAAAAATGGCATCCCACATTAAATGGAAACATTCAGTACTGGTTTTATAGCAAAATGTATAAGAGGTGGAATGTGGAGGAGCAAGGTCACAGCCAATGAAACAATTGTTATTTTAGAGGTGGAACTTGACACTAGCGAAAGGTAAGATTTCGACCAATCATAGCGGACTCTGTACTTTTAGAGGTGACACTTGGGAGGATGAGCTTGGAGTTAGTTGAAGAGGAACAAAAGTGAGATTTTGGCCAAAGGCAGAAGCGTAGGACAACAACCTCAAGATTAGCTGAAGATCCCTATAGACTGAGGAAACCTACATATCTTTGTAAATAATACATCAAAAAGATTTCTGTCATGTATATAAACACACCTCTATAGACCACATGCTATCATTTCAAAAACAAAACTTGGCTCCAATTTAACACCAGCTATACATGTGCTGAGTGAATCTCATTTAATAATAAATATTCCTGCCACTCAGAATCCTAAACTACTTCTTGTAATCTGGTGGCCCCAAGTGGGGGAATATATTCCACTTGAGTAATTCCCATTTTCAATTTTCAAAGAAATAACAATGAGCGTATTACATCATGTAATGAAATCAGGTATTACCAGCCAATACGTGGGAAAGCAACGTTGTTTGTTCCTTGTCTAATCGTGTTACTAATTTTAACGCCTCCTACGCAACAAGTCTGTGCCAGGGAGAATCTCTCATGAATCCACCAACCCAGTCTTTTATAAACACACAATCGGTGATCACAGCTATTAAGTGAATTATCTACATTTTATTTTACAAAGTAGAACACAGTGGAGTTATCCAACACATAATGTTTAAGAGTTTAGAAAAGGTTGTCCTGCACCAACAAAAACAAACAAACTAGGCATAAAGGATGACAATACCAAATATATAAAGAACGAGCTGAAAGGGTTCTACAATAGCATGTGGTCCGTGCCATACCGACCATAAGAGGGTGCACATTAGCTACTCTGGATGAAGAAATAAAAGATACTCTACTAATACTATAGTTCTCGGCACCAAACGGATCAAAGTACAAATGTACCAAGATATCAAACTTATTACAGCATAAATGTAATGTAAAGATGAACATTTATTAAACCCAAGAATAAAATGATATACTTTAATAAAATCACCTAAATGAGGGGCATATAAGGAAAGGGCACGCAACACACTTCAAATGTAAACATAAACACAGCAGTAAATGCTTAGCAATCAAGGATCATCAAGTCTACATGTATGCACATAATATTGCAACCGGTATACAGCGGACATAGATAAAGCACTGGGTTACATGAACAGGAGCTAAAGTGGCAAATGGAAATGCCGGCATCAAACAAGGTTATACTTAGTCCTTCAAAGTGTAGCGACATTGTTCCATCCTGCGAGAGACTGAAGATCCGCCATGTGGCGATCCATCATGCTGGAAGCAGGGTCCTGTATATTAGCCTGTAAAATAGAGCCAGAACTCCCTATTGTATTGCCACAGATGAACAGTCGAATGGTAGAATAAAGTCTGTCACAGAAGTGTCAAAGCTGTGCAAAGAAGCACAATACATGGGGGTAAAGTAGCCATGAGCGAAACAAATGGTGCCACACGCTGATCAGCTCCAGACATAGTTGGTTTGTTGAATTTCACAGGCAGATGCCAGCCAAACCCATAAAACTGGTGAAAGTGGCAAACTTCAAACGTAAACGCAAATCCTTCATCCAGGGCTATGGTTTCTGCATTTCCAAGCACAATAGCGAACACCACAAACAAGTGAGGTAATTAGCATTTAAAGAGAAACGACGGGGGTCATGAATAAAACACCCCTGCAGGCGAGGTATAAGAAGGTGCAATCGCTGTATCTTATGTATAACAGTGATTGCACCTTTTTATAAATCTCAAAGCTTTGTAGTGCGGAAGATGGACCTCCGCTAAACAGCGAAGATCCCTCTATTCAGGTTCTTTTCAGCGCCTGTTTTTTTGATATATTTGCCGACCCAACCAAAAAGTATGTCTCTGGCGAAAGCAGTGCAAACTCACATAATTTGTCAGGCATCTGCTTTATACAAAGGTGCACATGCAGATAGAACCATTATTATGAGATATCAACATGCTCATCTCCTTTATATATCATTCCCAATGTCTCCAAACAAAGAAAAACAGAAGTGACACACCAACTTTAGCGATATGCCAAGAGCGTACTAAATACATAGAAACTACTATTATACCGCAAGTACAAACATATCAGGGCTATCCCTGTCTCCTCAAACTGATTAGAATGAAAAATTCAATACGACGCAAATAAAATGGATCAAAAAATAGATCACTAGAATTAAATCAAACCATCAATTCAAAAGGCAGGGGGATCAAGAGAGGAAACAGGAACTGCACAGGCAGCTGATTAGACAATCCTAAACCAAGGTGGTAAACAGACCATCCAATGTTTCGGCTGTAAAAGTCTTCATCAAGAGTTGTCCGTTAAGGTGACCGTAACCAAGCTCCTTAGATATCCAGAAGATAAACATTCAAGTAGTGGCCGCAAATCCACGTGAAAACACACCAACATCTTAAGGTAACAATGTAACCACGTCCCCTGGTGTCCGAAAACCAATCACCACAGACCAGAGAAAATAATGAAAACAGAGATAAATAAATGTAGCCAATGCTCATCTCACATAAAATACACCACTCCTCATTTAGTCTGAGATGGCAATCTCTTGTCAGGACAGTAAAAATAAATATAGAATTAATTAAAGTCGGCCTCCCACCAAACAAAAGGGTGACATGAACTCATAAAGAGTAATATTTTAGTAGTATATATGCTAAATAACTCATAAGAAAATGAAGTGTACAAAACAAGGGGGATGTTAGCACAAATGGTAACACACGTCTAATTATCCCCCTTTAATGGGTCAGCAAAATGTGTGGTTTGTCAAAAAGATGAGAACTTGAAAGTTGTTATCCCATTTAAAGCACAACCATCGGCAATACAGTGACGTTCTGTTTAATTGAAAGATGGCATCAAGTGTAGGCATTTGGAATTCAAATGCTTTAATGAAAGAATATCAAAAAAGTACCCTTTTGACCCCTTTGAATAGCTCTATCAGGGTCAGACATAATGTTTAAAATCTTTGCTCTATATAGCTCTATCAGGGGCAGACATAATGTTTAAAATCTTTGCTCTATATAGCTCTATCAAGGGCAGACATGATGTTTAGAATCTTTGCTCTGTATAGCTCTATCAGGAGGGCAGACATGTTGTTTAGAATCTTTGCTCTATATAGCTCTATCAGGGGCAGACATGATGTTTAGAATATTTGCTCTGTATAGCTCTATCAGGGGGCGGACATGTTGTTTAGAATCTTTGCTCTATAATAGCTCTATCAGGGAGAGGACATGTTGTGTAGAATCTTTGCTCTGTATAGCTCTATCAGGGGCAGACATGATGTTTAGAATCTTTGCTCTGTATAGCTCTATCAGGGGGGCAGACATGTTGTTTAGAATCTTTGCTCTGTATAGCTCTATCAGGGTGTGGACATGTTTAGAATCTTTGCTCTGTATAGCTCTATCAGGGTCAGACATGATGTTTAAAATCTTTGCTCTATATAGCTCTATCAGGGGCAGACATGATGTTTAGAATCTTTACTCTGTATAGCTCTATCTCGGGCAGACATGTAGTTTAGAATATTTGCTCTATATAGCTCTATCAGGGGCAGACATGATGTTTAGAATCTTTACTCTTTATAGCTCTATCTCGGGCAGACATGTTGTTTAGAATCTTTGCTCTGTAAAGCTCTATCAGGGTCAGACATAATGTTTAAAATCTTTGCTCTATATAGCTCTATCAGGGGCAGACATGATGTTAAGAATCTTTGCTCTATATAGCTCTATCAGGGGCAGACATGATGTTTAGAATCTTTACTCTGTATAGCTCTATCTCGGGCAGACATGTAGTTTAGAATCTTTGCTCTATATAGCTCTATCAGGGGCAGTCATGATGTTTAGAATCTTTACTCTTTAAAGCTCTATCTCGGGCAGACATGTTGTTTAGAATCTTTGCTCTGTAAAGCTCTATCAGGGTCAGACATAATGTTTAAAATCTTTGCTCTATATAGCTCTATATGGGGCAGACATGATGTTTAGAATCTTTGCTCAATATAGCTCTATCAGGGGCAGACATGATGTTTAGAATCTTTACTCTGTATAGCTCTATCTCGGGCAGACATGTTGTTTAGAATCTTTGCTCTGTATAGCTCTATCAGGGTCAGACATGATGTTTAAAATCTTTGCTCTATATAGCTCTATCAGGGGAAGACATGATGTTTAGAATCTTTACTCTGTATAGCTCTATCTCGGGCAGACGTGTAGTTAAGAATCTTTGCTCTATATAGCCCTATCAGGGGCAGACATGATGTTTAGAATCTTTACTCTTTATAGCTCTATCTCGGGCAGACATGTTGTTTAGAATCTTTGCTCTGTAAAGCTCTATCAGGGTCAGACATGATGTTTAAAATCTTTGCTCTATATAGCTCTATCAGGGGCAGACATGATGTTTAGAATCTTTGCTCTGTATAGCTCTATCAGGGGCAGACATGTAGTTTAGAATCTTTGCTCTATATAGCTCTATCAGGGGCAGACATGATCTTTAGAATCTTTACTCTGTATAGCGCTATCTCGGGCAGACATGTTGTTTAAAATCTTTGCTCTATATAGCTCTATATGGGGCAGACATGATGTTTAGAATCTTTACTCTTTATAGCTCTATCTCGGGCAGACATGTTGTTTAGAATCTTTACTCTTTATAGCTCTATCTCGGGCAGACATGTTGTTTAGAATCTTTGCTCTGTATAGCTCTAGCAGGGTCAGACATGATGTTTAAAATCTTTGCTCTATATAGCTCTATCAGGGGCAGACATGATGTTTAGAATCTTTACTCTGTATAGCTCTATCTCGGGCAGACATGTAGTTTAGAATCTTTGCTCTATATAGCTCTATCAGGGGCAGACATGATGTTTAGAATCTTTACTCTGTATAGCTCTATCTCGGGCAGACGTGTTGTTTAGAATCTTTGCTCTGTATAGCTCTATCAGGGTCAGACATGATGTTTAGAATCTTTGCTCTGTATAGCTCTATCTCGGGCAGACATGTTGTTTAGAATCGTTGCTCTGTATAGCTCTATCAGGGTCAGACATGATGTTTAGAATCTTTGCTCTGTATAGCTCTATCAGGGGGTGGACATGTTGTTTAGAATCTTTGCTCTGTTTATCTCTATCAGGGGTGGACATGTTGTTTAGAATCTTTGCTCTGTATAGCTCTATCAGGGAGTGGACATGTTGTTTAGAATCTTTGCTCTGTATACCTCTATCAGGGAGGACATGTTTAGAATCTTTGCTCTGTATAGCTCAATCAGGGGGCGGACATGTTGTTTAGAATCTTTGCTCTTTATAGCTCTATCAGGGGGCAGACATGTTGTTTAGAATCTTTGCTCTGTATAGCTCTATCAGGAGTGGACATGTTGTTTAGAATCTTTGCTCTGTATAGCTCTATCAGGAGTGGACATGTTGTTTAGAATCTTTGCTCTATATAGCTCTATCAGGGGCGGACATGTTGTTTAGAATCTTTGCTCTGTATAGCTCTATCAGGGGGCGGACATGTTGTTTAGAATCTTTGCTCTGTATAGCTCTATCAGGGGGCGGACATGTTGTTTAGAATCTTTGCTCTGTATAGCTCTATCAGGGGGCGGACATGTTGTTTAGAATCTTTGCTCTGTATAGCTCTATCAGGGGGCGGACATGTTGTTTAGAATCTTTGCTCTGTATAGCTCTATCAGGGGCGAACATTTTGTTTAGAATCTTTGCTCTGTATAGCTCTATCAGGAAGTAGACATGTACTTTAGAATCTTGGGTCAGATGGGTGAAATCTTCCTCCGTCTGATCAATATGTCTGCCCCCTTTTATTGCTATACTGGTGGCTCAGTAAGATGCTTTATTTCATGCAATCTTTCATTTAAACAGAACTTAATATTGTGCCGACACTTAAAAAAAAAGACACCACATCCGGCATGGTTTTTATGCTCTATTGGCTCATGTAACATTAGCGTGAGAGGTCTGTATTAATATGTCAGGGAAGAGAAGCGTGGTGGAAGTTACAAGCCTAGAAGAGATCATCAAGAGCCCTGTATGTTGAGATTATATATCCAGAGCTTGGTTTTAATTGGCTGCATGTAAAAAAATGAATACCAGAGGGGGTTTCTCTATCCTAACGGTGGGATTGCACTTTATACACAGCAAATACGCAAAGCACTTGATACGCTCGTGTATTTTACTAAATCGTAATGTTATAATAATATTTTTTATTGATATCAGTTTGACGCAGCACGGACCTCAGATGGCTGCGCAGTGGTAACACGAATCAGTATATATCTCTACAAAAGCCATAGGCAGTCCATGATCGGACTAGTGCGCACAATACATTGCAAGGTATATTACTGAGACCTAGGCTCTGGATTGGGAAAACAGCAAGGCATCACGTACAATGATCTCCAAGACAAGAAATGTATTACCATACTACAGTAAACATATTCAGAGCTTCGGATGATGATATCTTATAAAGCAGGTCAGGATGGACCATGGGAATCCCATCAGCTCAGTAACCTGCCTTGATTTCTCAGTCCTCTGATGGCGCAGTTAGTACAAGAGCCAAAGCTCTGGTTCTCTTGCTGAGATTTCAATGAGAATTTGTAATATTTTAATATATAAACCAATAAGGAGGAGCTGCATATCATTAGTTGCTTCCTGGTTATGGAGTCCTGAATACATAATAATAATAATAATAATGACGGGTATAAGAGCACTAAGGGAGATGTAGTCGGCAAAATCTGGAGCGCCCAAGCTTGTTCTTCTCTAGACTAATGATCCATTCCAGGTGCTTTTCCCTTTTCTAGGCCACTAACTGTCTTAGCAGGACAGAAGTCTGTGAAAGTTAGAGTTAGTATTTTAAATGTGAACCTAGATGGAAGGAAGCTGGTGGAGGGCTTTACATAACAGGGCAGCAGTAAAAAATATGGGACGATTCATTAATATACGTCAAAGAAAGACTGTAAAATGCGTAGGGTATATTTTAACTCCTCTACTATGTTATATCACATTTGGAATGTACAAACTGTTTTTACAGATCATCTATATCCTGAAAAAGTTCCTAAATCTTGCCCCATCAATACCTACAAACTAATCGAACAAAACAGGACTTCATTTGCCTGATTTCAATCTCCCTTTTTTGAATTTTAATAATTTACAAATGAATGCATATTTAACCGCAGTTTTTCTTAGGGTGCGTTGGAGTGATTTGTAGTATATATTTTTTTACACAGCCACCATGAAATTTATAGAAGGGATTTTATAACACTTGGCAAAAGTGCGACTCTATCGCTGTTAGCCGGATAGGTAGGAAATGTTAATACCAGATGGGGCAATAAATTTTGAATCAGGGAAGAAAAAAAAAAACTTAGTAACAGATGGGGCTATCTATTCTATACAAAATGTCAAAACCAGATGGGACTATATATTCTATAGAAAGTTTCTAATACCAGATGTAATCATATTTTATGGTACAATTTTAATATCAAAGGCTATTAGTTATGAGCTGCATAGGAAGTCATTTATACACTGTCCTAAGTAAATCTAAGGAAGTCCGTGAATTTCAAAATATATCTGATTTGGGTCTAAATCCCATATTTACAAAAATCATCATTTCAGATCACAGTATTAAAGCGGACATTGACATATTATTATACTGAACCAACAGTTTACATATTACTTGGTTTAGAGCATAGACGGACAAAGTCATACTGATACACATGGTAGAGAGTCATGCTCGCAGAGTGGGGAAGAGAAGACTCAAAAGGGGAAAATGTCAAAGATGGTGGAAGTAACATTATTTGGGGACACGGAGAGCAAGGTGGGTTTGGCAAGAGGTTAATTAATCAGTATTCACGTGGGATGAATTGTAAGCTTCAGACGACGTGTATAGATGAGGTGTGAGGGACCTTTTTGAAGATTCAGGAAGAGAGCTGGATGCTCTTTGGAAGCGTGTTCCAGAGACAGAGGGCAGCTCGGGTAAAGTCTAACGAGCGTCAAAGGTAAGAGGTGAAAAGTTTGGGGAAGAGCCTAAGCCCACTTGAGGAATGTAGCAGTGGCGCAGGGTAGTATTGGTTAACAAGGTAGGCAGTGTAGGAAAGAGCTGAGCAGTGGAGAACTGTGTAGGCTAAAGTTAGAATTTTACATTTTATCCTTGAGCAGACGGGAAGCCAGCGGAGGGCTTTGCAGAGCCGAGAAGGCGAAGTGTGAGAAAGATGAACCCAAAGAAGACCAATCAGGAGAGTATTAAAGTAGTTGACTCAAGAGATCCCAGCCAAATGCACTAGGATTTTGTCAGCCTCCCTGTTGAGGAATGGGAGAAAGCACACAGTGTTCCTTAAATACAAATTGTATCACAGATGAAAGGATTTGACACAGGACAAACGAGAGAGCCGATGGAAAGACAAACCCAAGAAAATTTGTTATATGTATCGTTAAATAATTTTGTATTGTACTGCGTTATATAGGCCTACTCACCCTCTGAGTACTAGCACCTAATTTATATCCTGTCCGTTTCTTATTCACTTTTGAGCATGCTCATTGTTCTTGAGAGTGTTGTGGATCTTCCTTCCACCAAATGTAAGGATCCAGAGTTCTCTTAGCTTGGTCCTTCCTGGCAGTTCTTTTGCATCTCTCATGATCCTGGTTTTGTCCCAACGTCATAGTGACTCCGCTCGTCAGCCTTGAACAAGGGATGCCCATCTCTTTCTAGATCCTCAGCCAATCCTTGCTCACCATGGGGGCATCACCACGGTGGACAGGTGGCTAGGGTAATTAATGGCTTAACGTTACTGCTGGAATGATCTGGAGTTGCAACATGTGATAGTATGTATGCAAATATGCCTATGACAGGGAGAAGCAAATAATGAAACATTTAAAGGTCACTGGAGATCAGGAAATGCTCTACGAAAGGAAAACGTTTTAAAAGTGACCACTTTGGGTTGGCTATTCACCTTGAGAATGGCCTTGTGAAGTGCCTAATCTGTAATGTATCATTTATATAAATGTAGTGTGTTTTTGTATCATTTTTCATATTTATCTTTCTGTAACATCTCTGAACAGGTAACATTTATCTTTTTTTTGGGGGGTTTCGCTGAGCACACAGCGTGGTGAGTTTTACCCATAATGAAACGCGTGTGGTATTATGGCCCCCGCGTTATGTTTGTTTAAAGGAAACAAGGCTTATTAATCATAGCGCTTCCTAGCAGAAGATGCATATGGTAATAGCGGAGATTTATTCCATTACAGGAAGAGAGATGTCACAGAAACGTGGATCGATGATCCGGCTTTTTCTCGGGCAGAGAGAAGAGAAAAAAAAAAAAAAAACCTGCAAGTCTTGGAGCTCCACAATAAAAATGTTTTAACAAAAAACTGGATTATTTACAGCAAGTTTCAGGGATAACGGCTTCTGCCGGCGTAAGGAGTGACACTAATGTATTGTGTTCCTCGCTTACAAGTCACAGCAAGTAGAGGGGGGGGAAAAAAATCACTAGTTCAAGGGTATCTGAACGTCTGTAAGGAACACATTATCTAAGAATAACCTTGCATAATGCATTTTGTAGGGATGTCCATGCAGAAATACCAATGAATTGTGTTGACTGCTATGAAATAGGATATGAATAGGCAGTTGCATGTACTGATTACATGAGGAAGTAAGCCCGAATGCTTGCTCTTTAAGAGCTGTAGTGGCAAAGGTTCTAAAAATGGAACCTTCAGCTGGAACATTCCATTGGTTTCCATGGTGACTGTTCCGCTATTGGAACATTGCATCTTTATACAGCCCCGCATTTTGTATTTGGAAGTCGCAGGGTTACACATTGCTGACCCTAATGCTCTAATAATGTTATTTCCCACTGTGTAGATAATTAATGTGAATGTATATGGGGCCTCCAGCAGTGCAGTGATCTATATGATGTCTGCACCATCGCAACTCCAAGTTTGATAGGTTATTGCTCAGCTTCCAGAATCAGACTGTTGAGTCCCCACCAGATTTTGTAATGCTCTAGGCTGCTTCTGGACATTTACAGATCCACCTTATGCCCTGAATTAACAGCCTCCTGCCCCCTACTATGGAGCAGTTTCTAGGTCAGCGTAAACCCAAAGTAGTCAGCTATTCAGATGTCACTAGCACAGGGTTTTTACCCCCTTGTGTTAAAAAGAAAACTCAAAGAAGAACCGAGAACACTGATCATCTGCAGGGTTTTGGGTCCTCGGTACCAGCAATTGGCAAAATGCTGGACTCCTACAGTGGCCACATGGGGAGCTCTAGAACAACTCCCCACACACTTAGAACAGTGTATAAATGGCTTCCTTTGCAGTTCGTAATTGAAAGCCTTTGGCGTTAACCTAGGCATGTAGACAGCTCAGAGCTCGGCTAGGATAATGCAGGCAGTGTCACTATAAGCACAGAGTTTACCATACCAGGTAGATTGAATCTTTGCACTGTGATATAAGCCACTCCATTAGCAGCTCACTGCCAGCCAGTTTGCTGTCCGTCTAGTGGAACAAGACAGAGGGGTCACTGTCCTAGAGCTGGACACTGTAATGACATATGGTAGGTCTTGTACAACAAAGGGGTTATGTACAATGGTCAATCGTGGGGTTAAAGTTAAAAAAAAAGTGGTGCAATCACCATGTAAAGCAAAGAAATCAAGCATTGATCCCTTGATTGGCTAACTGAGCAGATGTTCAATACTTCCAGAGAGTTACTGTAATTTACATTCCATTCCACCAGCTCCCTTAGCCAATCAACGTATCAAACGCTACTCTACGTCTCCAGTGTCTTTACACCTAACACAGTACCAACTCTTACCTTCCGATTACATCACTTTTAGAACTTTGCCCCAGGAACAACCTTTACCCATCACACCCCCAATGTTTTAAAGACACAGTACGAGAAACCATTTTTCAGGATAAAGTAAATATACTTATGTGTCGCATGCCCAGGATATAACTAATGAAATGGAAGGAAAATCTTTCCAGCAATTTTAATTTGAACATTGTGCAACTTCCACAATCTGTTTACAATGTCATCATTGTTATTATAGATGAAAAAAGAAAGCGGTAACAATAACGCTGGTAATTGCTGTTATTTGTGATCTCCGAAAAGCCTTTAAGTGTTGACTCACAGGGATTCCAGCAAAGCTTTTGTTCCCCAACCTTCTCCCCCCTCCGTCATGTTTATTCACAAACCTATTTATCACAGGCCGTAATTATATGCGCCGCGCAGATGCCATTGTACACAGCCCGTCTGATTTTATTTTTTTTTCCTTTTCTCGGTTACTGCGACCAGTACGGGAGCATGAGGTCTAGTCAGCTACAAGCCGCGTGAAGTCTGGATTCCACCATTTTAAACAATAGATCTGGCGTATTATCGAACGGAACTAGCGAAGGCGCTGCACATTAAGACATTTTCCTCCGTACTTTTAATATCCTCCCTGGTGGGTCGCATTGTCATTCTAAAAAGACTGGAAATTGCCAAGAGGATAAACACAGAAACATGTCTTTTGTAATCCGGCATTCATTGTGGATTTTTTAAAATTTTATCCTTAAGTTAAATGAATTTTAACACTTCGACCGTAAAAGGATTGAGCCCGGTTGGTAATGGTTGAGCCACTCAGAGGATTATGTTCACAGTATCTTTAATATTCCCGCAGGGGGGGGGGGGGGGGATCTGGTTTACTGTTTGGAATCCGAAATCTCATTTGACTGGTTAATTTTTCCTGCTGTTGGGGACGGGAAAGGTTCGTTTTTCTCGCTGTGAGACACCTAAAGTACTGTGTATCTCAGCCAGATATTGGAAGTGTTGCTCCAGGGGGCCTGGAAAACACTACACAGGCCACTCCCACAATGTATTATCGCGCGTCAAATGCGACATACGCTCTGCTGCCAATGCAGCTTCTTAGGACCGTAAACTGAGTAATATTCATGTGCGTTACCTGATTAGTTCTGTTTCACCTTTGGGCAGGGTTGAGTGTTCTCATTCTTCCAGTGGGTGGGGGTACGGAAGGGATACTGTTCTCTTGCTAGTGTCCACAGTGGTCCCATGCCTCCCCCCCCAACACTGTGAGTTCCATTTCTGTATGTTGCCTGCGTGTGGTCGTGTCCCCCCCCCCCCCCCGATTATAGACATCCAGGTAAATGCAGCTCTGCGGCGAACATAATTTGTATCTCTACGTTAAAGTCCGGTTAAAAGATGACCTTGAATATAAGACACTGCTAATTTTGCAGAGCATTTGCTCTTAAAAAAAAACAAATGAAAAAAAAAACCCTTTGCCTTATCTTTGAAAAGATACGGAAAGAGTCTGTGACTTTAAAAGAGGCGCACCTGTCATTTCATACTTCCTTCATTACTTCATTTCTTTACTTCCCAAACAATACACATGGTCAGACAGAAGTGTGGGCAGGTACAAAGAACACAACCCCCGACATGTGTACACTGGTGCACAAGACAAGAGCTGCACTACTAGGGATTGTCACTGTGTGCACCCATTTCGTACATCCCCAAATTGTCTTTCGCACAGTGTCCTGTGCTCTAACTGATTTCGGATAAGGGCGATGAGTCTTCTTGGGTTTAAAGGTATATACCCTCTTATACCCTCTCTGAGTGGGCAACATTCAAAAGAATTGCCCTTTCTTCAGTCTAACTCAGACCTCGGAATACTGCGACGCCATGCACAGTCAGCGCCGCTGGGTAGCGCATATCCCTCTCCACATCATGGCAGCCTGGAAGTCCAAGTCTGCCTTTCAGAAGACGTCCAAATAGCTTCTGAACCAATATTCCCAGGAGCATCATTCAGAATCCTTTTTATCCATGAAGATGGATTAACATCCATCTGCGTGATTAACATACAATACATTAGCAGAATTGCAAGAAAATTAGCAGCATTTCTTCCAATTCTGCTAATACAATGTATAGATCATTTTTTATTCTCTACATTCACATTATAAGCAAAGTCCCTTTAAACTAAAACAATAAGTGCATTTAGCACTCGTTGGAACAGCCCCTTTAAATTCAAAACGTGCTAAATAGAAATCTCTTTTGACAAACCGGGGAATGAAAACAAATTAATTTCCGATCACGAACGTCGTCCAAAACACAGCTGTAAAGAAGGACTAGCTTGTGATCCAAGGTAAATAAAGGACCGAGAGACATCACAGTACTAGAGCAATCAGAAAAATAGGCCAGCTACCTGCTATTCTGCAGAGTCCACTGAAATGCTTCTCATTCTTTTCATTTGGCAAGAAAACAAGGATAAGGATGATGCTCTGCAAATAACCAGCGTTAAAAATGAAAAGTCGGAATGTACAACCACAGAACTGAATGCACAAACGTCTCACTTTGTGACAACAGCTTCGAATATTCTATGGCTTCAGTGTTTTTTTTTATTCCCTTTTTCCCTTTGATTGGAGCAGCTTCGATCGCTTATGAGTCAAAGCTACATCTCCCTTATTCAGAGTATTCCTGCATGACTCCAGAATGCTCAGATCTGCCAAAACAAGGACTCTCTACCCTGCCCGGCACATCTACTGAAGAGAAACACTATAAAACCTGCAGCCCTCTCAACTTCTTCCATCGCCCGGGGGGGGGGGGGAGGGTTGAGCTTGGGAGGACATGAATCTGCCACCGACCTCTATCTCTGTCAAGGAAACAGATAAAGGAAGGCCTCCCAAATTCTGAACTTAAGAACTGTCCTGCGCAGTGTAGGTTAGGTGGCATGCTATTGGTTAAAAAGACCCGTGAACGTAGAGAATAAAGAATGATCTATACATTGTGTTCGTAAAATCGCCGGCAAATGCATGGATCGAGACAAAAATATGTTTTAATCGTGTCTGTGGTGTCTGCTGTTTATGATATCACCTTGTGGCTTGATTTGCAAATTACACATTCTACCCTGAAAAGCAGTTCATACACAAATCAAACCATAGGTGATGTCATAAACAAGAGATACCACAGGAAACACAGTTTTCTTTTAATTTATGTAATATATAGATTATTTTTGACATTTTATTCTCTATAGTCACACTATGTGGTGACAAGCTGTGCTTAAGCGATTGCACCAGGGGTCCAGCTACATCTATTTAAATTTGTGTCTGTTATTTGGAATAAAGTTAGCAGACGCGGGGCCTTATTCATAAAGAGGAGTTCCGTGGTTTGGAACGTAAAGTGGAACATTCCACTGGTTTCCATGGTTACTGATACCCTTTGGATCATGGAGGTCAACAAACAAAGCAAGATGACCCATGGGACATAGAATGTTTATTAAAAAAAAGTCGAAATGTCAAAAGCCTGTGAATTATATGCGCGGACTCTGAGCTCTGAGGGGCGGAGTATCTGCGAAGATAGACATCACATTTACTCTGAACCAGTGGCAAAAGTCTTATAACATTTGCTTCTATTAGTCCAGGCACACTGTCAGTAGGGTGAGACCCTAACCTCACATACTACCTACTGGCCATCCAAAGCAGTCTATACTGCAACCAAAACCTTAACAGTTTGGAGGAGGTGCAATTATCCCCTGGTACAAGCAGGCTGTAACTATACAAATACTACCCATGCATAATATGATACATACTACACAAGTGTGAAATGCAGTCTAATTGGCTGTGCAGTATATACACAAACGATGTCTGTTGTATTTTATGTGACCTATTAATCCAATCACACTGTACTTGAAGTGCGCTCTCACCATATTATACATGTATAGAACGTAAGCATGTGACAAGCTTGCGGCACCGACAATTTTCTTTTCTCGCGCTTGCATGATTTGAGAGAATGAGCAACACGTAGGTGAGGTGTTGAATGTCCTCTCTGAAACCCCAGGGGTTAATGAAAAAGCAGAAATAAAAAATATCTGTCCTCAAAGGTTACGTGTGACAAAGCGAAGTAATAACAGCGCTGACAGCCTGGATACACAAGCTCTCTTTCAACCCACACAAAAGAAATTCGGAAAATCAAATGTATAAATGGAACTTACACAAGAGGTGAGAGGATGCGGAGAAGGTGGAAGCAGGTGGGGTTATGTGTGGAATGGTGAAGGTTCTTAGCTCACAAAGTTCTACAGCCTCAGGGTAAGATTTAGAACATCATTACTGACCCAGATAATTTACAAGGCTGCTCTCCATCTCACTCGCGTGCACACCTGGCTCTCACGCTCTCACAGGACGAGCTCTGGAATTATGAGTCTCTAAGGTCATCCATAAACATCCGAGTAAAACACTGTTAAGGTCACCAATCCCATCCACCCCAAACCCAATAAATGCTTAACCCCCGCAGCTTCCAGGTGTACTAATAGCATAAGAGGTTCACCTGGAACTTGGTTAGCAAGCCAACTTAATACCAAAAAAACACACTAATGTGTCTATAAACCTACTTGGCGTGGTAAAATTACTGCACCCATAAAAAAAGATGTACCCCCTCTTTCAACACGGTGGCCCAGGGGTGGGATTCAGACAAAATGAGAGATTGAGCAGTTAATTGGCAGATGCATTTCAATGTAGATAAATGCAAAATGATGTACTTGGGTAAGATAAATCAAAATGCTAATTATGGTTGTGTGTTGGGTAAATCCTATATGGAAAATGAATTGGGTGTTCTTGTTGACAACAGACTGTGCAGCTCTGTGCACAATCTCAGGCAGCTGTTGTTAAGGCAAGCAAGCTACTGTTGTGCATAGGTCTAAGAGATCAGAACACAATTTTGCCTCTTTACAAATCATTGGTAAAACATACAGTGCAGTTTGGGGCACCAGTGCAATAAAATGACATACTGGAAATCAGAGAAGGGCTAAAAATGATTAAAGGAATGAGAACTTTCAGCTATGAAGAAAGGCAGTCCAAATTGGGACTGTTGCTTCCCTGAGATGCAACTGTGTGTCAATCATGTAAGATGGGAGGGAAGAAAGTGTAGGTGAATGGTAATGTGAACGTGTATGAAGGCAAATGTTAATATGAAAAGTTAAAAAGAATGACAGTGAAGTAGGCAGTTGCAGGCAGAGTGTGAGTCAGACCTTCACACAAGATGTCGGCACTGTAGTAGAAGGAGGAGCACCGAAGACAACTGACGATTGAAAGATAAATTGTTACTGCACATTAGACCAAGACAAAAGGCAAGTATCGGGGGAAGATTTTACTATGGATTTTTTTTTTTCCGAGAGTTTATTCCCTCTGCATCACCCACCCTTTGGCTGGGACAGGAGTGGGTTACACTCAGTGAACACTGAAACTATGAAAAGATCTGATGACACGAGGAGTATGAGGGAATAAAAGAGTAATGTGCAGCGGAGCATCCCAGGGTTAGCATGTGAAATACCAAATGACTGAGTAGCAGTCAGGTAAATTAATTGGCCTTTGTATTATTTTTACACATACATGGAAAGGGCCCCTTTGCTCAGTGTTTACCGGAGCATCGACTGAGACGACTACACTTTAGAACATTGATAGAAAAGGGCAGGGTGGAGAAGCTTGTCAGATTGGATTCCACCGGACACCTCTGCCATTCATCATGTACTGGGCAGGATACAACCCAGTACAAATAACAGCAGCGTGGCTGCACTGTGTATCTGCCGCAGGGAGCTCGGTACTTTCCTGGGCCCATGACGCTCGACGGATGAAAAGTAATTGGAATGCACAGAGCGGTGATGGGTATGACATGCTTACAAAAGAATATAATTGGGGAGAGGGCAGGGAAGGAGGCTGCTGGGGTGATAAGGAGGACAGCGTTTCTGGATATGAAAATCAATTTTGCTCCCATCCTATCCCCGGTTCCTAATTTGAAAAGCAATAAAAATCTATTTGTCCCCTGTTCGTTTTAAACATAAAAAAAGCTGTCGCACTAGGCTGGGGCGACAGAGCACCATGAAATAGTTCAGCACGGCAGCCTTAAAAAAATATGCTAGGATTGTTAATGAAACCAATTTAGATTGCTTTGTGGCAGAGTAAAGACTGCAGTCACTTAAATTATTTGCACTTATAGCTAAAGCGAGAGCGGTGGGGGAGGGAGGAAGGAGATGCATTCCTATATCAACCGGTCGATTTTCGTTTTATTAAGACGCATACTTCTATTGAACTTACAGCTTTTTTCTTTTTTCTTCCTTTGTTGGATTAATATGTCATTCTTGTTTTGTTCTGGGTCCGATTTTATATATATATATACGGCTGGAAAGCTGGTCTGTATCATCTGGGCATAGCGAAAGGCACTGTCCTCGTACATTGCCCTGCCAGCCCTCCTAATGTAGAGATATTCTCTAATATCTCTAACCTACGCGGCACAGTCACAAAGAGAAATGCGTCAGCAACGTACACGCTGATATAACCCGTCAGCCCTTCTACTGTAAAGAGATTCTCTTACATCTCTAACCTACTCGGCAACAGCAAACAGTCACAAAGAGAAATGCGTCGGCAACGTACAAGCTGTTATATCCCGTCAGCCCTTCTACTGTAAAGAGATTCTCTCACATCTCTAACCTACTTGGCAAAAGCAAACCACTTGATAAACACATTTTAGAAATAAAGTGGCAGACAGGTTCAACGCTGGGTGAAAAAAAAAAAGAGAAAAAAAACCTAAACACAAAAACCCAACAGCAATCGACCTTTGTGCCCCTACTTTATCTTACGCAAGCGCCAATGGGCGTCCGTGGTTGGATCGCCTTTGTTTGACGGTTGTATTGTGTCAGTTGTATCAATCGTGCAATGTTTGTCCTTGCCAGGTAATTATTTGTGTTGGTCAAAGACCTACAAATAATGTCAATCTTGAGGTGAAACCATTTAAGGGAGGAAATGGCAGTTATTCTATTACTTTATCTTAATGGAAAATCAAACGTAGCTCAGAGAAGGAAAATGCGTGGGTTGTGCCCCCTTCACCGTGTCGCTATAATAGCCGGAGAAATACGCTCTATGAGTCAAGTTGTATATCACCGGCATATTCCTGTTAAGGCCAAAGCTTAAAGCAAGCGTTTAGGATCAGATTTAAAGGTTGCTTACTCAATAAAATCCCCAGTAAACTGAGCTCTATTTGCAAAAGAGAGAATTGCAAGGAACTGATAAGAGAGTTTCAAACTGAAAGCCGAGTTGGAAAAATTGTCCAATTAAGCTGAATTCTGCATGAAATACAATTCTAACACTTTTTTTGGTAATTAATTGTATTTAAATGTTAATGTGTTGTTAATCTAGTCAGATCAGCCTCCTTTAAATATACTATCAATTATATAAATATGCATTAATAATCTTCTTTCCGTTTTTTCCCCCCACACATTTTTCAGTACTTACTTTCAAAACATTAATGTTGTAGCGCTTCTCCCGGGGATTGAATCACCCTTGCTGCCACCAGCACTTTTTGTAGGCCAATCAGAGAAGTCTCATAGGAATATAGAGAGATGCTCAATTTCAATGCTTTTGCCTGCATGTATTAGAAGTCCCAGGCATATGTAAGGAGTGTGTCACTTCATCCATTCGAGGTTAGTAAAATGAGTACCAACACATTGGTTAAAAACAAATATCTAATGCTCTACCACAGAGTGGTTTAGATTCGAGAGCGTGTACTAAAAGACCATTTGGGGAGATTACATGGATTATTGATATGATGTGGTGAAAGCCACGGCTCCTAAATGTATCAATTGTTTTACATATAACTCTACATATAAGTACCATTTTCCTCAATCCTAAAAATAATTAGGGTATGGAATTCACTGCTTTCAAATATATTAGATGACTTTAAAATGGGCCTGGATTTCATAGAGGGCTGTGCATGTAGGTATAAGCATTACTATTTATTAAGTGCCTGTTGATCCAAGGCATTGTTTAGAATTTAAAATGACAAATAAAAGGTTTTTGTTTTTTTTGCTTTCTTTTGGATTAACAGCATTTTTTTTTCAACCTAAACTACTATTAACTATGTAACTATGTATGTAACAACATGGCTGACTCCTGCATTGGTCTGTTTAGCACCTAAAGTCTATGAGTATTTTCCAAGATCCATGCCAGGCACACAGTTTGAACTCAGACATACAAAGTTGCACCTCGATGTAATGCCCTTAATGTGCCCTCGATGTAATGCAGGAGATGTGCCCTCGATGTAATGCAGGAGATGTGCCCTCGATGTAATGCAGGAGATGTGCCCTCAATGTAATGCAGGAGATGTGCCCTCGATGTAATGCAGGAGATGTGTCCTCAATGTAATGCAGGAGATGTGCCCTCAATGTAATGCAGGAGATGTGCCCTCGATGTAATGCAGGAGATGTGCCCTCGATGTAATGCAGGAGATGTGCCCTCGATGTAATGCAGGAGATGTGCCCTCGATGTAATGCAGGAGATGTGCCCTCGATGTAATGCAGGAGATGTGCCCTCAATGTAATGCAGGAGATGTGCCCTCGATGTAATGCAGGAGATGTGCCCTCAATGTAATGCAGGAGATGTGCCCTCGATGTAATGCAGGAGATGTGCCCTCGATGTAATGCCGGAGATGTGCCCTCAATGTAATGCAGGAGATGTGCCCTCGATGTAATGCAGGAGATGTGCCCTCGATGTAATGCAGGAGATGTGCCCTCGATGTAATGCAGGAGATGTGCCCTCGATGTAATGCAGGAGATGTGCCCTCGATGTAATGCAGGAGATGTGCCCTCGATGTAATGCAGGAGATGTGCCCTCAATGTAATGCAGGAGATGTGCCCTCAATGTAATGCAGGAGATGTGCCCTCGATGTAATGCAGGAGATGTGCCCTCGATGTAATGCAGGAGATGTGCCCTCGATGTAATGCAGGAGATGTGCCCTCGATGTAATGCAGGAGATGTGCCCTCGATGTAATGCAGGAGATGTGCCCTCAATGTAATGCAGGAGATGTGCCCTCGATGTAATGCAGGAGATGTGCCCTCGATGTAATGCAGGAGATGTGCCCTCGATGTAATGCAGGAGATGTGCCCTCGATGTAATGCAGGAGATGTGCCCTCAATGTAATGCAGGAGATGTGCCCTCGATGTAATGCAGGAGATGTGCCCTCGATGTAATGCAGGAGATGTGCCCTCAATGTAATGCAGGAGATGTGCCCTCAATGTAATGCAGGAGATGTGCCCTCGATGTAATGCAGGAGATGTGCCCTCGATGTAATGCAGGAGATGTGCCCTCGATGTAATGCAGGAGATGTGCCCTCGATGTAATGCAGGAGATGTGCCCTCAATGTAAAGCAGGAGATGTGCCCTCAATGTAATGCAGGAGATGTGCCCTCGATGTAATGCAGGAGATGTGCCCTCGATGTAATGCAGGAGATGTGCCCTCGATGTAATGCAGGAGATGTGCCCTCAATGTAATGCAGGAGATGTGCCCTCGATGTAATGCAGGAGATGTGCCCTCGATGTAATGCAGGAGATGTGCCCTCGATGTAATGCAGGAGATGTGCCCTCGATGTAATGCAGGAGATGTGCCCTCGATGTAATGCAGGAGATGTGCCCTCGATGTAATGCAGGAGATGTGCCCTCGATGTAATGCAGGAGATGTGCCCTCAATGTAATGCAGGAGATGTGCCCTCGATGTAATGCAGGAGATGTGCCCTCGATGTAATGCAGGAGATGTGCCCTCGATGTAATGCAGGAGATGTGCCCTCGATGTAATGCAGGAGATGTGCCCTCGATGTAATGCAGGAGATGTGCCCTCGATGTAATGCAGGAGATGTGCCATATTTTTTAAAGAACGAGGTTTAGGAAATGTGACCCTGAAAATCGACAAACAATGATCTTGGAAGGGGCGACTCACAGTGCCAGTTCCACATCATTTAGCATATACATTGCACAATCGTTTGGAGTCCGCAGGTCATAGACATCCTCAATAAATAATACGCGTGCCTCCGAGCTCCGGTACAACTATTAAATATTCATCCCAAATACTTGACAAGTTTATATTTTACAACTTTAGTCATCAGATTGATTTGTTTGCCATTAATCTTTCTGAAATAATGTGCAATATAATTATTTGTATAAAGCGCAAATTTAAAAATAGGGCCATTAAAGGGGCTCCTGTAGGACCCACTGAAAGATTTTTTTAGATGTGCAGTACAGAAAAACAAACAGATCTGAGAATCTACACAACATGCATCGATGGGTTCCAAATGTTTTCAGATCGGGCATATTAGCCAAATCCAGTGAATCCACGAAAGTCAGCTACTCAATATGCCGCGATTCAGATCCAAACTGGCTCTCCGGGCCGTTCAAAAACCAAATATATGAAGGCCTTCGGATCAGAGTAATTTTGCAGTGACAACCACAGGTTTTTGACTACACAATATGTGGGGATAAACCCCAAATACAATTCGGATCCAGGGATAATTCAGCCCCCAGCCTCTAAAATAATCATGAGGGCTACAGTGCATGTAAATACCCCTATGAAAAATTGGACTGGTAGCTGCCAAAATGGCTCCCAATCCCCTATCACACATATGGATAGTCAGGGCAGCTAGCCCTTAGCCCCCTGCAATAATAAATGGAGCTTGGAGCTGGGCAAAAGCTCCCAGTCCCCCTGCTTTGGTTACTGAATGGTTTGGGGTAAATTCCTGTATATTGTGTAGCCATATTTTGGGGTTTGATTCGATTTTGATTCTATATTTTGTAGACCCTAAAGTCCCAATGCGGGACTGTCCCGGGCAATCCAGGACACGTGGTCACCTTAATGCTGATGTGTGTCGAGACAGACGTCGCGAGTTAGCGCCATTTGCAGATGCACCAGAACGTTTCGCTCCAGCGCTCCCTATATATATATATATATATATATATATATATATATATATATATATATATATATATATATATATATATATATATATATAAAAAGGTAATTAAAAAGTAGCAGACAACATCTGCCAGATTCATTTTTGCAGATGTGCTACTTCAGGCGCGTATGAGTGTTAGAATTTTTTTTAATAACATAAGACAGGACATAAGTGAAATATATTGCACCCACACTAAGCGGCCCAATGGACCATTTGTTTTACATCTCAGTTAGTATATCCCATCAACATGTTTTTAGCCCCAAACCGTTGATGTTTGTCTGGCAGAGAAAGGGTTAGCCTTTGGAGAAGTTGTCAGGATGGGTTCAGCAGAGACGTGGCGTCATCTTGTTGTGTATGGAAAGAGATTGGCGTGGCCCCCCCCGTCATAACCTCCTGCCTGCTGTTTATTACAAGAAATGTGTGTGCCCTGAATCCCTAGCTGCCGCTCGGGTTTGGAATGGAAGAAATTGCCAGCAATTTAAAAACACACTACAGTTTAAGAGCTGACCCCGGCTGGACCCCTTGATTCATTCACTGCCAAAAGGTTTACTCTACATTAGGTTTTAACAGAGCACCACGGCAATATGTCACAACTGGAAGAGCCGGATATTCATGAACCTCCCGGCTCCAATAATCCCTAAAACCTTCCTCCGCAGACATTCAATTGATACAGTGAATAAACGATAAAACACGTGACCTCCACAATTGTCCTAATCACAAGAGACCTGCATTAATAGCGATTTATCCAACGCCAGGCCCTTTGGTTTTCAGCATACTGGATGCACGATATCCCTTTAAAAGATTCTTTTCTGACCCCTGTTATCGCAGTGTATGATCTGCACCCTTTATCTTACACAACACTCTGCCGATCATCTGAAATGATGGATTCCTAGTGTCCTTGTGGCTCTCCTCCTCCATGGCATTATCCTTTATACAAAGCCCATTGTCGTTCGTCCTTGCCATGTTCTCAATTGCCCTACATTCAGGGACCTCTTATTCAATGGGCAATGCGAGTATTTAATATCGAAGGGTCCAGTTTTCCCCCAACTAGAGAGCCCAGGGCTTTATTCATGAAAGAGGGAATTGCAGTGAAATTCATATGGTAATTTCAAATTTAAGTATAAAGCCACAGATTCGGAACATTTCTCCAATTCTCCAGCTTAGCTACTAGGGGCACAACTACTTCCCCCCTTGCTCCAGCACTGTGTGTGGTGAAATGCTAATAGTTTGTGTTATTTGAGTTGATTGTTACTTTTTATAATGCTATGATGGATAGTACTGAGATAAAATGGGTTCCACTTTTGAGAACTTTGTCCAGGTCCCAGCAGTGGCCCTCCCTACAATATCCTATTAAAATATTTCAAGTTGATTTAGATTTTTCCCAGTAGGGACCATATATCAGTCAGAAGATCAAATCGGAGGTATGTAGATCTTATAGGCTAAAAAAAGACTCAACGGATCTCGAAGGATGAGAAGCGGAAGAGAGAGCTCTCATAGATTTTGTCCTCCAAAGATGACCTACTGAAAGATTTGAGGTCCGAGAATTTTTTTTTGTTTTTCAACCTAAAAAACTCACTAAACCTAAAAAAAAACTAAAATGTCTAGACCTCAATACTAAATGGGTCTGTAGCGCCAGCATTAACAGCTATTTCTGTGTGCCCCATGTTTATAAAATAACCCCCGATGCTATTAAATGAAATAATGCAAGTTATGTTTTAATACATTAGCAGTCCAGCCACCGAGGTGCACTTTGTATGTTTACTTTTGTTGGCCGTTTCATGGCCTCCGAAGGTCGGGATTCCTGAAGCCAAACAGACTACGGTAAGTGGATTTATAAATAACTTTGGAACATTGCTGCCTTGTCACAAAGGCATAACATGCATACCTAATGTCTTGCTCTATAAAGTGCAAAACTATCATGTTTTAATGAGTGCGGGACTCGAAGAACACAACACATAGATGTGCTCAAGATATTGATTTAAAAAAAAAAAAAGGATAATTTCAGATAACGACCAATTAGGAAGGTAATTCCGATGCACAGTAAAATGCCCAGAAACACTTTTTATCCATCACAAACCCATCTTTACAAAATCCAGCATCAGCACAAACCTAGAGAAGTGGACCCGGCTGTAGCCAACAGGCGATCTACTAATGCCGCTGTAAAACGAATAGCGTGTTCAATAATTTGGGAAATCCCCGGGTCCAGGCGTTTTAGTGATGAGCTGAAAAGGATGGAGAAAGGCGGAAAAAAAAAAAAAAAAGAGACAATGGTTCCTGGATGTCTCTATCGGCGTTCGCGAGAAGCCGTCTGGCGGGCGGGCTGCACCTCGTGTGAAATATAATGAGTTTTATCGACTCATTTCATTGTTATAAAATAAGAATTGGAAGGAGAGTGGACATAAATTTAAGGAAATAATTCTAAAGAGAAATCTTTTCCCTGCTTCCTGGCTGATCACAGGCGTGTAGCCTAGCTCTGTTTAATAATACTATCATTCAGCAGGACAATTACATTACCCCTTCTAACGAGCGTCTGCAGATGGGAATGTTCTCCCTCATTTTAATATACACTTGGGTTAAAGACCACTTCTTCTTCATTATTCATTCCGCACACACTGCCATTTAAGTCGACTGGTGATGTCTATTTTTTTTATTTTTTTTGTGGCCTTATGTTTTATCTTATTCTGTAGATTCATTTTAAATAGTTCTTTGCCTGCAATGTGCCTGTTAAGTATTCACAAAACTGGAGCAAAAAAAAAAGCAATTGCGTAGGTGCCAAGAGTCCCGGATTTGCTCATTTTTGGCGGATTCGGTCTGGGTCATGTAACACCGCCCCCTTTTGGCTCCACTCCATCATTTCCCAAGACCTTGTCCTGCAAAGTCGGCAGGTATGCAATCGCGTAGGAGACAGGAGAAGTCTGATTCCAGACAAGGAAACGAGTTGAAGCGTTGTCATAAAATGTATGTATGACGTGAAGACGTCGGCAGTTAGCCTTGGAGTAGTTGTATAAGAGAAGGGTATTAACATGTAACTCTTTTGTCTATCCAGACAGACAACGGTAGCTGTCTATGGCAGGGCTTGACAAATTTAATTTGATTTTAGGAGTCAGCAAAAAAATGTAGGAGCCAGACAATCACGCAAACATACACGCAATTCATAAATACACACGCCTACTTCACACATATATATACACACACCTATCTCACATATACAAACACCTCACACACACACCTACTTTACATATACCCATATATACACAAACACCTCACACACACCAACTTTACATATACACCTATATACAAACACCTCACACACACTTACTTTACATATACACCTATATACAAACACCTCACACACACCTACTTTACATATACACATATATACAAACACCTCACACACACCTACTTTACATATACACATATAAACAAACACCTCACACACACCTACTTTACATATACACATATATACAAATACCTCACACACACCTACTTTACATATACACATATATACAAATACCTCACACACACCTACTTTACATATACACATATATACAAACACCTCACACACACCTACTTTACATATACCCATATATACAAACACCTCACACACACCTACTTTACATATACACATATATCCAAACACCTCTCACACACCTACTTTACATATACACATATTTACAAACACCTCACACACACCTACTTTACATATACACATATATACAAACACCTCACACACACTTACTTTACATATACACATATATACAAACACCTCACACACACCTACTTTACATATACACATATATACAAATACCTCACACACACCTACTTTACATATACACATATATACAAACACCTCACACACACCTACTTTACATATACACATATATACAAACACCTCACACACACCTACTTTACATATACACATATATACAAATACCTCTCTCTCTCTCTCTCTCTCTCTCTCTCTCTCTCAGAAGTCTTACCACTTTTGGCGAATAGGGCCTACACTCACTGTAGGTGGTACAAGGTGTACAATCTCGATAGCTTGTACAAGGCCTGCACTGTCGGTCGCTGGTACAAGGCCTACAGTAATAGCAGCTGGTACAAGGCCTACAGTAATGGCAGCTGGTACAAGGCCTACAGTAATGGCAGCTTGTACAAGGTCTACACTCTTGGTAGCTGGTACAAGGCCTGCACTGTCGGTAGCTGGTACAAGGCCTACACTCTCGGCAACTGGTACAAGGCCTGCACTGTCGGCAGCTGGTACAAGGCCTACACTCTCGGCAACTGGTACAAGGCCTACACTGTCGGTAGATGATACAAGGCCTACACTCTCGGCAGCTGGTACAAGGCCTACAGTAATGGCAGCTGGTACAAGGTCTACACTCTTGGTAGCTGGTACATGGCCAACACTGTTGGTAGCTGGTACAAGGCCTACACTCTTGGTAACTGGTAAAAGGCCTACACACTAGGTAGCTGGTACAAGGTCTACACGCTAGGTAGCTGGTACAAGGCTACACTCTCGGTTGCTGGTACAAGGCCTACATTGATGGTAGCTGGAACTAGGCTTACACTCTCAGTAGCTGGTACACATCCTACACTCTCAGTTGCTGGTAGAACAGTGTGAAGTCTGGTAGTGTCCTGAAAGCCGGTGATCTTGCAAAATGGGGCATCATCAATAATATAGCTACCCACTGTTTAAATAAATGGGAAATAGGAACTGAGACACATGGAGAATGTAGATTCAAGGCTACAACAGATACTAATGCAAACTGGCAAACATATCAAACAGCAAATCAGACCACAGATACGACATAAGGCTGTGCTTAGGCAGAATTATGATTAGAGGACAAAGAGACAGCTTCCCTTTAATTAGTGCTTTTCAGACAGTACAATCTAACACGTCAAGCTTTTCCATAATCTCCGAGAGTCAGAGCCTATTGCAGAATACATTTTGGTCTATCGGTAACAGATGGAAGACAGAAATGTAACTAGCTAAAGAGAAGAGATTCCCAGGCTGCCAGTGAGGTTATATTGACAGCCAAACAATACATCAGCAGAGTCCAGATATCTCCAAAAACATTGGCTAAAAAATGGAGTATGACATGCACCCTGATTCCAAACAAACTAACCTGCTTCCACAAATCCTTGTAATGTAATATATTCTATAAAGCCAGAGGCAACTCATAGAATCAGATCTGAGTCAGTCACATGGTGACTGGCGTGTGTGAGTTTTTAAACTAATATAGAATCACATGAGGATAAACTGGTGTGTACTTTTGGTAGAACATGCCCGTTTAACCCCTGATTGGTAGCTGCAATGTTAATAAAAATGCAACATAAAATGTTTTAATAAAAAAAAAAAAAGAGAGGATTGCAGGTAATTTAAATTTAAATGGTGTTTCTTTGGGGACATCTACTAATAAAACGTATTTGGGAGTAATTCTAGTTAATAGACTTAGCAGTAGTGCGCAGTGCCAGCAAGTGGCTTCACAGGGCAATACAATATATTGACTCAAGGGAGAAAAATTATATTCTGAAAGTGCAGAGGAGGGCTACAAAACGAAAAAGTAAATGGAAAGTTTTAGTTATGAAGAAAGGCTAGAGAAATGGCATCTTAGAGGGGATATGATAATGTTTTATAAATATGTACAGGGCCCATACAAAGGGCTTTCTAAAGAACAGTACAGTGCAAAGGACAAGAGGTCATCCGCTATGACTCCTAAATTAATATACAGTGTGGGGGGGGGGGGGGGGGGGGCTTATAATCAGGGTCATCTTATTTTATTTACACTGTGTATGTTTTAGATTATAAACAGGTTTAAACAAGAATAATCCTGCTCCAAAGATTTGTTATTTTATGAACCGCACACCCTCACAATTATTATTTGACCAAGTATTTAATTCAATGTGGTATGTACAAAGGTGCAATCATCTGAGTGGCCAAAGGTACCTTCCTATACAACAGAGAAACCGATATTCACAATACAGCTTTATATTAACTGGGCTCCAGACACCAGGTGTCTGCAACGTGATATCACGTAACCCTGCCTCCTTTTAGCTCCGCAATCAGGGTTCCCCTGCAAACAAATGTGTAAAAGTTGGTAGTTATTGCAGACCAACTACGCATAACAAATATGGGGTTATGTATAAAAACTCCTGCCCTGCAAGGTGTCAGGTTTTATAAAAAATAAAAAAAGCGCAATTGACGTTTGTTAACCGCGATGACATCATAAACAGGAGACAGCAAATCATGCATCTCTCCAGCCCCACATTAACTCTTCTTTCCTGATCCCAACACTTACTCTCTATTACTCTCCGTTACACACTGTAACTTTACAGCTGAAGCCGGCACTTTGGATTTACATTTCCCAAATCTTTAAACAAAATGCTCATTTATTCTTTCATGACATTGTCTTGACGGAGGAGCGTTATGGGGTTTACCTTGAGATGTGTCTTATTCTAAACCCCAAGGCTAGGCTTTCTAATCCCAGCCAAGCATTATATATCTGGTATTTATTCTCCGCTTCTGCTTCCCAAATAAATCTCATCATAACGAATACTCAGTGTCAGGTTTTATCTTTCAGCAGTGCCATGTTTGAGGCGATCATTACCGAATTTCACTTGTCTCCCCCAGCACCCCCTTCGCCTGTGAGCATGTAACAGCAAACTTCAAAGCACCCTACCTCTCGAGTATATCTATTTCAAAAGTGATAATTTAGCCCCAGCCATCTCCTCTGCTTAATCAACGTGAACTTCCTGTGCAGAATACCTCACAAGCACCACTTCATAATTCATATGTACATAAAGCTGCTGAGAGATCAATTAGGTTAAACAGATACATGTAACAAAGCCTCCGTCTTGTACACACATGGAATACATTCAGTAACGTCTCTCAGCCGCTCGGAGCTAAAGAGGTCTGGAGAGAAAGCTAGAGAGCTGCTTCTGAAATCTAGAATCTCCGGAGAGGCGATGGAAGGGCAGGACTGGCAGCTGTAGGCCTACGGGGCAAAAACAGTTTAGTTGCCCTCGATGCCACTTCCTCAGCCCACCTGATATCATCAGAGATAGACACACGTAGACATGCAAGACAGATTTGCTGACAGATAAGGTACAGAGATTGACAGGCAGACAAAGCAATTGGACAGAACGATTGAGTAATAGTGGAGCAGCTCCAGCTCATCGAGAGAGGTTAGAAAGCAGCCCGGGGGACAATTGCCCAACTGTACTTGGTGAGAGCCCTTCCCTGGTCATCAACCAAGGCCGAGGATTATGGGAGTTTCAGTACAACAGTAGCTGGAGAGCAGTTTATCATTTTTTTATATTAAAATATATATTTTTAAACTTTGAATCAGAAACATAACTTTGAACCTTGAACTTTGTATAAAGCCTCAATCTGGGGTCGAGTTCTAAAAGTGATGTCATCAGGAACATTCCATTGGTTTCCAGGGTGACTGGACCACTTTCAGAAACTCACCCCGCCCCCCCCCCCCCCCCCCCCCCCCGAATTAGAAGCATAGAAACATAGAATGTGTCGGCAGATAAGAACCATTCGGTCCATCTAGTCTGCCCAATTTTTTTTTTTTTTTTTTTGAGTACTTTTATTAGTCCCCCGTTCCCGGTCTTACAGCTAGGATAACCTTGTGTCTATCCCACGCATGCTTAAAATCCTTGACTGTGTTTACCTCTACCACTTCTGCTGGCAGGCTATTCCATACATCCACTACCCTCTCAGTAAAGTAATACTTCCTGATATTACTTTTAAATCGTTGCCCCTCTAATTTAAGACTATGTCCTCTAGTTGTGGTAGTTTTTCTTCTTTTAAATATACTCTCTTCCTTTACTGTGTTGATTCCCTTTATGTATTTAAATGTTTCTATCATATCCCCCCTGTTACGTCTTTAATTGCCATTAATTTATCAGCCACTTTATTCTTTTATTAAAATGCAATTAAAGAAGATACAGACTGTCACAGTGCGACAAACATTTTATCTTAATCCATGCATTTGCTGCCACACTATTTATATTTTATGCTATTTATGCTTACATGACAAAATTAATTCCATTTTTACAACTTTGTTTCCAAGACTTATAGTTATAATTTGCTAAATAAATTGTCTTTTTCGGCCCCTTTGCTAACGGTGCAATCTTAATCCAGTTAGGAGCGGTCAGCTGACTGTGAGGTAACATTGCGCCTACGGTAAAAGACAGCCGTATATTCTGTGTTCACGCAGAGTTGTTTTAGTTCTGTTTCTCCAGTAAACACATCGATTGGGAGTTTGGCCCCAGGGTGGATTCTCTCGTTCGAATTTACTTGGACTAATCAAAATGCTCTCAGTAAAGTATGCCGAGATAAGAGGCGTACAATGAAAGTGGCTAACTCTGGTTGATTTTTATAGACAGACAAGATTAGGCAGTAAACATCAAGTTACACTTTAGAAAAGGACTAAACAAACAAAAAAATTAAATACAAGCTTTAATCAGGAAAAAAAACTTCTGCCTGTGTTAAATGTCTTTTCAACAATGAATGGTGGATGCCAAATAGGACGCCTGTTCTAACAGCAGAGCCCAAGCAAACCTCTGGGTCGCGGGTTCAAAACTCAATGGGTTCATATCAGCCTTTCATCCTTCAGAGGTCAATAAGACAGGCACCATTAAGTACCATCAGCTGCTGATTTAGAGAGCTCACGATAAATCTCTCTACATTGGGGAGAAAAGCACCAAAGGCAATATTTGTGCCAAGAGTGCTGCCTGGGAATAGAGGAGCCTGGTAAATGATGTCTGACACGGAGAGAGAGTAATAAAGATACTAAGATAAAGTGGGATCAGGGCAGAGAATGCTTTATTATTTATTAACCTCTAGTGGTGTGATGCCAGGACGCAGTAATAAAAGTGAAAATTAAAAATGACTAAAAAACAGGACACAAAATATGACATTTCTGAACATTTTACTATCAATAATTAAATTGGGAGTTCAACCTTTGTTTCCCTTTGAATCCATTAACTCGTTGAGTATTACGGCAGCCTGATGGGGATATCAGAATCCAGGCCTGAGAGAGTCAACACTGCCTTATTGCTAAACTATGTAAACCCCTCAGCGCCACCAGATGACACTCTATAATGATGATCGCATGAAAGGTCATCCATTATGTGGGGGGTAACAGCGCCATGCCATGTGGAGCTCTTTTCCAAAACCCTTCACGCCTATTATTTTCCGCTTTTTTTGGAGTCCTGTCTCGGCTTGCCTGCCGTCTGCACAGGCAGCAATGTGTGTAACCTGTAAATGTCTAACAGACATGAACGGCCTAAAGCAAAAGAAATGGCGTGCAGACATATGTAGTGACATTGTGCTGCATTACAGGATGCCCCAGAGAGCTGACAGATATAAAATGCTTCAGAACCACTGTGTAGAGACCCTCTCTCTCTCTCATGGGTCAGGGGCATCCACGCTGGTTTTTTCAGTATTTTTGTATTAGAAATCCTTTAACGGGCACAATGTTTTATTTTTATTTATATTCATGGTGAAGATCAGAAGCTAGCCATTGTATGTAACAGTAATATGGCAGCAGTTCAACAACTCTTTAAATCAACTCGATCAAAAAAAAACAAAAGTCACGTTTTTTAGGGGGGCCTAATAAGACTATTGGGGCACCTTTTTGGTAGATGGACGCCCCTCTGGGATCTCTTCTATCTAAAGCTAGAACCCTCGGTGAGGGAGGAGCCAGGCACATATACTAGGCATGTTTTATGGGAAGTTTATTGCAGCAATGTATCAGACAGACACATCCACTCATGTTCTACAAGTCGTTAAGTTCACAGGCCCATCACCTCGTCTAGAAATCTATGGGCTTGAGAAGCACTCAGTAGGGATCTGGTTATCGAGAACCCATCAGCGAGAACATCCAGTAGCGTGCAGTCAATCACTCGTTACCAGTAACGATCCCCTTGTGTGTGCGCGGGGGGAAATGCACATCACAGGGAAAGAAACAAATCTCAGCTTCAATTGTACTTTAGGAAACTTGGACAGCCTCAATGTTCCAATGGAGGATCGTGCGGACCAGGTGAAACGAAGCTGCCCCATCCACCATAATTAGGTGGTCATTAGGTGAGATGTGGTCTCTGCGCTATGCATTATAGCAATAGTGCGCCTCTCTTCTAGAAAGGGTTAATAGGAAGGAAACTACTGGGACAAGAGAACATGCACTACCAATAAAACATTTGGGGTGACAAAACATGTCCTTGTTTTTGAAAGAAAAGCCAATGTTGTGCATTAAAACAACATGAAATTGATTAGTTATACAGTGTAGACTTTGTTAATGATGTAAATAACTATTGAAGCTGGAAATAAAATAATATTTAATATTTACATAGGTGGCAGAGGCCCATTATCGGCAGCATCACTCCTGTGTTCCAATGGACAGAGACCCATTATCAGCAGCATCACTCCTGTGTTCCAATGGACAGAGGCCCATTATCAGCAGCATCACTACTGTGTTCCAATGGACAGAGACCCATTATCAGCAGCATCACTCCTGCGTTCCAATGGACAGAGGCTCATTATCAGCAGCATCACTCCTGTGTTCCAATGGACAGAGACCCAGTATCAGCAGCATCACTCCTGTGTTCCAATGGACAGAGGCTCATTATCAGCAGCATCACTCCTGTGTTCCAATGGACAGAGACCCAGTATCAGCAGCATCACTCCTGTGTTCCAATGGACAGAGATATCACTCCTGTGTTCCAATGGACAGAGACCCATTATCAGCAGCATCGCTCCTGTGATCCAATGGACCATTCACAGCAGCATCACTTATGTGATCCAATGGACAGAGGCCCATTATCAGCAGCATCACTCCTGTGTTCCAGTGGACAGAGGCCCATTATCAGCAGCATCACTCCTGTGTTCCAGTGGACAGAGGCCCATTATCAGCAGCATCACTCCTGTGTTCCAATGGACAGAGGCCCATTATCAGAAGCATCACTCCTGTGTTCCAGTGGACAGAGGCCCATTATCAGCAGCATCACTCCTGTGTTCCAGTGGACAGAGGCCCATTATCAGCAGCATCACTCCTGTGTTCCAGTGGACAGAGGCCTATTATCAGCAGCATCACTCCTGTGTTCCAGTGGCCCAATGCTAATTCAAAAAGTCAATATCTTGACTGTATCTCCTATTAACTCATTAGCTGTATTTTTTGTGGAACAGTATTGTTGGCTTAAATTAAAAAGTAACATCAGTAAGTATAACTTTTCTTAGAGGGTGGTGGATGCATTGAATTACCTTCCAGCAGATAACATACAAATTAACATGGAGATCTGCATTAAAAAAAAGTTTTTTTCCAAAATAGTGTGATATGGCTGCGATCCCATTAAACAGACCCCCCACTGTAATACATGCCGGATCCATGGCTAAAGTCGAAGGTTACCAATATACAACTGATTTATCATCAGCAGGTCATGTTGAGCAGTGCTGTAAAGTGTTACTTATAGAAATGGCTGGGATTATCTTTAATGTAATATATAACAGAGTATTTAGGACCCATTTACCTCTGACATGTGATAGGCGCTCCATGCCCGTGTTTAAGTCACGCCGATTAAAGGCGCAGAGGGCACCCTCATGTAAGTCATGTTGGGCTAAGAGATTTTATTTGTCACTGATGTAAGAATCTCTTCGGAGGGGAAGCTCCGGTGATGTCAAATAAATTAATCTCCAAAAATAATCACAAAACAAGCTGTGGATTGTAAATCTCACTGAGAATAAATCCTTGGTCACATTTATAAATGAAATGAGAGACTAAACCCTCTAAGTCAAGGCTCCTGTGATCTCTAGTGCTGGCTCCTAACTATATTACATAGAACTCTAAGAAAGTACCATTACCCTGGCTCCAATAAACAAACAGGCTGGCTCCTGGGTTGACTAACTTGGCTCCTAAAAGTTTACAGATACTTGTCAAGCCCTGCCTTAAAGGGACGCTGTCAGCTGTCCAATTCGGTCTGATTAAAAATACTTGAATGATGCTCTATTCCCAATTATTTTGGAAGTCACGCAAGCTCTTCCATGGTTTCCACATCGTGGATCTGCTTCTCTCGGACCTGCCGGCACGGATTTTGGTGTACGAAGCACCACTGACAGAGAGAGGCAGAGCACAAAATGAATGCAAATGATAGTGCGCTCTTAATATCTAACCCCCGCCAAACCACAGCACGTATTGTACTAAGCCCCTCCCATTTAAAGGGGCCAGGTAGGTCTCCAACTTTTAAAATGGAACACATGTCGTATTTATAATAAGAGCACAGTGTTATACAATTAAGGTGCAGGAGATCACAGAAGTATAATAACTAGACATTAATGAGCATTCCAGGTGTATTCTAAAACGTACTAAGCACATGTAAACACTGCTCATAGCTGGATTCTATGCTCTGTGACAGGGATGAAAATATATCAAATGCTGGCCCATAGCCATATGCCTTTTACATCTAAGAAATAAAGGTGTCTATAAATGAACTCAGCAGCACACCTTACACCAGCAGCAGTCAACATATTGTGCAATTCCATTGTTAAACACACAAACGTTTGTGCAGTGGACAAGACAAAAGCCTCTGAAGATGCTCGGGTATGATCTTAAGCGGTGTTACCTACACATTGTGTATACTGAGAAAAAAACAAAATACACAATTATAAAAAAAATGATCTATAAATTGTGTTGGCAAAATTGCAAGTAAATGCATAAAATAAGAAAATATTTTTTTTAAATTATGTCTGTGGTGTTCTCCTGTTTATGACATCACTGACTGTGGCTCGATTACCCATTTCCCATAGAAAAACAGTTCATTTGCATATCAAGCCACAGGTTATTTAAAACATATGTCTCTTATCTTACGCATTCGCTTGCAGTTTCTCTAACACAATGTATAGATCTGTTTTTACTCCCTACAATCACAGTATAATTAATGTTTGGTTAACCAAGTCCCTTTAATTCTGTAGAACAAAGTCAGACTCCCATTACAAGTATAGACATATCCAAAGAAAACAGACAATGCAATATTAAGCAGGTAACGGAGGCCCATGTTAATTATGGTAAGGCACTCACAAAGCACAATAACAAACAACCGATAGTACAACTACACACAACGCGTTTCACCCTAACACCACGTAGAAGACCCTTTACAGCGAAACGCGTAGCATTTGGGAAATACTAGCGACTGCCTGATGTATGGATTGGATTCAGTAGATAACATGCCTGCTCCCGGGTTGAGGGAAGAAGACTCAATACAATGTTCTAATTTATTTTGATTATTTTACTAAGATGTACTATTTGAAATGCGAAAACATTCAATTAGATATAACCTTTTTCTGTCCTTTATGGTTGTATTGTCATACATTATAATTATCAGATTCTCACACTTTTTTTTTTGTACATTTTAACTCTGATTTTTCTGGCACATGAAAGAAAAACATAACAAAACACAAACTTTCCACCTTCCACTCCTCAAAAGAAAATTACCATTAAATGCGATTCACACAATAATGTAAACAGCACGTCTTGATTAAAGCTCTCGCCTGTGCTCCCTTTCAGGGGCTCAAGTGTTGCTCTCCATCTTAGCGCAGTCTTCCAAGAGCGTAATTAATGATATTCAGAGAATGCTTCCAATAGTTGACTCATTGTCTTAATCATCCCAAATATTGGCCGATCCTCTCATAGGGTTCTTGAAGCAGACCCACCACCCACATAGGTACCGTCATGATTACATGTATTTTATTTGAAGTGCCCATGGAGGGTGCGTTTGGGTTTCAATCAGTCTAATTGTTCCCAAGATTCTTGGTTTAAAAGTTATACCTCATGTTTCGATAAAACAGTTTCTACTCTGGTATTTTTTTTTTTTGTCAAAGGGCATCTACATTTTTTTTTTTTTAAAGGAAACGGTTTTGTAGGTACATTGGAAGAGTTATTTAACAATTCTTGATAAAGTGATTTAAAAAACTGGGGAAGTGGGGAAAAATAAAAATGAATCTATGTTTAACTGAAAGATTGCACCAAGATGGCCATATTAAATTAATATGCTTTATTGAAAGAATGCAAATAAAAAACCTTATTGAGCCTGCTTCGCTCTGTATTGCTCTATCAGGGGGCGGACATATTCGGAATCTTGGGTCACCTGACCCAAAATGAACAAAGATCTGACACAGGATTCCAAACAATATAGCTGCCCCTGATAGAGTTATACACAGCACAAAGGACTCAATATAATGCTTTATATATATTCTTTCATTAAAAATTTCTATATAAAATGTCTACACTTAATGCAATCTTTCAATTAAACATGCAAATGTTTTCCTAGTTCTTTAATCCGTAATTAACCACTCGGTGTGTCAGCTCTATCATGTGACAGTATCTGATAGGAATACTATGTGTGGCTGTCCTGCATCTTACAGAGCTTGCATAAGCCATATCTCCCTCAACTTGCCCAACGTGAAGGCTGTAAAGTATGCATCGTTCGAGATCTGGGCCATATTCAAATCTAAAAAAAAACAATGTCACTTATCATAAAAGCTAAAATTTTAGCCGAAAAAAAGAAAACAGAAAAGAACCAACAGGCCAATAACCAATTAGCTTGATATCAATGTTTAGTCTATGGAGAAAAGAGAATTGCTGGTATTTTTTAAACAAAAAAAAGGTGGCCACCCTTTGTGTGCCCACCCGCGATTTTACCGAAGAAACTAGAAGATAAATTAAGAAATAGAATCTAAGATTTATAAGGGCTGGAAAAGTGTATATGTCCTTATTGTATCAACTGCTACAGAGAAACCTTGCCAGTTTACAAGAATTTCACCCAAAAATTCTGCATCCAATTCAAGCCTTGAATCCACAACGAATGCACAAGTTTCACAAGAGAGAACAACAGAAAAACGAAACAAAAAAAAAAAAGCAAAAATAGTAAGATAAATGGGAGATTTGATTTAATGTGAACATGTAAATCTCTGCAATCCACTCGGGTGACGGAAAGTCTCAGCCAAAATATTATTTAAATACATAACTGCTCCTAGAAAAAATATCTGGCGGATATTATAAAGATAAAAATAAAGCAGCCGAGACAGAAGAAAAATTGACATGTCTAAATCTCTAATAAGACGGAAGTGTGGTGTAATCCACAGAGATCCAGAAAGGAGCGGTTAACCCCAACGGATGCTTCACCCCCTTACGGAGAAATAACAAAATAGAGGATTATTATGCCCCAATATTGACTTTATAAATAACCTTGGAAATATGTAGAGACATGTATGGTCCGAAAACCTGGGGATTCATGTGTGCCAGATAAAAGGTAAGCGTTAGGAGAAGCCTTTTATATGGACAATTTAGATGTTAAGACCCCTCTTTAAGCCAAAGTATTTGGCAATAATAGTAGACTTAGTAAACCAAGCAACGTCCATCAAGTCAGTCCAATATTACCAAGTATAACGATGGCAAAGAACAGACCAGAAACGTAACGCTCAATATGCAAATGGAAACCTGGAAGAGATGGGCTGCGGAATTAATACATAGAAACTTGACAAATCAAACCGTATCCTGATAAGGGTGGGTGACATCCCATCACGGGTATATAATGACCGATTCGAGCTATTTGAAGTCATTTCTGGGGGAACGTTCCCACAGTGGTCCAATCAGCAGTAACATTCCCTTGGTTCCCATGGGGACTGGACTTTTAGACCGTTGCCCCAGAGTGAATGACTTGACGTCTGGATTCCATCCATTGTTTTCTTTTCTACATTGTGATGGTTGGAGATGAATCCTTGATGCCCCATTGCGGGAAGCCCACCCGGTTGTTTAAATATTCAGCGCTGCGTTAGCGTCTCTTTCTTTCTTTTCAGTCTTTTGTTAATGTGGAAATAAACTTTCTTTTCTTTTTTTTTAACATGTACAAGTTTAGCGTTCGCATATTTAGTTTAAAGCCTATTGCCGGATCCTTTTTAATGTAAGTTATCCAGTTTACTTACCTTTAGCTTGGAGAACTTCGAACGCGCTCCATCATTACAGCTTCACACTTGATTATAGTTCTTCTTTCCCAGATTTAAAAAGCGTGCACAAGAACCCCATTGCGCATATGTGTGCCCACTGATCACCGGCGGCCATTTTGGAAATAAGCATTGCCGACACAGGCAGGGTGAGCTATGCAGTTCAGATGGCACAAGATGGCCCCTGTTGTGTTGGCGACAGTAATGGCCCTGCAGCCGAGCCAAGGTGTCAGGAGGTGGGAGGGGCTGGGGACTCTGAATCGAAAACGAATGACAGATAAGTCCGGCACAAAAAAAGAAATATGTTTAATTCAATTAATTAATGATACAGTGTTGTAAAAAAACGGAGTAAAGAATAAAAAGTTTATTTCCATTTTAAGTCGACCGTGGAGAGGTTTGGAAACAGCAAATTCTCCTCTCCAAGCCTGGCTATATGGTTTTGTTCAATACAATGTCGATAGAGCCCAATAAACCCAAAGGTAAGTTTCTCAATAGTTCTCTCAATAAAAGAGAATTCGATCTCTATACAGCCCGCCATTATTATAATTTTTTTGTTATATGATATGTTTTTATTAATTGTGGTCATTTATAAAGATCCAAGGATCTATATATGTATGTGAAGAAAAACAAATGATTAAAAAGCATACATTCTGTAACGGTCTGCTGTGTATATGAAAATGAGGGGGGAATCACATGTCATGTATGGGGGTACTGCTGTCACCAATGTATCATTCCTCACATGCTGAATCTAAATTATCCAACATCTTGTAAAACAAATCATCAGCACCCTTAAACCGGACATGCAAAAAATGGAAATCACAGTATTGACTTAATATGCATTGATAACAATCGCTCCAAACATGTTGTTTGCTGGTTTAGGGGTTGCATTGTGTTCCCCATTTTATTTATTGGTTTGAATACTAGAGGTCCAGACTGGGTGTCTGGGTTGAGCACCTCACCCACCATCACAGGTGCTTCATATGTAAGATCCAAATTCCTTTATAAATTGTAAGTGTGTCAAGAGATTTAAAAATGTTAAGCGTATTCGGTGTTAGGACCCACCACAATTATTGTACTTTGACGCAGTGGTGGGCTAAGCATGATAAAGCCGTACAATGTGACCAAATCACCAGCTTTTTCATTTAAGACAGGTGTTTTTATTTGACAAACTGTAGTTTGTGTGCTGATCCCTATATGTATTGTTCAAAAGAGAGACATGAAACATAATAAATAAAATAAACTAATAAATAGAAGAAGTAAAAGGCCAAGTGGTGAATCCTGCCGTTATTATACTACAACTCTTATCACTTTTAGGTAGTAAAGATCTTAAGCTTCAATTAGAATAAATCCCGGCTTACTTCCCATTTCACTAGGCAGTAAATCCATGAGTGAGCGTTTATAGTATATCCAGATCTTAAACAATACATTCATGACCTCTGACCGGGGAAAGCATAGCTTAAATCAATCCGGTAACATGGGACATGACCATGGGGTGGGGAGGGGGAAGGCTGCCCAGCACTGGAAGAGACTAGAGGTCTGAGGTTTTTAATGCCATAGCTAAGATTACGAGTAACATAATATAATTCATTTAGACTATATAAGAAATCTAGGGAATAAATTCATTATATTTTTAGTTCTTAATTTAGTGCTGTGGAAGTGAGAGTTAATCTTAATTTGAGTTGGGCTTTCTATAACCCCTTTGTGACGTAAGGACGTAGTATGCCATCCTGATTTTCAGTGCCTAAAAGCTTTAGGGCGGCATAGAACATCACGAGGCTACCAGCTCCTTGTGGCTCCCCGCGATGAGCTATGCTCAGACCCCACTGCAGGGACCTGCTGCAGGATCCCACCTGTCAGATGACACCAAGATTTAGCCACTCAATATGCCAGTATATAGCCACTCAGTATGCCAGTATTTTGCCATCAATATGCCAGTATTTAGCCATTCAATATGCCAGTATTTTGCTGGTTATATGCCACCCTCCTCCCCCCGTTTCCCAGTACTTACCTTACTTGCTGCTCCGTGTCCCCGGTCTTCTCCTCTGTGCAGTCTTCCCTCCTGCACGGAGTAGGGAAACACAGCCACGGGATATGACGTAAGGTCATATCCGGTCACAATAATTTGTTTATTTTTACTTTTTTGAAGCGCACAGCGCGGCTGATCAGAGGCCGCGGTCCGGTGCTGGGCGGCAGCCTGGGGGTTTGGGACCCCTGAGCTATACAATGGGGGTTCTTTATACATAACGGAAACAGTTTGTTGGTCTACTCCTGATTCTTTTAAGTTTGTTTTTTTGCGTTTGCTCTTGGATTGTGTACATAAAATGGGCAGATGGAGATTACAACATAACAAAGGGGGGGAGGGGGGGGGGCAAACAGCATACTGTAATGCCAATATGCGACTTTTAAATCAGCGAATATAACCCCATAAGAGGACAGGCAGAGGACTGTAATTCAATAAAAAGTGATTATTCGGTATAACTTGAAAGTGTTTTTTTAGACATTTATTATATTCTTAACCCATGATTAGAACTCTCTATGTCATGTATCAGTCTGTCTCTGTCTACAGTAGTATGTAATTCCCCTTCTATGCGCTGTACCAAGCGCTGTGCAAACTGTCACTGCTATTTAAACAGCTCGAATTTTGAACTTCCATGGAATAATAAAAAAAAAAAAAAAAAAAAGTTTCTGTAACTAAAGTACGTTATACTAATAATAAATCTGATCTACAGAATGGGCAGTGGATCATAATGGAGGTGTGCGTCTGTTAAATGGGACATTTTGTATAATGATACCGAACCTTATTAAATTGTATAAATTGCAACCAAGGAAGAAACATTAGATGAACAGTACAGTGCTAATCACATTCGTGTGAACATCTTTAAATCAACAACCTTCACTATGTTAACTTGATCAATAATGTCATGTGAAAAAAGGAGGATCATTGAAAAGAAAAAAAAAAAAAACCTGCTAACAAATATTAATAACAAAAAACATCTATACATGTGGGTACATAAGCACTGCTTAAATCTACATCTCCATGCTCCGCCTCTTTTACTGCCCCCTCCCATTTTAGAATGTTATGGATAGTGTTAAATCATTAACCAGCGACGTCAGTGAAAGGGGAGGAGTTAGGATAGCAGACATTTTTTTTTCTGAAGCTTTACTGTGATTTTAAACAAAATTAATTTTCAGGATTTTGCTATTTTTTAGTATGTGGTATTTTTCTAAATATGCTCTAAAGTGTACAGAGTAGAGAAACCGTTTTGAATTAAAAATGTTTATTAAGGATATGTCACCTCACTTTTCCATCAGCAATACAGCACAACCGCTACATGATTACATAGTGGTTTATTACAAATTCGTTTTAATTGAATGTACTTATTTATAAGTTGTATTTTTTTGTTTTATTTTACTTGACCACATTTTTTTTTCCCCCATACACTTTTTCTTGGGGTGAAAACAGAATAAATAGTCTCGTAGAATTATCCAGAGCTAGCTCCTACTACTGATACCAAATAATAGTAAGAGACCTTGGCATATTCGATGGCACCTCATGAAGCAGATTTGAAACACTGTGGCGAACAGATTTTACAGGAAAGTCAGTAAAAAGTTAAGCATTAAAAACACTATCAAACAGCATTGAAGGGGGGAATAGGGGAATTATGGGAATTAACGATTGCTTGGAATTGGTTAACAAGTTTGTTCCACTCCATTTTCTGTATGTGAGCCCATGTTTAAACAGGGATTAATGCAAAAAGTTTAAAAGGTTTCATAAATTGGCCCTGTTCGTCGGATTTAATTATTTTTCTCATGGTTTATTTGAAAGATATCACTGGTTATGTAGAAGAGCAACCAGTATGTGGCAATTATACATATTTATTTGATCCAGTAAAGCATTCATGGAAGGGGATACTTTTCTTAAAATATAATATCCTGTATTGATCCAATGATAAAAGCACAAACGTTTTTGATGGCAATGTCCGAACCTAACGCTTTTCACCAGTCTAAATGTTTCTATATTTAAAAAAAATAGTGAAAAAAGTGATAACCTCTAAACCAAATACTAACCCTTAAACTCAACCCAAGCCTCAATACTAACCCCTAATCCAAATACTAGCCCTAAAACTTGCCAAGAGCTTCAATACTAACCCCTAAACCAAATACTAGCCCTAAAACTTGCCAAGAGCTTCAATACTAACCCCTAAACCAAATAATAACCCTAAAACTCAACCCGAGCCCCAATACTAACTCCTAACCCAAATACTAACCCTAAAACTTTCCGAGAGTTTCAATACTAACCCCTAAACCAAATAATAACCCTAAAACTCAACCCGAGCCCCAATACTAACTCCTAACCCAAATACTAAACTGTTACCCAAATACTAACTCTAAAACTAACCCCAAGCCTCAATACTAACCCCTAAACCAAATACTAACCCTAAAACTAACCTCGAGCCTCAATACTAAACCCTACCACAATACTAACCCCAAAACTAACCCTGAGCCCCAATACAAACCCCTAATACTGACCTTAAACTAACCCCTAAAACATGTGGTGAAAGTGCCGCGCTGAAAGGCATTTAATGTTTCGCGATGGGCCGGCTGCAATGAAGCGGCCACGCTGAACTGTCTAATCATCTTGTTGACACCCCTATTGGTGTGTCAAACAGTCTGTGCGTCTGCATAGAATATACTCACAAGCCAATGTGAAATTAGTAAGAGTTCTAACACACTATACAAGTGATTTATTCTAATTTTTTTTTTAAAAGTTAGAAAAATAGGGCCAATTTATTGATATTTTTAAACTTGTCAATACTCCCTTCTTTCAATAAAACCAGTGCAGATTAAATACAAATGTCTCATATTTGTTTTGCAGCAACTATTAGTATTTTTGGAATGGTTCCCATAGATAATATATTACCTGGATATTCAACTTTGAAGAAGGGGGATAAAAAAAAAAGGGAAAAAACTTAATTCAATTTTCTAAACTGAATTTAATTTGACAAAAAAAATGATGCATAAACATGTATAATTGGTAAAAGATGAATTCATTGTATAAACAATATAAACAAGTATTCCTTGATTATCTCAGAGCATGAACATGTTACTGTGTAACCACAGGAGTATTGTGGATAATTTGTTAGTTCATTTTTTGGTAATGTTATAAAATTATAATAACCCCACTACAATAGATCCGTCAGTTCAAATTAGAAAGAATTAGCAATTCTATATTTTTTTATTTATGTGGGGCATATATCTGTTTGGCATAAAAGTACATTTATTTAATGTGCAGATTTTTTAATATATAATATACATTGTGTTAACTAAAAGTAACATGTTCGTGTGCAAATTACCTAAATTAAACTGTCTGCAATAAATACATTAAAATATTGCATCAAGTGTAGACGTTTTAAATAGAAATGTTGTAATGAAAAAAAATGACATTATAGCACCTTTCTGCTTGTATAGCTCTACCTGGAGGCAGACATGTTTAGAATCTTGGGCCAGATGAAGGAATATCTGACCAAGGATGTCCGCCCCTTGATAGAGCGCTACAGAACAGACAGGGATTAATTAGGTGCTTTACTTGTATTCTTACATTAAAGCACTTCTATTTAAAATGTCTACATTTAATGTAATCTTTGATTTAAACAAAATTTAGGTTTTTGTTTTTTACTGACAGTTGTCCTTTATGATCATTACCAGGTAAAAACAAAAAAAACTGTGATATGCATTCTGGACAAAACAATACTATTATCCAATGGGACAACAGCTTTCAAAAGCAATCCGTTTCCATTAGAAGATCCTTGTGAACAAGGTGAGGTTTGAACATATGTACAGGGCACTTTCCGAAACTCCTTCTTCGAGGAGGCAAAAAAATTATAAATAGAATGTTTTGTGGTATTTTATTCTTTGAATTCCTCTTTAAAAGTGTTTTGCCACATACACAATGTTCACTGTTGTTTGAAATATGTACATTTTATTTTAATCCAGCTAATGGTTCTGGTGTATTTCCTTATTGGATCGGAGTGTAACGCGACATCCTGTGAGTGGGAGAACAGCGGGGGCGTGTACATAATTTGACCGTCCAAATTCCAAATTCATGTGAGTGCAGACGATCAATCAATGTAATAATGAAATCATGAGTGGGATAGCGGGGAAGCAGTGCTGTCTGTGTCTCGTGACAGTGCTCCCCCCCCCCCCCCCGAGCGGAACCATGCAATAAGCCGCTGGTGGTGTGTATCGGAGGGAACGGTGTAGTCTGTGTCTCCTGATGCAGCCAGTGCTTCCCCATGTTGTGAGCGGCACCTGCTATGAGTAAAGTTATTGTCACCTGTCTGTGTCTCTCCCTCTTTACTGCTCCGTGAAAAAGTAGGTGCAAAACCTTTCAGATTTTCGTTTATGTGCCCAACCGTACTGACTTGTTTGTAGGAGATCTTGGTACTTAAGCACTAGTTCCAGCTAAAGGGCATGGTTAAAAGCGTTCATATATGGGACAATTTTCCCCAAACCCCATAGCAGGGAAGGGCCAAAGAATACAAATTTGAATTATGCTCCAAGAAAATCTGCCATATCCCCAACTAATATTTGAAAGACCTAGAACTTTGGTCTTGTCAATCAGCTAATTAACATTACTTTTGTGCAAAGGGGATCACCAAGTTGGTGATTAGGGTGGTTTGTCTTTCTATTAAGCAGATGCATGGTTCGTTGGCACTGCCGCTCTATCAAGCATTACTAGTCCCATCCATCCATTACTTGTACAACCATTACTAGAGTTCCTTTTATTGTTATTATTATTTATTGTTTTATTTTATCCCTCTGTCCTCTTCACTCCCTTATGTGTTTCATGTACCCCATTCCCTCTAGATTGTAAGCTTGCGGACAGGGCTCTCTACATCACGTACCAGTCTATTCTAGTTTGTCTATGTTAGTATGTAGTTCCCTTCTATGCTCTGTATCTAGCGCTACGTAAATTGTTGGCGCTATATAAATAAATGATAATGTAATGTGATTATTGTTCTGGTGTTTACAACCCATGATTTTCTTTAGCTGTCTCACATCGTGCTTTGTAGAACATTGTAGTGCGGGTGGGAGGGTATCTAACAGACAACCCTATTTAAAAAAATGTTTTAATGTGTAAGTCTTTTACAATACAGCACAGATCCTTTGGCATCTGATGTAAACTATCATAAAAAATTGTTTTTATAGTTATGGCATGGAAACGGAAATAGAATAAAAATATCAAAAACGTAGTTTTTCTGAAAAGCAGAATTTTACGAAAAATGAATTTCACAAATATCTTTTTTGTTCCTTTCAACAACATAAATATACAGTTTTGAACTCTTAAGACTCCTTGTTGTTCCAATAGCGTGGAATCATGAAAAAAGGTCCTTCTGGAATTTAGCCTGTCCAATATATTCCTCCGTATTTTTGATGGCTAGTCCTTACGCCATCGAGTAGCTGAATTGAATAAACCCGGCTCACTGCTTTTTAAAAACGTAGACATGTTGTGGGTGTTCTAAGATATACTGGGTTAGACGATTTGGGTTTGTACAAAGGATTACTCCCTGCTTTCCAATGCGGAGAGAAAAAACTTTGTTAAAAACGTTAGCGCTTGTAATGCTGTTTAATAGTGCTGCCGTTCCTCAAGTGAAATGTTAGTGCTTGTGTATTTCATACCATCAGAAAAACACAATCTGTTCCAGTATGATAAATATGGATATGCAATGGGTTTTTTTTGTTTGTTTTTTTTGTAAATTTATGTAAGAAAAATATTATTTCAGAATAAAAAGAACACATACAAAATATTTTCTCACAAACCAATAAATCCAAATAGAAAATTCGAACAATGTATCTCACAACCTACAAAAATGGCTCTATGTATGCATTGTATAAGGGAAGTATTATTTTTGTATTGATCTAACAGGTATACCTACCTAGATACGTATATATATATATATATATATATATATTTATATAATAATAATAAAAAAAAAAAGATTTTGTATATTTAATTGTCAATAAAAAAATGTTCTAAATTCAGTCATTTCGGTTGATTTCCACAATGAGAAAGAGTTTACATTTCCTCTTCAACTTTTAGGATCATGCCAGAAAATACTTCAACACCAGAGGGCGCCCCTGGTTCGCTGCCAGCTATCCTGGGAGGAACACGGGGCAGTGGTCCGGGTTTCCGGTCTTGTACAAAATGAAGAGGTTCATTGCGAGAATGGTTACTGTCCACCAGCTTTTCCAAGGTCCTGTTTAACATCTCAACATTGTCTGCCAAACGCCTACTCTGCTCCACTAGGCTCTCCAGTACAAGGTTTTGCTGAACCATGAGTGAGGTTTGTTGCTGATACCAAGAAGATAAAAGGGTATTCTGCTGTAACTGGCCCTCCATTAATTGTTTTTCAAACTCAGAAACCTCGTGTTTCCTCCTCGAATGCGGCGTGGCCTGAGATAGTCGTCTCACATAATTAGCTTTCGGCTGGGTCTGCGGCGAAGAAGGCGGTGATGGGGAAGAAGCAGATGTCTGTATGATTACAGGATGATCGGACATGTCTTGCTCAGTCATTACTGGCATTTCTATAGTTTTTAGTGGCACCCATGTGCAACCAGGGCCATTCTCCTCCTCATCTGTGGGAATTAATAATTAAAAAAAAAAATTACTAAAATTTATTTCACAAGAAAGCAGCTCTAAAAATAAAATAAAATACCATAGTAATCACAAAATACCATAGATTTATAAGGAGAACGAATGGAAAAACAAAACAGGTTAACTGATTGTCATACACTACAAAGACAGTCATTAAAACAGATACGCCTAAAATGACATATTAGAACAAGTAAAGAGATCTAGCAAACCCAAAATTCCAAAAAAAAATCTAAATCTAGAACTAATCCTGACCACCACACTAGACAATCTAAGGTGTAGGTTACACTGTATGAAACAGACATTCTGGTCTTTTTTTTTTACCTGACTGAAGCTCCAGAGCTATGTGTGGAGTATCAATCTCCACATCAATTTCATCATGATCGTCGTCGTCATCATCAGCGCCAAATCCGGGGTAGATATCGCTGTTTGTGTCATTTTGTAAGACTGAGTTACAGTTCCTGTTTGTTCCACCAGAGCTCACCACCGATCGCTTTATAATAGCCAACTTCTCCTTGGTACGCCTTTTCATATCATCCCATCGTCTTCTCAGGTCTCTGGTGGTTCTCGGTGACCTTGCTATTGTGTTGATCTTTTTGGCAATTTCCAACCAGATCCTCTCTCTTGCTGGTTGGCTCAGGTTGACTCTCTCACTTCCGTACAGTTTGGAGTGATGTTTGGTCACTTCGGCCACCAAAATCTCAAGTTCCAGAGGAGAAAACTTCTCTTTCCTCTTCCTCGGTGCACAGGCCATTCTATGGTTGCGCCTCTTGTAAAATGAAACAAGAAGTGCAGTTTGACACTAGGTTCCAACAACCAAACACACAGAAACAACTTTGAAAAATGCCAAAGCATGAAAGCAACATTGGACTGTCCTATACACATTCATTTAACTTTACTATATTTAGTCATGAGATAAAAACGAATTATGCCAACACAGTTTCCTGTATAACCCTCAGAGCTATTTCAAGTTTAGTAATTATATCTCTGTACTGTGTCTTGTATGGGAGCAGTAGATAAAATATATCTGAAAATAAATCTAGTGACAAACATGGGTAAACACACAGATGAAGACAACAACATTGCTTCATTAAGCTTCCTTTAGTTTAGAATCCTTACTCTATATAGCTCTATCAGGGAACGAACATGTTGTTAAGAATCTTTGCTCTGTATAGCTCTATCAAGGGGCGGTCAAGTTGTTTAGAATCTTTTGTCTGTATAGCTTTATCAAGGGCCTGGCATGTTGTATAGAATCCTTGCTCTGTATAGCTCTATCAAGGGATGGACATGTTGTTTAGAATCTTTGCTCTGTAAAGCTCTATCAGGGGGCGGACATGTTGTTGAGAATCTTTGCTCTGTATAGTTTTATCAGGGGAGCGGTCATGATGTTTAGTATCTTTGCTCTGTATAGCTCTATCAGGAGGCAGACATGTTGTTGAGAATCATTGCTCTGTACAGTTTTATCAGGGGAGCGGTCATGATGTTTAGTATCTTTGCTCTGTATAGCTCTATCAGGGGGAGGACATGTTCTTTACAATCTTTGCTCTGTATAGCTCTATCAGTGGGCGGACATGTTGTTTAGAATCTTTGCTCTGTACAGCTCTATCAGGGGGTGGACATGTTGTTTAGAATCTTTGCTCTGAATTGCTCTATCAGGGGGTGGACATGTTGTTTAGAATCTTTGATTTGTAAAGCTCTATCAGGGATGGACATGCTGATTAGTATCTTTGCTCTGTATAGCTCTATCAGGGGGCAGACATGTTGTTTAGAATCTTTGCTCTGTATAGCTCTATCAGGGGCTGGACATGTTGTTTAGAATCTTTGCTCTGTATAGCTCTATCAGGGGCTGGACATGTTGATTAGAATATTTGCGCTGTATAACTCTATCAGGGGCAGTCATGTTGATTAGAATCATGAGTCAACTGAAGGGAAATCTGACTTTTTGTCCATCGATGCCCCCTGAGCTATTAAAGCAGAGAGGGCTCTATAAGATACTCTATTAGTGTTTTTTCATTAAATCATCCCAATTTAAAATGTCTACACTAGATGCAATCTACGCTGGTTGCAATCTACGCTGGATGCAATCTACGCTGGTTGCAATCTACGCTGGTTGCAATCTACGCTGGTTGCAATCTACGCTGGTTGCAATCTACGCTGGATGCAATCTACGCTGGATGCAATCTACGCTGGATGCAATCTACGCTGGTTGCAATCTACGCTGGATGCAATCTACGCTGGATGCAATCTACGCTGGATGCAATCTACGCTGGTTGCAATCTACGTTGGATGCAATCTACGCTGGATGCAATATACGCTGGATGCAGTCCATGCTGGATGCAGTCTACGCTGGATGCAGTCTACGCTGGTTGCAATCTACGCTGGATGCAATCTACGCTGGATGCAATATACACTGGATGCAGTCCACGCTGGATGCAGTCTACGCTGGATGCAGTCTATGCTGGATGCAATATACGCTGGATGCAGTCCACGCTGGATGCAATCTACGCTGGATGCAATCTACGCTGGATGCAGTCTACACTGGATGCAATCCTTCAAATAAACTAACAGTTGTCAGTGTATTTATGACTTCACCTAATCACATTAATCCTATGGGTATAAACCCTTAGCATGGGTGGGTTGTTTGCTGACATTTCTACAGAACATAGTAGTGCTATCGCAGCAGGATTCATCTGGTGGGCAGTTAGTAATATATAGCACACTTGTGTCGCAAACAGTGCAGTATACTTCTGAGTGGGCAGGGGATATATTCTAAACAACATGTCCGCCCCCTGATAGAGCTATACAGAGCAAAGAGGGTTCAATAAGGTACTTTATTTATAGTATTATATCATTAAAACAGTCAAAATATAAACCATCTAAGCTATATATTTTAACAATAAAGTGACAAAACACTTGCTTTGCTTGTGTATTTAAATATTACTCTACAATTTAATTTATGAAAAAAAATCCATTTTAATGTACACTTGTCCCTGTAGATGGCCAGGTTCTTTACTAACAATACACAGCACTGTAAACCAGCAGAGATTACCATTCATCCACCGCATATCTCAACAACACACAGGATTATGCGAAACAGTAGCAATAAAGCACCAACATATTCCATAGCACTGTACAATGGGTTACTATAAAAAACTTATTTTTATCAAGTGTGATTCAGACCCTGCTTACGGGTATAATTTAAAGAGAAGATCAAGCAAGTTACACTGCAGTAGACCGTGTTTTACAACACAATCTATTTTGTGATGTGGCCCATTTAAAGCTATCCCCTCTACCCCTTGGATTTTTTTATGCCCCTCATATGCCACACATCCAGCTTGGATCACAGACAGTCAGGATCCCACTAAAATCACGAAGCCATCGTTCATAGAGTACACACAGATCTCACCCAACCTACTTCACATGGAAGAGGTTTCCCTTTGCCCAAATCCATACAAATCCCTCCTGACGTACATTCATCCAAATACTGTGCCAACTTCTACATTGGGAACAAAAACAGCCCCCCCCCCCCATCGTGATAACTGAAGGAATGGAACACAAGTTTCCATTCATCAACTCCGATATTCACAAAAGTGTCTTCATTTGGGAGGATTCTTCCCCCAGACCCCAAGTCTGGCGGGCTTTGTTCACTAGATATTGGGCGAGCATGATCCCAGCCTCAAGCTAATTTTTTCCGGCCTACCGGTAAAATATCGGCCAAGTGACAAGCATAGTCAAGAGCTAAGGTTTTACTAGACCTAAATTGCTCCTATGTGTAGATACGGTTGAAAGAGCAGGACAAAAAAAAGTGTTTCAGACACCTGTGTCTTGATTTGCAATTAATTTTCAACAAGAAAAGTGTATAACAGGCCAAACGATGATGGATCAATATAAACAGAAGATGCCACCAACACATATTTTTTCCTAAGTTAACATAACATGTAGATAATTTAATCTTTAAAAAAAAAAAAAATATTTAGGTGACAATCTCTTTAAAAAAAGATAAAGAATGTGAGTCATCTCCAATTCATAATCGGAGCAAAAAATCCTTTGGTAAAACATGTCCAATCCTGCCGGGACATGCATAATAAAGAACTTCATGCAAATCTTAAAATAGCTGCACAATTATATTAAACTGCTCCACACACAGGGAAGGGGGATGTGTATAAGAAGATATTTTTGCTGCAATATAAACATAAAATAAAAGCTTTATTGAGACCTCAATATTGAAAAAAAGCACCTTTATCAGAAAAAGGTTTCGTAACGTTAACGAGTTCTGATGAAGTCTCTAAACAAAGATTATCATAATTAATAAAGTTTGCTCTTTAATGACACAAAGCAGATGTGACTAAGTATTTTTCTTTGATGGATGATACAGTGAGATGTGAATTACAGCAGCAGAGTTTCATTCTTTACACACAGTTATAATAAATGGACTTATTATGAAGAGGCCCATTATAAAGATAATATGCCCTCCTACTCCAAAACCATCACTTCGCTGACCGCTGGATCTGACTAAATCCTTCTTAAGTCCTTTGAATAGAGTTTAAAAGAATAAATACAGCAGACAAACATTCTCATAGAAATTAACGCCAATTTTACAATTAAAAACATGCAGCATAACTGGTCAATTTATAAAATCAGAAAAATGCGACTCAAACATATATTTGTAGTTGTGTCCTTGATAAAAGCTCCATATCGGAGTCCAACACATCAATATTACCAGTAAAATAAAAGATTTTTTGTAAATAAAGGACCTTTTACTTTGGAAATCTGTGAGTGCCGCTCCGTTGGGACTATATATATATGTATATATGGGCTTCCATCTGGTCTGCTACCTTCTTTCCACAGTTACTTATAAAAATTGGAAAAGCAAATAGTTTATATCCAGTAAACATAGAATAAAGTTTATCTTTAAGACCATTGACAAATAACTGAAAATCGGGTCAACGAGCGCAGGAAAAGCTTGGAAGACGTGTTCATTAGTCACGTAGGAAGGACTGACTATAAAAAAAGAATCTCTGTGTTCAGGACGTCTTGAGATACAAAGCAAAATGACATTCAGGAGGGTGACGCTCTAAAAAAGGAACAATTACCACAGAGAACAGGGCAACATTCCTGCTGACTTCTACAACTGTAAATGGGAGGGATGGAGCATGAGGGTGGAAGGAGCATGAGGGGGGAAGGAGCGTGGGGGGGGAAGGAGCATGAGGGGGCAAGGAGCATGAGGAGGGAAGGTACATGTGGAGAGATGCAGCATGAGGAGGGATGGAGCATGAGGAAGGATGGAGCATGAGGGTGGATGGAACATGAGGGGGGATGGAGCATGAGGAGGGATGGAGCATGAGGAGGGATGGAGCATGAGGAGGGATGGAGCATGAGGAGGGATGGAGCATGAGGAGGGATGGAGCATGGTAAGGGATGGAGCATGAGGAGGGAAGGACCATGGGAGGGATGGACCATGGGGAGGGATGGAGCATGGGAAGGGATGGAGCATGAGGAGGGATGGAGCATGAGGAGGGATGGAGCATGAGGAGGGATGGAGCATGAGGAGGGATGGAGCATGGGAAGGGATGGAGCATGAGGAGGGATGGAGTATGGGAAGGGATGGAGCATGAGGAGGGAAGGACCATGGGAGGGATGGACCATGGGGAGGGATGGACCTTGGGGAGGGATGAAGCATGGGAAGGGATGGAGCATGAGAAGGGAAGGACCATGGGAGGGATGGACCATGGGGAGGGATGGACCATGGGAGGGGATGGACCATGGGGAGGGATGGAGCATGAGGAAGGATGGAGCATGAGGAGGGATGGAGCATGAGGAGAGATGGCGCATGAAGAGGGATGGAGCATGAGAAGGGATGGAGGATGAGGAGGGATGGAGCATGAGGAGGGATGGAGCATGAGGAGGGATGGAGCATGAGGAGGGATGGAGCATGAGGGGGGGAAGGTGCATGAGAAGGGATGGACCATGAGGAGGGATGGAGCATGAGGGGGGGGGGGGGAAGGAGCATGAGGAGGGATGGAGCATGAGAAGGGATAGAGGATGCTCACTCCACTCCAGATCACTCCACTCTCTGATGCCAGGACTGTCCCTTCCATCGTCAAGCACATCAGCTACTGCGTTCTCTGCAACAGGTTTTCAGATATCTTCAATTGGAATAGGTAAATAAACCATATGCTACACAGTAACGTTCACATCAATACCCATCACTGTTATATTTTCCATTTATGGATGTGAAAGTTGAGCCTGTGATTTTATTTCATCAAACAATTGGTGAAAAGTTTAATACAAAATACAGAAGTGAGCTTTGATAAACTTCCAGACGACAGATGGTGCAAACTCCAGAGGAAGTCTTATGTTTAATTCACAAAGCTTCACCGTGCAGGTAAGACCCTTTTATCTCCCCCCTGCTAGGCCACTTAACGCAGAGATATTATAATTGCTAGGTTTTTTTATTTTAATGAATTTTAATTACCTTTCATTCATTTTATTTGATTCCACTAACCAGCTCTTGAAACATCTGCAAAGTCTTAACAGACAAGACCAAAGTGGGGACAGGAATAAATAATACTACCCACACATTAATAATACTGCGGGGATGAGAATAATACTAGCCACAAATTAATAATACTAGCCACAAATTAATAATACTGCAGGGATGAGAATAATACTAGCCACAAATTAATAATACTGCAGGGATGAGAATAATACTATCCACACATTAATAATACTGCAGGGATGAGAATAATACTATCCACACATTAATAATACTGCAGGGATGAGAATAATACTAGCCACAAATTAATAATACTGCAGGGATGAGAATAATACTATCCACACATTACTAATACTGCGGGGATGAGAATAATACTATCCACACATTAATAATACTGCAGGGATGAGAATAATACTATCCACACATTAATAATACTGCAGGGATGAGAATAATACTACCCACACATTACTAATACTGCGGGGATGAGAATAATAATATCCACACATTAATAATACTGCAGGGATGAGAATAATACTAGCCACACATTAATAATACTGCGGGAATGAGAATAATACTACCCACACATTAATAATACTGCAGGGATGAGAAAAATACTATCCACACATTACTAATACTGCGGGGATGAGAATAATACTAGCCACACATTAATAATACTGCGGGGATGAGAATAATACTATCCACACATTAATAATACTGCGGGGATGAGAATAATACTAGCCACACATTACTAATACTGCAGGGATGAGAATAATACTATCCACACATTAATAATACTGCAGGGATGAGAATAATACTAGCCACACATTACTAATACTGCGGGGATAAGAATAATACTAGCCACACATTAATAATACTGCGGGGATGAGAATAATACTATCCACACATTAATAATACTGCAGGGATGAGAATAATACTATCCACACATTAATAATACTGCAGGGATGAGAATAATACTACCCACACATTACTAATACTGTGGGGATGAGAATAATAATATCCACACATTAATAATACTGCAGGGATGAGAATAATACTAGCCACACATTAATAATACTGCAGGGATGAGAATAATACTATCCACACATTAATAATACTGCAGGGATGAGAATAATACTAGCCACACATTACTAATACTGCAGGGATGAGAATAATACTAGCCACACATTACTAATACTGCGGGGATGAGAATAATACTAGCCACACATTAATAATACTGCGGGGATGAGAATAATACTATCCACACATTAATAATACTGCAGGGATGAGAATAATACTATCCACACATTAATAATACTGCAGGGATGAGAATAATACTACCCACACATTACTAATACTGCGGGGATGAGAATAATAATATCCACACATTAATAATACTGCAGGGATGAGAATAATACTATCCACACATTAATAATACTGCGGGGATGAGAATAATAATATCCACACATTAATAATACTGCAGGGATGAGAATAATACTAGCCACACATTAATAATACTGCGGGAATGAGAATAATACTACCCACACATTAATAATACTGCAGGGATGAGAATAATACTATCCACACATTAATAATACTGCAGGGATGAGAATAATACTAGCCACACATTACTAATACTGCAGGGATGAGAATAATACTATCCACACATTAATAATACTGCAGGGATGAGAATAATACTATCCACACATTAATAATACTGCAGGGATGAGAATAATACTATCCACACATTAATAATACTGCAGGGATGAGAAAAATACTATCCACACATTACTAATACCGCGGGGATGAGAATAATACTAACCACACATTAATAATACTGCAGGGATGAGAATAATACTAGCCACACATTACTAATACTGCAGGGATGAGAATAATACTATCCACACATTAATAATACTGCAGGGATGAGAATAATACTAGCCACACATTACTAATACTGCGGGGATGAGAATAATACTAGCCACACATTAATAATACTGCAGGGATGAGAATAATACTATCCACACATTAATAATACTGCAGGGATGAGAATAATACTAGCCACAAATTAATAATACTGCAGGGATGAGAATACTATCCACACATTAATAATACTGCAGGGATGAGAAAAATACTATCCACACATTACTAATACCGCGGGGATGAGAATAATACTATCCACACATTAATAATACTGCAGGGATGAGAATAATACTAGCCACACATTACTAATACTGCAGGGATGAGAATAATACTATCCACACATTAATAATACTGCAGGGATGAGAATAATACTAGCCACACATTACTAATACTGTGGGGATGAGAATAATACTAGCCACACATTAATAATACTGCGGGGATGAGAATAATACTAGCCACACATTAATAATACTGCGGGGATGAGAATAATACTATCCACACATTAATAATACAGCAGGGATGAGAATAATACTATCCACACATGAATAATACTGCAGGGATGAGAATAATACTACCCACACATTACTAATACTGCGGGGATGAGAATAATAATATCCACACATTAATAATACTGCAGGGATGAGAATAATACTAGCCACACATTACTAATACTGCGGGGATGAGAATAATACTAGCCACACATTAATAATACTGCAGGGTTTAGAATAATACTACCCACAATTTACTAATACTGCAGGGATGAGAATAATACTATCCACACACTAATACTACTGCATGGATGAGAATAATACTAGCCACACATTAATAATACTGCAGGGATGAGAATAATACTATCCACACATTAATAATACTGCGGGGATGAGAATAATACTACCCACACATTAATAATACTGCGGGGATGAGAATAATACTATCCACACATTAATAATACTGCAGGGATGAGAATAATACTATCCACACATTAATAATACTGCAGGGATGAGAATAATACTAGCCACACATTACTAATACTGCAGGGATGAGAATAATACTATCCACACATTAATAATACTGCAGGGATGAGAATAATACTATCCACACATTAATAATACTGCAGGGATGAGAATAATACTAGCCACAAATTAATAATACTGCAGGGATGAGAATAATACTATCCACACATTAATAATACTGCAGGGATGAGAAAAATACTATCCACACATTACTAATACCGCGGGGATGAGAATAATACTATCCACACATTAATAATACTGCAGGGATGAGAATAATACTAGCCACACATTACTAATACTGTGGGGATGAGAATAATACTAGCCACACATTAATAATACTGCGGGGATGAGAATAATACTATCCACACATTAATAATACACAGGGGATAAGAATAATACTATCCACACATTAATAATACACAGGGGATATGAAATAATACTATCCACACATTAATCATACACAGGGGATAAGAATAATACTATCCACACATTATAGGGAGGGATGAAAATAAATAATGCTATCCATACATGAATTGGCAATTAAATGATTGATTAAATCATAATTTTTGTAGTATATAGCAAGCATGCACCTACGTTACTCATAAAATAAGATATTAAAGCAGGAAATAATGTGATAATGGCTCTGTTTGTATATATATATATATATATATATATATATTCACTGTATTCGTGTATCTGTTTATATTTGAATACAGAGTGTGTATACAAGCAGAGTATGACATTTCATAATGCCTGAGTAAAGTATACAACATGACCAAATCAAATATAAAGAGAATATACATCTCTCACACTATCTGTTGTGGGGATAAAACCTATAGGTAGTGATCCAGATGTAGAGATTTGCTAACTTTATTTAAATACCAGTGCAAACAAACACTATCTGACTGTATTTACAAATCAATAACTGCGTCTAGTGTACCAATCAGCTGTATAATCAATATATCTATACAGAGTGTTAAGCTATCTGCAGCAATCACTGTATTGGATATATCTATTGCATTCATATACTGTACCAAATCAATATATCTACTGTACCTTACCATCTACAGTACCTGATTACATGGCCTATCTATATATCTATATATAGATGTGTGTGTGCGTGTAATGTACATACACTATTCGGTTGCTGCATTGAGTAGCACACTAACACAGCCACATTAATTTAACTTACAGAAGCAAAACATTTCCCCAGATTTCTTCCTTTCTCCTTTGTTCAGTAATTACTGAATTAAAGGATAAATGTCGCAAAAAAAAAAAGTTCTGTGTAATTAAAAGACTGATTGAGTAAAGGTATTTCAAATAGAAATGCCTTAATAAAAAAAATACAAATAAAGCAGCTTACTGAGGCCTCTTTACTTGTATAGGTCTATCAGGGGGCGGACATGTTGTTTAGAATCTTTGCTCTGTATAGTTCTATCAGGGGCGGACATGTTGTTTAGAATCTTTGTTCTGTATAGCTCTATCAGGGGGTGGATATGTTGTTTAGAATCTTTGCTCTGTATAGTTCTATCAGGGGCAGACATGTTGTTTAGAATCTTTGCTCTGTATAGCTCTATCAGGGGGTGGACATGTTGTTTAGAATCTTTGCTCTGTATAGCTCTATCAGGGAGTGGACATGTTGTTTAGAATCTTTGCTCTGTATAGCTCTATCAGGGGGCGGACATGTTGTTTAGAATCTTTGCTCTGTATAGCTCTATCAGGGGGCGGACATGTTGTTTAGAATCTTTGCTCTGTATAGCTCTATCAGGGGGCGGACATGTTGTTTAGAATCTTTGCTCTGTATAGTTCTACCAAGGGGCGGACATGTTGTTTAGAATATCAGGACATGAATGAAGCATGAAGATCTGACCCAAAATGTCTGCCCCCTGAAAGAGCTATACAGAGCAAAGACTTAATACAGTGTTTTATTTAAATTCTTTTCAGCACATTTCTATTTAAAATACCTAAACTGTGTGCAATCTTTCAAATACACATAACCTGTTTATATTTATTGCAATTGTATTTTTTGCCGACAGTTGTCTTTGATGAAGTTTGTAATGATTGAACAAGCAGAAAATAAAACAAGCTTTAATAGGTAAATAAAATCAACCTTCTGTTACACTGCAAACGTCGAAAGCAAACTTGGTAAAGTGTTTCCCCGGCTTCATGCCAGTAATATGGAGCACGCCATTATTGTATGGAGAAATGCTTGGCAGACGGCAATGTTGGCCATGCTGGGTACAGGAACGCCAATTACACGTGTTATACTATAGGTTGGAAAGCTGTAAGTGATCTGACGACTATTCCAGAGTAGAGTAATGCCAACAGCTCGGGCATTTGTAATTCATTTTTAACATAACTGAGAGGTCAGCATTAGAGAGGTATAACAGGGAGTGACAAATCCAATGGCATCTTTTATCCTTATTACTGGCTCCGACATTTTTGATTGAACACTATGCCTGTTCCTTCCCTGGCTCCCGAAAATCACTAGGAAGACTCAAAAATTTATCTGTTTGGCTAATAAAGTAAATATTTGTCAAGCACTGGGGTACACACGTTCAACCTAAACATTTGCTATACAAAAGCGGATGTAAAGATCAACAGATACAAAGCTAGACCCCAATATAGAAAAACAAAAATCCCACTGTGATACAAGCAGGATCGCTATCAACTTTAATACAGAAGCGGCAGAGCGATCCGGCGCCAAGATGATACAATAGGAGCCGTCGAAGCAGTGTGCCACAGGAAGGGACCTTGCCATTGTGTAATAATCTCTTTATTATCGACATGACTATGGAGGGTCTTATCAAAAAGCATTAAGAAATTCCTTCACACGATCCGCTCCTCCACAAGGTTCTTGAGGAACGTTCCAAAAAGGTCGAGGAATAAAACGAGTGCAGTGTATAAGCGATACTTATATTCCCAAGAGATTAAAGATGGATACAGTTGGACCACCATCCTCAGTGGACCTACTGAGCATTCGTATCCCTTTAGACAAATCATCATCATTTAGATAATCGTCAGAGTTCACGTCGCAAGTCATGCAGTGTTGTTCTTCCCTAAATCTATTGCAAGGGAGTACAAAAATCTCACTGAAATATAGATTTTAAAGGTGAAGAGAACCATACGCATTCACCCCAGTCGTCGTAAAATATTATTTCCAGAGCCTTTCCACATTTAGTTTTCAGATTTCAAGATGAACTCATCTCGACGAAGCAGAGTTTGTCAACACATGTAGAAATCTTTCATATTTAGATACACTTTAGTTTCTTGCTATTCGAATACCAATGTGAACAAGCTACAACCAGGACTGGTTTTCGCTTTTTGAATTCTAAACCTGACCGTGTGATGCATGTATTTTTTTGTCATAAATCCTAATAAGCACTCAGCATAATTATTATTTGGTTGTCACCTTGGACAAGCACTTGAAGGAGCTGAAGAAACCCATTCTGATATTATCTGAATATACTGAAGATTTGGAAGAACTAAATTGGCTTTACTCAAAGTAAAAGTAGTAGAGAAGTAGATACTCCCTCCATTTAAACTAATATAACCTATACAATTCTTTATAGTACTCGTATATATCAAAGAAAGTAAAACAAAAAATGGGCAAAATTTTAAAACCATAACATTTGTCCTTTTTTGGTTTCACATTCTGTGCTACAAGATCAGTATGTTTATTTTAATAATCCTAATTTTTAAAGAATTTAATACAAGTTATATTTCAGTATAATGGAAGTAACTATCTATTTCTCTTCTAGTTTTCCAAAGGGTGACCCCTTTAGGGTGCTCCCCTAGTCATTTTCTCCTTGGAAGCTCAGCTGCAGAGTTGCATGAAGTAAAACCTAATTACGGTATTCAGCAATACTGAGAACTTGTACAGCAGAACCAGGACTGGCCGAGGTTTTCTGGTGGAGTGTGCAAATGCAACTCGCTTGTGTCACAGGTTTTAAAGTTACAGTAAAACAGAGACGCAGAATAAAAACTAGTTATTTGAAGAAATTACCCAACAAATTCCTGATGTAATGAGATCCTAGCTCCCCTAGAATGTTTGTGGTACTAGGGGCTTTATTAACGAGTTGCAGAGAAATGAGAAGAGAATTTCAAACTAAAGGCCAAAGTAGCCGAGTTAGGAAAACCTCTCCCATTCGGCTAAATGGAATCCTTTTTTTTTTTCCAGCTATGGGAGTGGGATCATTTTTCCAACATTAAGTTTCCTCAATCCTCTGTAATTCTTTCTTTAATGAAAAAAAGTAGCTGATGTACAGATTAATTAGATAAAAATAAGGGAAACAAAGCTTTCAAGAGAAGATCAATCAACTGAGAAACATTTTAAAAGATAATTAAATACATACCTGCCCCAAACAATTGCTTTGCTCTTTATCAAAGACCTACAGCGTCCATCAACTTTAATTACCCTTTCTTACCTTTGTCAATAATGTCCTCTAGCAATCTCAAAGAACCAGCACTGCAGGATATTCAATCTAAAATCCACCCTTAACCTAGTGATCAGGCCCTTTTATGGTAGAGGAGATAAAACTGCCCCTCTTCTCAGAGATCACTATCCTTGTGGCACAGTTTCACACAAACACTGTAATGCTTTTTGGCCAGACTGATGGAACGTCTGGCTCAGTCTTCTTGAATATTACCCACTGTATATGAACCAGCTGTGCAGTCTTCTGTACACGACACTGTGACCTACACAGAACTAATCTCAAATCGTGTGGCCGATAGACGGGGTATAGCAATTACCGCAGCATTCGGGTGATGGTATCTCTCAAGGTACAAGTACATGGGTATTCCCTACACACTGGACGCTCCATTACGCAGGAACGGTACAAAATTGTTGTATTGTGTGTTTCAATTGTATGGTTAAAGATGTTCAAGTTATTGCCCAAAATGGTACAGTGCAACGGAATATGTTGGTGCATTAAGCATGTTGGCCATAAAATGATAAGGAAAAATAATACTACAATGTTTATTTCTGATCTTACTTTTCCTTAACATATAATATTGAATGCATGTATGGCTATGAGTATATTTATTGTCTTAATGATATTAAATATTCTGTGATAACAACTGAATTCGCCCCAACTAATAATAAAACCCATTTTCACAACACATCTTTCCCAGCGACAGAGACACTATTTCTGTAACAGACATGTGTGACGGATGAACGCCTAGATGTTCACGGTACAGTGATTGGCTCAGAGCTACTTACTTGGTGTTGACTGGCTTTGGCCAACTGGCGATTGGCAGATTCCACGTTGGAAGACGAGGTCTCAATGTTGGCCTCAATGCTGTCTGTGAATTGAAAGAGACACATGTTACAGAATGTGTAGGTGACGCTCTCAGTGGATAGGTAAAAAATTGCCATGGCAAGGTCTGTGAAGGTCCACAGAAGATCATTAAACAGTCCATAACAAAATCTCTCCTAGTCTTACCCGATGATTCTGGCCATTCACTGGGGAAAGCACAATGTTAGCAAGTGATGACTTCTGCATGGTCTACATCACTAATCCACGCAGGTTTACCACGTGGCGCCAAAAAGTAATAGGTCCGTAAGAACAAGGATTCAAACCGACCAGTTTTGTACCATCGGTGATGTGCTACGCAAGCCTAATAATTACCTCTCCTGTATCACCAGTATTACTCATTCCTATTTGGGTGGCCTGCTTGAGTTGGGGTATATGAGAAGACATGCTCTTCTCCTGGTCTGCCCAAACACAATGCTACTGTGATGATGACCCAGTGTGAACCCAAATCGAGGAGTCTAAAGACAAAAGGAGAACAGTGAGAGGCAGATGTTATTATAAACACATTGACGCTGCCTCTGTTTTCCTTTTGTCTTTAGCTTCCTGCTGGAGAAATAGGTATAGCGTCTGCAAGCTAAAGCTGGAATTGTTACCAGAGATACAACAAGGTGCCAATGGCTTGCAGAACCCAAAAATCCACTTCTTAAAATGTTTGTATGTAAAAAAAAACAAAAAAAAAAAAAAAAAACATTTACAGAAGTCTTTCCCAGAAATTAAATATACATTTAATGTCCTGAACGAGAAGATGGGGTCTCTGGTTTACTATTGGACAGAAAGAAACCACGGAAGCCCTAAACACATATCTGTCTACTCTAGCTATGTAAGAGGAGCAATCTCGCGCAGTGTAAGAGAAGCATTCTCGCACCGGGTAAGAGGAGCATTCTCGCACCGGGTAAGAGGAGCATTTCTCGCGTCAGATAAGAGGAGCATTTCTCTCGCCGGGTAAAAGGAGCATTCTCGCACCGGGTAAAAGGAGCATTCTCGCACCGGGTAAAAGGAGCATTCTCGCGCCGGGTAAAAGGAGCATTCTCACGCCGTGTAAAAGGAGCATTCTCGCGTCATGTAAGAGGAGCATTCTCGCGTCATGTAAGAGGAGCATTCTCGCGTCATGTAGGAGGAGCATTCTCGCGCTGGGAAAGAGGAGCATTTCTTGCGTCGGGTAAGAGGAGCATTTCTCGCACCGGGTAAGAGGAGCATTTCTCGCACCGGGTAAGAGGAGCATTTCTCGCGCCGGGTAAGAGGAGCATTTCTCGCGCCGGGTGAGAGGAGCATTTCTCGCGCCGGGTAAAAGGAGCATTCTCGCACCGTATAAGAGGAGCATTCTCACGCCGTTTAAGAGGAGCATTCTCGCGCCGTGTAAGAGGAGTATTCTCGCGCCGTGTAAGAGGAGCATTCTCGCGCCGTGTAAGAGGAGCATGTCTCGCGTTGGTTAAGAGGAGCATGTCTCGCTTTGGTTAAGAGGAGCATGTCTCGCGTTGGTTAAGAGGAGCATGTCTCGCGTTGGTTAAGAGGAGCATGTCTCGCGCTGGTTAAGAGGAGCATGTCTCGCGTTGGTTAAGAGGTGCATGTCTCGCATCGGTTAAGAGGAGCAGTCTCGCGCCGGATAATAGGAGTATTCTCGGGCCGGGTAAGAGGAGCATTCTCGGGCCGGGTAAGAGGAGCATTCTCGCGCCGTGTAAGAGGAGCATTCTCGCGCCGGGTAAGAGGAGCATTCTCGCGCCGGGTAAGAGGAGCATTCTTGTGCTGTGTAAGAGGAGCATCTGCCCGCTGTGTAAGAGGAGCATTCTCGCGGGTGACATGCCTTTAATCCTTAACCTAGAAGTGATCCCCTATCTCCAGGCTGCCCTTCCAGCTGGAATACTCTGCTCCCGTTATTTCAGGGATGGGAAAACAGATCTAGACGGGAGATCTGTGCCGCTAGTTCCACCAATGCACAGCCCTTATCGTAAAGACATAGGACAGGATATGACATCATATTAAACACCCTCTGTTTCTAATAAAGATTGTGGGATTAGGAACAGGAAACGGAGATATGCGCCACCAGATCATCATTATATCTTGTCTCCATTATGAACCCGGCTCATCCCCGGAGAACATATTATACTTGTAAAGGGAAACGGCCTGAATCCAGGATCAGGTAAAGATCACAGGCCAAGCAGGTTTGCATTTTACAAGGGGAGGAATTGATTGCTCTCCTTGCTACTCATAATTAAATACGACAGCACCTTAAAAAAACAAACAAAACCAATTTGCTCTTGAGGACCGTATTTCACCAGCTAAATACACTAAACCCACCACAGAAATAACATATTACCAGCAGTGACCATCTGTAAGAGGCGTGATATACACCAAATGTAATCTGATCCGTGCAAAACCAGTTTAAAGGAGCAATAGTCTGCATTTTATTTATCTGCCTTCCCAGTGCCTTCAAGCATGGTGTGTTACTAGAGGATAATAATAACCAAGGCCATAGGAAATTAGAGAAGCCCCGTGCGAGAGCTGTTTATTTTCAAGGCATAAAAACCATTACTCAGCCAAAGCCAACAAATTCCCTCGCTCCATTTAATAACTAGGTGAGATTTAAAAAAAAAAAAAAAAAACAGAACCACAGGGGCTCCATGTTGGATGCCCTCACAGCTATAATAAGTTATGTTCAATTGAAGGATTGCATCATGTGTAAGCATTTTAATCAGGAATGTCTTAATAAAAGGAATACAAACAGCAAATCTTATTGAGGCTTCTTTGCTCTAACAGGGGGCGAACATCTCGGGTCAGATGTAATACGATTTAACCCAAGATTCTAAACATGTCTGCCCCACGATAGACCTTTACAAGCAATATTATACTTTATGTATATTCTTTCATTAAAACATTTGCATTTACAAATCCTACAGCTGATTCAATCTTTCAACTAAACATACTAGTTTTTTTTTGTTATCAGTTATCCTTTAAAGTAGAACTGTTACCCACAAAGAGGTTCTCATCAAATTGGGAAGACTGGATGGACCAAATGGTTCTTATCTGCCGACACATTTCTATCAGGTAAGCAATGTATATTTAATCTAACTGGTAGGTAGTTGAAGTTACTTTAAGGGAAGGATACATTGTTCAGAAAAAGCAATGCCAACAGATTATTGCTAGATGCTGTAAACTGAATTTAAAATCATATATCTAAAAAAGCATATTGAAATAACAATTACATTTAACAATATGCCATATTTAAGGGTTCACCTAATACCTTTATTCCTGGTCCATTGTGCCGGATCAAGTTACCAATGAATTTTCAGCACATTCTGTGCTCCTTCTTCCAATTCAGTGCACACATCTCGAGCAACTCCTCTGAGGCTCGGCCTGCCCACTTTTCTAACTGCTTACTCCCTCGTATTTCACTGTCATGTGTCCTAACTGTTCACATTCACCTTAGTATTGTCATACACATCCCCAATCACCAATACTTTCTTCTGCCAGTTACATGACACACAGCACTAGGAGACACTGACTGTCACTTCTGAACCCACAGTCTAGATTGGTCAGTTGAGTGGTAGCCCATAGAAGCAATGTAAAAACAAAAACAAAGAAACCGGTAGAATTGTCCTTTAACATATAAAGCAATACATTTTGGGATTAAGTTCCTCTTTAAGGTATATATCTAGTTTTTACAAATCAGAAAATGAACAGCAAACCACAACCGTTCGAATCCACCTAAACGACAATTTAGTGGTCCTTCAATGGTTCTAAAGCTGACTGTTCGTTATAAGCTAAGAAATGAAGAGGTCAGAGAATATCTCAGTGGGACTAATTTGTAGCACAGGACGAGAACATAGCTATAAAAAAGTCCAATACTCTATGTTCTTATTCACTGGAAAAAACCCAGCAGATTAAAGGAGAAGATGTAAATTGCTCTATCGTCACCGCGGGTGGGAGAGAAGGTGAGTTAGTTTAGGATATCAACATAAAAAAAAACATACTTTTAACACAACTCTCCGTCCCCCTTTTTTGTTTTTGTTAAAATTGTGAAATATTTGAATGAAAAACAAAATTTTGAACATGAAATTAATATTTTAATATACAGTAGAAAAACAACTTGGAATTAACTACACTGAGTATATCAAGTAATCTGTCATTTGGGCAACATGGTCTATTTACACAGAGTGAAAACATTAAAAGGAATGGAGTGAACACAGTGATTAGGATCTTGTGTCAGATCGTGGGTCACATGAGGATCTGACAGATTTGGCTAAAGATTCCAAACAGCATGTTCTATATGTATGCTGTGTATGATGTATTCTATATGTTCTATATGTATGATGTATTACATATGTCCTATATGTATGCTGTGTATGATGTATTCTATATGTTCTATATGTATGTTGTATATGATATATGATTTATGTTCTATATGTATGATGTATTATAAATGTTCTATATGTATGCCGTGTATGATGTATTTTATATGTTCTATATGTATGCTGTGTATGATGTATTCTATATGTTCTATATGTATGTTGTGCGTGATATATTATTTATGTTCTATAGGTATGATGTATTATATAAATACAAAACAAAGTGGTAGGTGCGCTATGTGACAAACACCAGTGAAATAAAGGAAATCTGATAAGTGCCTTATAGTAGGTCACTCTTATATGACGATGTACAATCAGTATCTTAAAAAAGATAGAAAAAACACAAAGACCATAGTGTAATATAGTCTAGACGTGGAGTAATCTTGTGCAGGTAAATAATGCACTCACAAACAAAAGAAGGAGACAATCTTATCTGTAGTTTCTTGTGTGGTCCTCTTGTTCCTCATCCAGTGGATGTGTGATGCTCTTCATCTATTGGACCACACAAGAAACTACAGATAAGATTTTCTCCTTCTTTTGTTTGTGAGTGCATTATTTACCTGCCTACCTATATTACCTGCATACCTATATTACACTATGGTCTTTGTGTTTTTTCTATCTTTTTTAAGATACTGATTGTACATCGTCATATAAGAGTGACCTACTATAAGGCACTTATCAGATTTCCTTTATTTCACTGGTGTTTGTCACATAGCGCACCTACTACTTTGTTTTGTATTTATTGTATGTTTTTCACATGTGTTTTGCAGAGAAACACATAGGCTGGTGCTGCTGTGATACAGATTAAGCGCTGGTCTTTTTCCACTTGTCATGATGTATTATATATGTTCTATATGTATGCTATGCATGATGTATTATATATGTTCTATATGTATGCCGTGCATGATGTATTATACATGTTATATATGTATGCTATGTATGATGTATTATACATGTTCTATATGTATGCTATGTATGATGTATTATATATGGTCTATATGTATGCTGTATTATATATGATCTATATGTATGCTGTGTATGATGTATTATATATGTTTTATATGTATGTCATGTATGATGTATTATATATGTTCTATATGTATGCTGTATTATATATGTTCTATATGTATGCTGTGTATGATGTATTACATATGTTCTATATGTATGCTGTTTATGATGTATTATATATGTTCTATATGTATGCTGTTTATGATGTGTTATATATGTTCTATATGTATGCTGTATATGATGTATTATATATGTTCTATATGTATGCTGTATTATATATGTTCTATATGTATGCTGTGTATGATGTATTATATATGTTCTATATGTATGCTGTTTATGATGTATTATATATGTTCTATAGGACATTACCAGCAACTTGTTATGCAAATTAACTACTTTCAATTTGAAAAAGTGTAATTTGAATATTAAGTCACATGCTGATGTCATAAACCCCACAGTCACCTTTAACACCTTTGCGTCAATGGACGTGTCAGGCACGTCCTGCCGGGAACTCCGTTCCTGACAATGTAGGTGCCTGGCACGTCCTGCGGTGAATCAATCTGTTTTGATCGCGAAAAACCACTTTAACAGTGCTGGTCTATTGCCTTGACATCGAGGCAATAGCCAGCACTGAAATTTCGCCCCACGGAGCGATCGTGGGAGCCATACTGACGGAAGGTCTGAGCTTCGGAAGTGAAAGTAACTTCACTTCCGTCGCTCTGAATATGCTACTTGACTGCCCCTAGTGGTAGTTAAGTAGCATAGCAATGTAAAAAAAAAAATATATATATATATATATATATATATATATTTAATTAAATAAAAACTGGTTATATACTTAGAATAGCCTATAGGGTTAAAATTAAATAATTTTTAACATAAGGGATAGGGTTAAAATTAAATTAAAATATATTAAGGGATGGCATAAGGTTTAGAGTTGGGGTTAAATTTAGTGTTAAGGTTAAATTTTGGGTTCGGGTTGGGGTCAAAAGGTCAATATAGGAAAAAAAACAAAAAAACACTATTTTTGGTTTTTGCCCCATAACTCGCAAAAAAATACCGAAAAATATGGAAACATGCATATTTCTGAACTTGGGACAACATTTAGAAACTATTTAGACGGGGCCTTTTTAATAATTGTATTTGTGTAACTTACCGTATTTATCGGCGTATAACACGCGCCGGCGTATAACACGCACCTCATTTTAAGAAGGAAATTTCAGGAAAAAAGACTTAAATTTCAAATAAAGAACTTTGAAGCCCAATATGCCATTTTAATATGCAGGATATTGCCCCCAATATGCCATTTAATATGCAGGATATTGCCCCCAATATGCCATTTAATATGCAGGATATTGCCCCCAATATGCCATTTTAATATGCCAGGATATTGCCCCCAATATGCCATTTTAATATGCCAGGATATTGCCCCCAATATGCCATTTTAATATGCCAGGATATTGCCCCCAATATGCCATTTAATATGCCATGATATTGCCCCCAATATGCCAGGATATTGCCCCTTAGTATGCTCGTTATGCCACCCACCTCCCCCCCCTTCCCCAGACCCCAGCACTTACCTCATTCCTGCTCTGTCTCCCGGTGCTCTGAAGCTGCGTGGCTGTAAGGGAAGCGTTGTGAGCTCCCCTCCAGCCGCGCGGAACAATAAAGTTTGTTTAAAAAAAGCACACTTTGTTGACCGCGCGGCTGGAGGGGAGCTCACAATGCTTCCCTCACAGACACGCAGCTTCAGAGCACCGGGGGACAGAGCAGGAACGAGGTAAGTTTTAGATTTATTTTTTTTCGTCGTATAACACGCACACATCATTTTCCCCCTATTTTCAGGGAGAAAAAGTGTGTGTTACACGCCGATAAATACGGTATATTTTAGTTGAAAGTTAGAAAAAGTGGGTTTTTAAAAAAATGCCATCATATTTTATGATTTTTTTTTGTAGTAAATTATAAGATATGATGAACATAATGGTATCTAATGAAAGTCCTTCTTATGACGATAAAAACAACATATAATTTGTGTGGGTACAGTATGTGAGAAAGAAGAAAATTGCAGCTAAACACAAACACCCCAGAAATGTCAAAACAGCCATTGGGAAAGTCAAGGTGAAAATGTCTTGTCACTAAGGGGTTAAAACACTTTATTCTTTTCATTTAAGCATTTGATTGCAAGATCTGTCAGATGTTCCTACATCTGACCCACAATTCTAAACATGTCTGCCACCAGATAGAGCTATACAGAAAAACGAGCGCTCAATAAGGCGCTTTCTTTGTATTCTTTTATTAGAAATCATGATAAAAATGATTTATATTCAACACATTTGCACTAAATACAATATTTTAACTAACATATAACTTGATTACTGTTGCTGTTTTTAATTCACAGTGTAATTGGCTGCATATTTATGGCAGAAATTACGTTAAATGTGTGTCAGGGCAATAGATGTGCATTTTACATCATACAATCATTCTGACACATAATTAGGCTTTATTTTTATTGAGTAGCAGCTAATTCCACAGTGCGATATATGCATGCCATATATACCAGGAATGCATGTCATATATAACAGGAATGCATGTCATATATAACAGGAATGAATGCCATATATACCAGGAATGCATGCCATATATACCAGGAATGCATGCCATATATACCAGGAATGCATGCCATATATACCAGGAATGCATGTCATATATACCAGGAATGCATGCCATATATACCAGGAATGCATGCCATATATACCAGGAATGCATGTCATATATAACAGGAATGCATGTCATATATAACAGGAATGAATGCCATATATAGCAGGAATGCATGCCATATATACCAGGAATGCATGCCATATATACCAGGAATGAATGCCATATATAACAGGAATGCATGCCATATATAACAGGAATGCATGCCATATATACCAGGAATGCATGTCATATATAACAGGAATGCATGTCATATATACCAGGAATGCATGCCATATATAACAGGAATGAATGCCATATATACCAGGAATGAATGCCATATATACCAGGAATGCATGCCATATATAACAGGAATGAATGCCATATATACCAGGAATGCATGTTATATATACCAGGAATGCATACCATATATACCAGAAATGCATGCCATATATAACAGGAATGAATGCCATATATAACAGGAATGCATGCCATATATACCAGGAATGCATGCCATATATACCAGGAATGCATGCCATATATAACAGGAATGAATGCCATATATACCAGGAATGCATGCCATATAGAACAGGAATGAATGCCATATATACCAGGAATGAATGCCATATATACCAGGAATGCATGCCATATATAACAGGAATGAATGCCATATATACCAGGAATGCATGCCATATATACCAGGAATGCATTGCCATATATATACCAGGAATGCATGCCATATATACCAGGAATGCATACCATATATACCAGGAATGCATGCCATATATATACCAGGAATGCATGCCATATATACCAGGAATGCATGCCATATATAACAGGAATGAATGCCATATATACCAGGAATGCATGCCATATATACCAGGAATGCATGCCATATATACCAGGAATGCATGCCATATATACCAGGAATGCATGTCATATATACCAGGAATGCATGTCATATATACCAGGAATGAATGCCATGTATACCAGGAATGCATGTTATATATACCAGAAATGCATACCATATATACCAGGAATGAATGCCATATATAGCAGGAATGCATGCCATATATACCAGGAATGCATGCCATATATACCAGGAATGCATGTCATATATACCAGGAATGAATGTCATATATACCAGGAATGCATGCCATATATACCAGGAATGCATGCCATATATACCAGGAATGAATGTCATATATACCAGGAATGCATGCCATATATACCAGGAATGCATGCCATATATACCAGGAATGCATGTCATATATACCTGGAATGAATGCCATATATACCAGGAATGAATGCCATATATACCAGGAATGCGTGTCATATATAACAGGAATGCATGTCATATATAACAGGAATGCATGCCATATATACCAGGAATGCATGCCATATATAACAGGAATGAATGCCATATATACCAGGAATGCATGCCATATATAACAGGAATGAATGCCATATATATACCAGGAATGCATGCCATATATACCAGGAATGCATGCCATATATATACCAGGAATGCATGCCATATATACCAGGAATGCTTGACATATATAACAGGAATGCATGCCATATATACCAGGAATGCATGCCATATATACCAGGAATGCATGTTATATATACCTGGAATGAATGCCATATATACCAGGAATGCATGCCATATATATACCAGGAATGCATGCCATATATACCAGGAATGCATGTCATGTATACCAGGAATGCATGTCATATATACCAGGAATGCATGTCATATATACCAGGAATGCATGTCATATATACCAGGAATGAATGCTATATTTACCAGGAATGCATGCCATATATACCAGGAATGCATGCCATATATACCAGGAATGAATGCCATATATACCAGGAATGAATGCCATATATAACAGGAATGAATGCCATATATACCAGGAATGCATGTCATATATACCAGGAATGAATGCCATATATACCAGGAATGCATGTCATATATACCAGGAATGAATGCCATGTATACAAGGAATGCATGTTATATATACCAGGAATGCATACCATATATACCAGGAATGCATGCCATATATACCAGGAATGCATGTCATATATACCAGGACATACTGATCCAGACATTATATAGACATTACCTATAGAATCTCCTTGATCGTAGACAATTGATGACAAATCTTTCACAATCTGGTTAACATCGATCATGTCATCCTGTGGAAACAAACAGAGAAGCAATGTATTTACCAACAACAAAATCCTCACTGTTTTTGGGGACAATTTTGAAGCTGTATCACAAATATTTGCCAGGATATCTGTTATATTGCAGTATATATTCAAAGTTAACAAAAGGGACACAATTTTCTGGCAGTCATATGAGAACAGATAAACGAGTCAATACTTAATAAAAACCAAACAATGGGAAGTTACCAGAACTCATGTTTTCTATATTACATAACTATGGCGCTATGATAGGATGATACAGACACCTGAATGTGCGTGTACGTTTGCTGTACAAGACTATATGAATATAGGAAGGGTACACGCCTGGACTGGAGCAGCCAATCATGTATATTCTTCTCATCCTAATAAAGCTGCCTTGTTGAGTTGGGTGAGGTTTGGTATTTAGCTCATACTGCGGCACTAGATGCTTCATACCTGAGTAACGTGTCTGTTTACAGGAGAGAAAATACAAATGACACTAAATCCAAATAAGACGTCAATATCTGCAAACAAATAAACCTATACATAAAAATAAATAAAACTCTAATCACTAGCCTTGAAAGTTCTCCAGTGATCAGCACTAGTATATAAACCTGTGAGCAGGTAATGAACGGCCCTGTGATACACTATGTTCTGTAAGAAGTGTTTGGTAACTTCTTTTAGACCATAATTAGGGTTGCCACCTTTTCTTCAAAAAAATACCAGCTTTGGTACTGTCTCCATAGACTTAACATTGGCCTGATGCCAATTTTTTACCGGCTTGCCTGTAAAATACCGGCCAAGTGGCAACCCTAACCATAATATGTATTATATGCACAATTTTCTGCTTGTGAAGGACAAAGCGTTTTACACAACATTTAAACTTGAGGAAGGGAGGCCGGGGAGTATCCGGACCTGCAGAGAAGCTTCAAAGCACAGATATGGGAGGGAGGTATCGAAGACTCAGTTACAAAATCCAGAGTTTGTTTTATTTGTGTGGTGGGCACGATAATATCTGCTGCTAAATAAATAACCCATGTTCAATTGAAAGATTGCATCAAATGTTTATGTAGGAATGCTTAAATGGAAGAATACAGATATCTTTGAACCAAATATCTCACTCAGGGGGCAGACATGTTGTTTAGAATCCTGGATCAGACTTACCTTCATCTGACCCAGTATGCTATACAACATGTCTGCCCCCAGATGGAGCGATATGGAGAAAAGAGGCCTCAATACAGGTACTTTCTCTTTTTTTTAATCATTCTTCCATTAACACAATTCTATCTGAATTGTCTACAGTCTTTCAATTAAACATAAGTTATTTTTTTTTTTTTTTTGCCAGCACTCAATAGATAGAATTTATTTTTATGACTGTTTTTTCCTTCAGAGGCAGGTTTTTTTTTCCCCACTGTAACATAAAGTGATGTGTAAACAGGCTGTTAGTGAGGGAAACCTGGATTTATCCTGCTGTGTCAAAGATTGACTTATTGAGCTGGTTTTACACACCAATTTTTATTTTATTTTATTATTTCCCTTCTCCTGGGTATTCACAGATATTCATGCAGGCCTGTTTGTTGGATGAGTAATAAACGCCACCTTGAGAGCACCCAAGGTCGTACTGTCCTTGATCACATGGAGAGCGCCTCGGAATGAGACTGAGAAAGAAATCTGTCCTTGCCTCAGCATGGAAGAAAAGCTATTGAAATAATACTTCTTAGTAAAGACACCTCTCATATCAGTAGCATTATCTTACATGCATATAACATATATAACACAAACACTCAAACAAACAAAGCAGACAAACTACGTGCAAGAGCATACATTTTACAGGACGTCTACGGGGAGATGTATAATCAGGGACACCAATGGGTCAGGAACTAGGAGCCATCTTGACCATCTATGCAATACCTGGAAAAATGGGCATGTGACCTGGGGATTATACTGGATAAAGAAGACTGGTCAGACATCCGGGAAGCTACTTCTAAACGCTGCAAAGAACAATGATATAAAACCTTGCTTCAATGGTATCCAACTCCCTCTAAATTAGCTCATATGCACTAATCTGCCTCTCCAGAGCTTCTCCTGGATCCTACTTGCCCTGTTGGTGGGCATGCCCTCTGGGGACAAGTCGCCTCTTTTATCTGAGAGGTACTAAACAAGCCAGCAACGACCAGGAGAGCTATAACAAAGCAATAGAAATGACCTTCGTCCATTTTTACTGTGCAACAACTCATTAATGAAGTCATATAAATAGACACAATCACTGCTTATCTGCGGGACTCCTGGAACAGGTTTAGAAAAACATGGCAAACCCCCGTCTCACCCGCTACATACGATAATCCATTTGATATGCAAAATAAACTACTTTTTTGATGGAAAATGTGTAATTTGCATATCAAGTCACACAGAAGGTGATGTCATAAGCCGGAGACTCCACAGACACACATGCTAACACTATATGTACAGATAATTTTTAATCATTTATTGTTCTCCACATTTACAGCACAAACAGTGTTTGGGATGACAGAGTGCCTTTAACAAGAGGCTCTCGAAACACGTGATCAGACTGCAATCACACAAAAAGGTACATTGCATATGATACACTGGTGCTAGACTCCTGCATCCTTCCTACCTAGACAGATGTGTAATTAATGAGAGAGGGGAAGCATGCCCGGGAGCTCTTACACTGGTTGCACATTGTATTCTGATTTACAGGGAAAAAGGCATGTGTGTGTCTGGAGGTTAATAAAATAAACACTATTTATGTATATTAATTACCGGTTACCATGGTAAAGTTTCTTTGCTCATAATTTGTACTTGGCAACGTTACAGACCAAAATAAATCACATTGCAGGGAGATTATTATTTTCTCTCAACAGAGATCTGCGATGGGCATATAAGAGGACAGGGCAGGCAGGGCATTGGTGGAAAATAGAGGCAAGGGTAGGTACCCTGTAGGTGTGTCGCTGATAAGCAGATTCACTACCAATGTGCTCTGCACTGATTACAATACAACACAACATAGAAAAATAATATTTTCTTTAATTGAAAGATTGATGAAGTGGAGGCATTGTCAATAGAAATGCTTTAATTAAAGAATAAAACAAATAAAGCACCTTATTGAGCTCTCTCTGCTTCCTGTAGCTCTATCAGAGGGTGGACAGGTTGGCTCAGATCTTCCTTCATCCACCCAAGATTCTTAACGTCATGTCTGTCCCCTGATAGAGCAATACGGAGCAAATATTTTAAACAACATGTCCGCCCCCTGATAGAGCCAAACAGAGCAAATATTTTAGACAACATGTCCGCCCCCTGATAGAGCTATAGAGATTAAAGAGTCTAAACAACATGTGAGCCCCCTGATAGAGCTTTACAGAGCAAAGATTCTAAACAACATGCCCGCCCCCCTGATGGAACTATACAGAGCAAAGATTCTAAACAACATGTCTGACCCCTGATGGAACTATACAGAGCAAAGATTCTAAACAACATGCCTGTCCCCTGATAGAGCTATACAGAGCAAAGATTCTAAACAACATGTCCACCCTCTGATAGAGCTATACAGAGCAAAGATTCTAAACAATATGACCGCCCCCTGATAGAGCTATACAGAGCAAAGATTCTAAACAACATGTCCGCCCCCTGATAGAGCTATACAGAGCAAAGATTCTAAACAACATGTCCGCCTCCTGATAGAGCTATACAGAGCAAAGATTCTAAACAACATGTCCGCCACCTGATAGAGCTATACAGAGCAAAGATTCTAAACAACATGTCCGCCCCCTGATAGAGCTATACAGAGCAAAGATTATAAACAACATGTCTGCCCCCTGATAGAGCTATACAGAGCAAAGATTATAAACAACATGTCTGCCCCCTGATAGAGCTATACAGAGCAAAGATTATAAACAACATGTCTGCCCCCTGATAGAGCAATACAGAGCAAAGATTATAAACAACATGTCCACCCACTGATAGAGCTATACAGAGCAAAGATTCTAAACATGTCCACCCCCTGATAGAGCTATACAGAGCAAAGAGGGCTCAGTAAGGTAATTTATTTGAATACTTTCATGTAATAATTTCTCACTTCTTATTTTCCAAATACCTTCAGCCTGATTTTTAAAATGCCGTGGTTAGCCCCTCTTCAGGTTCCCCTGCTCCCAGCGGAGCAGTCGGCTCTCCATTAAAGCAGGGTGTCTCAAACTGTTCAGATCATGCCCCTTCCTATTCTCAGTAAAGTCTCATGTCCTCCTCATCTCCCTTCGGAATATTGAGCCCTATTGGTTCTTGGCCATCAATGTTTAGGTGTTGGACACATATGACATGTTGCTTCTCTGTTCTTTCCTTTCCCCTAGAGGCCTTCTGTTTATTTCTGTTACTGAACCAATATAGAGTATCTACTCTGTCTGGAATACTCACAACATTATAAGACCCCAAAGGTTGGGTAGCGTTGGAATAAAGTTAACTTATGCTTCTATTTAAATGGCTTTATTCATGAATAGAGATGGGCATTTCAAAGGTAAGGCCAAAGTGGTCAAGTTTAGGGATATTTTTCCCATTCAGCTGTACTGGAGACGCTTTCTATTTTGGAATTAAGTTTGCAATTCTCTCTTTCCTGCAGACACCTCTATGTAAATGTTTAATGCACCGCTCCAGTGCCACATGTATTTCTATAGTGCACTGGCCTGTTATTATGTATTCAGCGCTGGTGCCGCTATAACAATCCCTGCATGGATATGTTGGGTTCGTCTAGCGAATCTCATTCCCCGGGAAAAAAAATTAAAAATCATCAGAGAATGTGGTTACTTTGCATGTAAAAGCCACGCAGACACGTTTTATGTCTCACGGATCTAAAGGTGAAACAAATAATATATATAATATAATGCTTTACAATTTGTTCTTGTGTAAAGGGAAGACAAACGAAGGTTTACTTGGTTTGTGTAATTGAGGTAAAGAAGATGAAGCAGGCCGGACGCTTTTATACTTTGATATACGGCCTGGAGCAAATTGTCAGAGAAGGCTCGATACGCGTTGGGTAAAGTCATAGCCTGCAGATACCGACACCGTCTGAAGAAGATAGGTTTCAGCTGTACTATCCGTGTTAGATACCAGGAGGATTACAGCTGCCAAACTTCCTTCTTGCTGCAGACAATACATTCGTCTGATTTAAGGAAGACTAATTTGTATGTACTTAAACAACAATGATTCTGGGGATACCCAGACGATTTCTCGTTTCAATTCCAACAGACCTGCCGTGTTCATCTCTGCCATTTGATTCTCCAAAAGTTACTTGTAAATGTACATTGCACATAGTCTGCTAATCAAAGATATCCTACTGACGTTACATTCAATGCACTATTAACCTCATTGTCTTAAACGGATGGGCTTCCCCAATGGGAAGGTAACACCTTATTATTTGGGGAAAAAAGAGGCATTTAGAAAGCCCATGCTTCTAGGACAGGGGTGACAAGCTTAAGCCCTCCAGATTCTCATGGCCTACATCTCCCATAATGCTGTCAGCTAAGAAGCCCCCGATAGCTTCTTAGCTGACAAAAGCATTATGGGACATGTAGGCCGTCAGAAAAAGGGGAATGTACTCTTCCAAAAGTAAGAGGGCTGGAGTTTGATACCCCTTAGCTTGACTGAGTAATATGGGAGGTCAAGTCCAACAAGATTTGGAGATCCATCTTCTTAGGATATTGTAAGGGTATTGCTTGCCACAAAGTTATACTGGATAAAACGAGACCAGGATTGTGTTAACGACTATATCCACAGATATAAACACGCTACCAGCAAATTAACAGAAACCGATACATGTTAATGCAGGTTAAGTGGGTTCCAGACCAGGACAGCCCCAAATTAGAGAGTGATGTCCTGGGTTCAGTTTTTACTTCCAGGAGGCTGGAAAAAGGGACACAATCCACCCAAATTTCAATTCCCCAGGTTGCAGTGGGGTGGCTGCCTGTCCCTCACACACGCAGACCTCCTCCCACTTATAAACCGCAATGCTCGTACTTCCCAAAATTCAGAGCTCTGGGGATCACGTGACTGCACCTCTGCCCACTGGTGTCTTAGTGACTGCACCTCTGCCCACTGGTGTCTTAGTGACTGCACCTCTGCCCACTGGTGTCTTAGTGACTGCACCTCTGCCCACTGGTGTCTTAGTGACTGCACCTCTGCCCACGGGTGTCTTAGTGACTGCACTTCTGCCCACGGGTGTCTTAGTGACTGCACCTCTGCCCACTGGTGTTTTAGTGACTGCACCTCTGCCCACTGGTGTCTTAGTGACTGCACCTCTGCCCACTGGTGTCTTAGTGACTGCACCTCTGCCCACTGGTGTCTTAGTGACTGCAGCTCTGCCCACTGGTGTCTTAGTGACTGCACCTCTGCCCACTGGTGTCTTAGTGACTGCAGCTCTGCCCACTGGTGTCTTAGTGACTGCACCTCTGCCCACTGGTGTCTTAGTGACTGCAGCTCTGCCCACTGGTGTCTTTGTGACTGCACCTCTGCCCACTGGTGTCTTAGTGACTGCACCTCTGCCCACTGGTGTCTTAGTGACTGCACCTCTGCCCACTGGTGTCTTAGTGACAGCACCTCTGCCCACTGGTGTCTTAGTGACTGCACCTCTGCCCACTGGTGTCTTAATGACTGCACCTCTGCCCACTGGTGTCTTAGTGACTGCACCTCTGCCCACTGGTGTCTTAGTGACTGCACCTCTGCCCACTGGAGTCTTAGTGACTGCACCTCAGCCCACTGGTGTCTTAGTGACTGCACCTCTATTTATAAACAGCCACCAATGTAGCAAATAAATTGTCCCTATTAATTGATTACAGAAATATAGTCAGATTTCAGTGGGATTACTTGGCAGATAAAGTGGTCTGAACCGAAGGCAATACTTTGCTTTACCATTTTAAAAAACAATACATGAAACATGTGTCCGTGATGCTTTATAAGCTCAAAGAAAAATACTATCATTAGGACAGGAAAGGATACATTTCATGGGTTATCGCTTCTCTCTAATTTCACCAATACTTTGTTTCCAAACAAGGCTCAGTGCATGGGCTCTATATAAACCCTTATTTCAGCAGATTAAATAAAAAAATCTATATTTTTAGAAAAATGTGATTGCAGTAATTTCACTAATTACTTATTTTCCCTACTGCAGATCTAAAAATAAATGAACTTCTAATGCCTGAGCTGCAGTTACTACACCAGAATATTAAACAACAGAGCGAGCACACACACAGAGAGAGAGAGAGAGTAACACTGGTGTCCCTCCACTAACGCCTGTACAGCTCAGACAAAGGAAAAATAAGGGTCTTAGCTGTTTAAGGAAGAGCCATTAAATTGCATACTTTATTGGCATGCACACAACATTTCAAAAACTCCATATAGTCTGTGACTGTGCCCCTGTGGCACGGATTGTGGGGTATAAAAGAAGCAGAAAAGCCAAAAAGGAAGATATAGAAACAGAATATTTTGGTGCAGCTCAATCAACAGATCACACTTTTTTTTTTAGATAGGGTACGTGCTGCATCTAATAAGACAGGGGTCTGCAACTGGCAGCCCACCAGACGTTGCAGGGGTACATTCATTTCCCATACTCCTCTGCTGAAGGAGCATTATGGGAGATGTAGTTCATCAGCTGCCGGTTGGAGACCCCAGAAATAAAGTAAAGACAAACAGATCTGTCTTATCAGCTTTAATTCTTCCTTTTAAAAACTGCAAATCATGTGTAATAGTCATTGCTGATGCTACAGTAACAGTCCTGCTTGTGTCTCCAGGCCCCTCCTTAGTGGATGCAAATGGAATTATTTTCTGTAAATTGTTTTTAAAGGGTATTTCGTATATATTTAAAACCTGTACTATATAAAGAAAATAAGCAAAGTCAAACGGCCCTTAACCATCCTCCAGATGACAGAGACATGCATGTGACCACTAAACATATATGTTAGAAACGGAAGATGTTATCATTCACATAGACTGTAACAGATATTGGAAATATAACCCTTTGGGATTTAATTAGCACACAAAGATCTTTATAAGTTGGGGTCTCGTGGGGTCTCTGATAGGAAGATTTGTCTGCCCTTCATTTTGGCAAGTGTGAGGACTTTCTGGTCTGATTCTCTTACCTATACAACCTGTACCATGATGTTTGGGATGTGTCGCATTGTCTGTACCACCTGTACGTGAGATTGTAGGTATAACTCCTGGGTGTGACATACATAACAGCACAGGTTAGCTCTCTTTAACACTTTTCACCACTGGTTTTCATTTAATTGACCAGTAAAAGCAGCAGTATTTGTTCCAAAACATGTCCTTATCAATAGTTAAAAAGGGGGAGGAGTGAAGGAGCGGGGGGGGGGGGGGGGGGAGAGAGGCATGCAATAAAAAGTGTAAATTGCCCATTTTCCTGCTAGATTTGCAGTCACAGCCAAAGGTGCGCTTCATCAGACGCGCTTATATAGACTGGAAGAGCAGTAATAGCATCCTGACAGACGGCCTGCCGATCTTACAAATCATCATAAAGAGTTTAACCAGGAAAGATCTCATAGCATTGTGCTATATGTCACTATTAACAGGTTTAATGGCACTCGTGTTATTAAGCTCTGCCAGGGATTAAACAGCTGGGACATGATCACACTGAGCTACCTCATATTACATATAGTTATAGTCCACACCAAACACAGTATGACAGACTTGGTCACCTAAACATTACACTGTGCAAGTAGAGTAGAAACAATGATCCATACATTGTGTTAGCAGAATTGTAAGCCGATGCATGGATTAATAGGGAAAAAAAAAGGGCTTTAAATGTGTCTGCTGTTTATGACATCACCTTGTGTCATGGTATGTAAATGACACATGTCCCAATGTAAGCAGTTCATACGCATATCAATATACAGGTATTGGTGTTATATCAGGAGGCAGCACATTGAACAGCTTCTTCTAATTGATGCATGTTCTGCCAATTCTGATCAATGTATAGATCATTTTGATATTAATGTTTAAGTTACAGAGTACGTTTAACAAGTAATCCGTCTTCTCTATAGCATTGATAACAGTATATCTGGAGTCCGTCTGTAAGAGATAAACTAACTTTTCCGGGAGTATTCAGAATGTTTAATTTACAGTACAATAAAAGATAATGGATCTTCTTGTTTCAGAAACGCCACAATCTATTCTTTTCACATGATTACGCCTTTCAATCTAAAATCTTTTCCTATAGTCTTTTTTTTGTGCAAAACAAACAAACCTCTCACCCTTTCCCCTTAATACTGAAAGCAGTTCACTATCATATGTCTCAATATTCTGACTTTTGATCTGATAGACTTCATTCTACTGGCTATTAAATATCTTCTCGAACATAATTATTTCATGTTCGAATTGTCCTTTTACCTCCAAGGCTGCGGGACAGCTACGGGCACTACATTTGTGCCAGCTTTCGCCAACGACTCAGGGTAACTTGCTGTCTCCTAGTCTGCTTCAAACTTCCAAACCAACTTCTACTTGGTTAAATCAAAACGGAATCTATAAATGTGGTGGACACCCATGAACATGTTGTAAAATCCTACAATTAGGCGACCAATTTACATCAACGGTTTCCAATAAGACATGTAGATTGAAGCAATGCATTAACGGTATCAAGGTTAGGGCCAGAGAACATTTTCTGGCTATAACAGGTGATGATACTAGAAAAAAAAAAAATCTAAAACTTACCTGTTCCTGCTCTGTCCCCCGGTGCTCTGAAGCTGCGTGGCTGTGAGGGAAGCGTTGTGAGCTCCCCTCCAGCCGTGCGGTCAACAAAGTGTGGTTTTTTTAAACAAAGTTTATTGTTCCGCGCGGCTGGAGGGGCAATATAAGGGGCAATACCCCGAGCATACTAAGGGGCAATATCCTGGCATATTGTGGGCAATATCATGGCATATTAAATGGCATATTGGGGGCAAAATCCTGGCATATTAAATGGCATATTGGGGGCAATATCCTGCATATTAAATGGCATATTGGGGGCAATATCCTGGCATATTAAAATGGCATATTAGGCTTCAAAGTTCTTTATTTGAAATTAAAGTTTTTTTGCCTGAAATTTCCTTCTTAAAATGAGGTGCGTGTTATACGCCGGCGCGTGTTATACGCCGATAAATACGGTATTCTAAGGAGCTCAATACGTTACAAGTAAAGAAACGAAAACCGGATGGTCTCAATTCAAGATTTGATGTACAGCACCCTATCTATATGTCTAGCCCTAAATTACTTGTACTTCATTTGTAGTTCAGACCTACCATTTTTCAGTTTGCAGTTTTGCTATTATTATATCTATGTAATGACATATTTACTTTTTTTTTTTCTACAAATGTCATATTTCATATTATTCTTATGTTTTTACTTTATGGGTACACTTATCTATGCAGTTCAATTATGTTGTGTGTGGAGGCCGGGGGTGTATGGATCCTAATTCAACCTATTTAAACCACCCGGCCACGACCTCTCATTAGCCTAGGACTAAGGCACGAAACGCGTTGGCTGGATTACTGAAAGTTTCTTTCTTCCTCTCCTTCATACCTCTCGCTTATAAACATTTTGGATTAAATAAACAGAAGATTTGATTTGTGATTCCTGGCTGGAGTTGTCTATTTTGGTCTGTGTCAGCTGGCTTCTTTGGATCATTGTATGGCTATATCCTACAGCTCTGGACATTGAACCAGTGTCAGTTCACCGCATGATTAATTGGAGTCTAACCCTCCGTTGAGAAGCTCTCTGGTCTGTATATTAAAAAGTAATCCGTCTTCTCTATAGCATTGATAACAATATATCTGGAGTCCGTCTGTAACAGATAAACTTACTTTTCCAGGAGTTTTCCGAATGTTTAATTTACAGTACAATAATAAAAAAATAAAAAAAATGGATCTTCTTGTTTCAGAAACAGCACAATCTATTCTTTTCACATGACTATGCTTTTCAATCTAAAATCTTTTATTTTTCTTTAAAAAAAGCAAAACCTCTCACTCTTTGCCCTCAATTCTGTTAGCTCTTAAGAAAATACCAAGACACTTGAACTGCTGTGTGGAGAGATTGAATTTTGTTTGTAGATTGAATTCAATATTCGAGGAGGCTGTAAATCTCCCAATGGAGCCGCTCAGACCCTGACTGGAGAAATATCCCTTGTGTCAAATCACGGCCTTTTACTCAATGAAGGCTGGAAGAAGAAAAATGAGGCCGGACTTCATTAGTGGCCTGGTTGTGGGTCATGGGAGGGAGGACGAGGCATACCTAGCAAAATATACCAAGTACCATGATTGCTGAGAGCAAACATTACAATAAATGACAAATAATATCAACAGAAAAACAACTGTGAAAAATACCGGAGAGGGAAGACACACTCGTGTGTACAACTAATACTAAAAGTTGTGCTTTTTTTTTTAATGTAATTTTTTAAAAATATTTAACCAATTCCTCTTTTTAGAGAGTATACTGACGTCCCGGATAGTTATTTTAGAGAGTATACTGACGTCCCGGATAGTTATTTTAGAGAGTATACTGACGTCCCGTATAGTTATTTTAGAGAGTACACTGACGTCCCGGATAGTTATTTTAGAGAGTATACTGACGTCCCGGATAGTTATTTTAGAGAGTATACTGACGTCCCGGATAGTTATTTTAGAGAGTATACCGACATCCCGGATAGTTATTTTAGAGAGTATACCGACGTCCCGGATAGTTATTTTAGAGAGTATACCGACGTCCCGGATAGTTATTTTAGAGAGTATACCGACGTCCCGGATAGTTATTTTAGAGAGTATACCGACGTCCCGGATAGTTATTTTAGAGAGTATACCGACGTCCCGGATAGTTATTTTAGAGAGTATACCGACGTCCCGGATAGTTATTTTAGAGAGTATACCGACGTCCCAGATAGTTATTTTAGAGAGTATACTGACGTCCCGGATAGTTATTTTAGAGAGTATACTGACGTCCCGGATAGTTATTTTAGAGAGTATACTGACGTCCCGGATAGTTATTTTAGAGAGTATACCGACATCCCGGATAGTTATTTTAGAGAGTATACCGACGTCCCGGATAGTTATTTTAGAGAGTATACCGACGTCCCGGATAGTTATTTTAGAGAGTATACTGACGTCCCGGATAGTTATTTTAGAGAGTATACTGACGTCCCGGATAGTTATTTTAGAGAGTATACTGACGTCCCGGATAGTTATTTTAGAGAGTATACCGACGTCCCAGATAGTTATTTTAGAGAGTATACTGACGTCCCGGATAGTTATTTTAGAGAGTATACTGACGTCCCGGATAGTTATTTTAGAGAGTATACTGACGTCCCGGATAGTTATTTTAGAGAGTATACTGACGTCCCGGATAGTTATTTTAGAGAGTATACTGACGTCCCGGATAGTTATTTTAGAGAGTATACTGCTTAGCTTACATGGATCACGAGACAGATCTCCTGGGTGGAAATGAATCTATATTTAAGACATTGATCTTGACACATGAGATGGCAGCTCTGAGTCATTTGCGAGATGCAGCCTTCTTATCACTTGTCTCTCATAAGAATGGTGGGAATATCAGATGGGAGAGAATGATCTTCTCAGACCTATGAAGGTGTGTAATTCTGTAGTATAGTGCAGGAATGATGAATGTGAAGGTACAATCCTGTATCACATTGCAAGGACACTCTGCCCTCAGCTAGCTACATGTCTACTAAAGAACCAACTGAAAGGGACCAATACGTAGGGGGTCTTTATCAGCAAGTCTCTGGTCTACAGCAATGTATAACTCTGATTTGGATTTACGTGGTGGGAGTTGGTAACACATCAGCAAACGAGTTCGGAGAGTAACTCAAGATTGACACAAAAGTAACTGGATTTTATTGTTTAGAGAAGCACTTATATAGAAGCAACAGGGCGTTGGCTAATGCAACATCATTGGTTAATATTTGGTGCATAAAATGGAGTACAAACAAACGTATTTCCCGACAGCCATTTTTTAGGTTTTGTTTAATTGAAAGATTGCATCAAGTCTTGGCATTTTAAATAGAAATGCTTTAATATATGCAAAAAAAAACACATTATATTGTTTAAAAGCTTTGCTCTGTATAGCTCTATCAGGGGGTGGACATGTTTATAATCTGTGCTCTGTATAGCTCTATCAGGGGGCAGACATGTTGTTTAGAATCTTTGCTCTGTATTGTTCTATCAGGGGGCAGACATTGTTTAGAATCTTTGCTCTGTATAGCTCTATCTGGGTGCGGACATGTAGTTTAGAATCTTTGCTCTGTATAGCTCTATCTGGGTGCGGACATGTTGTTTAGAATCTTTGCTCTGTATAGTTCTAACAGGGGACAGACATGTTGTTTAGAATCTTTGCTCTGTATAGCTCTATCAGGGGGTGGACATGTTGTTTAGAATCTTTGATCCGTATAGCTCTAACAGGGGGCGGACATGTTTAGAATCTTTGCTCTGTATAGCTCTATCAGGGGGCGGACATGTTGTTTAGAATCTTTGCTCTGTATAGTGACCGTAGCTGCCATTTAAAAATGTGCTTAGGGAGAGAACTAAAGTTGGCTTACTAAGCACTGAGGGTGTTGGTAAAGTTCCTCGCTAGCGTTTGTAGATGAGTAAAACATTTTTCAAATAAAATTCAGAAATTCAAATGTGTGTGTGTGTGTGTGTGTATGTGTATGTGTGTGTGTGTGTGTGTGTATGTGTGTGTGTGTGTGTGTGTGTGTGTGTATGTGTGTGTGGTCACCATTTTTATTATAGTATATTATAGGAAATGATCAAAATGATAAAGAACGCCCTTATTGTTTTCGTCCCAATAAACACAATATATGGTGTATGAGTACAGCAAATGACAAAGAAGAAAATTACAGCTAAACACAAACAGAAATGTTACAATAGCCATTGTTCAGAATAGCCAAAAATATTTCAAAGTGTCTGTCCTTAAGGGGTTAAAATGCTGCATTTGATACACTCTTTCAATTAAACATAACAGTTGCCCTTTAAATATTAACCTCTTAGTCTCCTTTCATTTGTCCTGAAACCATCAGTCCGTTTTAGCATGTATTTTGATTCAGCACCATGGACAGCAGCCTGACACAGTAACACATGCAAGTTAATCAAGGTCAGTGTCTGACATTAATACAGAGGGAAACCTGCCATGTTTGGCCCTGGACAATATATAGTTATATATATGGTCAGTGACATGAAATATTCACCTCTTAGTGAATAATCCTCATTGTAAAGAAAGAAACTAAACATGTTACAGTGTAAATAATCATAATGTAGAGGATGTGTTTCAGGGGGTGCCAGTCCCGCACATTTGATTTGCACCAGCGGCCCCTGCAACCCGGTATAGAGCACAGGACTGTTGTACATGACTCCCAATGCCCACATGGCTACCAAGCGATTACTTTATTATAAAAATATAATTACTCTGCTTATGACATCACCTGTGGCTTGATATACAAATTAATCTGTGCGTCTATATGTATAACAATGCTTAGGTGACAGAGCCCTTGTAACTATTACATCTTTGCTTACACAATCCACAGGTCCTTTTCCCTCTCAATGCATACAATAAGATCTGTGTGAACAGGTCTACTTTCTAAGGTTGAATATGTTTTATATCTAGGATAGCCTTATACCTATTCCATGCATGCTTAAACTCCTTCACTGTATTAACCTCTACCACTTCTACTGGAAGACTATTCCATACATCCACTACCCTCTCAGTAAAGTAATACTTTCATTAGTCCTTGGCCTTATCTTATATCTAGGATAGCCTTATACCTATTCCATGCATGCTTAAACTCCTTCACTGTATTAACCTCTACCACTTCTACTGGAAGACTATTCCATGCATCCACTACCCTCTCAGTAAAGTAATCCTTTCATTAGTCCCTGACCTTATCTTATATCTAGAATAGCCTTATACCTATCCCACACATGCTTAAACTCCTTCACTGTATTAACCTCTACCACTTCTACTGGAAGACTATTCCATACATCCACTACCTCTCAGTAAAGCAATACTTTCATTAGTCCCTGGCCTCATCTTATATCTAGGATAGCCTTATACCTATTCCATGCATGCTTAAACTCCTTCACTGTATTAACCTCTACCACTTCTACTGGAAGACTATTCCATACATCCACTACCTCTCAGTAAAGTAATACTTTCATTAGTCCCTGGCCTCATCTTATATCTAGGATAGCCTTATACATATCCCATGCATGCTTAAACTCCTTCACTGTATTAACCTCTACCACTTCTGCTGGAAGGCTATTCCATGCATCCACTACCCTCTCAGTAAAGTAATACTTTCATTAGTCCCTGACCTTATCTTATATCTAGGATAGCCTTATACCTATCCCACGCATGCTTAAACTCCTTCACTGTATTAACCTCTACCACTTCTACTGGAAGACTATTCCATACATCCACTACCCTCTCAGTAATGTAATACTTTCATTAGTCCCTGGCCTTATCTTATATCTAGGATAGCCTTATACCTATCCCACGCATGCTTAAACTCCTTCACTGTATTAACCTCTACCACTTCTGCTGGAAGACTATTCCATACATCCACTACCCTCTCAGTAATGTAATACTTTCATTAGTCCCTGTCCTTATCGTATATCTAGGATAGCCTTATACCTATCCCATGCATGCTTAAACTCCTTCACTGTATTAACCTCTACCACTTCTACTGGAAGACTATTCCATACATCCACTACCTACTCAGTAAAGTAATACTTTCATTAGTCCCTGGCCTTATCTTATATCTAGGATAGCCTTATACCTATCCCACGCATGCTTAAACTCCTTCACTGTATTAACCTCTACCACTTCCGCTGGAAGACTATTCCATGCATCCACTACCCTCTCAGTAAAGTAATACTTTCATTAGTCCCTGGCCTTATCTTATATCTAGGATAGCCTTATACCTATCCCGTGCATGCTTAAACTCCTTCACTGTATTAACCTCTACCACTTCTACTGGAAGACTATTCCATACATCCACTACCCTCTCAGTAATGTAATACTTTCATTAGTCCCTGGCCTTATCTTATATCTAGGATAGCCTTATACCTATCCCATGCATGCTTAAACTCCTTCACTGTATTAACCTCTACCACTTCTGCTGGAAGGCTATTCCATGCATCCACTACCCTCTCAGTAATGTAATACTTCCTGATATTACTTTTACATCTTGAACCCTTTAATTTACGATTATTTCCTCTTGTTGTGTTAGTTTTCACTCTTTTAACCCCTTGGTGTCACGGATCTAACACCATTGTCTGTACCTAAACGTTGGCTTTGACACAGGCGGCGCACAATCTCTGTGATTCATTATCACTGCGGTCAGAGGCCCCAGAAGTGCTCTGAGCTGGCTCCTAGAAGCCTGCCTTGTTTTGAGGCAGAGTCTTCTTCTGGGGAGCCAGCAAAGAGAGAGGACATATATACAAACACAACTTCACAGTACTCAAGGACTATTCTAGTGAAGCTGTATATATATATATATTCTTCACCTTTAACACAGAGCCCATGAATATGTCCTTAGATGTAAGTTTATGACCCAGGAAGGAGCTGTAGAATTAAACCATCCAGTTCCACTGCAGGGAAGGATTTCTGGATAATAAATGGCTGGCATGGGATGTGATGATTTAGTAGCTGAGGTCGACACAGCAGGACTCACACATGGATCATAGAGGGACAAGCTTTGAGTCACGACCCCACTCTGCCTAATGTCTGTCCCGGAGGAAGATGGATACCGTGCTACCTGCCTAAAAACACACAGGAACATGTAGAGCCCAGAGGGGTCCGAATACACACACGGCACTGTACAGGAACCTGACGCAGCTAACGGGGGATAAAATATCAATTACTATTTCATTTATTGTGCTATAATGTGACAAGGGATGGGTCAATTGCAGAAACATATGCCTATACGTGACAATACAAATGGAAGGCGGGTGTTGGCATTTTAAATAGAAATTCCATCATTAAAGAATATAAATACAGTGTGTTCTGGAGCCTTCCCTGCTTGTATTGCTGGATGTGGGGGCAGATATGTTGTTTAGAATCTTGGGTCAGATGAAAGAAGATCTGACCCAACATGTCTGCCCCCTGATAGAGGTATACAAGCAGTACTTTATTTGTATTCTTTCTTTAAAGCATTTCTATTTAACATGTCTACACTTGATGCAATCTTTCAGTTAAAGCAACATTAAACATTGTTTAACCTTTGCTTCCTTGAAGCTCGCCCCGATGTGACTGCCGAATGCGAGGGTCTCTCGATGCAGGCGCAGAGAGAGATCCCTGTCTTTGCATGGGATCAGCAGGGGGACCTAGTTAAGGTGATCCCATGCAAAAACGAGGGTCTCGCCCTGTGCTAGCAGAGAGAGCCGGTCGCTGACCAGACGGCTGCCTGCTTCTTATGGAAACATGGCAGCTGTTGGTTTGAGGATAAACTGAAGTGTACTATCAAACGTACTATCAAACGTACTATCAAACGTACTATCACACGTACTATCACACGTACTATCAAACGTACTATCACACGTACTATCACACGTACTATCACACGTACTATCAAACGTACTATCAAACGTACTATCAAACGTACTATCACACGTACTATCACACGTACTATCACACGTACTATCACACGTACTATCACACGTACTATCACACGTACTATCACACGTACTATCACACGTACTATCACACGTACTATCAAACGTACTATCACACGTACTATCACACGTACTATCACACGTACTATCACACGTACTATCAAACGTACTATCACACGTACTATCACACGTACTATCACACGTACTATCACACGTACTATCACACGTACTATCAAACGTACTATCAAACGTACTATCAAACGTACTATCACACGTACTATCACACGTACTATCACACGTACTATCACACGTACTATCACACGTACTATCACACGTACTATCACACGTACTATCACACGTACTATCACACGTACTATCACACGTACTATCACACGTACTATCACACGTACTATCACACGTACTATCACACGTACTATCAAACGTACTATCAAACGTACTATCACACGTACTATCACACGTACTATCACACGTACTATCACACGTACTATCACACGTACTATCACACGTACTATCACACGTACTATCACACGTACTATCACACGTACTATCACACGTACTATCACACGTACTATCAAACGTACTATCACACATACTATCAAACATACTATCACACGTACTATCACACGTACTATCACACGTACTATCAAACGTACTATCACACATACTATCAAACATACTATCACACGTACTATCACACGTACTATCACACGTACTATCAAACGTACTATCACACGTACTATCACACGTACTATCAAACATACTATCAAACATACTATCACACGTACTATCACACGTACTATCACGCGTACTATCACGCGTACTATCACACGTACACGCCAGTTTATCCTCATACTAGGGACAACTAACATTTCACTTGTGCTTCTATATTAGAAGCACAAGTGAAAAATAACGTTTAGTGTCCCTTTAAACGGAAGTTTCATATTCCAGTATTGCCATCTGTCGGTGTTGTTATAGCCTGGCTGTTTTCGTTCTGGAGTCAGGCTGTAGCCAGTAGTAGTTATTACACATTGTAACCGTAATCATGGGGCATTCTCTGTACCTCAATCTGCTTCATTGCTTCTTCTTTATGGCGGATTTGGTCCACATCTTCCTCGCTAACCTCAGCCAGCTCTTGGCTCTGATCCTGGTTCTGCCATAACTCGTCACCACCATTAAATATCTTCTCATCGTCCGCAATATCAGAAAACGGGGTCCGAGGACTCTGCGGATAGAGATCACACCTGGTCAATGTCTTGGAATCAGGAGGAGGAGATTGGCATGGAATCAGGAGGAGGAGATTGGCTTGGAATCAGAAGGAGGGGTTTGGAATGGAATCAGGAGAAGGAGATTGGCTTGGAATCAGAAGGAGGGGTTTGGAATGGAATCAGGAGGAGGAGATTGGCTTGGAATCACAAGGAGGGGTTTGGAATGGAATCAGGAGGAGGAGATTGGCTTGGAATCACAAGGAGGGGTTTGGAATGGAATCAGGAGGAGGAGATTGGCTTGGAATCAGGAGGGGGTGATTGGCTTGGAATCAGAAGGAGGAGTTTGGAATGGAATCAGGAGGAGGAGATTGGCTTGGAATCAGGAGGAGGAGTTTGGCTTGGAATCGGTAGTAGGAGAAGTTTGGTTTGGAATCGGGAGTAGAAGTTTGGTTTGGAATCGGGAGTAGGAGAAGTTTGGCTTGGAATAAGGAGTAGGAGGAGTTTGGCTTGGAATCAGGAGTAGGAGGAGTTTGGCTTGGAATCAGGAGTAGGAGGAGCTTTTTATAAATCCTGGCACTTTGCAGTGTGGGAGAGGGACCTTCGCCAAACAGTGTTGCTTTACAGAGCCAGATCCTTTTCATACATGGGCTGCACTGGTGAAACGAGTGCCGACACAATCAGAATCTATGCACTGGCCGCAGATTTTTGAAAATTGCCGGGAGTCTGCTTTGTACATTAGATCACATGCAATCTGAAAATGTGCCGTGCTTATACACAACTTCCAACGTGTCAGAGGGTAAAAAAGTCAGAATTCACAGAAAGAGTAGTAGACACATGGAAGACAGGAGAACACTGTATATTAACTCCACGATGCCTGGTATGTGCACACAGCTTAATTGTAACTTGAACTATGAGCAGCCTCGATGGGCAAATTGGTAGGGAGACAACACTCACATTTTATAGTGGGAAAAGATGCAAAGTTCAGGGGCAAAATGAAGACTTCAACCCTGGAGACTGTATTTTTTATGTCGTGGGATAAAATGGTGATGATTAAACCTGCCACCACTATCTATAGTTCCATGTATACCATCAATGTAATGACATATGTGACTGCAACCTTAGTGAAACACGCTCTACATGAGGCGAGGGGAAATTTGGATCTAGAACCGGCGCAAATGGGATTGTACAAAGCAGAACAATGAAGCTAATTAAAAAGTAATATCCACAGGGACCTTTTAGCAGTTAATCCACACAGAGCCACTATCCCCTTATCCAAAACACCATTGTAATGAAGGCATGCGTTGTGTGGTTTATAAAATAAAAGGGGAGAGTGAGAAATATACAGAAAACGTAATAATAATAATTATAATGTAAAAAAAAAAAAAATTGCATTAAAGATAGAAGCAGGAGTTTGTGGTTTGGGGACACACACACTCAGCCTTTATTTGTTTAAGTTGGCTAATCCACACAGTCTATCATTAGTCCTCGTTCCGGACCAGGATTAACTGATGCTACCTCGGGGTCATATCTCAGGAGAACCTGTCAAGCTGGAGTAGATACAGCACTGGTTCACGGGGCTACGCGGTGGATTAGAGAAGCCCGAATTAATCCACTTAAGAGGCGATGCAAGAAGGTAGCTGATAACACAGGGGTAACCTGTCCTTGGAATTTTACCTTAAAAAAAAAAAAAAACTCCGACTCATCCACCTCGTCTCTCTCACTAGCTTCGGATAATTAATATTCATAACCTGCTACGGATAAGCAAGCGTTACTAAGTAACTGCAGTCATTTGTTATTTTTCACTGCACTTTGCAAAGTTTGAGATCACACGCGTAAAGGAAGAACAATAAGGAGAGAGCTTAATAACCCACGTCTGGAAGGGGTACGGAGGTCACTCTAAAGAAGGAAGTAAGAGGGAGTGAAGGGGGCCGCAGTCTGTACCGGAGATGCTGGAAATGAACTGTACTCTGGGTATGGTTATTAATAGATGCATTTGCAAAATTATGTGTGTCGTGTGTTGAAATTCTTTCTGCATTTAATACCGACTTGTTGCCCACTTTGGTTTTCTATGGTGGGACTTGCTGTGTTGTTGCATGCACTCCCCTTAAAGGATACCTAAACTATTTTGTTTTCCCAACACTGAGTCAAAAATTGACTTAAGTGGCTTTATGTATTTTTGTTTGGGGGGGGGGGGGGGGGGGGGGGGGAGACATACTTTATTTCATTCACAGAGCCCCCGGCCCCTGCTAGTGACTCTATGAATGTAACTGTATTGCTGCCGAATTGTGAACGATCACACATCCGCCACATAGGCTCCTTCTACCGCAGAATCATGGGAAATGCAGTTCCTATTGATCCTGCTTTCGTTGAGCACAGTTCGGGCATCATACAGAACTGCATTTCACAGGATGTGTCAAATGTCGGTGACACAGCTGAGCCAAGGGGTCAGAAAATAAACAAGGAGGGGCTGGGGACATTATCAATCAAATAAAGTATATCATAAGCCCCCCCACCAAAAAAAAAAAAAAAAAAAAAGTTTAATTAACAAAGAAAAACAATGAGCCAAAAAAAAAATTAAATCTTTAGTCGTCCTTTAACATCTGCAGATTCTCTGAAATGTGCCAGCCCAGCAGCCAAAACACTGACAAAATGGGATAAGCACCGGGCAGACATGATAGTGACCAAATGCACCAACCCGTTGGAATTCTGTGCATTCTGATTGGTACACAATAGATGCTGCAGAGTCCCAGTTTCAGCAGAAAAAAAACCCCAGGTGAATCTCTGCAAAAATCAAGTTTGAAAGGTAAGCGTTTAACAATCTAAAGAACTCATTTGGTTTAGTAGAACAGATATTACTGCTGAAATGTGGGCCACTGTTTCTAAAGTCACCTACATGAACGATGGGGAAATGTAACCTCTTCTGAGAGCTTTCTAATAATACTGATCGTTACAGACACACTGTCACATGACCGCATGCGTGACTGGGGCTCTTAGACTGTGGACCATCATAGGGTAAAAGACTACTCCTCCCCGAAGGAGCTACGTATCAGTCTGTCTGCTTCCACGAGCCATACTTTTTTGTGTTCAAAGATGGCTGAAGAAAAGTCATATGTCCAAGCATTTGAAACAGTGTTGATTCCACAGTAATGTCTAATGAGAGCACTTTACTAGAGGGGAGCTTGAAAACTGCTACGGGGGAAGCCAGCCCACGTCTTGTGTATTCCCTCTCATGTCAGTCAATTTAGAGGCCCATGTGATAGTATTTTTAATGTAAAACTTTACGAGGACTGTAAACTATTTTAAAGTAAAAATAAGTGTATTTCTCCTACCGGTATATTAAACACAAGCATCACATAAAGAAAATAAACAATACTGCCCCTATAACTCCCATTCGGAACTCTAACACCTAGACCACCAAACACCAAAAAGAGAGCTATAGATATAAGAACTGAACACAACACCATCTTGTGCCACAATTACAGGAAACCCATATTGTTGACCGTCGCCATGTACAGCTAAGAAGCTGTTGCTGCAGAGCATTACGAGCCCTAGCAAGAAGGTATAATTAGAATGATTAGCTGAAAATTAAACCCTCAATAATAGCTTCATCAAACTGCATCCTCATTATCACATTTGTGCTTACAATGTCCTCTGTTGGGCGGCTCGGGAATACACAGAATAAAGAAAGGCCCCAGTAAAAGGCAATGCTATGCTCGCTGTGCAGGGACATTTGCACTGGATACAAATCTGAGCAGAACCATTTTACAGATCTAAATGCAAGGGATTTCTCCTCTGCAAACTTATCGGCAACAATACATGATAATATACTAAATAATGAATGCCGTGTTCCTCTTGGGGTGGGGATTAACTGGTTCACGGGATGGTAGGAGTAGATTTCTTAAGGTCATACCAATTGACCAATGTAAGTACTTTCAGTGTGGTCTGCCTTCTAATAACTGGTGGAATTTGCATGATTACAGATGCCCCGGGGGAAAAATCAACTGAAAAAAGTTATGTTTGATGGAAAGACTTCATGGGTGGATATTTTAAACAGAATCACTAAACAATGGATAGTTTTAGATATACTAAGTACTGGCTCCTAACTAGGCTGGCTCCTGTATATGTCTGCCTGGTAACTAAACAATAATTTGGTAGCAAATACGGAGACTGATGTTTCTGTATGTCCATGTGATTGAGAAGGCTTGGTCCCTGTGGAGGCCGCAATGGGTCCACAGCCTCACCTTGCGAGGAGCAGGGATTGGCAACCCAGGCTCCTAAAACCCAAACGCACAGAGAGGGCTGCTAAGGAGAGTGCGACCCAGGGTTTTTGGGGAGGTGACACATGTTTTTATGGTGGTCTTGTGTGTAATATCAGGTGACAGCGTGGTTTGCATGCACTTTGTCATTGAATGGAGGGCTATACAGATGTAACTGATTTCTCCTAAACGCTTTTCTGTAAAATTATTCAAGTTGAAAACTTTCAAGACAGAGGCCATCCTTCCCAGGAGTGGACCATCCCAGCAAATTCACCCCAGGGTCAGATCGTGCAATGTTCAGACAAATTGGAAAGAACCTAAGAGTTACATCGCAGGAACCGTACAGTCATTGAGTTCTCTGAATTCTCTGTATTTCTCTGTATACCAAAGTATTCTAGAGCCAAATATGAGGCCATCAGACAGCTAGAGCATGGACGGAATTGGATGATGCAACAGGACAATGATCCCAAGAAAACCAGCAAATCTACAACAGAATTCTTCAAAATGAAAAGAATCAAGGTGTTGCAATGGGGCAGTCAAGTCCATACCTCAACCCAACTGAAATTATGTGGCTGGACCTTAAGAGAGCTGTGCAAAAACAATGTCAGCCAAGAGTGAGCCGCAAAATAAATTTGAGAGACTGACTTATCAGCAGTATTGTCAGGTCAAGCTGAATAAACTTTAACATATTCAAGTCATATCCTTGATCCCTGTTTCAAGCGGGGGAGAGACGGTGGCTACAGCACATACTAAAAGTCACTTTGCAATGCAGACGCCCTTTCAATATGAAACACCACTGTAAGCCTTTCCGTGCCATCACTAGATTGGGTAGATTCAGGAGAACTTGCTGTGTCTCTATTTCACAGACTGACCGGCTCAAAACGTACAGTTTAAATGTTATGCTTTATTTGCCTTCATCATTTCCATAAGAGGCACTTGGACGTGCATGGGAAGGGGACTTCAGGGACACTCAACAAAATGAATATTACAAGTTTTGGAGCAACTGCATCTGAGAGGCACTTCACATGAACAGTGATGGCCCTCTACAAACCTCGGATGGGTGATCAAGCCATTAATCATCAGCTACTGATAGACTACAACAGCCGGTAACGAGAGGATGCTAACTATCCAACTATTATCCTGCCATCCCCCACCACATAAATACTATGCTGCATTAATAGGAGAGGACCTGTCACTCAAATAAAATACATTAAAGGGACAGTCACTAAGCTGTAATACCACTTATTATTGGTTTAGGGTTTCCATCTGTCTCGGAAAATCAGATGCAAATGAAAAAAAAATAAAAAATAATAATTATTGACTTACATAGTGCAACTGGAATACCCGGAGGAGAGCTTTCTCAGGGACAAAGATCTGCCTCACGCGTTTCTCGATGACTAAGTGTCCTATTAAGGCGCAAATTAAGGCGTAAAGCTGACATTTTTCCATTTAAGCTACTGTCTTCCACATCTAATTTTAAAGACAGACGGAGGTCCTAAACCAGTGTTAAATCGTATATGCTACATATCCGATGGGAGCATTTAGTGGGCCCTACTGCGTGTCTCATTTTTGATAAAGATGTTTAAATGTTATGCTTTTCATTAGAGCACAATAATGGAGCGTACTACTTTTTATTCCTTCACTAAGTGGCCCTACTGATGTATCGTAGCATTTTGCCCTGTCTGGGTGAAATCATCACACATTTACATAAAATAATAATAATAATAATAATAACAGGCAGCATATTAATAATGGTATTTGGATGAAGTATGTTTAGAGTCCGGAGTGTCCCTCTAATGCACGTTCTATGCCTCCCTCGGAGAGATGGCCATGAGGATGATGAGGATAGAATCCATGGAATGAGTTGTGCTCCGTACCGCTCTGTAGGGACCTACACCTTGAGTGGCCTCAGTCTGACAGGGTAAGTGAGAGTTAAATCATGCCGTGCCCCATCTTCTTGGTTGGTGCATGCCTCAATGCGCTGCCTCAATATATTTCATCGGGGACCTGGCGGGCAGTTATCTGCCTCGGTGCGCGCACTCTCTCTGTGATCGGGGGCCGGGAAGACTGTCCCCAAAGACAAAAGCACCAAGCAATCTTTGGATGTTACGGGGTTAACCAATCAAGCACAAAAAAACTAAACACAGTGGGTGTTGACGAGTATCGCTTGTGCCTGTTAATTAACACATTCATTAATAAAATTATAAGGGTTTAACAATGTCACGTCCTAAATTAACTCATCCTTAGTTGTATATGGCTCCACAGGGTGATGTCATAAACATGGGGCTGGGCACAAATACAAAGTGCATTTTATCCCTGATTGAATGCACGCGTATGTTTAAATCATCCTTGTAGAGTCACACCAGGATCATCACACTGTACGTGGCTGTCTGTGCTGTGTGTGTGTGGTTTGACCTCTGGTTATTTGCAGCATGACTGAGCGAGTGGGGAATTGAATCATTTTTGATTCCTATCCAGATTCAGGATGCCATGTTTCAGGTGTCACTCACTCTGCCCTAAACACGCAGCTCCTGGAGTGCCATTCTCATTTTCCATATAACGTACATCAATGGCCCTCTCTGCGTGACTGTGCGAGCCGCCAGTAAGTTCAAAGCCAAAACCTTGACAAGCGACAGACGGCCTGCTGACCTTTCCCGTAAAATTTAACAACATAAAAAGTCGTATTCACATTTATCTAGTCTAGCAGCGTCTGGACACATGTTCACTGTCAGAAAGAGAACAAAGCCCCCTGTACTCTAGAGCTGTGCTTATTATCCCAGCCTTCAAGGACCCCCAATGTTCCAGGATTTAGGGAGTACCCAGTAGTGTTTAGATAAGGATATGTATAACACCTGGTGTCAGGTTCCTGTTATTGCTCCTGTGCAGTCTATATAAAATGCTCAGCTTGGGCTTTATACATACCAAACAAAGGGGCACAACTGCTCATTTTTTATTCTCAATATACAAGTAGAAACCATCCTACAGGGCAGACTGGTTCAGCACTGTCTGTTCCCTGGCTTAGATGTGGCTTCCACTTGTTTAACTTGTTCAAGATGGGCTCAGACTTGGTCCTTGGATTACTGCACCTAGAGGGGCGGCAGCCGTACCACATAGAACCAAAATGAACGTCTGTGGTTGCTGTTACATTGACAACAATCTTCTCAGAACTGATATCCTTACGTTACATTTGGACTCCCAAACCAAACAGGCCACTACTACGCTCCTGCTGCCCACCCATTCTCAATTCCCTTTGAATTTGGGTATTACTGCAATCAAAGTCCACGTCGAAGTGTCTCAGACCTCGCCTACAACCTGGATTGAAAGTCAGTGCCTAAACTCCACCCAGAATGAAGGATCCATCTCCCAACTTTCCCGGGAATTGGTCCTATCAGGCTCCGGCCCTACGCTCACCTACATTAGGACATTGGCCAAGTCTTATTTATTGGCATGAACCTTATTCAGGCAGCTATTGCATTAGTGGGATCACAGGGGTCTCTTACAATCATAAGGAAGCAGAAACCTTTAGAATGGTGTGGGGTGGGGGGGGAGGGGGGTACCCTGGATGTAATTAATGGCATCATAGATTCATTTCTCCAGGGCTTTCAGCCCAATAAATATTAACTTGACAAGAGTTCCATGTCAGCCCATGAAGCTTGCATGATAACCCTTTAAGATAGAGGGTCACCCGTACACATCATGTATGGCTGTAGCTGGAGTGACATAGCTGGGAAGCTCACTCGTTGCCTCTTACAGAGTGAAAACACTTTAACTGTTTCATTGACAAAGAGAAAGAAGAGGCAGACACTTATTACTTTTGTGCCTCGTTTCATACTTTCCTGGAATATAATAACACTGGTCAAAGCGTTTCTGCCCTTTACATCAAAAACAACCACAACATTTCATGTGGGTCTGTACCCCCCCCCCCCCCCCCCCCTACACACACACACACAGATCAGTAATAACATAATGACCACTGACAGGTGGCAAGCCGGCGGAGGCAGTATGATGCTTTGGACTGACAGGTATGAAGTTGGTGGAGGCAGTGTGATGCTTTGGACTGACAGGTGGCAAGCTGGCGGAGGCAGTGTGATGCTTTGGGTCATGTTCTGCTGGGAAACCTTGGGTCCTGCCATTCATGTGGATGTTACTTTGACATGTACCACCAATCTAAGCATTGTTACAGACCATGTACACCCTTTCATGGAAACAGTATTCCCTGATGGCATTGGCCTCTTTCAGCAGGATAATGCGCCCTGCTACAAAGCAAAAATGTTTCAGCAATGGTTTGAGGAACACAACAATGCGTTCAAGGTGTTGACTTGGCCTCCAAATTCCCCAGATCTCAGTCCAATCGAGCATCTGTGGGATGTGCTGGACAAACAAGTCCGATCCGTGGAGGCCTCACCTCGCAACTTACAGGACTTAAAGGATCTGCTGCTAATGTCTTGGTGCCAGTTACCCCAGCACACCTTCAGAGGTCTAGTGGAGTCCATGTCTCAATGGGTCAGGACTGTAATCGCGGCAAAAGGGGAGCAACACAGTATTAGGCAGGTGATCATACTCTTTAATCAAAACCGTATTTAAATAAGATCTTGTATGGTAGTGATGTCAAGTAAGGTAAGTAGGTAGTGAGCTTAAATCAAACAGATTTCTAAATGAGAATTGTAGCTCACTTTATCAAAACTAATGCACACAGTCATATACCGATAAATGCAGACAGTCACCCAATCAGGAAAGTTGTCTCATTCAGTAGCACTAGACCCACTAGCAGTCCTTTTTAAAAAAAATAAAAATACCCCTAGATGACCACTAACTGTTATAACATGTCACTGATCCTCTATGGAATAACTTATTTTTTATATAATGTATTTGTGTTTATTTATTTAAATTTAACCCTAGAGTTATTCCAACCCTAACCCTACACTAAGGGATTGAATAAGAGGGGTGGGGGGGGGGGGGGGGGGGGAGACACACAAATCTAAAATAGTTTTTAATGATTTGTATTTATTTATGTTAGTAATTTTTTTTTTATATTTCATTTAACCCTAACCCTATGGTTAGTACGAACCCTAAACATAACTCTAGGGCTAGGGTTATGATGAACCCATAAACACTTGTGTTATAGGATTAGAATGAGAAAAATGACTTCTCTCCTTAGTCTCTCCCTGCCCCAGGATCGCTGTGGACCAGTGAGACAGACTATAACTGTCTGATCTATAAACATCTGATCACTGTGATTGGATGTCGCAGCAATCGGATGTGCCAGGCGGCCCCAGCAGACATGGCTGATGTGTCCCAGTACCGAGGAACTTCGCCAAGTGGGTTTTACTTCGATTGTGGTAAGCCAGCATGCATTCCGAGATAGGCAGTCATGCAGACAAAAGCACAAGCAATCTTTGGGCATCCCAGATTTAAAGGGGAAGTTCTGCCTGGCGTGTTAAATGAATGGTGTTACATGAGTTAATACATGTGAAATGCACTTATTTTAACTTTAAAACAATTTACAGTTCTCCTGTAGTATCAGCATGAAATAATTTCAATGGGGCTTCTAAATTGGGATTGGCTTGAAGAGAGAGGCAGACCTGTTGCTATAGTAACAGCCGGAACTCTTCACTGGAGTTGGGTAGTCAGGGGGAGGAAAAAAAACTGATCAGACAGATCTGTTAATGCTTTATTTGTCTTTATATGATGCAGCATGTAAAATATAAATGTTATTGGACGCTGTTGGGGGAACCTGCTTCTTTAATACTCAAGATTGCTGCTCTTGATCTCAGTTTTTTATTCTGTATTATTAAGTGAACAGAGCGCATGCTGTGTGACCCAGTGGAGACACTGCCTGGATCTCTGTTGTGCAGTAAATCACTGGATCCTGCTGCAGGAAGAGGGACATAGCACAGAGCATCGCGAGGCCTTAACACAAGCCTGACAGTCACTTGTTCATCTTCATTTACACATTGCTCTGCAGCAGTCGCACGCTCAATAGGGCACAAGTTTGCTTGCATGTTGTCCTCCTAACCCCCACGGTGCCCGAAACACAGAAATAATTGCTTTCTCTCAACTCTATGGCACTTAAAGACCGAAAAGGGAGAACACAAAAAAATGCTAGATGTCCATGGTGCGCTGGGACTGTGCTTCTTCCCTGGATGTCTCTGCGAATGTGCCAGTTTTTTTGAGTGACCGTCTAACACAGATGCAGAGAACGGAGGGTCCGTGCCAGAGTCGGCGCTGGATGCTGGCCTCGGCTTGGGGGGGAAGATATTAAATAAGGATGAGGTTTCGAGCTCTTTAATTTTTCATAACTCTTTAAGATTACGGGGGAGCTTCAATCTGGGAACATGTAGAAGTGATTTAGGGTCTAAGGAGTATTTAGACGTTAGAATTTGGATTGTTGGGAATAAATGGGCATGTTAATATACCTGAAGCTTGCAGGCTGATGTGGCAAGGGTCTGTGCGTTGGCAGGCAGTCTTTGTAACCCCTTAACCCCCCACTGATGATGAGTAAAAGCAATAAAATATGATTTTTTTTTTTTTAATTACATTTCTAGACCAAATCGCAGGAGGAGTGGCCTTATCGGACAAATTATGTATTTTATATATAACTTTAGGCAACTTGTTTAGAGACGTTCTTTCCTATTCCTGAATAATCAGTTAAAGAAGGAGAGATATACATAAGCTCTGCTGACATTTTTAAAATAGTTCCCTAGTTAATGGAACATTCCAGGAATTAAACTCACTTTGATCCTTTTAGTAGTGTTTCACTAGTATACTGTGCAAGCTTTTTTTTCCCATGCATAACTGAGAGATTGCTGGTTGGTTTTATCCATTTTTGTTTTCTCCAGAAGTGTTCATTTAAGACATGTATAAATATATTTGCACTTCTCATCAGTGCTTAAAACATATTTCCGATAAGGCACATAGACGCATTGGTTTCCAAACATTGACCAATTAGAAGGAGTTAGACATGTTACAGATCTAGAGCAGTGACTCAGGGAAAAGGGGTGTTTGGATTATGGGTCAAAATACCTACAGAATGAAGGCTGCGGTAAATATATTACCCCAAAAAATATCTGAAAATGTACTGTACACTAAAGAGAAACAAAATAATACACAATTGACCAAAACATATAGAACATTCGAAATATACTGTATATTGAATTGTATGTTCTACTGAAAGATCCCATTTAAAATGTTGATGGATTATTTTTTTTTTTTACTGATATGGGAACTGAGGTAGATTTAAATCGTTCAGAGAAAATAATGGACTACAAATGCTACTGACTTGTTTCCCTCCTGAGATCTATCATATCAGAAAATCATCAGTACTGTATCATATTCATCTCAGCCCAATGACAAAATGGGTTTGTTACCAAATAACTTTTCAACGTTAGGACTGACTCTCAATCTATACCTAACAGGCTGTTTATTAGCTTTGGCCACTGGACGATTACGTGTAGAGTCCGTGAAAAATGGAAAAATATAGAGATTTTAACGGTTCGCTACAGAGAAAGTCATAAAGCAATCGAAAGAGCAAGCGAGGGTGTGATATCCACCATCGCACTGAGCTGTCAATTCCCAACAATAAACCAATCGATCTCAACTCCAATTACATGACGCGGCTGGTAGGATTCGCATACGACTGCACAGGAGTTTATTGTTTTTCTTCTCGAGGTCAATTTTTCCAATTAATTATAATGTAAAAAAAAGGTGATAGACATGAATGTGTAAATCCACACAAATGGACATGTAAAAGTCATCATTCACCTGGTATTATTATATATCTGCTCTGTACAGGCTCCTGTGTAATATATGTAGCACACACTGTAAGTATAGCTATCATTCATCTGGTATTATTATATATCTGCTCTGTACAGACTCCTGTGTAATATATGAATGCACACACTGCAAGTATAGTTATCATTCACCTGGTATTATTATTGCTCTGTACAGACTCCTGTGTAATATATGTATGCACACACTGCAAGTATAGTTATCATTCACCTGGTATTATTATTGCTCTGTACAGACTCCTGTGTAATATATGTATGCACATTGCAAGTATAGTTATCATTCACCTGGTATTATTATATGTCTGCTCTGTACAGACTCCTGTGTAATATATGTATGCACACATTGCAAGTATAGTTATCATTCACCTGGTATTATTATTGCTCTGTACAGACTCCTGTGTAATATATGTATGCACATTGCAAGTATAGTTATCATTCACCTGGTATTATTATATGTCTGCTCTGTACAGACTCCTGTGTAATATATGTATGCACACATTGCAAGTATAATTATCATTCACCTGATATTATTATTGCTCTGTACAGACTCCTGTGTAATATATGTATGTACACACTGCTAGTATAGTTATCATTCACCTGGTATTATTATATGTCTGCTCTGTACAGGCTTCTGTGTAATATATGTATGCACACATTGCAAGTATAGTTATCATTCACCTGGTATTATTATTGCTCTGTACAGACTCCTTTGTAATATATGTATGCACATTGCAAGTATAGTTATCATTCACCTGGTATTATTATATGTCTGCTCTGTACAGACTCCTGTGTAATATATGTATGCACACATTGCAAGTATAGTTATCATTCACCTGGTATTATTATTTGTCTGCTCTGTACAGACTCCTGTGTAATATATGTATGCACACACTGCAAGTATGGTTATCATTCACCTGGTATTATTATATGTGTGCTCTGTACATGCTCCTGTGTAATATATGTATGCACACACTGCAAGTATAGTTATCATTCTCCTGGTATTATTATATGTCTGCTCTGTACAGGCTCCTGTGTAATATATGTATGCACACACTGCAAGTATAGTTATCATTCACCTGGTATTATTAAATATCTTCTCTGTACAGACTCCTGTGTAATATACGTATGCACACATTGCAAGTATAGTTATCATTCACCTGGTATTATTTGTCTGCTCTGTACAGACTCCTGTGTAATATATGTATGCACACACTGCAAGTATAGTTATCATTCACCTGGTATTATTATTTGTGTGCTCTGTACATGCTCCTGTGTAATAAATGTATGCACACACTGCAAGTATAGTTATCATTCACATGGTATTATTATATATCTGCTCTGTACAGGCCATGTGTAATATATGTATGCACACACTGCAAGTATAGTTATCATTCACCTGGTATTATTATATGTCTGCTCTGTACAGGCTCCTGTGTAATATATGTATGCACACACTGCAAGTATAGTTATCATTCACCTGGTATTATTATATGTCTGCTCTGTACAGGCTCCTGTGTAATATATGTATGCACACATTGCAAGTATAGTTATCATTCACCTGGTATTATTATATGTGTGCTCTGTAAAGACTCCTGTGCAATAAATGTATGCACACACTGCAAGCATAGTTATCATTCACCTGGTATTATTATATGTCCGCTCTGTACAGACTCCTGTGAAATATATGTATGCACACATTGCAAGGATATTTATCATTCACCTGGTATTATTATATGTCTGCTCTGTACAGGCTCCTGTGTAATATATGTATGCACACACTGCAAGTACAGTTATCATTCACCTGGTATTATTATATATCTGCTCTGTACAGGCCATGTGTAATATATGTATGCACACACTGCAAGTATAGTTATCATTCTCCTGGTATTATTATATGTGTGCTCTGTAAAGACTCCTATGTAATATATGTATGCACACATTGCAAGTATAGTTATCATTCACCTGGTATTATTATATGTCTGCTCTGTACAGGCTCATGTGTAATATATGTATGCACACACTGCAAGTATAGTTATCATTCACCTGGTATTATTATATGTCTGCTCTGTACAGACTCCTGTGTAATATATGTCTGCACACACTGCAAGTATAGTTATCATTCACCTGGTATTATTATATGTCTGCTCGGTACAGACTCCTGTGTAATATATGTATGCACACATTGCAAGTATAGATATCATTCACATGGTATTATTATATGTCTGTTCTGTACAGACTCCTGTGTAATATATGTATGCAGACACTGTAAGTATAGTTATCATTCATCTGGTATTATTATATGTCTGCTCTGTACAGGCTCCTGTGTAATATATGTATGCACACACTGCAAGTATAGTTATCATTCATCTGGTATTATTATATGCCTGCTCTGTACAGGCTCCTGTGTAATATATGTATGCACACACTGCAAGTATAGTTATCATTCACCTGGTATTATTATATGTCTGCTCTGTACAGGCTCCTGTGTAATATATGTATGCACACATTGCAAGTATAGTTATCATTCACCTGGTATTATTATATGTCTGCTCTGTACAGACTCCTGTGTAATATATATTAATGCACACACTGCAAGCCTGTGGAGTCTCCTGTTTATGACATCACATGTGCCTTAATATGCATATTGCACATTTCCCATTGAAAAAAATTGAAGCCACAAATTATGCCATACATAGGAGGCACCACAGACACATTTACCCTTTCAGGACAATGGTTTTCTTTGTTTTCATGTCTGTTCTGGACAATGGCTATTTTGCTACTTTAGCTATATGTGCTTTTCAATAAAAGTGGCCTGTCATTTAAGACCACCCACAGGCGGGACCTTAAGGGTTAACCCTATAATGTCCCCTTATTGTGTGGCGCTTTTGCCCCGAATCCAGAAACTCCTTCACGGCACAATATTGTTAACTGTCACCAGCACTCACTTTGAGAGTCAGACAGAGATCTCACAGATCACTGCGGGGTGGGGTGCAATGAGCTGCTGCTCAGAGGACACTATGCCGGTCATGGTCGTCGGGGCTCTGTCTGTTAGGGAAGTATACAACGTCCTAACATGTTGAGTGGTTAAAACAAATGAAAAATGATTTCTTTTTGCTCATTTTAATGACAATGAACTAAATTTGGCTTCTCCTGAGCAGGATAAGTGACCTATAAATTTACACGGAGATTGAAAAGCTGGCCCGCAGGATTACTGTGTGCTCATCTCGCCATTGTTACCCAAAAAAAAAAAACGAAATCCTTCACTCACACTGCCCACAAACCCCTGCAAACAGCATCCCAAGGTCACAGAGGCAAAACATTCGCCTTAATCTGATTACAAAGCCCGGTCATCAGGCAGGATGGGATGTCAGCTTCGTTTGTCTCAGAGAGATGGCTACGCTAGCTTTAAATGATTAAATATTGTAAAGAGCCATGTCCCCCGCACCCCTCACAAGGTGACACTTTGGATATAATTTCCCATCTGTTATTTTTACAACAATGGCCTTATCATGGCCGGGGGCAGCACGCAGATTGACAGGAAAAAGCAGCGAAAATAACTGTGCCCCCATCCGTAATCAGCTTTGGTTGGGTTGGATCATCTTTATTGTTACTGAAAACATTACATTTCTGTTTTGGATTTAAAAAAAAAAAAAACAGATAGAGGACGAAAAAGGGGCTTAATGAGCACAAAGCCACAGCAATGAACCTGAACACAGCACACAAAATGGCACCGCTATCTTATAAAGAACGCATAGGTTTAACTTCTTGCAGACCAGGACAGGGCGGAAGTAGCCTTATAGTGACAGTCGGCCCAGACAGTGCTCGTACAAATAAATGCCGTCAGGACACGCGTGCATCAAGATCAGCTCTGCCTCAGCTGAGAGGTAGAACCAGGTACAAGTCCACTTATCACTTTAAAGAAGCTGAGTTTATACGGAGAGGCTTATATTAAAGTTGCTAAAGTTAAGCAAATAAGAGCAGGTCCGTACAGGCTTTATGCGACCCACTGGACCTCCAGGGATTTGGACAAGCCACAGTGCCACATCGCTGAGAAAGCTGGAATGGATAGTGGGAGGGGGAGTGGTAATGTTACCACTCACCGGTGTAAGGTTTAACCACATCCAAGTCATCGAGAGACAAGACTAAAGACAGATAGGATCTATCACGTCTGACACAATGGTGGTTACACTGCACATAAGGAGCAGATGTGGATCAGCAGGGACATTCCTTTGGTTGCCATGGTGACTGCTCCACTCTTTGCCCCATATTTATGGTTTAGAAATAACCTGCAATGTAATGCACAATAATTCTTAGAATCGGTAATTAACCCTTTAATATAACCAACGACAAAAGGGACAACAAGTCTCTCAACAAAGCCTGAATCCCACCACACATCTGACTCAGCTTTTTGGATGTAAATGGGAACATAAAACACCCCCCAACCATATGACAACATTTTATTAGGAGCACCGTGCACGGCCCAGGGGTATACAACGTGTCCGTACCAGTTCCACAGACCATCATTAAATTCTCCATCACAAAGTCCAGGAGCTGTCCACCATGACCGGTGCTGGTGCTCACCCCTGGCTCCCATGGCCCATGTACTAGCATTGTATCTCCGTCTTACGTATAAGATAGATCTGCACAGCACGAGTGGCAATAAATGGCCTACGTAAATCACCCTGATACTGTCTGTGAATCTATTCCTGATCTCACACTATTCACACACAGATAAACCATAAAATCCATCATTATCCTACAGACTATGGATCCCAAGTGCGTTATGGTACCCAGAGGTTATAAAGATCAAGGTGCACTAAGCTGTGTCTGATATATACCCCCAGATACATAATATACCGACCTCTAATAGTAATAGGGAGCTTCAGGGGTATCACAAGCTGACAGAATACCTGGAATAACCTTCCAGCGGAAGCAGTAAAGGCTGACTCTGTAAGGAGTAGTAGATACCTGGAATAACCTCCCAGCGATAGCAGTAAAGGCTGGCACTGTAAAGAGTAGTAGATACCTGGAATAACCTTCCAGTGGAAGCAGTAATGGCTGACACTGTAAGGAGTAGTTGATACCTGGAATAAACTTCCAGCGGAAGCAGTAAAGGCTGATGCTGTAAGGAGTAGTAGATACCTGGAATAAACTTCCAGTGGAAGCAGTAAAGGCTGACACTGTAAGGAGTAGTTGATACCTGGAATAAACGTCCAGTGTAAGCAGTAAAGGCTGATGCTGTAAGGAGTAGTAGATACCTGGAATAACCTCCCAGCGATTACAGTAAAGGCTTGCACTGTAAAGAGTAGTAGATACCTGGAATAACCTTCTAGTGGAAGCAGTAAGGGCTGACACTGTAATGAATAGTAGATACCTGGAATTACCTTCCAGTGGAAGCAGTAAAGGCTGACGTTGTTAACAGTAGTAAGTACCAGGACTTACCTTCCAGTGGAAGTAGTGAAGGTTGACACTGTAAAAGGGGTTGGCAAACTGCGGGCTTCCAGATATTGCAGGACTACATTTCCCATATTCCTCTGCCAGCCTCTTAGCTGAGAGAGCATTATAGGAGATGTAGGGCCGCAGGTTGCCTAGCCCTGCTGTAAAGAGAAGTGGATACACGAAGCAGTAACAACTGATAGTGTAAAGAGTAATAGGTAGCAGGAATGATTTCCCACTGGAAGTAGTAAAGATTGAGTAGTAAGTACCAGGAATAGCCTTCCAGCGGCAGCAGAGAAGGCTAATGTTACAAAGTATGGATGATTCCTGTGATGAGTACAAGGCATGTTTCTGTTTGTGAAACTGAACCAGTCAAACAAAAGAATTGCAAGCAGTGTGTCTAGACAACCTGAAAATCTAAAGAGAACAAAACCCACCATTTGGGGAGAAAACATCCATTTGAGTGACTTTCATGTTCCGTTAGTGTCTGCATACGCTCGGTCACTTCAATGAGACAAAGAAAGTCTAGCGATCGGGAAATGTGTAAAGAGAAGATAAAGAAAAACAACATAGAAAATGGGAGACTGCGTGTGAGCAGGAGAGCGCCTCATTCTCAAGGTATGTCTGGCATAAATCAGAGAGGACTGCAGGGCATTGAGAAAACACCAGAGTAGCTGACTTGGAATAATTCTCCCATTCACTTAAGTTGGATCATTATTCCAACTCGGCTACTTTGGCCGGAAGTGCATGTGTTTATATAGACATTTTTATTGCACGATGGGCTTTTGTTTGTTTTTTTAGCTCTTTATAAGTCGTTAAAAGTACTAAAAACTGAGGCATTAACTGTTCAAATAAAACCTTAACAAAGATGTTAAGAGACACTGTATCCAGAAATAGAGAGAACAAATAATGAAGAAAAAGAAATCCTCACTGGGCTCACTAATGTACACGGGTCAAACAGATTCTCTTGGTAGACGAGGGGCTAAACGTCAGATTATATAGGGGGATCACACATCCATATTCGAAGTAGGGTCACCCCACTTTATTTTTCCAGTTAGCTCCACCCACATTAAAATGGGACAGCCCACTTCCTGCCCGTAATGGTATGGGAGATCTCCAGGGGCACCAAGCACTGAAGGTCCCAGGTATGGCCACAATAGGCCATAAAAATGTCTTTAAAAAAAGAAAGAAGACATGCATCCGGACATGATGAGGGAAGATGTTTTTAAAGATGTAATAAGGGGGTGATTTTGAATTGCTGTTAGAGATAATATAGCACTGGTGCAGTGTAGATAATATAGCACAGGTGCAGTGTAGATAATATAGCACAGGTGCAGTGTAGATAATATAGTACCGGTACAGTGTAGATAATATAGTACAGGTGCAGTGTAGATAATATAGTACAGGTGCAGTGTAGATAATATAGCACAGGTGCAGTGTAGATAATATAGCACAGGTGCAGTGTAGATAATATAGTACAGGTGCAGTGTAGATAATATAGTACAGGTGCAGTGTAGATAATATAGCACAGGTGCAGTGTAGATAATATAGTACAGGTGCAGTGTAGATAATATAGTACAGGTGCAGTGTAGATAATATAGTACAGGTGCAGTGTAGATAATATAGTTCATGTGCAGTGTAGATAATATAGCACAGGTGCAGTGTAGATAATATAGTTCATGTGCAGTGTAGATAATATAGCACAGGTGCAGTGTAGATAATATAGTACAGGTGCAGTGGAGATAATATAGTACAGGTGCAGTGGAGATAATATAGTACAGGTGCAGTGTAGATAATATAGTACAGGTGCAGTGTAGATAATATAGTACAGGTGCAGTGTAGATAATATAGTACAGGTGCAGTGTAGATAATATAGCACAGGTGCAGTGTAGATAATATAGTACAGGTGCAGTGGAGATAATATAGCACAGGTGCAGTGTAGATAATATAGCACAGGTGCAGTGGAGATAATATAGTACAGGTGCAGTGGAGATAATATAGTACAGGTGCAGTGGAGATAATATAGTACAGGTGCAGTGTAGATAATATAGTACAGGTGCAGTGTAGATAATATAGTACAGGTGCAGTGGAGATAATATAGTACAGGTGCAGTGGAGATAATATAGTACAGGTGCAGTGTAGATAATATAGTACAGGTGCAGTGTAGATAATATAGTACAGGTGCAGTGTAGATAATATAGTACAGGTGCAGTGTAGATAATATAGTACAGGAGCAGTGGAGATAATAAAGTACAGGTGCAGTGTAGATAATATAGTACAGGTGCAGTGTAGATAATATAGTTCAGGTGCAGTGTAGATAATATAGTACAGGTGCAGTGTAGATAATATAGTACAGGTGCAGTGTAGATAATATAGTACAGGTGCAGTGTAGATAATATAGTACAGGAGCAGTGGAGATAATAAAGTACAGGTGCAGTGTAGATAATATAGTACAGGTGCAGTGTAGATAATATAGTTCAGGTGCAGTGTAGATTATATAGTACAGGTGCAGTGTAGATAATATAGTACAGGAGCAGTGGAGATAATAAAGTACAGGTGCAGTGTAGATAATATAGTACAGGTGCAGTGTAGATTATATAGTACAGGTGCAGTGTAGATAATATAGTACAGGTGCAGTGTAGATAATATAGTACAGGTGCAGTGGAGATAATTTAGTACAGGTACAATGGGGATAATATAGTACAGGTGCAGTGTAGATAATATAGCACAGGTGCAGTGTAGATAATATAGCACAGGTGCAGTGTAGATAATATAGTAAAGGTGCAGTGGAGATAATATAGTACAGGTACAGTGTAGATAATATAGTACAGGTGCAGTGTAGATAATATAGTACAGGTGCAGTGTAGATAATATAGCACAGGTGCAGTGTAGATAATATAGCACAGGTGCAGTGTAGATAATAAAGTACAGGTGCAGTGTAGATAATATAGTACAGGTGCAGTGTAGATAATATAGTTCAGGTGCAGTGTAGATTATATAGTACAGGTGCAGTGTAGATAATATAGTTCAGGTGCAGTGTAGATTATATAGTACAGGTGCAGTGTAGATAATATAGTACAGGTGCAGTGTAGATAATATAGTACAGGTGCAGTGGAGATAATATAGTACAGGTGCAGTGTAGATAATATAGTACAGGTGCAGTGTAGATAATATAGTACAGGTGCAGTGGAGATAATATAGTACAGGTGTAGTGTAGATAATATAGCACAGGTGCAGTGTAGATAATATAGTACAGGTGCAGTGTAGATAATTTAGTACAGGTACAATGGGTATAATATAGTACAGGTGCAGTGTAGATAATATAGCACAGGTGCAGTGTAGATAATATAGCACAGGTGCAGTGTAGATAATATAGCACAGGTGCAGTGTAGATAATATAGTAAAGGTGCAGTGGAGATAATATAGTACAAGTACAGTGTAGATAATATAGTACAGGTGCAGTGGAGATAATATAGTACAGGTACAGTTGAGATAATATAGTACAGGTGCAGTGTAGATAATATAGTACAGGTGCAGTGTAGATAGTATAGTACAGGTGCAGTGTAGATAATATAGTACAGGTGCAGTGGAGATAATAAAGTACAGGTGCAGTGTAGATAATATAGTACAGGTGCAGTGTAGATAATATAGTACAGGTGCAGTGGAGATAATTTAGTACAGGTACAATGGGGATAATATAGTACAGGTGCAGTGTAGATAATATAGTACAGGTACAGTGGAGATAATATAGTACAGGTGCAGTGTAGATAATATAGTACAGGTGCAGTGTAGATAATTTAGTACAGGTACAATGGGTATAATATAGTACAGGTGCAGTGTAGATAATATAGCACAGGTGCAGTGTAGATAATATAGCACAGGTGCAGTGTAGATAATATAGCGCAGGTGCAGTGTAGATAATATAGTAAAGGTGCAGTGGAGATAATATAGTACAAGTACAGTGTAGATAATATAGTACAGGTGCAGTGGAGATAATATAGTACAGGTACAGTGTAGATAATATAGTACAGGTGCAGTGTAGATAATATAGTACAGGTGCAGTGTAGATAATATAGTACAGGTGCAGTGTAGATAATATAGTACAGGTGCAGTGGAGATAATAAAGTACAGGTGCAGTGTAGATAATATAGTACAGTTGCAGTGTAGATAATATAGTACAGGTGCAGTGGAGATAATTTAGTACAGGTACAATGGGGATAATATAGTACAGGTGCAGTGTAGATAATATAGTACAGGTGCAGTGTAGATAATTTAGTACAGGTACAATGGGGATAATATAGTACAGGTGCAGTGCAGATAATATAGCACAGGTGCAGTGGAGATAATATAGTACTGGTACAGTGGAGATAATATAGTACAGGTGCAGTGGAGATAATATAGTACAGGTGCAGTGGAGATAATATAGTACTGGTACAATGGGGATAATTTAGTACAGGTACAGTGGAGATAATATAGTACAGGTGCAATGGAGATAATAAAGTACAGGTACAGTGCAGATAATAAAGTACAGGTGCAGTGTAGATAATATAGTACAGGTGCAGTGGAGATAATATAGTACAGGTGCAGTGTAGATAATATAGTACAAGTGCAGTGGAGATAATATAGTACTGGTACAATGGGGATAATTTAGTACAGGTACAGTGGAGATAATATAGTACAGGTGCAGTGGAGATAATATAGTACAGGTACAGTGCAGATAATAAAGTACAGGTGCAGTGTAGATAATATAGTACAGGTACAGTGGAGATAATATAGTAGAGGTGCAGTGGAGATAATATAGTACAGGTATAGTGGAGATAATATAGTACTGGTACAGTGGAGATAATATAGTACAGGTATAGTGGAGATAATATAGTACTGGTACAATGGGGATAACTTAGTACAGTTATAGTGGAGATAATATAGTACAGGTACAGTGGAGATAATAAAGTACAGGTGCAGTGGAGATAATATAGTACAGGTGCAGTGGAGATAATATAGTACAGGTGCAGTGGAGATAATATAGTACAGTTGCAGTGGAGATAATATAGTACAGTTGCAGTGGAGATAATATAGTACTGGTACAGTGGAGATAATATAGTACAGGTACAGTGGAGATAATATAGTAGAGGTGCAGTGGAGATAATATAGTACAGGTATAGTAGAGATAATATAGTACTGGTACAGTGGAGATAATATAGTACTGGTACAGTGGAGATAATATAGTAAAGGTGCAGTGGAGATAATATAGTACAGTTGCAGTGGAGATAATATAGTACAGTTGCAGTGGAGATAATATAGTACTGGTACAGTGGAGATAATATAGTACAGGTACAGTGGAGATAATATAGTACTGGTACAGTGGAGATAATATAGTACAGGTACAGTGGAGATAATATAGTACAGGTACAGTGGAGATAATATAGTAGAGGTGCAGTGGAGATAATATAGTACAGGTATAGTAGAGATAATATAGTACTGGTACAGTGGAGATAATATAGTAGAGGTACACCTAAGAAACCCAATGCCCCGTTACTCACTTGCTTGAGACTCTTCTGTCCACCGGAGAGCAATGATTTCGATTTATCTGCTATTTTCTGTTGGGTGAAATAGAACAACAAATCAGCTTGTAATTTCTATTCCCACTGATTTTTCATTACATTATAGGAGTGGAACATGTCTTCAGGGAACATGATTTCCAAGAATGGAATATTATTCAAGTTTAAGAATTCAGATATTTTTATATAACCTTAACAAGTTCTAAATCTATTTATATTTCTCCAGTGCCCATTACTGTACTTGGTAACCCCAAATTCAGATTAAAGGAGGAGACATAAACACCAGTTCTATGTAAATGGAGAATTGAAACACTTTAAATGCTCTACATTATGCACGTTTAACTCTTTGATACCAAGTCATAGGTACAGAATGTGTGTAAATACATCAGTAGAGAGAGGTGACCGGGGTGGTATACATTCCAATGCACCAAACGTGTGCCTGTATATGTGAATCCTCACTCAGTGATGCTCTGTCCTTATCCAAGCCCATTCAGATTTGACTCTCAGTATGAATGACCTGGCTTGTCCATGGTCCACAGGCCATAACTGGTTGTGGTCGGCGATCAGCCTGGATATTTGCCTCTACTGGGTTCTGTTAAGGATCACAAAGGGATTTGCCTAAACAAGCAGAATTGGTTTGCTCGAGATAATAACCATGGTTTGCTGGGTAACTTGCTCAGTGTGGGAGAAATAACTGTAAAGCTCTATACAGCAGAGGATCTACCAGCCCGCAGAGCACGGGAGCTATCAGTCTGCAGAACACCGATATACCAATCTGCTGAGCACGGGATCTACCAGTCTGCAGAACACAGGATCTACAAGTCTACAGAACACAGGATCTACCAGTCTGCAGAACACGGGATCTACCAGTATACAGAACACCGATCTACCAGTCTGCAGAGCACGGGAGCTACCAGTCCGCCAAGCACGGGACCTAACAGTACGCAGAGCACGGAAGCTATCAGTCCGCAGTACACGGGACCTACCAGTCTGCAGAACATGGTGAACTACCAGTCTACAGAACACGGGATCTACCCGTCTGCAGAGCATGAGAGCTACCAGTCCGCTGAGCACGGGACCTACCAGTCCACAGAGCATGGGAGCTATCAGTCTGGGGAACACGGGATCTACCAGTCTGCAGAACACAGGATCTTCCAGTCTGCAGAGCATGGGAGCTACCAGTCCGCTGAGCACGGGACCTACCAGTCCGCAGAGCATGGGAGCTATCAGTCTGGGGAACACGGGATCTACCAGTCTGCAGAACACAGGATCTTCCAGTCTGCAGAGCATGGGAGCTACCAGTCCGCTGAGCACGGGACCTACCAGTCCGCAGAGCACGGGAGCTATCAGTCCGCAGAACATGGGACCTACCAGTCTGGGGAACACGGGATCTACCAGTCTGCAGAACATGGGATCTTCCAGTCTGCAGAGCATGGGAGTTACCAGTCCGCTGAGCACGGGACCTACCAGTCCGCAGAGCACGGGAGCTATCAGTCCGCAGAGCACGGGACCTACCAGTCTGGGGAACACGGAATCTACCAGTCTACAGAACATGGGACCTACCAGTCTGCAGAGCAGAAATGTATCCTGGAGTATGTATTTTGAATTATTCACAAACCGGATACATTTCATCATGCAGGTTCTTGGCTTAATGTTTAATGCAGGGTAACCAGCTTATATTCTTCACCTGGATCGGAACTGCAATACCCATCATCCCAATACCAGCCTTTCAAATGCTACCTTAGGAGATATAGTTAGACAGCTGTTGAGACAGCGGCCAGTTATGAGTTCAAATCAGAATATTGTTTTATATTTTCTTTTCTAGCATCAGTAAGAATTTGAACCTACAAAAACTCATTGTAGTATTTTAATAAAATACAAGCACTAACATTACTCTGAACCCCACTAGCAACCTACAGCCCCCCAGAAACATGCACCCCGCAATCCTTTCCATCTAACCTGCAAGGACTCAAGGTGCTTTAACAAATTAATTAGCTTGACAAATCTTCATGTATTTGTTATACATCTTGTCATCTCGGCCTTTCACTGATGCAAAGCAGTTTGGTCTTTTTTACGTGAACCCAGATAATGCCACACAGGGGGGAAGCAAACAGATACATTCTAAACAACGTGTCCGCCTCCTGATAGATCTATACAGAGCAAAGATTCTAAACAACATGTCCACCCCCTGATAGATCTATACAGAGCAAAGATTCTAAACAACATGTCCGCCCACTGATAGAGCTATACAGAGCAAAGATTCTAAACAACATGTCCGCCTCCTGATGGAGCTATACAGAGCAAATATTCTAAACAACATGTCTGCCCCCTTGAGAGAGCTATACAGAGCAAAGATTCTAAACAGTGTGTCCGCCTCCTGATGGAGCTATACAGAGCAAATATTCTAAACAACATGTCCGCCCCTGATAGAGCTATACAGAGAAAATATTCTAAACAACATGTCCATCCGCTGATAGAGCTAAACAGAGCAAATATTCTAAACAACGTCTGCCACCTGATAGAGCTATACAGAGCAAAGATTCTAAACAACATGTCTGCCACCTGATAGAGCTATACAGAGCAAACATTCTAAACAACATGTCCACCCCCTGATAGAGCTATACAGAGCAAAGATTCTAAACAACATGTCCACCCCTGATAGAGCTATACAGAGCAAAGATTCTAAACAACATGTCCACCCCCTGATAGAGCTATACAGAGAAAAGATTCTAAACAATGTGTCCGCCCCCTGATAGAGCTATACAGAGCAAAGATTCTAAACAACATGTCTGCCCCCTGATAGAGCTATACAGAGCAAAGATTCTAAAGAACATGTTTACCCCCTGATAGAGCTATACAGAGCAAAGTTTCTAAACAACATGTCCGCCCCCTGATAGAGCTATACAAAGCAAAGTTTCTAAACAACATGTCCGCCCCCTGATAGAGCTATACAGAGAAAAGATTCTAAACAATGTGTCCGCCCCCTGATAGAGCTATACAGAGCAAAGATTCTAAACAACATGTCTGCCCCCTGATAGAGCTATACAGAGCAAAGATTCTAAACAACATGTCCACCCCCTGATAGAGCTATACAGAGCAAAGATTCTAAACAACATGTCTGCCCCCTGATAGAGCTATACAGAGCAAAGATTCTAAAGAACATGTTTACCCCCTGATAGAGCTATACAGAGCAAAGATTCTAAACAACATGTCCGTCCCCTGATAGAACTATACAGAGCAAAGATTGTAAACAACAGAGCAAAGAGGCTCAATACGGTACTCTGTGTATGTTATTTCATTAAATTATTTCTATTGAAAATGTCCCCACTTTATGCAATCTTTCAATCAAACAGAACATATTTTTGCAGACAGCTGTGCTTGAAATAGAACGTTAAACACTGCATTACGGTCTCTTTAAGATTATCTGTGGTTAACTGTAACCATATTATGAAGGCATTTCGGAATTTGTTAAACGTTTGGCAGGATTTAGAAAGCAGGCACGCTGACTCGGTAATGAAAAGCTTTTCTTGGTCTGTGTCAGGTTCTCCATGGATCTGCCATAGTCAGAGAGCAAGGAGGCTTTTTCAAAGTCAACCCCTGTGACCCTGTTGGCTTTAATAGAATTTTACAGTCTTGGGGCACTTAGCATTTCCTCCTTGTAGAGATTATTAAATCTGTGGCCGGAAGAAGGGATGTGACTTCCAAGCAGACTGACCATTTCAATGCAGAAAAAGTCACGAACTGCAAGATAGGTCAGTATACCACTGCTAAACCCCACGCACGGGAAAACAGTCACAATAACCATTCAAATAAATCAAATGACAGCAGGGGAGACTGGAAAGACAGCAGTGCCTTGAAATGATATTTCCACTGTTGTCAAAAATCTCATATTTTTGGGACAGTCCAATTATTGGGGGTCTGTACTGTGCCCAGGCACGATCCCACTACATTAAGTAACTCCACCCCATTTAGACCCCACTCCTTTTAGCCGGGGGCTCTCCAAGATGTCCTGGCTCCCGGGATTTGTCAATAATATGACGAGCAGTCAAATGCATTTCATTAAATACATGCCATAATCAGGAGCCATCACAGACACATGTAACAGTATAGATCAGTCTGTTTACCCCGGTATAAGCAGTGTTAGGGTGACATGGTCCCTTTTAGCCTTGCTATTTTTGGGAGGAGCCCATTTGCATGGCATTGTGGGTCTTACCTTCTGCACAGAGCCGTAGCGCTGAATGGCGTCAGATAATTGGCTCTTTATCCGGTCCAGCTGGAGACGATCCTGCTGTAAAATATAAAACACAATAGGTTATCTTGTCCCTCTCCATATTCTCCTTCTCATGTGTTCAAACATCAAAGCTGCTCAGGAAGGGCTGTAGAGTGTAAATTAAACCGAATCCACCAAACACAAACTATCTGTACCATCCCAATGCAGCAGGAATGGCTGTAAGGTATTATTGATCTATAACACACCCACTCCGAGAGAGAAATAACCATCATACTGGCTTCTGCTCCCCTTGTGTACAACTCATATTTCAGTGTTGGCGGGCGTGTCTGTGGGACACTGCTACAACAGCCACGAAAGTGAGAAGTTCACTTGGAAGATCGGTAGCATCCCTCAGCTGAATATAAAGGGCTTCTCACTGTGCCTGTATGAAATAATCTAGATATAAGATAAGGCCAGGGACTAATGAAAGTATTACTTTACTGAAAGGGTAGTGGATGTATGGAATAGTCTTCCAGTAGAAGTGGTAGAGGTTAATATAGTGAAGGAGTTTAAGCATGCATGGGATAGGTATAAGGCTATCCTAGATATAAGATAAGGTCAGGAACTAATGAAAGTATTACTTTACTGAGAGGGTAAGTGGATGTATGGAATAGTCTTCCAGTAGAAATGGTAGAGGTTAATACAGTGAAGGAGTTTAAGCATGCATGGGATAGCAAAAAGTCCTGTGGGTCTAGTATGTGGATAAAACGGCACAAACTTTTCGGTTTTGCTGTGTGACCTGCAGACTAATGCGGTCACTGACTGTCACTCGCTCTCATTTTACATATGTTCATTAGACCCTGGCCAGGAATGTGCTGTCCTTATTGTGGAATCAGCCTCCCCTCTTCTGAGCTTGGAATGCGGTGGGTGTGGTTTGAGCCAGTTATTCCTTGGCAAGACGTGCACAAGGAGGCGGCCTTGGTAGGATGAGCTGGACTGATGCTATTGCAACTGCAGTACATCTATTACACTTCAATTGCAGATGTTAGGTGTTTATTTCCTGTATGTATAATACACATCTGTATCATTTAAACCCATTTCCAGGCCTCCTGTAGTGTAACATTGACAATCCTCTCTCTGTGGCCTATAAACTCGGTGACACCCAAAAAAGAGAGGCAACAATAGAACTATTACACTTTGTTATTATTTTTTGTGCAACTTTTAGGAGAAATAAAGAGCAAAAAAAAAATAATGACCAGGCAGATCAGCTGCTTTATCTTTACACATTGCAGAGAGTATCTAAATATATGTTGTGGGCATTGTGGGTGGATGGAGACTTAGGGGAATGCTTTGTCCCCCATGTCTTATAATGTAGCCATGAGTTTTAAGATTTGCGAGGATCCTTTTACACTTCCATTAAGAGTCTGAAACTGTCAGCTTCGCAACAAGAGCCCCGGGAACAAGAAAGCAAATGAACGTAGTCTTGTATCATTCTGCTACTGAAATGACAGACTGTGCACTTAGTGCAAGACGTGAAGCAGCGTCTATTGACACAGAAATGGGACCTGAATGGGGCAGACGGTGTATACAACCTCACAGAACATGTAAACTCCGATAACATGGCAGAGCGGTATATTGAATGCCACATTGGAGGTCACGTATAGAAACTGCCGCACTGTAAAGTGTCCCGAGAGGTAAAAAAAAAGCTGCAATCACCGTCTCTTCTGTATAATGGTGATCCCGACACTTTCCAACGTGGGAGAAGGACCTCTGCCAAACAGCGGAGATACCCCGACACTAATCGGACACTTTCCAGCGTGGGAGAAGGACCTCCGCCAAACAGCGAAGATACCCCGACACTAATCGGACACTTTCCAGCGTGGGAGAAGAACCTCCGCCAAACAGCGAAGATACCCCGACACTAATCGGACACTTTCCAGCGTGGGAGAAGGACCTCCGCCAAACAGCGAAGATACCCCGACACTAATCGGACACTTTCCAGCGTGGGAGAAGGACCTCCGCCAAACAGCGAAGATACCCCGACACTAATCGGACACTTTCCAGCGTGGGAGAAGGACCTCCGCCAAACAGCGGAGATACCCCGACACTAATCGGACACTTTCCAGCGTGGGAGAAGAACCTCCGCCAAACAGCGGAGATTCCCCGACACTAATCGGAAACTTTTCAGCGCCCAGTTTATATACTGGTTGCGCCAGTGCAATCAAAAAGTATGTAACCATTGGAAGCTGACCCCCAATGTGTATAACACTCTGTTACCATTAACGGGAAGCTATAGAAGGGAAATATATATCCTATATCATGGGGCAGTACCATAGATCCTTAACACTCAACTCTCTATCCCCGAATAGCTTGGGAATAGAAACATAGAATGTGTCGGCAGATAAGAACCAGTCGGTCCATCTAGTCTGCCCAATTTTTTTGAGTACTTTTATTAGTCCCCCGTTCCAGGTCTTATAGCTAGGATAGCCTTGTGTCTATCCCACGCATGCTTAAAATCCTTGACTGTGTTTACCTCTACCACTTCTGCTGGCAGGCTATTCCATACATCCACTACCCTCTCAGTAAAGTAATACTTCCTGATATTACTTTTAAATCATTGCCCCTCTAATTTAAGACTATGTCCTCTAGTTGTGGTAGTTTTTCTTCTTTTAAATATACTCTTTTCCTTTACTGTGTTGATTCCCTTTATGTATATAAATGTTTCTATCATATCCCCCCTGTTACGTCTTTCCTCCAAGCTATACATGTTAAGATGCTTTAACCTTTCCTGGTAAGTTTTATCCATCAACCCATGAACCAGTTTAGTAGCCCTTCTCTGAACTCTCTCCAAAGTATCAATCTCCTTCTGGAGATGCGGTCTCCAGTACTGCGTACAATACTCCAAGTGAGGTCTCACCAGTGCTCTGTACAATGGCATGAGCACTTCCCTCTTACTACTGCTAATACCTCTCCCTATGCAACCAAGCATTCTGCTAGCATTTCCTGCTGCTCTATTGCATTGCCTACCTACGTTCAAGTCCTCTGAAATTATTACTCCTAAATCCCTTTCCTCAGATGTTGAGGTTAGGACTGTACCAAATAGTCTATATTCTGCTTTTGGGTTTTTACGCCCAAGGTGCATAATCTTGCACTTGTCCACATTAAATGTCAGTTGCCACTGCTCTGACCATTTTTCTAGTTTAGCTAAATCATTTGCCATTTGGCTTATCCCTCCATGAATATCAACCCTGCTGCAAATCTTTGTATCATCAGCAAAAAGACATACTTTGCCAACAAGACCTTCTGCAATATCGCTAATAAAAATATTAAAGAGAATGGGTCCAGGTACAGATCCCTGAGGTACCCCACTAGTAACAAGACCTTGCATCGAATATACCCCATTGACTACAACCCTCTGTTGCCTGTCACTCAGCCATTGTCTAATCCATTCAACAATATTGAAATCCAAACTCAAAGATTTCAGTTTATTAATAAGCCTTCTATGTGCGACAGTGTCAAAAGCCTTACTGAAATCTAAGTAAGCAATGTCTACTGCACCACCCTGATCTATTATTTTAGTTACCCAATCAAAAAAATCAATAAGATTAGTTTGGCATGATCTCCCTGAAGTAAACCCATGCTGTCTCTGATCTTGAAATCCAAGCGACTTTAGATGTTCAACAATCCTATTCTTTAACAAGGTTTCCATTATTTTCCCCACTACTGAAGTAAGACTTACTGGTCTATAGTTGCCCGCCTCCTATAGACCAGTAAGTCTTACTTCAATAAATGTGAAATAGTTTTATTGATGTTACCATAGTAACAGTCCTGCCTATATCTCTAAGACGCTCCTTACTCTCTGAATATAGAGGCCCCGGTGAAATTACTTTCAAGGTAAAATGAAACATATTTTACATACATTAAACACACATTCAACCTACAGAAAATGCACGGCACATGTTGTGAATACATTTCTTTAATTGTGCTGTAGATATATAATTTGATGTGGCCCACACATGGCCTTTCTGATCCTGTGGACCCTTTATTTCTGATAACTCAGCGATCTTTAGAAGAAGCATGGACACCACTGGCGTCATGGATTCCCAGTGAAGCAGCCGTAGGCAGCACTTACCCGAGGGGACCCCCTGACAGCCTCTGTGAGCTGGCGGACAGATTTGGTGCTGGTCATTACCACGTTATTGGTCTCCTGCTGGGTGAAATGCCTGAAAAACAAAATGATATGCCGAAATAAAGCCCTGTGCAACTATTGGAAAGATAAAGAGCAATCACTCAGGTATTACCAGAGTGCGGCCAAGTACATAACACATACAATGGATTTAGTATGGAGACAAGCCCCTCATAGGGTAAGGCAGCTCCCTCTCAACTCAATCAATAAAAGGCAGCACAACATTCTCCCTGTCCTGGATACAACACCATTTATCAGGTAGAAGAGCAAGCCAGAGGTCTAAGTAAAGTTGCCATTTTGGGCTCTATTAACCATAGATAATACCAGGGTCGCATCAGTGGTGAACAACCTTTACAAATATGTCCTGGGGGGGACCTCTAGGGGAGGGGGGGGGGGGATAGAGTTCAGTGAGGCAGCGGCGCCTGGGATACTGGAGAAGAAGCACTGAGCAGTGGTGAGGTCACTCTACATCCCATGCTCCGCCCACCTAGCATCCCGATTTGTAGGGGGGGGGGGGGGGGGATGTCGGGAGGTATGGTCGCAGCTGCAACCTGGCCAGCTAACCGTACGGGTGCCCGGGGCTCTGCAAGCAGCTTAGCATGCTGAATAAACTGTTGTGCGCTTGCATTATGGCCCGTCAAATCCAGGTCTGTGTCAGCAATAATAATGCTATGTACACCAGTCTTACTCTGAGTGTCTGTTACATTGAGCTTGTCACAGTGTGGCCACTAAATGTGATGTCATCTGACAGAGAGGATCCCGCTGCGGTTTGCATTCTGTTAGACCAATAGAGCATTAGCAAATGCTCATCTATCAGACTGCCTGGCGGACCAATCGTCAACCAGCCACACCCCAGGAAGCAAATCTCCTACTCCAGGCTCGACAAACCCCGGGCGCCAGGTCGCCATAGTTACCAGGAAATGTAAGCCCCGACTGGATGTGTCTGTGAGTGTGTATGTATGTGACTGACTGGATGTGTGTGTGTTTGTGTGTGTGTATGTATGTGACTGACTGGATGTGTGTGTGTATGTATGTGACTGACTGGATGTGTGTGTGTGTGTGTGTGTGCGTGTATGTATGTGACTGACTGACTGGATGTGTGTGTGTATGTATGTGACTGACTGGATGTGTGTGTATGTATGTGACTGACTGATTGTGTTTGTGTGTATGTAGGTGACTGACTGGATGTGTTTGTGTGTATGCAGGTGACTGACTGGATGTGTTCGTGTGTATGCAGGTGACTGACTGGATGTGTTTGTGTGTATGCATGTGACTAACTGGATTTGTTTGTGTGTATGTATGTGACTAACGGGATCTGTTAGTGTGTATGTATGTGACTGACTGACTGGTTGGATGAATTAGTGTGTATGTATGTGACTGACCTGATGTGTTTGTGTGTGTGTGTATGTCACTGACTGACTGTGTGTGTATATATGTGACTGACTGTGTGTGTCTATGTGTATGTATGTGACCGACTGTATTTGTCTGTGTGTGTATATATGTGACTGGCTGTGTGTGTCTGTCTTTGATAAATGGCACACTGACACAAAGTAATATTTAGAAGATAAGTTTATAACCTAACAACCCCAAATAAAGATATATAGTATAAAAAAGTGTGTCTGTCTGTGACTACGTGTGATTGTGTTTATGTGCCGTTGTCTGGCTCCTAGATTTTTTAGTTGGCTCCTAAAACTCATTGGCATCATTTCCTCGGACCGGTATTCTCGCTGGATAGGGAGCAGCGATTCTATCAAGCAGCAAGGCTCCTGATCAGGCTGCAGTGAGACATCTGCTTGCTAAATGAATTACTCTTGAGAGTGATGCCCCAGTACACAGGACACGTGCCCTCCAAGTGGTGCTAACACAATGTGCCACTGTACTGGGGAAAAACTGGTGCGCTTCAAATAAAATACGCCAAGGCATTTCTATTTTACATGTTTTGTGTTTCAATGAGTAGTGTAATGTTTGTGTAACATATTGCCTATGATAGAAGATCTATACCTTGGGAAGCAGCGAGGGAGACACAGTGTAACGAGGTTATATTTCAGGGAACTAATGATTAGAGCGCGGGGAAATAGAAAGACAAGAACGGAAAATAATTGCAGCTCCGACAAGATCAAAAGGGGGGAAAAATGTAATAGTCAACGCGTATCTCTCCTTACACCAACTTCAAACGACGGCTAATAATCAGGCCACTTGACACCACACTTAAATCATATCACGGGGGCCACGGGAAAGGAGATTTTTGGGCAGCTGCGGAGAAACCACAGGCTGAGGAATTACAGTCCTCTTAGCGTACGCACCGAAGTATCAGCTGAGAGATTTCCCGGAAACAACACTAAGCAACAAAGTTATTGTCCAAGGTCACCCGCTGGAAAAAAAGTAGCGAGAATCTGGCCGCCTTTCTTAAAGTGTAATCAGAGTGTAAGAAAACATGCATCCTTGCTGTATATATCACCCGAGCATCACCAGGCCCGTAACATCTCCAGTGACAGGAGCCGACAGGCGGAATTATTATTTGGCAGAAAGGACACAGTTTAATCTCTTTTATCAGAGTGAGAATCATTTAGTGTTATTATTATAGCAGTATTCCTGCCAATCTCTCCAAGCCCCGCCCATCTCTCCAAGCCCCTCCTTATTGGAATGTTGCTGAATTTAGAAGCCCCGGTCAAATTAGTTTTATTGTAAAACTAGAGGAAATCTGTAGAATTGTTTTAAAGAGTAAAATAACAGCATTTTATATATATATTAAACACATAAAAAAAAAAAAAAAAAAAAGAGGGAGATGGAACCGGACTGCTGTGAATGTGGAGAATACCAAGTGGTCTATACATACAACTTTATTCAAGGGGATTTCAAACTAAAGGCCGAGATGGAAAATTCAACTGAACGGTAGACATTTTCCAACTCACTAACTTTGGATTGATGTGTGAAATTCTCTTGCCAGTTCATTGCAATTCTCCCATTAATGAATACAGTCCAGTGTGGTAGCAGAATTCCTTCAAACCCATCAATTAAAAAGAAAATGTGTTGTAATGTGGTGACACTACAGACTTGTAAAAAAATACATTGTCCTCTTATGTAAAACATTTGCTCTCAATTCTGCTAACGCAATGTACAGACCATTTTTTGATTCTCTACATTCACAGTACAAACCATGATTAGGTAATAAACTCCACATACATCTTTGCAGCTCATCAGTGGTTTTTAGCAATGCCAGGCAGGGATGGGAATAGTTCTGAATCCTCAAGTGATGTGCTTTGTGCAAGGGAATGTCTGCAATATATATCAGCACAGTATGAAGTGTAAGCTCTCCTGGACACTGCTGCCAGCCTGTGTGCTCTGATCATGCCAGAGAGCAGATGGAGTCGATTGCCCTGATGCAGCCACTTGGGGACCCAGACTACATAAAATCATCTTCAATACATTCATCTTAACCTGCTTTATAGGCCAGGAGCAGAGATTTGCAATCTCAGACAGGTCTGGGGTTTTCCCTTTTGCACCGAGAAGCCAGGGTAAGGTGAATGATGGACTAGATTCGGGGGCAGAAAGAGAGCAACATAAGATGGTGTTAAGACAAGGGGTAATAGGGTAATAATGCCAGGTGTGGCCAGCTGGGATTTGTATTGAGTGTAATTTTACAATCTGATTCCAGCATTCAGTCACATTTTAATTTAGAGTAGGGAACACTTAATGGCACTATCTTGGTTTGCATAATAGGTCAGAACTTCCACCAAGCTTATTTTAAATGCAGTGTGTGTGTTTAATATGTGTGAAATACACTCATTTTACATTTAAACGTATTTACATTTCTCCTGTAGTTGTATACTGAAAATGATTTCTCTAAATTCAGTGCAAGGGAGTGCACAAGCGGTGGGCTGGCTTTCTCTACAGTACTTTGCATGTTCCCCTCTAATGTTATTAACCATTATTGTGGGTTCAGATTATCTTTGTCCAACAAAAAGTAAAAGGCCACAAGCTTCTAGTGCAAATTAATGGATCATTTTATTTGGCATACATATCAAAAAATAGTAAACGGTAATAAAACCACTGACATCCAAAAGGCTAGCACATATTCCTTACGCGTTTCGTAGATAAGTAATCCCCTTCCTCAGAGATGCCACATTCAGGAAAGTAGATTGCCGATCTACATGTAAGGAAGCGTGCCTTGGTTTCTGCTTCCAATACTGAGGACCTATGTGGACTGTTCAGCATCCAGTCTGTGTTTCTGCGTTGGGGATTGTTGCGGCTGATCCAGGATTCCACAGATTGTGATTATTTGTGCTCGGCATGTTTTCTATCACATTACTGGTTTAATTCATTGGGTTGATGTTATTTTTTTTATATGTATGTAAACTAGAAGTTAATTTGTACTAGGAGTTGTCCCCTTGGAGGTGTTTCGGTGGCTTTAGAAAAAACAATGACTCTATTGCACTTTATGGAGACAGGTTCTTATTTTTATCTTATATGATTTATTTTAACATTTTACATGATACAGCACTTTTCGGGGGGCGGGCGATGGATGCTCTATGTACACTCTACACCAATTTTTTCATGATGTTTTATCCAGAGAGAGAAAGGAAACAAAAAATTGCGGAAGACGCAAAAAAAAAATAAAAATATGTTTAAAACCCCTTATATTCCTGGGAGATGCTGAATGTACACAAGAGGCACAAGAGAAAAACAAAATCATGTTAAATTGTGATGCATAAGGATAACATGTGGCATCAAAAGAAAGCCTTTTAGTTTATTATTAGATTTATATGGACTGAATGAGTGCACTAAATGAGAGAGAATACAGTCAAACGTAACAAGAAAAATCCCCAAATCCAAGTATCCTTTGAAGGGTTAAATAAAGCAAAAATATCTAAACGCGCAGTATAGTACATTAATAAGTCCCCCTGCCTTGCTTGTCTGGTTTTTGTGTACTGCACTGTATATTTTTTTGTGTACTGCACTGTATATTTTTTGTGTACTGCACTGCATATTTGTTGTGTACTGCACTGTATATTTTTTGTGTACTGCACTGCATATTTGTTGTGTACTGCACTGCATATTTGTTGTGTACTGCGCTGTATATTTGTTGTGTACTGCGCTGTATATATGTTGTGTACTGCACTGTATATTTGTTGTGTACTGCACTGTATATTTGTTGTGTACTGCACTGTATATTTGTTGTGTACTGCACTGTATATTTGTTGTGTACTGCACTGTATATTTTTGTGTACTGCACTGTATATTTTTGTGTACTGCACTGTATATTTTTTGTGTACCGCACTGTATTTTTTTTGTGTACCGCACTGTATTTTTTTTGTGTACCGCACTGTATATTTTTGTGTACCGCACTGTATATTTTTGTGTACTGCACTGTATATTTTTTGTGTACTGCACGGTATTTTTTTGTGTGCTGCACTGTATATTTTTGTGTACTGCACTGTATATTTTTGTGTACTGCACTGTATATTTTTTTGTGTACTGCACTGTATTTTTGTGTACTGCACTGTATATTTTTGTGTACTGCACTGTATATTTTTGTGTACTGCACTGTATATTTGTTGTGTACTGCACTGTATATTTTCTGTGTACTGCACTGTATATTTGTTGTGTACTGCACTGTATATTTTTGTGAACTGCACTGTATATTTTTGTGAACTGCACTGTATATTTGTTGTGTACTGCACTGTATATTTTCTGTGTACTGCACTGTATATTTTTGTGTACTGCACTGTATATTTGTTGTGTACTGCACTGTATATTTTTGTGTACTGCACTGTATATTTTTGTGTACTGCACTGTATATTTTCTGTGTACTGCAATGTGTATTTTTGTGTACTGCACTGTATATTTTTGTGTACTGCACTGTATATTTGTTGTGTACTGCACTGTATATTTTTGTGTACTGCACTGTATATTTGTTGTGTACTGCACTGTATATTTTTGTGTACTGCACTGTATATTTGTTGTGTACTGCACTGTATATTTTTGTGTACTGCACTGTATATTTTTGTGTACTGCACTGTATATTTTTGTGAACTGCACTCTATATTTTTGTGTACTGCACTGTATATTTTTGTGTACTGCACTGTATATTTTTGTGTACTGCACTGTATATTTGTTGTGTACTGCACTGTATATTTTCTGTGTACTGCACTGTATATTTGTTGTGTACTGCACTGTATATTTTTGTGAACTGCACTGTATATTTTTGTGAACTGCACTGTATATTTGTTGTGTACTGCACTGTATATTTTCTGTGTACTGCACTGTATATTTTTGTGTACTGCACTGTATATTTGTTGTGTACTGCACTGTATATTTTTGTGTACTGCACTGTATATTTTTGTGTACTGCACTGTATATTTTCTGTGTACTGCAATGTGTATTTTTGTGTACTGCACTGTATATTTTTGTGTACTGCACTGTATATTTGTTGTGTACTGCACTGTATATTTTTGTGTACTGCACTGTATATTTTTGTGTACTGCACTGTATATTTGTTGTGTACTGCACTGTATATTTTTGTGTACTGCACTGTATATTTTTGTGTACTGCACTGTATATTTTTGTGAACTGCACTGTATATTTGTTGTGTACTGCACTGTATATTTTCTGTGTACTGCACTGTATATTTTCTGTGTACTGCACTGTATATTTGTTGTGTACTGCACTGTATATTGTTGTGTACTGCACTGTATATTTGTTGTGTACTGCACTGTATATTTTCTGTGTACTGCACTGTATATTTTTGTGTACTGCACTGTATATTTGTTGTGTACTGCACTGTATATTTTTGTGTACTGCACTGTATATTTGTTGTGTACTGCACTGTATATTTTTGTGTACTGCACTGTATATTTGTTGTGTACTGCACTGAATATATTTTGCTTGTATACGTATATTTTTTTCTCGTTCACACGGTTACAAATCTTGACACTCGTTGCTGTAATCACTAATCGCTATTTTCCAACCCTTGACCAGGCTTGTGGTCACCAGAAAAGCAAAACAAACAAAAGCATGTAATCCAGACACACACAGGACAGAGGCAGCGGGAAGCCTCGTCCACAAGCCCCCATAGCGCACTTTGTGCCATGCTTCGCTGGGCGCCTCATTAAAAAGAGATAAGAGGAGGCATTTCCCATTGTTCAGCAACTTCCTTTCATTTAATAAACACCAGTCAGAAAAATAAATACAGCATTACATTAATTTAATTATTAGTGCACCCAGTATGCCGTTTCCTCCTTCCAGCCTGGATAAGTTAATTATGGAGAAGTACAACTCAGACCCGCCATGGTGTCAGTTAACCAGATCAGAGCCTCCGAGTGATTGTCCAACATTGAATTACTGAGTGATATTGAACAGTCAGCGTCCCAGGCCCCTTATTACTAATGTCTGTGTGGTTTGTGTATTGAAGTTAAAGAGGCTGTACACATTAGTATGTGCCACCTTAGTATGCGTATAATACTTTGTGAATGTTTCTATGATTTATGGTTGCCAATTTACTGAATTTTTACTGCAGGGATTTCTAACCCCAGGGAACGTTCATGTCACAGATAGGAAGAGGAGAGCATCTGTTAGCACGACAATGTTACTTTCTCAGTGAGTGCATCAGAATCCACAGCTGTAGAAGGAGGTTTCTCAATGTATAAGTTTGCTTTTCACACGACATTGTCTTGTGAGATGAGGTCTTTGAGATGCAAACGTGTCCGTGAGCTGAAGTTGTAAATATTGAAACACTGACACATGGTCACTGGAGGGTCAGGATATTCAGTTAATGGATGTCTGAAACCAAATATAATTTGTAGTCATAAGGGTTCTACTCAATATATATGGAAGCAGGACAGTCAAAGTAGCTGAATTTTGCAATTTTCGGAAATTTAGTTACTCAATATAGCATATTTTGGCATGAAATCACCAATTTTGGTTCTGGGAATTAATTCCAGGGAACCCATAAAGATTCGCCCGTACCCAGTACACACTAAAATTAACTATGAATCTGCAAAACCAGCTGAATTTCAGCCATTTCAATTCCCAGTTCAGAACTGAAAAAAAAAAAAAAAGTTTGCCCCCAGTCAGCGGACTGCCTCTGGCAGAATTTAAATAAGTGCCCTGGCTCCAGTAAAATGCATTGGTTCCAGGCCCTTAATGCTCCCAGTCCCCATTTACGGGCTAGGGCTACGTGCCACCCGTGACCATTACTGAGGTGGGGAATCGATGGGGAGGATAGAGGCTACTATTAAAGTGTGTTTTGGTGCTTTTTCAGAGATACCCGAGTAGACTCTAGAGAGTAAATACAATGCCAGAAGCCAGGGCTCTTATAATTCCTACTGCTGGCTCCTAAGCTTTCTTTTTGGAATTCTTTTATATAGAACTCTATAGACCTATCATTTATCATAAGATATATTCCTTGCAAATCACACACAATATAAGAATAGCCTGTACCTTTCATATTGTTGTCTATATATACGAATAATTATATGTACAGTACATTGTTTGTTTTCCCTACAGCCTTACGCTAACTATTCACAATTAGCAAGTGTCATTTGGCGCGTTACTCACAAACTGCCAGAGAAAGCAGTGCACAGTCAGCGGGCGACATTGTATACATCAGGGGCAACGTTCTAAATGTAAAACAGTCAGCATTGGTTTCCATAGTGACTGCTGGACATTCCATTGGTTTCCATAGTGACTGCTGGACATTCCATTGGTTTCCATAGTGACTGCTGGACATTCCATTGGTTTCCATAGTGACTGCTGGACATTTCATTGGTTTCCATAGTGACTGCTGGACATTCCATTGGTTTCCATAGTGACTGCTGGACATTCCATTGGTTTCCATAGTGACTGCTGGACATTCCATTGGTTTCCATAGTGACTGCTGGACATTCCATTGGTTTCCATAGTGACTGCTGGACATTCCATTGGTTTCCATAGTGACTGCTAGACATTCCATTGGTTTCCATAGTGACTGCTGGACATTCCATTGGTTTCCATAGTGACTGCTGGACATTCCATTGGTTTCCATAGTGACTGCTGGACATTCCATTGGTTTCCATAGTGACTGCTGGACATTCCATTGGTTTCCATAGTGACTGCTGGACATTCCATTGGTTTCCATAGTGACTGCGGGACATTCCATTGGTTTCCATAGTGACTGCGGGACATTCCATTGGTTTCCATAGTGACTGCTGAACATTCCATTGGTTTCCATAGTGACTGCTGTACATTCCATTGGTTTCCATAGTGACTGCTGGACATTCCAGTGGGTTCCATGGTGATTGCGGAACATTACATTGATTGCCATGGTGATTGCGGAACATTACATTGATTGCCATGGTGAGTGCAGAACACTCCATCAGTTTCCATGGTGAGTGTGGAACATTCCATCGGTTTCCATGTTGAGTGTGAAACATTCCATCAGTTCCCATGGTGAGTGCGGAACATTCCATCGATTCCCATGGTGAGTGTAGAACATTCCATCGATTCCCATGGTGAGTGTGGAACATTCCATCGATTCCCATGGTGAGTGCGGAACATTCCATTGATTCCCATGGTGAGTGCGGAACATTACATTGATTCCCATGGTGAGTGCAGAACATTCCATCGATTCCCATGGTGAGTGCGGAACATTCCATCGATTCCCATGGTGAGTGTGGAACATTCCATTGATTCCCATGGTGAGTGCGGAACATTCCATTGATTCCCATGGTGAGTGCGGAACATTCCATTGATTCCCATGGTGAGTGCGAAACATTCCATTGATTCCCATGGTGAGTGCAGAACATTCCATCGATTCTCATGGTGACGCCACCATTTTTAGAACAACAGAATTGCTCCCCATAAATAACCCCCACTTTTTTTTCTTACAGTGCATGCTGCTTATTTATCATTAAAACACAATACCTATGTTTAACTGAAATATTGCATCAAACATTGTAAAAAGAAACATTGTAATGAAAGCATACAAGTAAACAGATCTTATCAAGCCCCCTTTGGTCTATAGATCTCTGTTAGGGGGGTGGGCATATTGGTTAGAGATTTATGTCTGATATTCAGTCACCTGACCACAGATGAAAGAATAATGAGATAATCCAAATAAAGGACCTTACTGAGCCCTCTGCTCTGTGTGTCAAGCGATGGACATCTTGATGAAGGAAGATCTGACCCAGGATTCCTGATCGAGCATTGCAGAACAAAGAGGGCTCAATAAGCTCCTTTATTTGCATTCTTTCAGCTTTCTATTGTAAATGCCTACACGTTCTATAGGCAGAAGTTCCTGTTTGCCTGCTGCTGACCCTTAATATTGCAGTTATTCTCAACGTACTGACTGTATCACCATTTCCAGCATTTGCTTACTCTCTAACAGAGTCACTAAACCTTCTAATATAGAAGCACAAGTGAAAAAACCAATGACCCTAGCATGAGTATAATGTGACCGGCTGCCATGATGCTTCCCTTCTATCCAATACACATCATCGCTGATCGTATAACCCACGGCAGCCGGAGAGGGTCCCAGCATGTGTATCATTACTGGTCATTATGGTCTGTAGACATGGCAAGTGTTTTGGTATGTACTTATCCTGACAGATTAGGCACAAACAGGGCACATGGCATTTCCAAGGGATTGCATGCTGCTACTAATTGCTGAAATAAGGACAAATTACAGCCCCGGGGAACGGTGAATGTCTCAGGCTACAGAGAAGGTTGTCGGCCAGTTTTCTCAAAGTGTCCGTCGGCTGTAAGATGATTACACGTTTATTTCCTTTCCTTGGCTGTATTAGGGGGCGGACAGCTTGTTCTAATACTGTTTAGAATCCTATTTTCTTTTTTGCCGCCATTTGTCATGTGTTCCCCGACTTTCATATCCGTCATGTGTTGCGCGACTTTCATATCCGCCATGTGTTGCCCGACTTTCATATCCGCCATGTGTTGCCCGACTTTCATATCTGTCATGTGTTGCCCGACTTTCATATCCGCCATGTGTTGCCCGACTTTCATATCCGTCATGTGTTGCGCGACTTTCATATCCGTCATGCGTTGCCCGACTTTCATATCCGCCATGTGTTGCCCGACTTTCATATCCGCCATGTGTTGCGCGACTTTCATATCCGTCATGTGTTGCGCGACTTTCATATCCGTCATGCGTTGCCCGACTTTCATATCCGTCATGCGTTGCCCGACTTTCATATCCGCCATGTGTTGCCCGACTTTCATATCCGCCATGTGTTGCCCGACTTTCATATCTGTCATGTGTTGCCCGACTTTCATATCCGCCATGCGTTGCCCGACTTTCATATCCGCCATGTGTTGCCCGACTTTCATATCTGTCATGTGTTGCCCGCCTTTCATATCCGTCATGTGTTGCCCGACTTTCATATCTGTCATGTGTTGCCCGCCTTTCATATCTGTCATGTGTTGCCCGCCTTTCATATCTGTCATGTGTGCACCTGAGAGGAGACGTCTAGTGTATAGTAGATGATGCAGTGGGCAGTGTCACCGTCTGTATCTTGCCACACTTTGTCCAGGATTGCTCAGTGTCTGAAGTCTCTCAATGCAGGTGTTTATATGGGTTGCTTTACTTGAATAAAGGTGTGTCTGCTCGGTGCCTGGGTTTGAGAATCCTACCTGTGTGCATGGTTGTAAGTGAAAACCTGCCCTGCAGTGTGCATAGTGAACAATGCATTGGTTTGAAAAGCACTGTATAAATACAGGGAACCCATATGTATTCTGATGTCCACTACTGACCATCTACATATGTGTAACAAATAACCAAAACACACCTTGTGCTCATGAGCTAAACCACAACTGGTAAAAAGGGGGAGATCTGCTACGCGGGGATATCTGGTACACGGGGATATCTGGTACGCGGGGATATCTGGTACGCGGGGATATCTGGTACGCGGTGGTATATGGTACGCGGTGGTATATGGTACGTGGGGAGATCTGGTACGTGGGGAGATCTGGTACGTGGGGAGATCTGGTACGCGGGGAGATCTGGTACGCGGGGAGATCTGGTACGCGGGGAGATCTGGTACGTGGGGATATCTGGTACGTGGGGATATCTGGTACGTATGGATATCTGGTATGCGGGGAGATCTGGTACGTATGGAGATCTGGTACATATGGAGATCTGGTACGTATGGAGATCTGGTACGCGGGGAGATCTGGTACGCGGGGAGATCTGGTACGCGGGGAGATCTGGTACGCGGGGAGATCTGGTACGCGGGGAATCTGGTAAGAGGGAGATTACCAGAATGCAAGCTGTGCAATGCACACACTTGTATTCTCAGCGCAATCTCGGGTGAGAGTGGGCAGGGCTGCACATAGTTGAGTGGCAGTACTTCAGGGAGCTAGGGTCGGAAAGTTATAGATATTTAATGCAATGTTTGTTAAGGGTTGACAGTTGTCCTTTAAGGTGGGCTATGAAGTGGTAAAGGAGAAGCTAGAAGTGGTTACATATAGTGGGTTCGAATATCATGTCCGAGCTGACTGGAGACCATCTCACAACATGCGTGATCACTAGTTCAAGTCATACCACTTCACTGAAGTACACGCGACCTCCATACAGTTACTTGATTACACGGATGTGCACATCTCTCGCCGTGGCACCTACCGGACACTTCTGTGAAGCGGAAATTGGGGAGAGCGCAGATCTTCAACGAAACGCACTGAGGAGTGACATTTCTTGCATTCCAAGACGGCTGCCGGACACCTGAGATGCCAGAAAAGTCTGCCCAATAAAACTGAAAGCATGCATCACGTCAAATCTGGTCTCACGATTTAATTAAAGCAGTACTGTCGCTTTAAACCTAGAACGCCACAACCAGTTAATACCAAGTGTTTCTTACCCTGACCCCCATATATTTTAGTGGCGGGGGAGAAGGGGACGCTCCCCACACATACACTCACAGTAATATATTCAAAACCAATAAATTGCAAGTATTCCTTTTCTTCTTTTGATTAATAAAAACGTTCCCGCAGTAAGCGCTAGGTTTGGGCATGCTGCATCCTTTGTGTCAGCCGGCGGTTCTGAACCGTGACCGGGAAAAGGAAGAAGGTCTCGTTCCCGCAAGTCGAAAAGAGTCTCTGCAAGGCATGAGATTTGTGCATCATGCAGATAAACAGAAGAAGAGGAGATAAGCCGGGGAAAGTAAATGAGGAAGCCTCACTGTCCGGGGAAATGCTGTATAAGCACAGGTTTTTCTGCTCCGTTGGCTTCTGCATAGAATTACCAGAAAATGGATTTATTTTCTAATTTTACAAGGAGAAGGTGCGAGGCTTAGGTGCAGAGATGGCACAACATTCATCACTGTGTTTAACACTTACAGACAATTCTATCATTGCGGTAATGAAGCCATACGTCGCAGGGACACACTGGAGCATATAATAATTCCTGCTTTGTGTTTAGTTCTGAATCGTTTGAGGGGGCTATGCACAGGATGCTAATTAATACATTCCTGAAAATCCAAAGGTTAAACATTACTGAAGGGTTCTTCCATATGGAGGGACTAGTTACATGGCCTTAAAGGACAACAACAAAAATAATAATATGAAATTAATTTTCCATTTGAAATAGAAATGCTTTAAAGGAATCAAATAAAACACCATTTAAGTACACATTTCTCTGTAAAGCTCTGACGGGAGGCAGACATGTTGTTTAGAATCTTGGAAGAAGAATGAAGATCTGCTCCAATATCTCCGCCCCCTATACAAGCAGAGTACTCCATACTGTACTTTATTTGTATTCTTTGTATTAAAGCATTAAAAAACTCTACGCGTTTCGTGACCGACAACGTCACTTCCTCAGGATTTGCTCCTGAGGAAGTGACGTTGTCGGTCACAAACGCGTTGAGTTTTTTATTCAAAGTGAAACTACAACTCCCGACTTTTTTTTTCACCTACTTCTGGATATGGAGACTATCTTGCCGGCTATACCATCATAGAGTTCTCTGTATCATGGGCTGAGTAGCGTGTTGAAAGTTTGTTTCAAGATCTGATACCTTTGATCTTTGCCAGTTCTGTTTTTAAATCTTGTAAGTAGATTTTAAAGCGCAAATAAATCTATATTTTTTACAATCTACACTATTTGGTTCTATATTTCTTTTACAGATTGCAAGAAGATTTTTGTGCTTTATCGGCTTGATCATCCTGCTTTGGCTGCATTTTCATCATTTTATATTTATTTTTATATATATATTTATTTATTTTTTCACAAATTTTTATTTTTTTCAAATTTTCTATATATACTTGCTCTTTATGTGCATTTCATTTCATATATTTAATATTTGCATTTAATCCATTGCTTAACTGTATTAATTTGCTATCTAAACTGGTTTCATTTGCAATATTGTTTTTGTATGTGCTGCAATTTGTATCTATTATTGCTTATATTTTTTGCTATATTTTGCTTTGCTCTTTCTTTGTGTGTTAGCTTGGGAGTGTGTTTTTGTGTATACCAGGTTCATCCTAGTTATTCACTATTTTGTTGGCTTATTAGGTATTGTGTAGTATACCTATACACACTCCTGCCCACTTAAGATCTAATTTTCACTCTCAACTTGAGACTTTTCCTTTTTTTGGGTGAGGTCTCTTCCTTTTTCGCTTAATATTTTGGGGACTGCTCTTCTGTGTTAATGACCGCACCGAATGTGAAATACAAGTTCAAACCAGCAGTGAAAGAACATCAGACGCTGCCTTATCGGCGTCCATAGAAGGATCTATAAAATCACTCCTTATAGTCTTCACAATGTCGTACATACCTCTTAATGATTGAATGCAGGCGTTTAAATCAGACCCATCACCAAAGGTGTATAAAATCAAGCATCTAGCCATGCAGCCTGCATTTACAGACATTTGTGGTCAAATAATGGTTCTGAAGAGCTCAGTGACTTTCCAGCACACCACCACTGGACTCTATAGCAGTGGAAATGTATGATGTGGAGTCTTCACTGTTTGGCAGTCTGATGGGTGAGTCTGGGTTTGGCAGATGCCAGGAGAACGTTACCAGAATGACTGCATTGGGCCAACTGTAAAGTTTGGTGGAGGAGGGATAATGGTATGGGGCTGTTTCTGACCTCAACCCCATCGAACACCTTTGGGATGAAGTGGAATGGAGATTGGGAGCCAGGCCTTCTCACCCATCACAGTACCTGACCTCACAGATGCTCTACTGGACAAATGGGGAAAAATTCCCACAGAAACACTTCAAAATCTTGTAGAAAGCCTTCACAGAAGAGTGGAAGCTGTTATACTGCAAAGGGAGGACCAACTACATATTAAATGTATTTGCATTAAGAAAGCAGTGTGTACAAGTGTGTGAAGGAGGATACTCTAATAAAGATGGGGGTTAGATCTACTGACTTCCCTTTAATAAGCACATAAACAGCTCTTTTCATTTCCAAATCACATGCAATCTGCCCCGCTGCTCCCCAGGATATTGCTTTGCTAGCAAGGCCAAATAAGAATGTGATAGGTGCAAAGCTTTATCATTATCATGCATGTCATGCACTGTATATATAAGCTGTGGGGGCAGAGTGAGGATCCGCTCTGTATAACACCATACTAATACAGGAGATGTTTATACAGATACTGCACATTGGGTGTGCAGGAACAGGAGTGAGAGCCTGTACATGTGGCCCCACCATACCCTCTCTCATAAGACAGCATCTAATATGCACAATCATAGCAGGTGTTTCCAGGTGTTGGCATCATATAGTTACCTAATTAACAGGTGATTAGTAGGAGATTGATAGCAGGAAACTTGGATTTCAAACAAAATGGAACATGGAAAAAGCCCAACAGGTGGGGGGGCAATACAATGTTCCTGCTGATTGATCCACTTTTCATACTTTGAACGACAATTGCTCTTTAAGCATTGTTACGCTCTTTGCTGACATAAAACAAACGGCCAAAACATGAGGATAGCATGAACAGAAACTCATTGCGCCCTCCCCCCAGATCACGCCGCAGGCCCCTCTGTCAGGTGAGGTCACTTTGAGCAGCCTCAGTCTGATGGGTTCAATGTAACAGGCGGGGTACATTGCAGGGTCTCACAATTTTTTTGGCCAGGGACCTACAGGGTCTCAAAATTCCGTGATCGAGTCTCTGCCATGGTGTCCCTGGCTCCTGATCATGTTCTGATGGATACACGTCTTCTAAGTTGCCCTATAAAGTGATGGCTAAAATATGTTTTTCTTGGCCTGGTCCTTTAATCTATCCGTCCGTCCTATCGCTGGGATACGATGTCTGAGAAAGAAGTCAGCTCCAGACTGTGTGAGCTCCACAGAGCAGATAATGCCAGTCACACAGCGTATGAGACACACACTCTAATGCGGAGCAGTAAAACGATCATGCTGGGGTAGTATTACCACCATGAATCCAGCGATGTAACATGACATATACTAACTAATCTCAAGATACTGCTCTGCTTCCATTCTTAATATAGTGCTAGATGAAAAGGACAAAACCACAGGCACTGTTTAGGTCACTCGTGGGTTCTGGTGCACATCTCACACGTGTTCTACCCTCTATTTTGTATTGCTGAACAAAGAAATGTAAAGCTAACTATGCTACAGTGCAAGAGAATCCTGCTCATCTGCACTGAAGATCTTGTAAAGTAGACAAAAGCAATTGTAAACAAAAGAGCTTTACAACAGGGAAACAATAATGTTTGAGATCCATTGGCAAGGACTCCTTGCATGCATCAGTATGCTAAATAACCACTAGCAGATACATCCAAATTAGTTTGATGTCTGGAGTGTCCCTTTCATCTGAGCCTTTTCATAATGGGCACACATGGGTCATTTGCCATAATTCATGTTCCGATCTCTGTTTTTTATATTTTCCGGAAAAAAAAACTTTATATCATAACAAATCCCTATAAAACAACATACATTATGGTACATACAGCTCATTACAATATGTTTTCAGTTTATTTAAAAAAAAAACACATTATATATTTAAATATTAAAGGACAACTGAACAGTTTTTAACCCTTGCTTCCTTGATGGACCTAGTTAACCCCCTGCTGAAACCATGCAAAAATGGGGGTCTTTCTCTGTACTAGCCAGGGAAATCCCTGGCTGGGACTGTGCTGACATGTACACACGGGGAAATCCCTGGCTGGGACTGTGCTAACATGTACACACGGGGAAATCCCTGGCTGGGACTGTGCTGACATGTACACACGGGGAAATCCCTGGCTGGGACTGTGCTGACATGTACACACGGGGAAATCCCTGGCTGGGACTGTGCTGACATGTACACACGGGGAAATCCCTGGCTGGGACTGTGCTGACATGTACACACGGGGAAATCCCTGGCTGGGACTGTGCTGACATGTACACACGGGGAAATCCCTGGCTGGGACTGTGCTGACATGTACACACGGGGAAATCCCTGGCTGGGACTGTGCTGACATGTACACACGGGGAAATCCCTGGCTGGGACTGTGCTGACATGTACACAGAGGGAAATCCCTGGCCGGGGACTGTGCTGACATGTACACACAGGGAAATCCCTGGCCGGGGACTGTGCTGACATGTACATACAGGGAAATCCCTGGCCGGGGACTGTGCTGACATGTACACACAGGGAAATCCCTGGCTGGGACTGTGCTGACATGTACACACAGGGAAATCCCTGGCCGGGGACTGTGCTGACATGTACACACAGGGACATCCCTGGCCGGGGTCTGTGCTGATGAAAACATAATAAACAGGACTCATATGGTCGGGGGCAGCTGCGTGTATCGCGAATGCAGACTGTGCTTCTCACGTGTGTGTGTGTGTGTGTGTGTGGGGGGGAGTTATCTTCAGACATTTCCAAATCCCACACACTTTTGGCAGAACATTGTCTGCAGACATAAGAATTGCAGGTGTTCAAGAGGCAACTTGTTTATTGCAAGGCTGGCTCACTCCTTTTCCAGGAGTCCTGGGTCATATCGTCATGAGGCCCTGTACCCTCTGCAATAGGTCAGTGACTGACTGATAATATGCACTCTGCTCTATGACTTAATCCCTGCAGAAATAACATCTATATTAACAAACCCTCAGCAATGAGATTTAGGAATGACTCTACCAGAAACCAGACCAATTCACGGAACATACGCCATTGAAAGGGACAGTTCCACCTACCTTGTATGTCTGCATGTTGTACATGTATTTAATATGTGAAATATACTTATTCTTACTAATGTACAGATCTCCTGTACTTTTACATTGAAAATAATTTCACCGGGGCTTCCTAAGTCAGTGCCATTCCAATAAGGCGGGGCTTGGAGAGAGGGGTGGGGCTTGGAGAGAGGTGGGGATTGGAGAGGGGTGGGGCGTATATAGGGTGGGGCTTGGAGAGAGGCGGGGCTTGGAGAGAGGTGGGGGTTGGAGAGAGGCAGGACTGTTTCTATAGCAACAGCACAAACTATCACACTTTACATTCAGTTTTTAGGAAAGTGGTAGAATTGAGGTAAATAATGGATCTGACAGATTGTTCTATTTACTTTACAGAACTTCTCTAAAATAACCCCTCTAAGCCTGTCCTCCATAAATATAGTGGTAACTGATACATGAAACCACCACTGTGTGGTGCAAGCTGACCCAGATCTCCATTGCAATGCTCCGTCTCCGTGCCCCTACACACTGTATAATAAAGAAGCAAGCCTGGGGGGGCGTGCTCAAACTGCTGGACCGCTAATCAATAAAACCTCTCTTCGACCCGTGACTAGACAGCTGGACGAGGACACATAGTGCCAAAAGCAGCACTCCTGCTGCATGAGACACGTTCTCTCGGGTTGGTAAGACAGCTTAGAATCAGCCGAGCTTCATGGGAAATGTAGTCCACTCAGCTTGAGTGTCTTATCCGGTGATAGCTAGTCATGGCACTCCAGCTTTGTGGGCTACGTAACAATGTTTGTTTAGCATTATGGGGAAAATAGTCCATGTAGATGGAACACCACAAGGAAGTTATAATTCACAACATAGAGAGTAAAATAGAAACTAACGTTGGTCTGCATGGCTCAATCTAAGATAGCTACAAAGGCCAAAATATACCGGCGTTGTTACAGCCACTATAGTCCAGCCTGCCGGTAAAAGACCTCTGGGAGGCAGCTAGCTCTACCAGGGGAGGACATGTTGTTTAGAATTTCGGGCTGGAAATAGGTAGATTCCGAACATCAGGTCTGACCCTGATAGAGCTATACAGAGCAACAGGGACTCAATAAATATATCTATTATTTTATTAAACCATTTCTACTAAGAATGCCCACACAAGGCAACATTTTAAGATTTTTTTTTGCTGAACGTTTCCATTTAAAAACAAGATATAAATACATATCTATGTTTTTGTTGTTTGTTTGTTTGTTTTGTTTATCGTCGTGATAAGACACAAGGCGTTCCACATTTAGGATAATTGTCACCCACACACCACCCTATTTGCATCCATTGCTACAAGTAGTGCTTGATCACAGAACATTTGAGAAGCTTCTGTAATAAAGTCTTCTCCTCCCCCCCCCCGCACCCTGGAGGGGCAGAGTTTTTTGACTGATTAAAATGTGTTGCTGGGGAATGTGGCAAACACCTGTTCGGGGGAATCCCTTTAGACCCATATAAACAAGGCAGGAAAAAGATCACAGAGTTTAATCAGCTCGGGGAGTAAGTTAATTGTCTGGAGTAATCAGACAGTCCAACTTCTGCACATGTATTAGTCTCCTAGTGCTTCCCAGAATGCACCATAAAGGAACTAGACAAAGCTTCTACCAAGAACTCTGAACAATGGTTTAAAGGGACAGCAAGCCCTGGGTTAATGTACTGCTTTATCATTGGATTCTGTCAGCACTGGTCTCAAAAAAGAATATCAGCATCATTGGTGTCATGCCATTAGTTTAATAAGAATGTAAGAAATGACCATCACTAGTGTAGGTAAGGCTTCACACAGTGTAACCCATTAGTGACAGAGTGCTATGCTGCATGGGATGTGCCTTGAGGACCAGGATTGTTTTATTGTTGTCATATGTTTGCTTATCTGTGATTTGCTTACTTCATGTTCAGTCCACCCACACAACTTATACATAATAATATTTTTAGAGGAGAGACGGGGCTCTCTTCTGATACCATTACTTTCATCATATAATTCACTATTGAAAAAAATGTAAAAAAAAAAAAAAATCATAAAATATGACGTAAAAAATGCAGAAAAAAAAAGACACTTTTTCTAGCTTTGACAAGAAAATCTTTCATACATTTACAAACGGTAAAAAATACACTGTCTATATAGTTTCTAATATTTGTCCTGAGCTTAGTAATAACAAGGTTTCCATGTTTTTCTTTTGATTTTCGCAAGTTATAGGGAAATAACCGAGTGTTTTTTTTTTTGTTTCCTAAACATTTTCTCCTATAGTGACCTTTTGACCCCAACCCTAAATTTGCCCCTTGTACTAACCCTAGTTCTTACCATAATCCATCTGTAACACTGACCCTAATTGTAACCCTAACATTAGATTTAAGGTTAACTTTTTTCCATGTTTTTTTTTTTTGTTCAATGTAATGTTGCTGACTGCCTCTAGGGGCAGAGCGATGGAAGTGATTTATGCTGCTCTTGCAGGACAGAGCCATATTGGTTGAGCATGTGCATCTCCAATAAGACATCTGTGTGGGTGATCGTGGGGCTGTGGATGGGAAAATAAGGGTGTTGCATGAATCATCAATGTCAAGGTATCATTGCAATAAAATCCTATATGAGTTTTGACGCATACAATCACATTTGCAGTGATCGTATGTGTGTGGGGGGACATATGTGTGTGTTGGGGGGGCATATGCGCCCACGGACCATGCATTGCAGGACGTACATATATCTCCAAATGGATTGTGTATCTTCTCTATACACATGTTTAACCCCCTCCGGAAAAGTAGTAACATAGTAATTTAGGTTGAAAAAAGACACAAGTCCATCAAGTTCAACCCTTCTATCTATCATCGGGAACGTCACGGGATTGTCTCCGGCATTCCGGATATATGTCCTGTTCCCTGCAGCCAGTCTGACACGCTAACCGACGCTCTGAGGAGCTATTCGCGAAAAGGTGAGATGAATTTACGCATCGTGCAGAGACTATCCTGGGGAATTCACTTAGCAGCCGAGGAACTCGCCAGTTAAATTGGTTTAGACGAAATGTGCATCTCACCTCAACTCATCTTTTAGCGAGTAGACGTCTAAGAGTAAAATTTAATAAAAGTGTGACCCCCCCCCCCCCCCCCCCCACGCTTTCAGATTGGGGCACACCTCCGCAATGAGTCTTCACAATGGGTGGCGCTGTTTCAGCCGGGACCCTGACCGTGTCTTTGTCTCTGTGTCCCCTGTCATCCTATCGCTCCTAAAACCTTAAAGCAACATTACACATCGTTTAACCCTTGCTTCCTTGAAGGAAGATGTACAGTGAAAGAAAGGAAGCAAGGGTTAAACAAAACAACTCTGCGCTAGCAGAGAGCCGGTCACCGGCCAGACGGCTGCTTGCTTCCTATGGAGACATGGCAGCTGTCGGTCAGAGGATAAACTGGCGTGTACCATCAAAAGTACTATCAAAAGTACACACCAGTTCATCCTCATACTGGGGACAATGGACAATTAACTTGTGCTTCACAAGTGAAAAATAACGTTTAGCGTCCCTTTAAAGACAAAATGCCCATCCAGCACCAAGGGGTTAACCAGGAGTGATTCCCCTATTTGTGATGTATCAGGACTGAGCTCCGGCACTGCCGGGGTGAGTTTCTATGGCTGCTAAGTGTCCTGGCTCTATTTTCCGTGCTATAATCACACGTATGACTCATGTGCACACGCCTGTCTAGAAGAGGCTGGTGCCATTGTCCTGCCGGCGAGCACCTGAAGTGGCATGTGTTAATATTACAATTCTAACAGAAGGAACTGCCGTGCACACGGGTTTATACCGTGTAACCATGACAACCGGCATTCCCACACACTTCCCCTTGTTCCAGCGCCGGTGATGATGTCATTCCCCCCGCAGGGCAGTGGGAGTTCTGCATGTGGAGAGATGCCGAGCTGGAGATCCGGACAGAACAGGCTGTTACAGTGACCATGCTTTGCACTAACGGGGGGCGGGGGGCAGGGCTGAGCTATATCCGCCTAGGTCTGGGAGGGAGGGGGGGCAGCAGAGCCAGTGGTCCCATTGTTAGTGCAAACTTTCTTTTTTTAGACAAAAAGTGACTGAGCGTAAAGGAGAGCAGCTAAGCGACGCTGCGTGATGTCATGTGGCATAGTGTGACCTCACAGTATTGTGTTTCACCTGCTGTCTGGAGCTCATCTCCCTGTATATTTAGGATGAATTAAATGTCAGCCTATCATCAAAGCATTCTCTGACTTTATAAACTATCAGCAGCTTAATAAAAACGGACATTAGATGGCAGGCAATCAATTTCTCATTCAGAAGAATCTTATCCAAGCATGATAACAACATACACTGATCAGCCGTAACATTATGACCACCTGCCTAATACTGTGTAGCTCCCCTTTTGTTGCCAAAACAGCCCTGACCCATTGAGGCATGGACTCCACTAGACCTCTGAAGGTGTGCTGGGGTAACTGGCACCAAGACGTCACATGTCCACTAGACCTCTGAAGGTGTGCTGGGGTAACTGGCACCAAGACGTTAGCAGCAGATCCTTTAAGTCCTGTAAGTTGCGAGGTGAGGCCTCCATGGATCAGACTTGTTTGTCCAGCACATCCCACAGATGCTCCATTGGATTGAGATCTGGGGAATTTGGAGGCCAAGTCAACACCTTGAACTCGTTGTTGTGTTCCTCAAACCATTCCTGAACCATTTTAGCTTTGTGTCAGGGAGCATTATTCTGCTGAAAGAGGCCAATGCCATCAGGGAATACCGTTTCCATGAAAGGGTGTACATGGTCTGTAACAATGCTTAGATAGGTGGTACGTGTCAAAGTAATATCCACATGAATGGCAGGACCCAAGGTTTCCCAGCAGAACATTGCCCAAAGCATCCTGTCAGTGATCATAATGTTATGGTTGGTGTGTGTGTGTGTATATATATATATATATATATATATATATATATATATACACATATTACATATATACACACTGATCAGCCATACCATTAATATATATATATATATATATATATATATATATATATATATATATATATATATATCTATCAGTGTGTATATATTACATTACATTAACATTTATTTGTACAGCGCCACCAATTCTCGAAGCGCTTGGTACAGAGCAAAGAAAGGAACTACATACTAATTTAGACAAACTAGTACAGACTGGTACACGAGGTAGAGAACCCTGCTCGTAAGCTTACAATCTAAAGGATGTAATAATGTTATGGCTGATCAGTGTGTATATATGTAATAATGTTATGGCTGATCACTGCGTATATATGTAATAATGTTATGGCTGATCAGTGTGTATATATGTAATAATGTTATGGCTGATCAGTGTGTATATATGTAATAATGTTATGGCTGATCAGTGTGTATATATGTAATAATGTTATGGCTGATCAGTGTGTTTATATGTAATAATGTTATGGCTGATCAGTGTGTTTATATGTAATAATGTTATGGCTGATCAGTGTGTATATACTTAATAATGTTATGGCTGATCAGTGTGTATATATTTAATAATGTTATGGCTGATCAGTGTGTTTATATGTAATAATGTTATGGCTGATTGGTGTGTATATATGTAATAATGTTATGGCTGATCAGTGTGTATATATGCAATAATGTTATGGCTGATCAGTGTGTATATATGTAATAATGTTATGGCTGATCAGTGTGTTTATATGTAATAATGTTATGGCTGATTGGTGTGTATATATGTAATAATGTTATGGCTGATCAGTGTGTATATATGTAATAATGTTATGGCTGATCAGTGTGTATATATGTAATAATGTTATGGCTGATCAGTGTGTTTATATGTAATAATGTTATGGCTGATTGGTGTGTATATATGTAATAATGTTATGGCTGATCGGTGTATATTTATGTAATAATGTTATGGCTGATCGGTGTATATTTATGTAATAATGTTATGGCTGATCAGTGTGTTTATATGTAATAATGTTATGGCTGATTGGTGTGTATATATGTAATAATGTTATGGCTGATCAGTGTGTATATATGTAATAATGTTATGGCTGATCGGTGTATATTTATGTAATAATGTTATGGCTGATCGGTGTATATTTATGTAATAATGTTATGGCTGATCAGTGTGTTTATATGTAATAATGTTATGGCTGATCGGTGTATATTTATGTAATAATGTTATGGCTGATCAGTGTGTATATATGTAATATTGTTATGGCTAATCAGTGTATACACATATCTATAGATATTTATCGACACAAGGTATTGAGTTCTCCAGATTTCCTTTTACATCATGTTATATTGACTCCACCCACTGGCCAAGCTCTGAACATTCGGCCTGTACAGCAGAACAAAACCGCATTAACAGGCCTGAGGACGTGGGATTCAACCCAGGGAACATCATTTTTAAGTTAAGCAGTACATACATAATGTAAAGAAAACACTCTGATTCATCGATTATGTGTTTTAAATGTCAGATTTAATAAGCAATGAATCACTTGATTATCAATGATGCTGGAGTGCCCATTTGTACAGCCCTCCCTCCGTCTGTCATTCTTTCACTACAACTTCTCACCATCATCTTGTCCTTATCTCTACCCTATATTTTATATATTGAAAATGGATGGGCGTGATCTCTAGAATGTTGGGTACCCCTGCATTGTATTATAAAAGTGACGTGGGTACTGTACTATCTCTCCATCTGGAGGAATGGAGGTCTGACTCAGGGGCCCGCTCTCCTCCCGAATAATCCTAATAATTAACACTCTCGGCTCCGCTTAAATAAAACACAAAGCAGGCCAGCCATCTGGAGAACTTGTATCTGGACCCAAAAATTCCTACGCAAGATTTAGTGGCTTCTCTGCTTCAGGGGGCTGGAGGAATCCCTGCAGTGAGATGGTGAAATCATTCTCTCTCGCTCTGCGTAAACACTTCATACCCACGCATGTACTGATCACGCTCTGCTTTATATGGGTGCTGCTGCCCACCCTGCTGGGAGATGTCGGGTAATGATGGCTAACCTTGGCACTCTCCATGTTTGGAAACTACGTTTTTCATCATTCTTAGCCAGCCTTAAGGAACGTTTCAGATGACTGAGGTTCATGGGAAAGGTTAATGCCAAGGTTAGTCATCACTGAACGACAGGGGTGTCTCTATAGCATTATGCTTTATCAGGATACCATGCCAAGTCTGTTTGAGACCGGGAGAGCCTTTCTTTAAGCACTTGCAGATATACACACAGAGAAACAGGTCTGTGCCATTTAAACTACTGCCTATAGACAGGGTCTGCGACTCGCTCTGTGCATGTTAGCCCCTTGCATGGCCCTTGGGAGCATGGATAGTTTTACCTGTATATAGAGGGGCAGTGCAGTGTGACTAGCTTACACATAGCTGCGGATGTGGGCTACTCTGTGTCTGGTTGCAGCTTGCAGTCTAGGGGTTAATTAGGGAAAGGGTTAATTGCACCTCCTCCAAAGCATTAATAAGGTTTTGGTAGAAGAATAGACTGCTTTGTGTGCACAGTACATCGTAGGTGAGGTTAGGGTCTCACCCTACTGAGAGTGTGCCTCTGCGTAGTGGGGAAGTCTGATTATGATGTATGTTGGTTGCCGTTAACTATACTACAAAACTGAAGGTTTATTTTGGATTCTTGCATATTAAAGGGACACTTCAACCAAAAAATGGAAAGGTTTTCCTTTTTTATTTTGTATTGTTGATTCCAGATATGTCTTTTGTTTTTCTTATGTGACTGTATTTAATAAAATGTATAACTAAACAAGTGTGACTCTGCCATTTTGTGAAATATAGTGTTTTTGGGTGTCACCCCCTAGTGACTTTACAGCACTAGTATGTCACTTTGGGGCTGGGGACACAGAATGCAGTCTATAAGTCAGAATTCTGACCATAGACTTGCATTGAATGGGAGGGTAATGTAACTATTACATCACAAGGGGGCGGGGTCATGATCCTGTTTGATCAGGTCAATCTCCTCTCTTTGTGTTGGAAGGTAGGTACAAAAAGTTGTATACAGCCATCTAGTTCTGGCAAATAGTTGTAAATTGAGACTGGCTTGAAGATTTTGGATGATGCTGCATCATGGGAATTATTCAGCCAGGAGCCAGGAGATAAACACCTAATTTTAATTTTATTTGCACTTGAATTAATTGCATATAAAATGATAAAATGTACGGTCTTCGATAGCGCCTGTATGCATGTGCGCCACGCACTAATGGGTAATAACCAGATGTGAGACACCCAAATTGATGTGCATTCAATGAGAAGCTTGTGTGTCTGAGCTGCTATGCATCGGACACGATCCGCATGATAAATCTGGGAAATAAATAAGATCTCACATGGCTAACAATGAACATTAGCATTTCCGAATGTACATGTCAGCTCTAGCGGGGAATCGCGGCGTGATCCGAGTGTCTGCCTGTGACAGGCATCCATATGCATAACCTCCAGAGTGCTGCCAGACATGTCCGTCTCAATCCTTGTAACGCTGGATACGGGCCAATGGAGGAAAGAAAAAGATGCTCAATTGGGAGATCAATCTGAAACTACCAGGTGACAGAGCCCAGGAAGAATTAACAAGCACTAGACGTCAAGTCTCTTTGTAGGAACATAACCAGGGGGTCCCGGGGGGGCTTTCCATCCATGGCTTCAATGCTCCGAGAAAACCAAATATGTCCTTGATTCGTGCTTTTACCGGGAAATCCAAGCCCCAAATCAGTGCACTGGGTGGTCAGTCATATCAAGTCAAGAAAAAAACACACCTTTATCTCAGACGACAAGCAGGTGATAAAAAGCCAAACACAGTGTCTAATAATATATGTTCATATAAACACTACATCATGTAAAGAAACAGATCTGTCTCATCAGGTTTTTTCCCCTGATCATTTCTTATCTCCGAGAAACTGTATGCCAAGTATAACTAACATATTGCACAGTCTTTCCCACCTCTCCGAGCACAAACTTGTGCAACGCCCACAAGTGGTAGCTGCGTGAAGAGGCAACGGGATCGCCCCGGTGCTCCCACCGTATCGCTCCGGACACTGTAGACTTTGTAAACACCATTTTAGGCGCCAAACTCTTTTTGTGTCCCCCGTTCAGAGGGCCTCCTTCAGCTTGGTAGCCTCACGTTTTTTGGAATAAATGATTCCATGTTTACAACGTCTACAGTGTCCGGAGCGCTTATTATGTGGCGATGAGTTGGACTGCCAATCCGTTACTTTATTTCTCTCTCCGAGTCCCTCCTTAATGGATTGTAAAGTTAAAGGACGCGGTGAAAGTATGTTCAATGTAAAACTAGAGGAGAACTGTAAATTGTTTAAAAAGAAATAAAAATGTCTGATCTCATAAGGTGTGATCATATAAAAGCCGGTCCTATTTAAAGTGCTCACCAAGAGGAGAGCATCGAAGCCCACTCTGGGTGGTCAGCAGTGTAAATAAAGCCTGGTTTTACAGGCAGGACTTCCTCTGCTCTGTGCTTTTCTCCAAACTTTGATGAATTGAGTCAAAGGTTGAAAGCATTTAGCTAATCATGATTTAATGAGGAGATCATGGTCGGATAAGGCACACAGTGGCTTTTAAGTGTTGGCTCGTATAATTGAGGGTAGGCTTTTCATCATATGTCATGTTGATTCCTTATACTGCTATGAGGGAACTTGAGAGAGGGAAGGCAGTAGCTTGGTGGGGGGGGAGGATGGAGATGGGAAGGGGGGTGTATTTCCAGAAACTCTTCCACACGTCGTTTAGCATCCTGCTAATATGTTAAGCTCTTCAAAGTAATACCTTGAATGTTAAGCGTAGTGGCAGGATTAGCGTGCTCTGCGATCCCCCTCTCTCTTTACTCCTGCTGCGCTCTAATCCTGACATGAAAGTGCTGGATCGCCAAAAAAAAAGGAGATTACTAGATTTGAATATCTTGCTTTTTATAGGCTTTGCTGCTGCTTCTCCGTCTCTGGTTAAATGTCTGTGTTACAGCGCTATCTGTTCCATCGGATTGAAGCAGGGAAATAGTCCGCTCTGTTTTCTAGCGCGGGAGGAGGAGTAATGTTAAATCCAGGTCCTGACAGAGTTGTGGTGTATTTATAACACTGGGGAGTATGTATAAACAAGGCACGCACACAGATAACACTGGCCTAACACTGGTGCTATCTGTGTGCATAATAAAGCACACACTGCTCCAGTACGCAGAAGTCTGTATAAAAAAAAAATTACAAAAAATGTGCAATCGCTGTTACACATAGCAAACCCAGATTGTACCTTTTTTCCCCCACTTCCAGTATGTATAAACCCAGAGTGAGAGGTCTACACACATCATTCAAGGACAAAATAAGACTAAAGGAATCAGGATTAGACATAAAAAGTCATGGAGCAACGGCATCTAAATCCACTTTATAACAATGCATTATACAGGACCAACTCTGTTCCTCTAGCAGGAAAAACTAACCAGGCCCTGCACAATGTATAGAATAATATATAGAAGAGCTCAGCTGGTCATGGATAATGCAGAGTTACATCTTTACACACTGTCACTTTATAACAATGCATTATACAGGGCCAACTCTGTTCTTCTAGCAGGAGAAACTCACCAGACCCCGCACAATGTATAGAAGAATATAAAGAAGAGCTCAGCTGGCCATGGATAATGCAGAGTTACATCTTTACACACTGTCACTTTATAACAATGCATTATACAGGACCAACTCTGTTCTTCTAGCAGGATAAACTCACCAGACCCTGCACAATGTATAGAAGAATATATAGAAGAGCTCAGCTGGCCATGGATAATGCAGAGTTACATCTTTACACACTGTCACTGTATAACAATGCATTATACAGGACCAACTCTGTTCTTCTAGCAGGATAAACTCACCAGACCCTGCACAATGTATAGAGGAATATATAGAAGAGCTCAGCTGGCCATGGATAATGCAGAGTTACATCTTTACACACTGTCACTTTATAACAATGCATTATACAGGGCCAACTCTGTTCTTCTAGCAGGAGAAACTCACCAGACCCCGCACAATGTATAGAAGAATATAAAGAAGAGCTCAGCTGGCCATGGATAATGCAGAGTTACATCTTTACACACTGTCACTTTATAACAATGCATTATACAGGACCAACTCTGTTCTTCTAGCAGGATAAACTCACCAGACCCTGCACAATGTATAGAAGAATATATAGAAGAGCTCAGCACATGCGGCCCGCCGAGGACATTTATGTGACCCGCGGGGGGTGCTGCCGGCACCCACCCCGTTTACTTTTTTTTTCTTTCTGGCAGCCGCAAAGGATGCGGCTGCAGGAAGAAAAAAAAAAAAAAAAATTCACCGCGACCGGATGTGACGTTACGTCACATCCGGATCCGGTAACTGTTTCCCTCCTCCACAGGAGGACACCGCGCGAGACGTCCGGGGACACCGCAGCTGGAGGTAAGTGATGGGGAAGCGGGGGAGGAGGGAGGGATAACGAGCACTATTCCTGGCCTCTGACTGGCATAATATTCCTGGGCATCTGAATGGCAAAATATTCCTGGCCTCTGACTGGCATAATATTCCTGGGCATCTGACTGGCATAATATTACTGGGCATCTGACTGGCAAAATATTCCTGGGCTTCTGAATGGCACAATATTCCTGGGCATCTGACTGGCATAATATTACTGGGCATCTGACTGGCAAAATATTCCTGGGCTTCTGAATGGCACAATATTCCTGGGCTTCTGAATAACATAATATTCCTGGCCATCTGACTGGCATAATATTACTGGGCATCTGACTGGCAAAATATTCCTGGCCTCTGACTGGCATAATATTCCTGGGCATCTGAATGGCATAATATTACTGGGCATCTGACTGGCAAAATATTCCTGGGCTTCTGAATGGCATAATATTCCTGGGCATCTGACTGGCATATTATTCCTGGGCATCTGACTGGCATAATATTCCTGGCCTCTGACTGGCATAATATTCCTGGGCATCTGAATGGCAAAATATTCCTGGGCTTCTGAATGGCATAATATTCCTGGGCATCTGACTGGCATATTATTCCTGGGCATCTGACTGGCATAATATTCCAGGCCTCTGACTGGCATAATATTCATGGGCATCTGACTGGCATAATATTCCTGGGCATCTGACTGGCAAAATATTCCTGGGCATCTGACTGGCATAATATTACTGGGCATCTGACTGGCAAAATATTCCTGGGCTTCTGAATGGCACAATATTCCTGGGCATCTGACTGGCATAATATTACTGGGCATCTGACTGGCAAAATATTCCTGGGCTTCTGAATGGCACAATATTCCTGGGCTTCTGAATAACATAATATTCCTGGCCATCTGACTGGCATAATATTACTGGGCATCTGACTGGCAAAATATTCCTGGCCTCTGACTGGCATAATATTCCTGGGCTTCTGAATGGCATAATATTCCTGGCCATCTGACTGGCATAATATTACTGGGCATCTGACTGGCAAAATATTCCTGGCCTCTGACTGGCATAATATTCCTGGGCATCTGAATGGCATAATATTACTGGGCATCTGACTGGAAAAATATTCCTGGGCTTCTGAATGGCACAATATTCCTGGGCTTCTGAATGGCATAATATTCCTGGCCTCTGACTGGCATATTATTCCTGGGCATCTGACTGGCATAATATTCCAGGCCTCTGACTGGCATAATATTCATGGGCATCTGACTGGCATAATATTCCTGGGCATCTGACTGGCAAAATATTCCTGGGCATCTGACTGGCATCATATTCCTGGGCATCTGACTGGCAAAATATTCCTGGGCTTCTGAATGGCACAATATTCCTGGGCATCTGACTGGCATAATATTACTGGGCATCTGACTGGCAAAATATTCCTGGGCTTCTGAATGGCACAATATTCCTGGGCTTCTGAATAACATAATATTCCTGGCCATCTGACTGGCATAATATTACTGGGCATCTGACTGGCAAAATATTCCTGGGCTTCTGAATGGCACAATATTCCTGGGCTTCTGAATGGCATAATATTCCTGGCCATCTGACTGGCATAATATTACTGGGCATCTGACTGGCAAAATATTCCTGGCCTCTGACTGGCATAATATTCCTGGGCATCTGAATGGCATAATATTACTGGGCATCTGACTGGCAAAATATTCCTGGGCTTCTGAATGGCACAATATTCCTGGGCTTCTGAATGGCATAATATTCCTGGCCTCTGACTGGCATAATATTCCTGGGCATCTGAATGGCAAAATATTCCTGGGCTTCTGAATGGCATAATATTCCTGGGCATCTGACTGGCATATTATTCCTGGGCATCTGACTGGCATAATATTCCTGGGCATCTGACTGGCATAATATTCCTGGCCTCTGACTGGCATAATATTCCTGGGCATCTGAATGGCATATTATTCCTGGGCATCTGACTGGCACACTATTCCTGGGCATCTGACTGGCATAATATTCCTGGGCATCTGAATGGCATAATATTCCTGGGCATCTGAATGGCATAATATTCCTGGGCTTCTGAATGGCATAATATTCCTGGGCATCTGACTGGCATATTATTCCTGGGCATCTGACTGGCATCATATTCCTGGGCATCTGACTGGCATCATATTCCTGGGCATCTGAATGGCATAATATTCCTGGGCATCTGAATGGCATAATATTCCTGGGCATCTTAATGGCATAATATTCCTGGGCATCTGAATGGCATAATATTCCTGGCCATCTGACTGGCATCATATTCCTGGGCATCTGACTGGCATAATATTCCTGGGCATCTGACTGGCATAATATTCCTGGGCATCTGACTGGCATCATATTCCTGAGCATCTGACTGGCACAATATTCCTGGGCATCTGACTAGCATCATATTCCTGGGCATCTGACTGGCAAAATATTCCTGGGCATCTGACTGGCAAAATATTCCTGGGCATCTGACTGGCATCATATTCCTGGGCATCTGACTGGCATCATATTCCTGGGCATCTGACTGGCATAATATTCCTGGGCATCTGACTGGCATAATATTCCTGGGCATCTGAATGGCATAATATTCCTGGCCATCTGACTGGCATCATATTCCTGGGCATCTGAATGGCATAATATTCCTGGGCATCTGACTGGCATAATATTCCTGGCCATCTGACTGTCATCATATTCCTGGGCATCTGAATGGCATAATATTCCTGGGCATCTGAATGGCATAATATTCCTGGCCATCTGACTGGCATCATATTCCTGGGCATCTGAATGGCATAATATTCCTGGGCATCTGAATGGCATAATATTCCTGGCCATCTGACTGGCATCATATTCCTGGGCATCTGACTGGCATAATATTCCTGGGCATCTGAATGGCATAATATTCCTGGCCATCTGACTGGCATAATATTCCTGGGCATCTGACTGGCATCATATTCCTAGGCATCTGACTGGCATCATATTCCTGGGCATCTGACTGGCATCATATTCCTGGGCATCTGACTAGCATCATATTCCTGGGCATCTGACTGGCAAAATATTCCTGGGCATCTGACTGGCATAATATTCCTGGGCATCTGACTGGCATAATATTCCTGGGCATCTGACTGGCATAATATTCCTGGGCATCTGACTGGCATCATATTCCTGAGCATCTGACTGGCACAATATTCCTGGGCATCTGACTAGCATCATATTCCTGGGCATCTGACTGGCAAAATATTCCTGGGCATCTGACTGGCAAAATATTCCTGGGCATCTGACTGGCATCATATTCCTGGGCATCTGACTGGCATCATATTCCTGGGCATCTGACTGGCATAATATTCCTGGGCATCTGACTGGCAAAATATTCCTGGCCATCTGAATGGCATAATATTCCTGGCCATCTGACTGGCATCATATTCCTGGGCATCTGAATGGCATAATATTCCTGGGCATCTGACTGGCATCATATTCCTGGGCATCTGACTGGCATATTATTCCTGGGCATCTGACTGGCATAATATTCCTGGGCATCTGAATGGCATAATATTCCTGGCCATCTGACTGGCATCATATTCCTGGCCATCTGAATGGCATAATATTCCTGGGCATCTGACTGGCATAATATTCCTGGGCATCTGAATGGCATAATATTCCTGGCCATCTGACTGGCATCATATTCCTGGCCATCTGACTGGCATCATATTCCTGGGCATCTGAATGGCATAATATTCCTGGGCATCTGACTGGCATAATATTCCTGGGCTCTGACTGGCACACTATTCCCATTGAAATACTGGTAAGTTTGTTGATTTAACTTTACTTTAAATATTGTATTTGTTCTCGTTTTGTTCAAAATAAGATATATGCAGTGTGCATAGGAATTTCTTCATAGTTTTTATTTTTACTATAGTCCGGCCCTTCAACGGTCTGAGGGACAGTGAACTGGCCCCCTGTTTAAAAAGTTTGAGGACCCCTGCTTTATAACAATGCATTATACAGGACCAACTCTGTTCTTCTAGCAGGAGAAACTCACCAGGCCCTGCACAATGTATAGAAGAATATATAGAAGAGCTCAGCTGGCCATGGATAATGCAGAGTTACATCTTTACACACTGTCACTGTATAACAATGCATTATACAGGGCCAACTCTGTTCTTCTAGCAGGAGAAACTCACCAGGCCATGCACAATGTATAGAATAATACATAGAAGAGCACAGCTGGCCATGGATAATGCAGAGTTACATATTTACACACTGTCACTGTATAACAATGCATTATACAGGGCCAACTATGTTCTTCTAGCAGGAGAAACTCACCAGACCCTGCACAATGTAAAGAAGAATATATAGAAGAGCTCAGCTGGCCATGGATAATGCAGTTACACACTGTCACTTTATAACAATGTATTATACAGGACCAACTCTGTTCTTCTAGCAGGAGAAACTCACCAGACCCTGCACAATGTATAGAGGAATATATAGAAGAGCTCAGCTGGCCATGGATAATGCAGAGTTACATCTTTACACACTGTCACTTTATAACAATGCATTATACAGGGCCAACTCTGTTCTTCTAGCAGGAGAAACTCACCAGACCCTGCACAATGTATAGAAGAATATATAGAAGAGCTCAGCTGGCCATGGATAATGCAGTTACACACTGTCACTTTATAACAATGTATTATACAGGACCAACTCTGTTCTTCTAGCAGGAGAAACTCACCAGACCCTGCACAATGTATAGAGGAATATATAGAAGAGCACAGCTGGCCATGGATAATGCAGAGTTACATCTTTACACACTGTCACTTTATAACAATGCATTATACAGGGCCAACTCTGTTCTTCTAGCAGGAGAAACTCACCAGACCCTGCACAATGTATAGAAGAATATATAGAAGATCTCAGCTGGCCATGGATAATGCAGAGTTACATATTTACACACTGTCACTTTATAACAATGCATTATATAGGGCCAACTCTGTTCTTCTAGCAGGAGAAACTCACCAGGCCCTGCACAATGTATAGAAGAATATATAGAAGAGCTCAGCTGGCCAGGGATAATGCAGAGATACATCTTTACACACTGTCACTTTATAACAATGCATTATACAGGACCAATTCTGTTCTTCTAGCAGGAGAAACACCAGTCCCTGCACAATGTATTGAGGAATATTTATAAGATATGATGAAAATAATGGTATCGTAAGAAAGCCCTATATGCAGCGATAAAACAGTATTTAATGTGTGTGTGTACATTAAACAATAACTTAAATTACAGCTAAACACAGAAACTGCAGAAGTCTAAAAACGGCCTTTGTCCTTTAGGGGTTAATGGGGGACAGTATACATAAAAGAATAAAACAGTCTGACTATAGAGGGTACAAGGATTAAAAGTAACATTAAAATAGCTTACATTACTGAGAGGGAGGTGGGTGCAGAGGACAGTCTTCCAGCAGAAGTGGTAGAGGCTAATACAGTGAAGGAGTTTAAGCATGCGTGGGATAGGTATAAGTCTATCATAGCTATAAGATAAGGCCAGGGACTAATGAAAGTATTACTTTACTGAGAGGGTAGCGGATGCATGGAATAGTCTTCCAGTATAAGTGGTAGAGGTTAATACACTGAACGAGTTTAAGCATGCATGGGATAGGCATAAGGCTATCTTAAATATAAGATAAGGCCAGGGACTAATGAAAGTATTACATTACTGAGAGGGTAGTGGATGTATGGAATAGTCTTCCAGTAGAAGAGGTAGAGGTTAATACAGTGAAGGAGTTTAAGCATGCGTGGGATAGGTATAAGGCTATCCTAGATATAAGATAAGGCCAGGGACTAATGAAAGTATTACTTTACTGAGAGGGTAGTGGATGCATGGAATAGTCTTCCAGTAGGAGTGGTAGAGGTTAATACAGTGAAGGAGTTTAAGCATGCATGGAATAGGTATAAGGCTATCCTAGATATAAGATAAGGTCAGGGACTAATGAAAGTATTACAATACTGAGAGGGTAGTGGATGCATGGAATAGTCTTCCAGAAGAAGTGGTGGAGGTTAATACAGTGAAGGAGTTTAAGCATGCGTGGGATAGGCACAAGGCTATCCTAGATATAAGATAAGGCTGAGCACCAAATAAGGAGTGAGGCTTTTACAGACAGAAAGATGGGCCCAATGGGTCTTATCTGCCCGCACAGTCCAGGGCCCCTGTGTAATGATATACACACTAGATATTGGGCACTTTCTGATTCCAGATCTAGCTGTGGCACAGTGCCTGTTCCATAGGATAACTAGTTATTTACCAGTATCCAGCACGGCATCCTTCCTGCATGGTGGAAAGGACCCTCTAAATCTGCATTATATATTAATATATACGTCAAGCAGTAAGTAATGGCACGTTGTAAGACATTTGTAACTATTTATTTTCTGTTATTTCAAACACGACCTGCCTGTGTGAAAGGAGGAAACTCTTCAGAGAACTTTTTGTTTGGCACATCAATAATTAAAAATCTGCTTCTACTCAGCTAATTAGCAGCAGCCTCTTAAAGGTCGGGGCTATAATCGTTGTTATAAAAGGACACAATATCTGGCAGCAGAGTTATAAGACTCCCAGCAGAATAGACATGAAAAGGACAATACACTGGTAAACAATGCAGTGAAAGGGTTAATTTAAAGGAGAACTGTACATTGAAAAAAATCCCCAGTGTGATAGGATAGAAGTCACAAAATATCTTCCAGTACCAAATTCCAGTTTGCTCTTCATCTGCACCATTGAGGTGACACTGCCCAAAAAATATTACTGAATCTCTACAAACAAAATATTACAAATATTAGGCCTAAAGTGTGAGCCTCCACTGGAACTACAACTCCCATGAACCTTGGACAGCCACAAAGACAGCAATCAGAGGGGCAGGTGACTGCAACGTGGATGACACACACAGAATAATGGTCTCTGAGGGGGGCTAGGAGGATATGTCAAAGAAGGTCAAAATAATGATACATTGTGAATATTTGGCTTAAAGTTTTTTTTTTACATGTTCTTGTTTATAAACACCCTGATCTAGAAATGAATGCATATCTGCCTACCTCTGCTGAAAGTTTAGACTATGGGGGGTTAATGTACAATTCTGGAGCAATGTTCTAGGTCTTGGAGCCATCGGGTGGGTCCATTTCACTGGTTTCCATGGTGACAGCTCCTCTTTCAGAACTGAGTTTTACAAAAGGCCCCTATACTATTGTAATCCATGAAGGTAATGAAATGTAAGAGACACTTACAGACTATCTCTCAGCTCCTGTGAATCACTAGGAGTTCCCAGGGACCGAAGGATTCTCTCCAAAGACTGTACTGTCGGCAAAAGAGGGAGAGAGAACAACAAGCTGAAACATGGAGAAAGCCACACGCGTTTCACAGGCAGACGCTAACTTCAGGCGCGTGGGGTAAGGGAGGGGGAGGATGGGCTGCTATTAAGGACTAGGAGTGCTTTAAAATTACAGGGGCTCTGCCAGTCTAAACATACTAATCATACTGTGAATATAAAAATCAAATAATAATAATTATCTATACATTGGGTTAGCAGAATTACAACAAATGCATAAAATAAGAGACAAATGTGTGTGTGGAGTCTCCCATTTATGACCTCACCGGTGGCCTGATATGCAAATGAACTCATTTTCAATGGGAAATGTGTAAGATGCATACCATGTACTAGCAGATCAATGCATGCACACTGAAGGAACGCAGCTCTCTTATCACACAAGCCACAGGTGATCAGTAGGTGACTCCACACACACATTTAACACATATTTGTCTCTTATTTTGTGCAATACTGCTAACACACTGTATATATGATGCGTTACTCTCGCCATTCACAGTATATACATAGTTTAGGTGACAGAGTACCCTTTACATATTTGTACAGACACCCATCACTCATGGGATAGAAGACTGCAGTTCATGGTATTAATACCACAGTGCTTGTGTGCTGTACACGAGTGTAGTGATGCCTGCCTTCCTGGCACTTCAAGAGTGCACTCAATCACTGCAATCATCATCTGCAGCATGCAGGATGGCATTACACAGACCGTATCTCTGCCAAGCCACATGATTGGAAGCCTGCAGTGTGATCGCAGCTGAGCAGCCAATCAGCTCTGAAGACTGAGCACACCTCTCTGCTCTCAGTGACACCTGTCTGCTGTCTGTCATTCCCAACCCAGTCCTCAAGGCCCACCCAACAGTCCAGGACCTCAGGAAGTTCCCACAATGCTTTGTGCAAGGTCTGTATACTGATACCAATGAGAGGGAGGAAAGAGGGAGCTGTTTGTAATACCCACCATTGCTGTTTATCCGAAACACATCCCCGGAGGCGAGCTGCAAGAGTTCCTGGAGTTCGTTTGGGTCCACCTGAGTGGCTGGAAAGAGAGAAATGTGGTTAAATAAGATATTACTGGCAGTGTAAAACATGTACAAAAAATGCCTGCGCTGGATAGAAACGCAGAATGTGTCGACACAAAACAAAATGCAAATCTGAATACTTTCATTTGCGTGATTGCAGATGTTCACAACACCACAATGAACTGTTTGCATATTTACTGGCACATTTGCATGGCAAAGGTCTACCCTGAGGTGTACACTGTGTCATGTACACAGGCAAAGCATCCCTTTGAGATGCTAAGGTATCTCCAACGCATGTTGTGAATTTTGACACATTCATGTAGCGAGTTCAACATTGTCGAAAATCCACAGCTGTCAAATGAATTCAGGTCACCATGGCGACTAAGAAATTAGACCTGGCTCCTGGGCAGGATCATCTACACATAGCCCCTCGCCCTGCGATCATTTATTTTTTTAAATATATATATATATATATATATATATATATATATATTTGTATTTTTTTTTATTGCAGCGCAAGCGATCAGAGTGTGCGATGCACATACTTCCTGCTCCGCCCCCTCACGTTGTAGTGTCGGAATCACTGTCACTCTGTGTGTGTGCGTGACTGTCTGTGTGTGTGTTTGTGTGAATGTGCCGTTGTCTGGCTCCTAGATATTTGTGCTGGCTCCTAAAACTTAATTGGAATTGTCAAGCCCTGAGATTAAAAATAATGGGTGACCATTGGGCATGTATCTGATTCTACTCCAACGTGCGTGAGGATATCCACTGGTGCTAAACAGCAGCTCATATACAATAAGTCCACACTGACACCGCTCTAGGAAAGCCACGTAATACCTTGTGAGGGAGACGCCAAAAATATCAGTGAAGTAGAAGGACATAGCCTTGGGGAGACCGTTAAGAAGAATGAAAGTAGGAGAAGGCAGACAGGGAGAAGAGCCAGATACTAGGTGTCAGCGCTGGAGTACAAGGGGTAGCAACTGCGCATGCTAAATATCCATAGGCAAGTTGTGTGTTACAGCATATTGCACCAGGAAATTGGTATACAGTAAACCCTCTAACATGCCATTTCTCTATTTTTAACATTTAATTAGTTGTCTCCTTCTTTACAGCCACTAACAAACCTCTAAAGTCTGGTCCTACAATCAGCAAACAATACACCAAGATATTCTTTGCATCTTGTTTGTACAACATTCTTAGCTATTGCAACCCATCAGCTTCTTCCACGGTTTGTATCTGCATGTCTTTTCCTATATATTAAACCTCTGTAAAGTATACTGAAGCCCCATAAATACAGTCTAATAATAATAATTAGTATTATTTTGCTGCAGGGATACACACAGAGTGATTAGAGAAACAACTGACAATAATTTGTAGAATCTCCAGTCATTAAAAAACAAAAATGCAATTATCTCAGCAGACAGAGGGGATATTTGTTTATATAAAACAATTGCATATTTATTTATTATTTGTTATCAATTATTTTTTCATAAAAAAAATAAAAAAAAACTAGAATAAGGAAATGGCTCCCCCTCTCATACAAAGTGAGGGATTGTTTTGGCCATCTGACTCTATCGTGCTCTACGACAGGCCGTGTGTTTGGGTAAATTCAGCACCATGGAGAGCGGCAGTGTTCCTCCATGTGAGGCAAGATATGTTATCACTGAACAGCAGAGCAGACAAAGAGTGCGTCATTTCCCCTCACTTTGATTTCGGGTAACTACAGGAGTAAAACAGCCAAAACCATGAAAAAGGGAAGCCGGCACTCCAGACTGAATATAGTCACATCAAAAAAGACTTTAATGAAGAAATAGTGTAAATACATCCAATACATACAGGAGGGGCGGCAGAAGTGCTTATTTGTAGGTAAATGAGCACTAGGCTCAAACTTCCCCACGTGCTTCGTCAATCACTGCAAATACTGTGCCAGCTACATTCTCCTTATATGTCTCTTATCGTATACATTTGATCGCCATTCTGCTAACGCAATGTACAGGTCATTTTTCAGCATTTCTACATTCCCAGAGCAAGCAGCATTGTTTAAAGAATCACTTTAAGAAAATCCTCTTCTACAATGTAAAGAATTGCAGTGATTTTAGTGCAGCCCTGATATGTACACCCCCCCCCCCCCCCCCCCGCACCCCTCTGACAGAGCCAAGACCCATGATTGTGGTCCCATTCCTGCTGTAATAAAGGATGAACGAGATTGTCAACTGTGAAAATATAAAAAGACCGTGGCGAGGGACTCAGGTCTGATGTAACATGAGGAAGAGAAGAGAAAGATAATATAGGTTTAATCTAATCAGTGTATTAATGTGAATGGGAAGAGATACATACACACCATGTACTAGCAGACCAATGCATGCACACTGAAGGAATAACGAGCAGTATTGTGCGTGGTTATAATGGAAAATGATCCAGGAAGACTCTGACATGCCTCATGTATGTGCAATACATTGCAGACATCACATGCATGCACTCTGGATGTGCCCTTTCATTTCCATGAAGCCTTATGACTGCCATGGGATAGGAGGGTGGGAAGCCCATACTAAGAGAATCCTGCCCTGCAGGAATACAAAATGCAACAAACACACAATGTTAATAATGGAAATGTGCAAAAAAAAGTGAATGGCTCCAAAAATGAATTAGATATAGGGCAATGTGGGAAGAGGGCATAGTAAAAAAAAAAAGTACAGTCCTCCCAGTCGACAAACATGATTTTTTTTTTATATATTTTTTTAAATGTATTGTTATTTTTATTTTATTGCATTTTATATATTTCTATTATCTTCTGTACTTATTATATTAGTTTTTATATTTTATGTAAACAAAGTATATTTTCTCTTAAGTATTATGGATGTATATTATTTCCCCCATATTGTAATCTATATTCAACATTTTTTTTTTAATCATTTCTGTAACTTATGTCTTTTAAAACTCAATAAAAAATGATTTGAAGAAAAATGAATTAGGTAAGTGCTGCATCGTGTAAGGATAATTCCACTAATGATTCATTATTTCCTTTGGTCTTTCTAACTCCTACAAACTGCATCCAAAGTGTGAGTTACTGTTGTGACTATAGGAACATCTCTGCCCATCTCCTCAAGCCATTGTGCTTGTGTTCCATCCCTACACAGAGCTGGCTGAAATCACTCCCTGTGCATTCCAATAACCTGCAACAGAGAGAGGCTGATTCCACATTGATCACTAACGACAGCACTTTCTCGGGAGGAGATCACTGAAAATTGCAGAGTGATCCTTAGGTCACTGAATTTAGAGTGCCCTGATCAAGTTATTTTTAATGTAAAAAATCCAAATTATATATAACAAGAAGAGAATAAAGCATTGTTCGTAGGTGTTAACACCACCACATCAGTGAAGTGAAGTATTATTTTACCAGGAGATTTATGCTAAGCATTGCGTACTTAGTTACTTTTTTTTTTTTTAGTAAATAATCTTGTTTGCCGGAGCAATTTAAAAACAACAAACCGCTGTCTACTGAATATACGTTTAAATAGAATGAAGAGCTAATCGGAGCAGCAAATTAATAGTGCGTGTGTACTGAAAGCTCAGGGAAACTAATATAAATCAAAGAGGAACAAATAATAACAATCCTCATTTTCTGTGCTGGCTCTCCTTATTAAACCAGTCTTTACATTAGAACATTCCCTAATCGTGCGGCTCAGTACCGAGACTTACTGGGTGCCAGTCCTGAACTGGAGAGATTATCATCTGCTGCTGTGCCTGTGAGGCTGCCACTTCAAATAGTACCACCACCACCCCCCCTTCGCGGCCTTATCAGCGCTTAACAATATCAGAGCTTCTGTTTAAAAACAAGACAGAAAGTGACGACATACAGAGCCTGCCAGAAACCTTACAGTCAGCCGTCACCTGAAAGAACACAGGGGGCGCGGACTGTATAACGGGTCAGAAAACCTGCACCTTATTTAATACAGATACTGCAGTGAGTTCTGTGTAATTGAAAGATGGCATCAAGTGTAGACATTTTACATAGAAATGCTTTAATTAAACAATACTCACAAAGTACTTTGTTGAGCCCTTTTTGCTCTGCATAGCTCTTTCTTTTGTTCGGAATCTTGGGCCAGATGAAGGAAGATCTGACCCAACATATCTGCCCCCTAAGAGAGCCACGCAGAGCAAAAGTGGCTTTGTTTGCATCTTGTCCCGTCAGTCTCTGCATTAATGGAAAACCCCAGCCCTTTATACAGACAAACAGCATATATATTCCAGTGAGGCAAGACAAATAACCAGCAGTGATCGGAGGATAGTGTTTGGACACTTGTGGACCCTTGCTCCTATCACCCCAGTTCATTTATGGGTCATAGGTCAGATCTCTGAGGATATCCTTTTTTTAGGAAGGACGCAGGACCTAAATAAAGTGTTTGCTTTTAATGCAATGTCAGAATATCTGCAGTGAGCGAGAGGCGATAGAAGTGTGAATTGTGACTTTAAATCCAAGTGAAGCGCCATTAATAAGATGGATGATTACTGCACGTTGGGAATCTGTTCCCTGGCTGCAGTTCTGCTTCACAGTAGTAAAGAGAGGCCATTTTTAAAGAGTGTAATAAACAGGGCCCGTTATATTGTGTATCAGCGAACTCAGGTCCAGGCACAATGAAGAGTGAATCATGATCTGATTGTGCTTTGTTTTATTCAATTGAAAGAGCATCATGGCCCAGCCCGGCCTCGTTACTCAGATCAGCCTCCTTTATCATTTCAATGAGCTTCTAAATCAAACTGGGAAGGTGCCTCAGGCGGAGATCATTTATAGCAAACTGGGATCAGACCAGAGACTGGGTGACCCTTCTCTCTCCTGGTCACCTATGCATGGGGGTGAACCTTCCTTTCACCCAGGCTCACTTTGTCACAAGGTGGATTTAAGGTATAGGTACCTCAAACATGGGGGGGGGGGGGGGGGGGGGGACAAATAAATATTAATGAAAACCTTTCCACCATTCACATAAAAAAATGACAATGTGTACATTTACAGGTACCCCATCACCTACACACCTGGGTCATGAAAGAGGGAATAACTGAGATTTTGGCCTCAAATTTACAATTCCCAAATCATGAACAAAGCTGATGTTTATATTCTGAAAGCAGAGGATAAAAAATGATCAACAATTAATAATCTATCCATTATGTTAGCAGAATTGTAACACATGAGTAAATTAAGAGAAACATAAGTCTCCTTTTTTATGATTGTATCCAAACTGCACATTTACTGAGAGCAGGGTATTTGCATATCACCTTAAGATAGTGAAGTTGAAAACACTTGCAAGGAAAAGTATGTATTAACTCCTTCACGAAAATGCCCGTACATGTACAGGCTGCCTTTAAGACAAGCACACGTGTGTTGCTTTCCTGACCTGTCTATGAGGACCCCTGCGAAAATCCCATGCTTTTGGATGGAGACAGGTTTGGAACACCCATAAAAGGGTCTGTCTTAGCCTGCAGAAGCTGAGACAGACTGTGTCAGCCCTTGTAGAGAGGATTTTGATAAGTCTAAGGGTTTAACACAATCCATTGCCATCCTCCCACAAATTTGGGGGGATAGATAGAATTTGATCCTGGCTAGTCTGGTAGACCATCAACAACTATTGTTTTTTTATTTAATGATGTTCTCACTTTGAAAATCACATTGATCATGTGCAATAAATACAATAAGTGACAGTGTTATGTGAACATGGATTGTCAAAATCCTCCCTCTCTCACTGATACCCTTTGATCTTGTGTCAGAGAGAGAGAGGGGACTGACATATGCTGTGTCCCAGAGGAAACAAACATTTGCCATTGTATACGTTTTGTATGGGTTTCTCAAAACATGGTCTCTAAAGAAAGCAATGTCCTTATTTAAGAAAAAAGTCTGCCCTTTTATTTAGACACACCATCGCTAAAGGTGTAAAATGGTTCTTGTCCCAAATCATAGTAGTCACGGTTTTACCGGCACAGTCCCAACAAGCTAGAGAATGTCCCAGGAATTCACCACCCCGGGACAGAGGATTCTCTCTCCATTACCTTTGTATTGCATGGTCACGGGACGTCATCGCTTGACGTCACGTGACCCATCGCAGGCTGTGAGAGCTGCCGCTCATTGCAGGTCTATGGCTTTGGGTCTAACATGCTTTAGCCTCCAGTCACTGAAGTTGCAGTTTTATTATTTACCCTCACAAGGAGTGGGCTTTCCTCCTTCCAGGACAGTCCCAGAATTGGATTTATCCCCCCTCCCCCTCAGCTCAGTCCCTTGATGGTCTGATCTCCCCTCTGAGCATCCAGTACCAACGTACAGCGAGACGAGCAGTAGTGTGCACCACATCTTATGGACAGATTGTCTGCAGGAGCGCTGGGATATAAAGGGTTAGTGGAGCTCTGGTCAGTATGTCTGTCATTAAGGGGTTAATAGAAGGGCTTATTGCATGCTATTAAATCCTGTACATGATGGGACTTGCTTTGGGCAGTTGTGTAGTGTATGGGGGGGGGGGGGGGGGTATGTTTTGGGGGGGCTTCGGCACTTGGTTTATTTAGTGCAGAATAATGTGGATTTGTTAAAAAAAAAAAAAAAAAAATGCAAACTCTCCAAATAGTAACAAAGTAATTTAGGTTGGAAAAAGTCCATCAAGTTCAACCCTTTTACCTATCATTCCCGCTTTTGATCCAAAAGAAGGCAAAAACTATTTTTAATAACCCTGTATGTCCTGCTTTTCTAAAAAAAAAAAAAACATCCCCGACCATATTTAAATGCATCTCCCCCAAAAGGTGTTTTACTGTGTTTCTCCTTAATAAACCATAAACCCACCTTAGTGCAAAGTAAGTTATGTAAATGTACTGCTGGATCTCCATTAATATAGTGCTTACTGCAGAGATGATTGTACATTGAAGGGGGTGGGGGTTGCATTTGCTTATAACTGACCATCCAAAACCAATGAAAGCCGAAACCAATGAAAAAGGCACCAGCCGCCAATCCCATCAGTCTTGATTAAATAGACCCCGCCGCTGTTATCCCTGATTCCTAGATCAAAGGAAAGCTTTTGGTCTATAAATGTCTCCCCCAAACAAAGACTGACAGCTATTGATAAGAGACACGTGTATGTGTTATCTGTGCTGTTAAACCCTGATACTGTGAGATTAAATCAGACGCTGTTAGGAAGGAGGTTTCAGCCAGTTGTGAGGTGTCTGTCAGGAACGTAGGACCTTTGCATCATAGTAACTGTCTATGTACAAAAGTATTTCCACAAGAAAAAAAAGTCACAGTGAGGAAAAATGATCCCATTTTCTATACATCACAGAGATGCTGAAGGACATAATCATCACCTCTATGTATATATAAATCCCCAAAGTATCCAGCACGATTTCCAGTATACCCACAAAGTGGTGGGAGGATGGATTGTAGACATGTGCCAAGACACCCAAAGATGGCAGCCCCCTGACAGAGCTCTACAGGGCAAAGAGGGTTCAAAAAGGTACATTATTTGTAGTGTTTTATTTAAAAAAAATCTATTGTTAAAATGTCTATACTTTTATATGCACCAAGAAAAGCCTTTAACAGCGGAACTATTGCCGTTCTTAGTAAATAGCCTCCATGATGTATGCAGCAATTTTACAACTGGTTTCAGTGTTTGGGGGGGTGGCAGGGTGTCATGCACACACATTGCTGGTCACATAACACATAGCCGGTTTTGTCTGAGCAGCTCCCCTTGCACTGGTTATGTGAGAAATAAAAGGTGACAGCTGGTTGTCACAAGGATTCCACTGTCAAAACACCAGAGTTAAAGCACAGTGACAAACGTGGGAGTACCTAGGAGTCTTATTAAAACAAACGAGATCCCCAAACGCAGGGAAAGGGATGTAGCCAGCAATATCTTCCACTCCAAGCTTCCAGTTTAAAGCAATGCTTGAACACAGGTGGACCTGTTATTTATTTGTCAGGATCGTGGCTGCAGGGAGAATAAAAACCAAAACATAGAAAGTTTATTTGCATTATGAAGAAGAGAACAGGCCCTGTCATGTGGCTTCAGTAATCTGGGGCAATAAGGAAATGCATGAGCAGCATGTAGCGTTTTACACATCGGCTCACACAGCGACAGGGCCACTATTTGGCGCGGTTTCCACATGTGCGTCTTTTATACCCGTTGTGTCTGCCATCTAATTGCGCTAATTGGCAGATTTAATATCTGACGCGGTCATTCTGTGTCACTGTGATCTGCCCTATCAGCCTCAGCCGAGCACCGCTGGGACAATGCCGCCACAAACCAGTTTACTGGTTACTACGATCTAAAATGCAGTCACTGAATGGAATGTATCCAGCATACGCCGACCCAGAATCCCTTGCAGCGTGGGAGAAACACGTCCTCTGACTCGTCTGATGGGAGTAGACTGGCGGTTACTAATAATAATGCCTCTGCTATCCCCTGAATTTGAAGTGGAGGGGTTTATTTTGGAATGTCTCATTAGCGATTCGTCGGAAGCGGTTTGTAAAACAGTGGGCCTAATTCTCCCCAATTGTACCGCTTCGAATGGTGACAGCCACCGTCAGAGCTTGGTCTCTTTGTTCTTTATACGTAACCCCCAACGCGTTGCAAAGCATGCAGCCGTCCAGTGTGACGGAATAACCCATCAACATTACAGGCCAAGTTCAATGCCTCTGTGCAATGGGCAATGCTCTTTATTTAGGCAAACAAAGGCGCTGTAAGACCAGGGACAGAGATGCAGCGATAGAAATACTGCACTGTGACCGTAGGTCTTATTCCAGCCACACAGCGAGTCTGCATCAGCAGAGCACTAGAAAGCTGCTTCCAAACTTCACACAACCGGTAAAATGAAAGGGATTTGCAGAGTAATGTTCAGATAATTAGACAAGATGTTCGCCGGTCTCTCGCACACATACACGTATCAATCCAATATGAAAAGGCAGCTCTCCGCAGCATACAATCAAAGCCAAACATTAACGGCAGTTCAAACAGGTCACTGACAGAGTGAGACGGCAAACGATGGGAATAAGCAGGAACGGAGAACAAATGCAGCATTAGAAGAATAAAAAAATTCCTCTCCATAAAGGATACAGGGCAGCTAACATCCCCAAAACAAATGCTATTCGACCCGTCATAATAAGGAATACTGAAATAAGCAGAGAAATGCAATCAATTATCAACTTACAACATAAATAAACTTATATTCAAGGGAAAGATTGCAACAAGTGTAGGCCTTTTAAATAGAAATACTTTCATGAAAGAACACATTACGTACATTATAGAGCTCTCCTTGCCCCGCAGAGCAATGTTAGAGGGCAGACATGTTGGTAGAATCTTGGGTCACATGGGTAGAATCTGACCCAAGATTCTAAACAACATGTCCGCCCCCTGCTATACAGAGCAAAGAACTCAATAGTGTACTTTATTTAAAATGCCTGCACTGGATGAAATCGTTCAAGTAAACTTTGCTTTTTATTTTTGCAGGCAGTTGTCTTTTAAGGTGGATCCGTTATTCAATAGAGAAGAGTGGATGACAAGGTCCCCTTCACGTACGCAATCTGTTGATTAAATACACACTGGGCTGAAGGTTGCTTTAACATGTTGAGGGCAGATGTGTGCAGTGTGATGGCACTGATCACCTAGTGCATTCTGGGATTACACGCTGAGCCTTAGTTGTGTTAATACTCTTGCCGACAGTACGCGCACACTATACAGATAGAAAGCAGAAGTGTCATATTAGTATACCTTTACATCTACCCCTTTAATTGCAGCGTCACTTGCATAATGTAAAGTTCAAAAGCCTATACTCTTATGAATGACGCCATTACTCGTTAAAGTCAACCTGAGGACACCGTGGAGGGGATATAACCATATATAAGAAGAGGCAGCTAAATGGGTGGAATAAGATTCATACCATAAACATGTACAGCCTGTCAGTCATCAGATGCTGAAAGCTCCTCACAATGTGTTTCCAACCCATGTCCAGCACGCTGAGACTGTACACCAGCCGGAAAGGGGGCAGGCAGCATCTGGGAGACATGAGTAAGATGGCAGCCAAAGGTGAGCTGCTGAGAGAATGCCTGAAGCAGCAACAGACATAGAGAAAGTACCCTGGCAGGCCAAGACACTGCATGGGATGAACCATCCACAGATGCCAAGGTGGCTGACATTGGGAAATCCTACCAGTGACTGGAGAGGGCTGGACTCAAAGACCATAGCAGCACAAGAGCAAGCACTGAGCACCAGATCCATAGAAGCAGGGAACTACCACACCAGACAGGATCCAAGGTACAGACTGTGCAGAGAGGCCTCTGAGACGGTATAGCACATAGTGGCAGGGTGTAAGATGCTTGCAGGGAAAGCATACATTGAACAACACAACCAAATAGCTAGCATTATGTACAGGAACAGGATCTGCACATCATATGGACTAAACCTTCCCAAGTCGTCCAGATGGGAGATTTCACAGAAACAAGGCTAAGATCCTGTGGGACTTCAAGATCCAGATGGACAATCAACCTGACATCGTGCTACTGGACAAAGACGAGAAGACAGAGATGGTGATAGATGTAGTGGGGCCAAGTTACAGCAACACCAGGAAGCTGGAGAAGTACCAGGGCCTGATGTGGAAAGCCCAAAGTGATCCCAGTAGTGATAGGAGCACTCAGGGATGTGACACCAAAGCTGGGAGAGTGGATCCAACAGATTCCAGGAACCACATCAGATCACTCTGTCCAGAAGAGGGCAGTGCTAGGAACAGCTAAGATACTGCGCGGATCCCTCAAACTCCTAGTCTATAAATGCTGATGTGTTGTAAACAAGGAATGCTCTGGGAACCAGGGAAAACAAGAGACATAGAAGTACATCTCCTGGTAAAATACTTCAGAAATAAATACATGTAAAACACCTAATTTCACCAAAACCTCACTTGCCGTTTCTACGTAGAACATAAAGACGATCTAACAAGAAAATACATTGCTTAAAATGTGTCTTTGCTGAGTGTGGTACAGCATTCATTTCCATACTGAGCCATAATGTGATGTCATAGACAGACCAAGCATTAGCTTGCCTATCTGCTAGCACTGTGTGTGTGTGTGTGATGCGTAGATGACCGAATCTCCCTTAATGGCCCAATAATCAGATTTTGGACATATTTTTATGGAAATAATGAGCTCATCCCCTTGAAGGCCATCGATGGGCCGTTAAGTACTTCTCTCGAGCAGATTGAGCCGATAGAACTTCAAACACTGGTACAAATTTGACAATAGTAACAGAAGCCACAAGAATTAATTGTCTGACTGATTTAGATATCAGCTTAGCGTCAGCAGACAGCAGCCCCCAGGGTAAAATCCTTCTCAGTGTGTTTATGTAATATAACGCAGCCCGCCGGCCGGCGAGCTGCTCGTCTTACTTCCCCTTAAAAGTTGAACGCGTTTAATAAGTTGAACCAACTCCGAGCTGTGTCATCTTCTGATTAGAAGCAAAGAATAAAGACAAATTAAGTTGCCTTGGTGATTCCAGGCCGTTCGGAGGGCTTGATTAGTGCCAGGCCTCTTATCTGACAGAAATGCGATGGCAGCTCGGCAGAGATAGCAGAGCAAAGGCTGGATTATCTGATTGTACAAATACACATCTTTTTCTTCTATCCTCGTGACAGCAAGTGCTCCTTGGATCTATCGGCAAAACATGAAACGCTGGGCTTGGTCACAGTCGGAATCCGCGAAGGTCTCTGCTCTACCCTTTCCTTGCTGGCTCGTCAACGCATTTTACAAATGAACTTGAGGGTCATAAATATGGAAGTACCATTTCCCTAGCTCCCTCGCTCCTAAAAATGACCGGGCTGCCTCCTGCATTGGTCTGTTTGGCTCCTAAAGTGGAGAAGCAGCTGTCATGTCCTGGCAGATATTATATTACATTAATGTTTCTTTATATAGCGCTTGGGACTGAGAATAGAGGAGAACTACATACAATGCTGGACAAACAGAGACAGACTGATACATGAAGTAGAGAACCCTGCTTGCAAAGCTTACAGTCTAGAGAAATTAATATAAAACATTTCACAGAATTTTATCCGGAATCTAAATTTAAAAAGAAAATGTTTTAACTCCATTTTCTGACAGGGCATGGGGAACGTACTCCATACTCTGCATGCGCACACGCTGACGTTTAACCCAATACAGATGCAGAGGCCGGAAGCTAAGTGATCCATCAGTGGCTTTGTGTTAGATAGATGGGGTGCTGCTGTCTGAAGAGTGGGGTAATTAGGCAGATCATCATCTGTCTCAAGACAAATGCAATGGCAAACTAAGAAACAGTGTGACACCTGCTTTGGTGATTACCTCTATCCAAAGTTAGAAGAGGAGGAAACTAGAGAAAGACAAGATATGTAGGGGGCAGCAGTGACATTATTAAACACTAATCAACATACACCAGACAAAAGACCTGCACTGTTACCCCCACTGCAAGGGATGCTGGGTAGGCATATGAAAATAAAGTTAACCATGATTGCCTCTATACCCACTTTACACATCGGGATTTCCCATCACCTTTACTTCTACCGTAACCAGTGTTGTGTGTGCGACAGGTAATATAGGAGGAATATTATTTATAAAGCGCAGTCATGTACTGTAGCGCTGCACGTAATGAGGTTCATACAGCTATGTGGTGTGTGTTTTGCAGACGTTCCAAGTTGCTGGCAGCTGTGTCTGTATGGTGTGAGGAGGGTCCCCACTCCCCCGATCAAAGAGAGCTCTCTCACTGCCTGTGATTCACTGTGACTTGCTCCTGGTAACCCCACAACATTACACACTACAGATGTGAATAGAGCAAAGTGTTACCAGCAGAAACAAAAACAGCACAGAAAAGAAGCAAACAAAGTAGAACACAGACCCTTGGGCTGTACCTTCCCTGCTGCCTTTTATCTAAAGGTCCCATTATCGCTAATAGAGGGAGTGTTGCAGGCAGGCCAGCCGCGGAGAAGCTGAAATCCTACAGGCTGGGCGTGTGACCCGTGCGTTTCATGAAGTAGCATAACCCCTCTTACAGACATACCGCTGCAACTTACTAATTCAAAGTGGAACACGCTGGATCAAAAAAGGGTGAGACAGGCAGCAGCAGGGCAGATGGAAGGAGATATACTTTCCAAAAAGACGCATCACCGGGAAACTGGCAGTCTTTCCCAATTAACTTTAGGCACGGAACCCTCTATTGGGGTTTTTATAACATAAAGGAACCTGTGCATTTTTTTTGTATATAAAGCCCATGTGCACCTACATATAATCTTTGTATATATAGCCCATGTGCACCTACATATAATCTTTGTATATAAAGCCCATGTGCACCTACATATAATCTTTGTATATAAAGCCCATGTGCACCTACATATAATATTTGTATATGAAGCCCATGTGCACCTACATATAATCTTTGTATATGAAGCCCATGTGCACGTACATATAATCTTTGTATATGAAGCCCATGTGCACCTACATATAATCTTTGTATATAAAGCCCATGTGCACCTACATATAATCTTTGTATATGAAGCCCATGTGCACCTACATATAATCTTTGTATATAAAGCTCATGTACACCTACATATAATCTTTGTATATAAAGCCCATGTGCACCTACATATAATCTTTGTATATAAAGCCCATGTGCACCTACATATAATCTTTGTATATATAGCCCATGTGCACCTACATATAATCTTTGTATATAAAGCCCATGTGCACCTACATATAATCTTTGTATATATAGCCCATGTGCACGTACTTATAATCTTTGTATATAAAGCCCATGTGCACCTACATATAATCTTTGTATATAAAGCCCATGTGCACCTACATATAATCTTTGTATATATAGCCCATGTGCACCTACATATAATCTTTGTATGTAAAGCCCATGTGCACCTATATATAATATTTGTATATGAAGCCCATGTGCACCTACATATAATCTTTGTATATAAAGCCCATGTGCACCTACATATAATCTTTGTATATATAGCCCATGAGCACCTACATATAATATTTGTATATGAAGCCCATGTGCACCTACATATAATCTTTGTATATAAAGCCCATGTGCACCTACATATAATCTTTGTATATAAAGCCCATGTGCACCTACATATAATCTTTGTATATATAGCCCATGTGCACCTACATATAATCTTTGTATATAAAGCCCATGAGCACCTACATATAATCTTTGTATATAAAGCCCATGTGTACCTACATATAATATTTGTATATAAAGCCCATGTGCACCTACATATAATCTTTGTATAGGAAGCCCATGTGCACCTACACATAATCTTTGTATATAAAGCCCATGTGCACCTACATATAATCTTTGTATATAAATCCCATGTGCACCTACATATAATCTTTGTATATAAAGCCCATGTGCACCTACATATAATATTTGTATATAAAGCCCATGTGCACCTACATATAATCTTTGTATATAAAGCCCATGTGCACCTACATATAATCTTTGTATATAAAGCCCATGTGCACCTACATATAATCTTTGTATATAAAGCCCATGTGCACCTACATATAATCTTTGTATATAAAGCCCATGTGCACCTACATATAATCTTTGTATATAAAGCCCATGTGCACCTACATATAATCTTTGTATATAAATCCCATGTGCACCTACATATAATCGTTGTATATAAAGCCCATGTGCACCTACATATAATATTTGTATATAAAGCCCATGTGCACCTACATATAATCTTTGTATATAAAGCCCATGTGCACCTACATATAATCTTTGTATATAAAGCCCATGTGCACCTACATATAATCTTTGTATATAAAGCCCATGTGCACCTACATATAATCTTTGTATATGAAGCCCATGTGCACCTACATATAATATTTGTATATAAAGCCCATGTGCACCTACATATAATCTTTGTATATATAGCCCATGTGCACCTACATATAATCTTTGTATATAAAGCTCATGTGCACCTACATATAATCTTTGTATATAAAGTCCATGTGCACCTACATATAATCTTTGTATATAAAGCCCATGTGCACCTACATATAATCTTTGTATATAAAGCCCATGTGTACCTACATATAATCTTTGTATATAAAGCCCATGTGCACCTACATATAATCTTTGTATATGAAGCCCATGTGCACCTACATATAATATTTGTATATAAAGCCCATGTGCACCTACATATAATCTTTGTATATATAGCCCATGTGCACCTACATATAATCTTTGTATACATAGCCCATGTGCACCTACATATAATCTTTGTATATAAAGCCCATGTGCACCTACATATATTCTTTGAATATAAAGCCCATGTGCACCTACATATAATCTTTGTATATAAAGCCCATGAGCACCTACATATAATCTTTGTATATAAAGCCCATGTGCACCTACATATAATCTTTGTATATGAAGCCCATGTGCACCTACATATAATCTTTGTATATAAAGCCCATGTGCACCTACATATAATCTTTGTATATGCAGCCAATGTGCACCTACATATAATCTTTGTATATAAAGCCCATGTGCACCTACATATAATCTTTGTATATAAAGCCCATGTGCACCTATATATAATCTTTGTATAGGAAGCCCATGTGCACCTACATATAATCTTTGTATATAAAGCCCATGTGCACCTACATATAATCTTTGTATATATAGCCCATGTGCACCTACATATAATCTTTGTATATAAAGCCCATGTGCACCTACATATAATCTTTGTATATATAGCCCATGTGCACCTACATATAATCTTTGTATATATAGCCCATGTGCACCTACATATAATCTTTGTATATAAAGCCCATGTGCACCTACATATAATCTTTGTATATAAAGCCCATGTGCACCTACATATAATCTTTGTATATGAAGCCAATGTGCACCTACATATAATCTTTGTATATAAAGCTCATGTGCACCTACATATAATCTTTGTATATATAGCCCATGTGCACCTACATATAATCTTTGTATATAAAGCCCATGTGCACCTACATATAATCTTTGTATATAAAGCCCATGTGCACCTACATATAATCTTTGTATAGGAAGCTCATCTGGAGTAATAAAAAAAACAAATACAATATCTCCTTCCTTGCCGCTCACAAAACCTGGGCAAAACAGAGGAATAATGGACTACCACACTGCACAGTGCGCCTCCTGATAGAGCTATACAGAGCCAAGATTCTAAACGTGTCCGCCTCCTGATAGAGCTATACAGAGCAAAGATTCTAAACAACATGTCTGCTCCCTGATAGAGCTATACAGAGCCAAGATTCTAAACAACATGTCTGCCCCCTGATAGAGCAATACAGAGCTAAGATTCTAAACAACATGTCCGCCTCCTGATAGAGCAATACAGAGCCAAGATTCTAAACAACATGTCCGCCCCCTGATAGAGCTATACAGAGCCAAGATTCTAAACAACATGTCCGACCCCTGATAGATCAATACAGAGCCAAGATTCTAAACAACATGTCTGCCTCCTGATAGAGCTATACAGAGCCAAGATTCTAAACAACATGTCTGCCCCTGATAGAGCTATACAGAGCAAAGATTCTAAACAACATGGCCGCCTCCTGATAAAGCTATACAGAGCAAAGATTCTAAACAACACGTCTGCCTCCTGATAGAGCTATACAGAGCAAAGATTCAAAAAAAAAAAACACCTGCCCCCTGATAGAGCTATACAGAGCAAAGATCCTAAACAACATGTCCGCCTCCTGATAGAGCAATACAGAGCCAAGATTCTAAACAACATGTCCGCCTCCTGATAGAGCTATACAGAGCCAAGATTCTAAACAATGTCTGCCCCTGATAGAGCTATACAGAGCAAAGATTCTAAACAACATGGCCGCCTCCTGATAGAGCTATACAGAGCAAAGATTCTAAACAACACGTCTGCCCCCTGATAGAGCTATACAGAGCAAAGATTCTAAACAACATGTCCGCCTCCTGATAGAGCTATACAGAGCCAAGATTCTAAACAATGTCTGCCCCTGATAGAGCTATACAGAGCAAAGATTCTAAACAACATGGCCGTCTCCTGATAGAGCTATACAGAGCAAAGATTCTAAACAACATGTCCGACCCCTGATAGAGCAATACAGAGCCAAGATTCTAAACAACATGTCCGCCTCCTGATAGAGCTATACAGAGCCAAGATTCTAAACAACATGTCCACCCACTGATAGAGCTATACAGAGCCAAGATTCTAAACAACACGTCTGCCTCCTGATAGAGCTATACAGAGCAAAGATTCAAAAAAAAAAAAAACACCTGCCCCCTGATAGAGCTATACAGAGCAAAGATCCTAAACAACATGTCCGCCTCCTGATAGAGCAATACAGAGCCAAGATTCTAAACAACATGTCCGCCTCCTGATAGAGCTATACAGAGCCAAGATTCTAAACAATGTCTGCCCCTGATAGAGCTATACAGAGCAAAGATTCTAAACAACATGGCCGCCTCCTGATAGAGCTATACAGAGCAAAGATTCTAAACAACACGTCTGCCCCCTGATAGAGCTATACAGAGCAAAGATTCTAAACAACATGTCCGCCCCCTGATAGAGCTATACAGAGCAAAGATTCTAAACAACATGTCTGGCCCTGATAAGATCTATACAGAGCAAAGATTCTAAACAACATGTCTGCCTCCTGATAGAGCTATACAGAGCAAAGATTCTAAACAACATGTCTGCCTCCTGATAGAGCTATACAGAGCAAAGATTCTAAAAAAAAACACCTGCCCCCTGATAGAGCTATACAGAGCAAAGATTCTAAACAACATGCCCACTGCCTGATAGAGCTATACAGAGAAACGATTCTAAACAACACGTCTGCACCCTGATAGAGCTATACAGAGCTAAACATCTTTCCTATATCTCTGGATTAAGGAAATGCAGACAGATCAGCCCCAATACATTATTTTGTGAAAGTATTTCTCTTTGAAACATCTACACTTCCCATTCAACATAATTTTGGTGCGGTAGGGCACATATCTATAAACATTCATAGCATACAGTGTTTATGTTGAAATCTAAACACAAAAACATCATTATCTCACGTGGGAGGCAGAGCTCACAGTAACCGTGCTTGTATCTGCCCCTTTAAAAAGGCTCCTGTGACTTATTTTTTTTTTTTGTTATACACATAGGCGCACTTTAAAGTAGTCAGGGAGGGAGAATATTTGGCATGCCAGCTGTTGTAGACCACAGATGGCTGAGCATCATGAGAAGCGCTCTGCTACAGCTGGCATGCCATAGGTTAGTCATTGGTGCTTCAAGGTATCAGCACTGAGACACTGTACTGGGTATCCTGCAGGAACAACATGTCACCGGCCCTCTCTGACACACTCTGCTGGCTGCTCACAGTACAGTCACTGGCCCTCTCTGACACACTCCGCTGGCTGCTCACAGTACAGTCACTGGCCCTCTCTGACACACTCCGCTGGCTGCTCACAGTACAGTCACTGGCCCTCTCTGACACACTCCGCTGGCTGCTCACAGTACAGTCACTGGCCCTCTCTGACACACTCCGCTGGCTGCTCACAGTACAGTCACTGGCCCTCTCTGACACACTCCGCTGGCTGCTCACAGTACAGTCACTGGCCCTCTCTGACACACACCGCTAGCTGCTCACAGTACAGTCACTGGCCCTCTCTGACACACTCCGCTGGCTGCTCACAGTACAGTCACTGGCCCTCTCTGACACACTCCGCTGGCTGCTCACAGTACAGTCACTGGCCCTCTCTGACACACTCTGCTGGCTGCTCACAGTACAGTCACTGGCCCTCTCTGACACACTCCGCTGGCTGCTCACAGTACAGTCACTGGCCCTCTCTGACACACTCCGCTGGCTGCTCACAGTACAGTCACTGGCCCTCTCTGACACACTCCGCTGGCTGCTCACAGTACAGTCACTGGCCCCCTCTGACACACTCCGCTGGCTGCTCACAGTACAGTCGCTGGGCCTCTCTGACACACACCGCTAGCTGCTCACAGTACAGTCGCTGGGCCTCTCTGACACACTCCGCTGGCTGCTCACAGTACAGTCACTGGCCCTCTCTGACACACTCCGCTGGCTGCTCACAGTACAGTCACTGGCCCTCTCTGACACACTCCGCTGGCTGCTCACAGTACAGTCGCTGGGCCTCTCTGACACACTCCCCGCACCGCTAGCTGCTCACAGTACAGTCACTGGCCCCCTCTGACACACTCCGCTGGCTGCTCACAGTACAGTCGCTGGGCCTCTCTGACACACTCCGCTGGCTGCTCACAGTACAGTCACTGGCCCTCTCTGACACACTCCGCTGGCTGCTCACAGTACAGTCACTGGCCCTCTCTGACACACTCCGCTGGCTGCTCACAGTACAGTCGCTGGGCCTCTCTGACACACTCCGCTGGCTGCTCACAGTACAGTCACTGGCCCTCTCTGACACACTCCGCTGGCTGCTCACAGTACAGTCGCTGGGCCTCTCTGACACACTCCCCGCACCGCTAGCTGCTCACAGTACAAAACACGAGCAGGACAGTTTATTTACTACCCAGAGAAGACACATAGCACAGCAGAATTTTTCACATGCAGCAGAAAAAGCCGAGCATCATAAAACCATCCTCCAACAGCTGTACTCTGGGGAGGCCGGCAGACACGGGGAGAATGAAGTCATGGGGCGGCAGTGATAAACGGGCGCTAGGATTAGCACCTTCCTGGCCAGGCGGAATGCGCTGTTCCGCCTGATGTTTGCTTACACAGGGAGCGAGAGGATCTTTCATCTTTATTACTGCGTTTTATCTTTCATACGATACAGATATTAATGCTGGCAATATAGATATAAAGCACAGAGCGTTCCCAAAATAGAAATCTAACAGCACCAGCACACACTGCAAGGAAATACCAATGCAAAGCCCACTCCTGCCTGTTATGTGGTTAGGTAAGACCATCTTATTAACCCCTATCGCTTGTTTGCACCAATGAGCACAACATGTACAAATAATTGGGGTAAATGTTAAAAAATGATCAGTAAAAAATGTCCGTCATATTAGGATTCCTTTTATCCTGGACTAATGTTCCGAAGCAAACAACTTGCCTATGAATCTTCAGTATGTCCTCTGCTCCCTCTTCTACTCTAGTGCCGACATCTTGTGTAACTCCTCAGAGTCTCTCTGGCTTCCCCCTCTTAGATGTCTGCTGTTGATCTCTAGATTTACACACGCATTCAGTATTACTTCACTGTGATGCTTTCTAATTGTTCACATGTGCATTCTTATTCACAGAGACTTCCTTTTCTCCCATCTTATATAACTGACACACAAATTAAGAGAGATCGGTGGTCGCCAGACCATCTCAGTGAAGAAGCTTCAGAAGCTGGGAAAAAACACGATGGGATATATTTTGAATGAATCACAGAATACTCTAAAGCAGGGAGAATCTGCCTTTCAAACTATTTTTTTTTTTTAAACAATAAAATATGGGTTTTAGTTCCTTTAAAATTAGATTCTGGGGGCACATTGCCATCCTGCAGTAGGCTAACACTGCAGTACTGACAAACTAGGATTTATTCAAAAAATGGCCCAATCACTGTGAAAACCAACAGAACCTATTCAGGTGATAATTTCACTTTTATAACTGTGTCCCAGCATTTCAGCCACAGTACCATGAACAACGGGAGTAGTGGGTGTATCAACATGGAGCACAGGTTCCAAACTGTGAGTGGAACTGGACAATAAGTAAACCCCCTCTAACATGTCAGGTTCCAGCACTGAAGATTTATCGAGCGGATCCATGAACGGACATTCGTAGACGCAGTGCGCGTCAGTGTTTTAGGGTGCCGTATCCTTGTGCCGCCCTTTTGCATGCAGAGGAAACGAGAGAGGCATCAGCAAATTCGGAGATTAAAGTCGACTTTCAAAAAAGCGCAGTAAATTTTGGAGAAATTGCTGGCGTTTGGTCCGATGGAAGAGAATGTGGTTTTATCCCAAATCAATACGGCTAACATAACTCTTTATTATGAAGTGGGCGCAGTCCTCCCTGGCTGGCTTATGCAGAGGGCTGAAACTCTCTCCCCACCCCCCCCCCCCACCACCACCACCACCTCACTCGCACATATAGAACAGATAAAATAAAAGCACAACACATAAATCTGCCCGTGAAGTGCACCGATGGGTACAATGAATTTAGGTACAATAAATCTTTGGTAAGAGTAGAACTTATGCCGTGCTTCCCATTCATAACAGCACCGGGCTGCTTCAAACTAAACCTGAGAAAGCAAAACCGGCTTGTGAAGGACACTGGGGCTGAGTCACCTATACCAATGTATAGGTGAATGTCTTATAATCCAGGGCAGGGCTTGCGGCAATCTGTACAGTAACATGGAGGTTTATTGGGTTAATTGTTACAATGAGGTACAGACCAGATAGTTACTGACTTAATTACGGTATACATTGGGCAGGGACAAACCTGATTAGCTTCTCTTACTAGAAGGATTTAATGCATCGGAAAATCTTCAAAGTCATCCTTTTGGAAACTGCCCTGGAACTGGCCATAAACAGCGATGGCTCCTTTTCTATTCCTCTCCAGACACTTTGCAGTGCAGGAGATTATATACATAACCCACTACGTGCCTACTGATCACCTCACTTTCAGAAACCCTCACCCAGAAATGAGGGCAGAATCAATCCTTACCCAGGTCATCTCAGCGGACTGGACCGAGAGCTACACATGCTCAATGGGCTGCTTTAAGGAATGAAAGGGACAGAGGACCCCTCTCATAATTATTATTATTTTTGTTTTTAACCTTGAAAGAAGCAAGGGTTAAAATAAATATATCCTGCTTGTCTGAAGTAACCCTGATGTGTATCTTACAGACTCTGTCTCTGGAGGCTACCATGCACTGACAGTATCAGGATGTCCACAGCCAATCAGAGCAGGGACTCATCCCGCTTGTCTGATGGGGGTCTGTCTGTGCAGAGAGAGGGGACCACTGCCCTAACAGATCGAGACAGTTGACGAACCAACCGGGCTGCCTGCTTGGAATTATGACCGCACCGGTCAGAGGATAAACTGGTGTGTACGATCAGAGATACCTACCAATGTATCCTCAGACTGAGGGCTATGTATATATTAAAAGCACAAGCCGTGCTTAAAATCTGCACACTGCTACATGGTAACATAACCTCGCTCAATGCATCCATCCTGGGGGTTTGTTTTTTGTAAATGTAAATTGTGGGGCAAAGATCTAAAAGTAGTGCAGTCACCATGGACACCCGGGGAGTGTTCCTGCTGATTAAACCAAAGATGAATATTCTAATTAGTGATTATTATGACAGAGGGGACACTTATAAATCCACCCGGCTCAGGGTTAATTATTGGAGTGTGCGGCTCAGGTCACCAATTCCATGGACCGATTGGAACCCTTCGGTAAAGACCCCCGGGATGTGTTTAATCCTAGAAGCTGCATGTCCCAGTGGGCAGTGCATGGTTCTGTGGCATGCAGTCCATGGTTCTGTGGCATGCAGTGCATGGTCCTGTGGCATGCAGTGCATGGTCCTGTGGCATGCAGTGCATGGTCCTGTGGCATGCAGTGCATGGTCCTGTGGCATGCAGTGCATGGTTCTGTGGCACGCAGTCCTGGCTGAATGTAAAGTGGATGAAATGATTGAGGACAAGTCTCCGTCTGCAACCAATGCAATAACAAGTAATTATGACAGATGAGGATGCCGGGGGTTTACACATAGTGAGCTGATGTATCATGGTCTCATGCTGCGTATTGGGAATATTTTACAGCACTTGATTCTCATACATATTGTGTGGCTTAGCCTGTCCTGTTTGGGCTACACAAGTAAATACAGGAAGGGAATTCAATCAGTACGGCTGGAAGCATCAGGAAGCGGTACCAATGGCTTTCTCTATACACAGGTTAAACCCTGCTGCTCCTTACGTGGCGGAGTCCTGTGGGGAGCTCTGTGGTTTTGATGAGAGCATTGTACGATCACCCCTCTCCTCTCTCAGCCTTGCTGCAAGGTCAGACGAGGATGAGTGAGCACATGGCCAAAGTGCAGAGGACAATCATCCCCTGGAGAGAGAGGCCTGCACCATTATAAGGCACTGCAGCGATTGAGGTTTGCTCTGTAATGTCCATTATTCGGTCTAACCTGGTGAGAGGAACAGGTAGAACCATCCGCTCATATGAAAGACATGATTATAGCCCAGGTGACCAGTGACAAGATTTACATGTGCTTTGTCTTTAGATGGTTCCCTAATCTGCGGACCATTTGGCCCACATCCTAGAAACATAGAAACAGAATGTGTTGGCAGATAAGAACCATTAGGGCCATCTAGTCTGCCCAGTTATCTAAATACTTTTATTAGTCCCCAGTTACCTATCTTATGTCTAGGATAACATTATACCTATCCCACGCATGCTTAAACTCCTTCACTGTATTAACCTCTACCACTTCTACTGGAAGACTATTCCATACATCCACTACCCTCTCAGTAAAGTAATATTTTCATTAGTCCCTGACCTTATCTTATATCTAGGATAGCCGTATACCTATCCCACGCATGCTTAAACACCTTCACTGTATTAACTTCTACCACTTCTGCTGGAAGACTATTTCATGCATCAACTACCCTCTCAGTACCTATCCCACGCATGCTTAAACTCCTGCACTGTGTTTACCTCTACCACTTCTACTGGAAGACTATTCCATACAACCACTACCTTCTCAGTAAAGTAATCCTTTCATTAGTCTCTGGCCTTATCTTATATCTAGGATAGCCTTATACCTATCCCATGCATGCTTAAACTCCTTCACTGTATTAACCTCTACCACTTCTACTGGAAGACTATTCCATGCATCCACTACCCTCTCAGTAAAGTAATACTTTCATTAGTCCCTGGCCTTATCTTATATCTAGGATAGCCTTATACCTATCCCTCGCATGCTTAAACTCCTTCACTGTATTAACCTCTACCACTTCTACTGGAAGACTATTCCATGCATCCACTACCCTCTCAGTAAAGTAATACTTTCATTAGTCCCTGACATTATCTTATATCTAGGATAGCCTTGTGCCTATCCCATGCATGCTTAAACTCCTTCACTGTATTAACCTCTACCACTTCTACTGGAAGACTATCCCATACATCCACTACCCTCTCAGTAAAGTAATACTTTCATTAGTCCCTGGCCTTATCTTATATCTAGGATAGCCTTATACCTATCCCATGCATGCTTAAACTCCTTCACTGTATTAACCTCTACCACTTCTGCTGGCAGGCTATTCCATACATCCACTACCCTCTCAGTAAAGTAATACTTCCTGATATTACTTTTAAATCGTTGCCCCTCTAATTTAAGACTATGTCCTCTAGTTGTGGTAGTTTTTCTTCATTTAAATATACTCTCTTCCTCTACTGTGTTGATTCCCTTTATGAATATAAATGTTCCTATCATATCCCTGTTACATCTTTCCTCCAAGCTATACATGTTACCCCAGTATAAGAGCCACAGCTAGAGGACAGAGAATGAAAATGTACACAAAACAAAGGTTCCTCAATTAACTCAAATAAAAATATAACAAGGACTAGGACAAAAGCACAATCTGAATGTATAGGGTGGAAAACGGCTGTGTATGTAACTGGTATAGTAGTAGATACCTGGAATAACCTCCCAGTTAAACCTGACATTGAAAAAGGAATTCTACAATCCCTGAGATGTGCATACGGCTATATTGAAGAGAAAAAGAAAAAATCTGAACTTTTTTTTACAGGAAGATTAGATGGGCCAATTGTCATCTCCCAGCACTAATCCTGTACCCCCTGTATAGAGCACACTGGATACAGGGGCACTGGCTAAGGATGTTCAACTTTCCATTAGTAAATGCAATTAAGTAAAAGTTTTGGTTTGAAACATTCACGTGTATTATCTGCTATATGTATCAGACGGGTCACCTTCTGTTCCGGTGTGTCTAAATCTGTTGTTTGTTTGTCTGTTGTGCAGCTCTGTGGAATAAAACAAATAAATAATAAGTGCAGGGAAAGCCGGGGAGACATTTGGAGCAGCTCCTCAGAGACATCATCATTTCTGGAGATTTTAAAAGAGAGCCACTTGGTTTGTTTCCTTCGCTCCAGGGATACAATTTTGGAAACCTCTTTGGGTAATTTTATCATATAATCTGCACCTCGTAGGAAACTTACTAATGTAGAATGATAGGTTTCTTTTTTTGGTGGGGAGGGGGGCTCTACAACATTACGGCAGCCAATAAAAAAAGAGCCAAACCGTGATATTTAACAGAATAAGTAACTGTAGAGAACATATATACTTTTTGTTGAACTTTGTGCATGTGACGGTGTACTCCCACATGATGCATCAAAGCAATCAGAACAATCCAGCCCTCATTGTAAATCTAGAGGTTTTATGGCAAGAGTGTGACATTCCCCTGCGTGTTCACATTATATTTTCACAGATATTCCACTCTGGTCTAATTATGGTTAAGGTGAGTAAGAGCATGTGTAAACTCTCACACTGGTTGTATTAGTAGCTATACTCCTGAATCAGTCAACCATGAAATGTATCTTAATACAGGTCACAAATGATCAGCATTAACATTCAGTGCTATCTGACAAGGTGCAGATTTGAAGACATTTTCAAATTTTTTTTTGCATAATTAGAGATTTCTAATTATTGAGGGTTTTTGCATAATTCCAGATACAATACAAATTAGCATACTGCACCCCTGGACCTATCTAGTGACACGCACGTGCATGCTGTACTCTAACGAGAGGATGAGGACTGTCGATGCACATCTTGTGAAATGATAAGACCCCCAAAACAAAAACCTGCAAAGCGTAAACCATCAGGATACATATTGCAAGAACGTAAGAAAATACAGAAATAATGCAGATGATCTTGCAGCTTGTGCTGCATCCGGGCTGAAGGTAAAGCTTGTAAATGACAGCACTGGCTCTGGAATATAAGATTACACAGAAAGGGGCTAGATGTGTGCGTGGAAGAGAACATGCTATGTGATGTGCTTTGGCAGATCGTAGCAGCAAGGGTAACACATGATTCACAGCGACACTATGAGTGTTCAACCAAACACATGTCACAAACGAGACGAATCCATGATATACACACAGAATCACCCATAGCCGCATATGGCATACACGTTACATAATCCCAGCACCCGGGCCAATAACTTCCCACAGCAAATAAACCAGAAGCTGCTACAACGGTGCAGTGCTGGTTAGCAGGTCCAGAGCTAGACATCAAAAAATGATATTTATGTCCACAAGAAAGCAGCTACACAATAACACACCAGACAGAGAGCAGAAATAACCAAATGTATTCATAAATAAAAACTTTAGAATCTTTGCTCTGTATAGCTCTATCAGGGAGTGGACATGTTGTTTAGAATCGTTGCTCTGTATAGCTCTATCAGGGAGTGGACATGTTGTTTAGATTCTTTGCTCTGTATAGCTCTATCAGGGAGTGGACATGGTGTTTAGAATCTTTGCTCCCTATAGCTCTATCAGGGGGTGGACATGTTGTTTAGAATCTTTGCTCTGTATAGCTCTATCAGTGGGTGGACATGTTGTTTAGAATCTTTGCTCTGTATAGCTCTATCAGTGGGTGGACATGTTTAGAATATTTGCTCTGTATAGCTCTATCAGGGGGCGGACATGTTGTTTAGAATCTTTGCTCCCTATAGCTCTATCAGGGGGTGGACATGTTGTTTAGAATCTTTGCTCTGTATAGCTCTATCAGGGGGTGGACATGTTGTTTAGAATCTTTGCTCTGTATAGCTCTATCAGGGGGAGGACATGTTGTTTAGAATCTTTGCTCTGTATAGCTCTATCAGTGGGTGGACATGTTGTTTAGAATCTTTGCTCTGTATAGCTCTATCAGGGGGCAGACATGTTGTTTAGAATCTTTGCTCTGTATAGCTCTATCAGTGGGTGGACATGTTGTTTAGAATCTTTGCACTGTATAGCTCTTTCAGTGGGTGGACATGTTGTTTAGAATCTTGAGTTAGATGAAGGAAGCCCTGACCCAAGATGACCACAAGCAGACAGAGCTCAACATGTATATTCTTTCATTAAAGGATTTCTATTTATAATGCCTACACTACTTGATGTAATCTTTCAATTGAAAACAGCTTATTATTTTTTTTTTAAACTTGGTGGCATCCGCGAGAAGGAGTACACAGCAGATAGACTGGTTTCCTGGGCTGCAGTTTTCAGGCTCCCCCTCTAAGAAAGATCTGTCGTTAGTCATTACTGTGGAATTAGCAGCTCTCTTTCGATCTTGGTTGTTTCAAGTGCTTTGAATGCATGGGGTGTGGTTTCAGCCAGTGACCTGAGACTAAGCGTTTAGGTGTAGTGTTTTAGTTTAGTTATTTTTCTATTCTAGATCAAGCACTTATCCAACAGTACTTTTTTGGGGGACAGGGTAGGCGAGGACTGACCCTTTAAAAGCACCCTGTGAGGTTTCTGGGTAGCTCCAGGTGGTCTAAGCCATGGAGGTGAGATCCAAGCAAAGTGTGACACTATTAGCGGCCCTCGGCAGAGATCCGTTACAGAATAATAATGCATTGATTAATACCGTTTAATGAGACAAGGTATCCATTTTACTGGTACATCAAAACCATCTTCATTATAGTCTCTCCAGCATTAAAGCCCCGGATAATAAAGGCTGGTCAGAGAATTAAAATGGAAAAACTGGCACGCATATTCACTCATTAAACCGGAGAAATGTGACAAGCGTCCCGGTGAAAGGACTATTATTAATGTGACAAAATGTGCTCAATGCAAACCTTTTAGTCTAATGGCAATCCTTAATTAAAGGGATAATGGTAGATTCCGCCATTACGTTTTCTCTCAATGTCATTTAGTATTATATGGATAGTTTTGCATACGCTGACAGACAGGAGCGTTATCCCATGTGGGGTACAATGAATTGGCAAATTAAATAAATAAATAAATCCAGGTGTCTGGTGCTGGGCAGGCTGCGGCTGTATGCTCCATGCCCATGTCCAAATGAAAGATATGAGCATTTACATGTGGAAAGGATTCCATGAAACAATATAAAGTACCGTATCCTCTTAGCTCTGTGTAGCTTTATCAGGGGCGGACATGTTGTTCAGAATCTTTGGATTATCGTCAATCTTCTGAGTCAAATTTCTAAACAGCCTGATAGAGCTATACACAACAAAGATTCTAAACAACATGTCCACCCCAATAGAGCTATACACAACAAAGATTCTAAACAACATGTGTACCCCAATAGAGCTATACACAACAAAGATTCTAACCAACATGTCCACCCCTGATAGAGCTATACAGAGCAAAGATTCTAAACAACATGTGTACCCCAATAGAGCTATACACAACAAAGATTCTAAACAACATGTGTACCCCAATAGAGCTATACACAACTAAGATTCTAAACAACATGTCCACCCCTGATAGAGCTATACACAACAAAGATCCTAAACAGCATGTCCACCCCTGATAGAGCTATACACAACTAAGATTCTAAACAACATGTCCACCCCCTGATTGAGTTATATGGAACAAAGATTCTAAACAACATGTCTGCCCCTGATAGAGCTATACAGAGCAAAGATTCAAAACAACATGTCCACCCCCTGATAGAGCTATACACAACTAAGATTCTAAACAACATGTCCACCCCCTGATTGAGTTATATGGAACAAAGATTCTAAACAACATGTCTGCCCATGATAAAGATAAAAAGAGCAAAGATTCTAACCAACATGTCCATCCCTGATAAAACTAAACCGAGCAAAGATTCTAAACAGCATGTCCACCCCTGATAGAGCTATACACAACAAAGATTCTAAACAGCATGTATGCCCCTGATAAAGATAAACAGAGCAAAGATTCTAACCAACATGTCCGCCTCTGATAAAACTAACAATGTCTGCCCCCTGATAGGGGGGGGGGGGGGGCGACCTACAGGTGGGAGAGGGGTGCTGGTACAGAATATGTATAAAACCCCTGATCACCGGCATCCAGTGCATGTTTGTCTCTCAAGCTATTTCCCTTTCTTGTGAAATCTCTTTGGTCCCTTGCACTCTGTCTCTTGCTTGCTGATTCGCGTTGATCTTACGGCTTTTTTAACTTTGGCTCCCCCCTGGATTACCTCTCCTGAACCCGGTCTGTCTCCCTGGACCCCTTCCTCTTACCTTGCTTTTGTCTTTTGAAATGATATATTTTTAGTGGTGTGTCACCTCTCCCTTTGTTCTGCCCGTTTGGAGCATCTCCCATACCCCTACCTGACAGTCCAAAGCGTACAATCGCCATCATACGTTCCAAACGTGCATTTCCCTTTTTCTTTTATTCGTACTTCCCGAGCCTTTTGTGCTTGCAAACCTTTTAAATCCACAATAATTGATGTGTTTAACATTGCTTTACCAAGTAACAGACAAGCAGAGGTCAAGCAAGCAAATGGGAGGTAACACTCAGACTCTCTACATCTAGCCTTTGTGAGTAATAAGCCACCAAGCCATGTGGGGGGGAGCGACATATAAAGTGTTCTGGAACACGCGAGGGCCATTGTTCTGACCTCCCGCGGTGACAGTCGGCGCAGGTCGGATGAGGACACTTTGGAAGTTGTTATAACAAAAGCCTTGCGGAAGGTATGTGATGTCTTTATATTATGGCTTGATTCGGGATTCGTTCCACCCCCCCCTTAAAAAAATAATAAAAAACGTTTATATTAAGAACGAATTCAACGCCAATTATAATGATAATTTAGAAGGAGCGAAGCGGTAATGTGATTTCCTGCTTCCTGTCAGCGATGTGTCCTACTGGAATAAAACAACGTACTGAACTTTCATTAATCAGGGCAATAAATAAAAGGAATAGGCTGCTATGAAAACAGATCTGCCGCTGTTAAATCTTCAAGAACAGAACAGTATGTTTCCCATTTACGGTTAAACAGGAGCGGCTACAGAACTAAAAGACAGCTTCACGTCACTGGACAGCCATCAGCAAAACATGCACTTACATTACAGTATAGATTGTTATTACGTGTATGTTTGCACTGTGTATCAGGAGGCGGACATGTTGTTTAGAATCTTGGGTCAGATGAAGAACGATCTGACCTTCTTTCACAAGATTCTAAACAACATGTCCGCCTCCTGATAAAGATACATAACTAAGAGGAATTTTTTATTTGCCATTCTTATTTTCAGTGCCTTAAATCTTGTAGGGCGGCATAGAACGTCATGAGGCTACCAGCTCCTTGCGGCTACCTGCGATGAGCTGTGTGTGGATCCCACTGCAGGGACTTGAAGCGGGGTCCCCACTGTCAGGTGAGGCCCCTTTTGGCCTCAGTCTGACACAGAAAATGTAGCGGACGCTCAAAGTTTGCACTGGCTACATTTTATTAAACAAGCTGCAGGACAACATGGAGGGTCCTGACTAATACAGCTGATCACAGCTCCCCCGGACCTCCAGCGGGATCCACAGTATCAGTGTCGGACACTCAAATCAGCGCCGGCTACATTATAGGAATCTCTGTGTGCCTGAACTTCTGTGTTTGGACATGACTCCGTGGCATCACATGTGATGTAGCAAAGTATCTCAGTATTGCAGGATGTAGGCGGGGTCCCACAGGGTCTCTGCTTGTATGTTGCTGAAAGATGCCGGTCAAGGACCAAAGCACCATAACATAACGTAAACATAACTTCATTATTTGCAGACAGTTGTCCCGCCCTTTATTCTTCCCTATACACTTCCTGCCATACAGCTGTACACAATATACATGTACATGGGCAGCACTTTCACCATTATAAACAAAATAGTGAGTACACTGAATGTGCAGCAGCATTGCTGTGATAATAGATCCCTAAGAGGAGTAGTACACGAAAAAGTGTGCACACGTATGACATTACGAGTGCTCATATGTCTACAGTAGATCATTGACTAACTCGGATCAACATTCCTGGAATACACATGTCCTGCACATGAGCTGCAAAACATACAAAGAAAGACATATATTTCCTTAAGAAATAATCCAAACACACACTTACATACATATATATAATATTTGTATAAGTCATATATATAGTCTCACTCTCTCACATTCTTTTTAACATTTGCCACAACTGGCTAATTTTCTACACAAGGGCAAACATTTAACATATCAGTCGTCCAAGCGTGCGGTAATTTAAGACAGGTGCATTTTAAGCAAGGCCCCCCAAATATGATCACTGACTAATTCCCCGCTCCACTTCTGATAGACAAGGGGACGTACAATGAGGCCTAATCCTAGTGGTTTAGAAGCTGGCGCAACTTGTATCAACCTGCTACTTCCAGGCGACTTCTATTGCGTTACGGGGATAACATGCCACAGCAGTGATCAGGCCAAGAAAGGGTCTTACCAAGGAAAACAGCAGCTCTAATAAGTAACTAGCGCCCAACGAAAAGTGGGGCCAAGCAATGTATCTCCTAAAAAACACACATAAAGTGTAATAGTTACTGCTGTTGCTATATCTCTCCAAGCCCCGCCTTATGGGAATGTCACTGAATTTAGAAGCCCCGCCCATCTCTCCAAGCCCCGCCTTATGGGAATGTCACTGAATTTAGAAGCCCCGCTCAATTTATTTTCTATGTAAAACTACAGGAGAACTGGAAATTGTTTTAACGTAAAAATAAGTGCATTTCAGATTTAATCAACACATGTACAATATAAACGGGAAAATAAACTAGGTGGAACGCTCGGTCTGTTTAAAAGATACAGCCAGGCTTTTGACCCTAAAATCCAATAACATGGTGCTCACCTAGAGGCTGATATCCTTGTGCTGAGGGTCCACCGAAAGGGTTTCTACTTCCAAATCCACTTCCATCAACAGAGCCATACGACATTTTCAGAAACACAATTTCCAGGCCGATACCGGAGAACTGGGTGGAAAAAACGAAATAAATAGGCAGTGTTTTTAAAAAGTGGATTTTGTCTTTTATTAAAAGTACATAATGTAACAGGTGGAATGTTACATTGAAAGCCACAGAATGAATCACGAGTATTCGTTTGCAATATGTAATAAAACTATTATTGGTGTGATTACAAAGAACACGGCATTCTCTGGAAGTCATTATACAGGGGAAATTGAAAGAACAGGCCTGATAAGAATTACGCTGCTCTAATCTGAGAAGGACCCTCACTTAGTCACGCTAATATCAAACTATAATGAAAAGCTGTCATTTGCGGCACAAAGAAACTACAGGTAAGTAATAAGGCGCTTTGTAATAAAGACTGCACAATGAAGACGGAGGGGACTGGCATCCAAATGGATCAATACGGTGAACATGTGAATGAGTTAATCAGGGGGGATTGTCTAAGGAGGTCAGATGGAGGAGTAGATAACTGGAATTATCTTCTAGATAAAGTAAAAGACACACATGGCCTGGGATGTGCAATAACTAACAGGAGGACCAGATGGGCTGCTTTGTCCTTATCGGGCCGCTACAATCGACGCATTTATAAAGCAGCTACTTACAGAACCAATAAACCCTCCTTACCTTAAAGCCCAGGGAGCACCATGTGATATATTCATTTGGCCAGACATACACCAATACAATACAATACACCACACAGACAAAACCCACAAACTTAATCCGAGAAATAGACGTAGAACTGCTCCAGTTGGGTAGTATTCAAAATAATAAATAATAACTTTTCCTTCTTGTATATTTTAAAAGTGGGATCATACCCGTCGCGTTTCACCCACCTATATAACGCAATTGTAATTTCCTAGGTGAATCGCACAAAGACTTTGAGGCTCACTGAGTTGTAGCTCTGTAGGAACTTGGTGTGACATAGGCAGACCTTTGGTCCCTCTGTAAGTAATGTATTTGAAGAGATTAAACTCATTAACAAATATTTAGTGTTCGGATCCATCAGTAGTGGAGTATGATGATGCCGTGGTGAGCTATTAATTTTGAATGTTTAATCCATTTTAAAGTGACATTTCCCTTATAAAATAGCATGCCCTTGCTCCAAGTAAACCCAACGCATTTCTATAGAGGTACACACGGGTTTACCGAGCTCGGGTGTTTGGGGTCTGAACTGATCCCTTTGAATTGGGGTTGTTTTCAAAGGGGATCAACAAAAGGGGGCCTATTTAAGGTCCTCTCTGCTGATACCATGTAAAAATAACAGGACTGGGGGCTGCCTGACTCCCAGGGAATGTACTCAATACGATTAGGATTCCACAGACATATTAGGCTCTGGTAAATGTGAGTCCATTTCTATGGGGTTATATTTCTTTATTTCGAGCAACACACAATTGTTTTCTATGTCTTTCACGCATTGCTTTATATATATATACACACACACACACACACGAAGATATTATTCTCTAGCCCACCAAGCCAAACATGCCCCCCCCCCAAAAAAAAATAATAATAATAATAATATAAATTACTTTGTGTACATGTGCATTTGACTAAGGGTAACAGGAGTTGTAGTCCAATAGGAGGTGGCAGGAGCCCATGTTGACCAGTCCGGAGCCAGCTTCTGCTTCAATTAATTGGATATATATATATAGTTTTTCTGGGTCCAATGGAAGCTGGAGAATGAAACCCTATGATTTACATTCCTGGCTGCACTTTCCTGTAAAGACCATGGCTTCTGTAACCTTTCCAGCAACATCTGCCGCAGCAGAGACAGGACCAGAGTGTATTGAATGCAGCTTTTTACCTGCAGGCTGGTTGCTTCTTCCTTTTATGTTGGAATCAAAATTAAGACCGGCTTGGGAAGACTTTTACGGAGTGGATAAGGCGCTGGTGATTTACAAGCACCGAAACATCACACCTACGGCAAAAATTAAAATAGTGTATATTACATTAAAACATGCTGGGGAATGCTGACGGCTTAGCTATGAGCACAGGAAGGAGCCAGAAGGTGCTTTCTGTACGTGTAAAATCTATTATTATGTAGTGAACTTGCAGTAATACTCAGTTTAAAAGCCGGAGCTGCTGTCAGGAAACGCTGGATGTCACTGCTAATTAGAACCATTGCACAGAGCACTTACAGACGCTGCGCACGTAGCGCTACTAGGCAGACGCCATTTTACCGGAAGACCAATGTGCAGATAAGGTGCCAACCCTAGGTTTAGGATATAGGGACGTAGACTTCTCGAGATTTATAAAAGTGGCGTCTGCAGGAATTACGCCAAATATTGGCGCAATTTGTGTGAACCAATTCAGAACGATGACTACGAGCGAAAGTTTGAAATCGTCGCTGCTTGTGGCGCTCCCAAACATATGTGCCGATAGCTCCACTGAGACCACATTGTTTTCTTTCAAAAAAAAAAAAAAATTGTGTTGAAAATCTCCTGCACGCCATGGGTTTCAAAAGCCAGATTTCAGGAACAAAGAATGCGTTGGGATGTGTATTTAAAAAAGTGCAATCGCCATTTTTAATATAATCCGTTTAATAGTGGATTTCGTTTTCCATAAACTGTGTAGGAAACCAATACTTTACAGTATGTTTTACTATCTTTACTGCAAGATTATTATTTTGCAATACATGTCTGTCACTCCAAGAAAAGAAAAAGATTAAAAAGATATTAAAACTGGACAAAATTATCAAATAAAGACAGATACTGCAACAAAAACCAAACAGCTTACTGATGATAAAAGGTGGCTGATTTTCTTGATACAGAATTTTGGTAGTGATCAATACATTCAACTTTTTAATTAAATATTTAACATTGCCAAACTAATAGTCTTACGTGAATAGGGTTAAACCCTGAAAATAAAATAAAACATGTTATCTCCATCAGTGGGCTGACATGTTTAGAATCTTGGGTCAGATCCTCAGTCACCTGGGGTCACATGATGGGAGATTTGACCCAACATTCTAAATAACATGTCTGCCTCCAGATAGAGCTATCCACCACAAAACGTGCTCTTTAAGCTACTTTGCTTTATTTCATTTAAAATATATATATATATATATATATATATATATATATATATATATATATATATATATATATATATATATATATATATATATATATTTAAAACATCTACACTTGAGGCACAATTAAATTAAACATAAGTTATTTGTTTGGGGTTTTTTTGTTTGTTTTTTCGTTTTATTTCAATTTATAAATTCAAAGACATAAAATATACATAGATATTTTATCTACGAGATAAATTATTACATTAATGATAAGAAGATGTTGATGTTATTATAAAAAAGTTATTTGTTTGTTAAATGTTGTCCTTTCAATAAGAAACATAGAAGGTAAAAGAGTACCAACAAGGTACTGGGGAGCTTTCCAGAGTGTTCGTAGAATCTTCTGTACCTATATTAAGTCTGCAATCAATACACAATTAAAGCAGAATTAAGAAATATTCTGCTCAAACACTGGTACTGCTGGCTACAGCGAGAGAATAAAATAATTAGCGCTTAGTGACTCATTGCGGAGTCTTACTCCTCAAACCTGTAATCTTCCTACTTAATCACTGTGCTACCAGTAATGACATCCAAAGAAAAGTGGCCAATGAGTGATGTTATGATACAGTCATAATGAAGGGTTTCTCAGAACTATAATCTCACATGCCTACACGTGCCAGTACAATGTCCGTTACACCGAGAGGTAAAGGACATGTGTCCAACCACACAAATGGAATATCAAATGCATGTGAAAGGGGCATGCAGATACATTTTTATGATTATCGCGGAGAAAGTCGCTGTCCTTTTTTTTTTTTTTTTTTTTTTTTTTTTTTTTTTATCTTTTGTTTCACATGCAAAAACATGTAGTGTTACTGCTGGTTTGAGCACGTAAAAAAAAAAAAAAAGGAAAAGAAAAAAAAAAACATCTTAGCTCCACCCCCTTGCCTAGATTACTCATTTTTGTGTGTACAGCTGTACTGAACGTTCTGCATTACTTAGCTATTGAAAGGATCAGTGGAGGTGACACTGTACATTAAGCATGTCGAACTCCCTGCCCACAATGAATATGTTTGCGACCCAGCAGTTGACGTCCTAAGGGGGTGAGAACCGCACAGGGTGACCCCAACTCCCCCCCCCCCCCCCCCCCCCCCCCCAGCGGGGGTTTCCTCCCTCTGAGACTACTTCATTTTCTACGAGCAGTGCTACATTTTCTATTATGGATCTGGTACGTATGTGGCTGGTAAACAATAGAAAAAACATTCCCAGTTTGTGGATGAAACTGAATGCTAAAAAAATATATGGTGAGGGGCACAAAAGATGCTAGGCCGTATGGTAACCCTATCGAGGATGGTTTAAAAAAAAAACCTGATATTTCAAGAAAATGAAAACCTGACCTGCGCTCCAGAGCCAGACGTGTTGTTGATGGTGGAAAAAAAAGTGTGAGTGAGGAATAGATCGTCTTGTCACTGGCCTGGCACTGTAGGCCTGGTGTAAATTAGCAGCAAGGGAAGGGGGCAGGAGGACACACAGCAGCAAAGCAAATTGATTCTGATTTCACTGGACCAGGCTTGACTTGTAATGAGTGTAGGACTTTTTAATCGCTTTATGGATCATTTGTTTTCTTACCATCGCTCACAGCCCAGCTTACACACACAGACGCTCGGGAAACGTGTTGATTGAGTGGCGAATCGGCAGACGCGGAGGAGCAGCAAGTTATTTAGTCACGATGCGCTGTATGCCACGCCAGCCCATGTCTGCAGGCATTTATCTCGACTTTAAACAGAGATGAAATGTGTCTGCATGTAAAACGCTGAGAGAGCTGACCGCGTAGCTACTGTCACGCAGAACATTTTTGCAGGGATGCAGAGGATGTAAATGGTTATTTAAATCAGGGCTTGGCACATTTCTATAGCCTTTAAGAGCCAGACAGACCAACTGAGGAGCCAGGGAAATAAAACCTCCATGGAACCAAATGTAACGCAGTCAAAAATGTTAGGAGCCAGCAGTAGGGAAGGTAAGCTCCCTGGATTAATGCATATATATATATTTTTTTATTATTTTTTTTGATCTGCCTTAAAAGTCATGAGCACGCACATTGGCGGTCCCGATGTATGCCTTGACAAAAAAATTAAGGAGCCACCGGTCTCTGGCTCCCCGGATTTGTCAAACCCCCAATTTACATGATACCAGCTAAAAGATAAAGAAAGCACCATTGTACTTGTTATAGCAGAGCGACCTAACCATTGATCCACTGCAGTTTGAAAAATAACCTAACATTTTAGAGGGATCCTGCCATCTAAACATGGCTTATACTGTGAGTCTAGAGAATTTAACATTTGCTGAAACATACATTGTATATAGGGCTGCCACCTGGCCGGTATTTTACCGGCAGGCCAATGTTAAGTCTATGGAGACAGTAGCAAGGCCGGTATATTTGTGAACAATAGGTGGCAACCCTAATTAGACAGGTGGAGTACCCCTATCCAAAATGTTTTTAGGATAACTGATCACTTCATTTCACCAGTAACATGTATTAAAGTCTCTCAGCTTTAGTAATATCAATGTAAATACTGTATAGAGCAAATAAAACCCTGTTACTGTGATGTAGCTGCGATGTGAGGCATCGCTGGGAACCTACCGTTGGCCTGTCAGGTCTGCACACGTGTCATTGTATTACATTTTATTGACATGGGGGAATCTGATTGTGCATGGAAAGGCTATATCACAGCTTAAGGGGGCTGGACGCTGAATAATCTGATGTGCTTGCATTCTGACAGGAGTGTGTAGAATTTGTAACTTGATAACAGAACGTTTTGGATAATACATTTTTGGGCAAGTGATACTCAAGCAGTATTAGCAGAATTGCAGGTAAATGCATAGAATAAGAAATATAATGTGTTTTACATGTGTCTGTGGTGACCCCTGACACAGCTGCTTTATAAGTTGCAGATTAATATGCAGGCTTTGTCAGTGGCCCTCCATCAGGCAGCGAGTGGCCCAAACTCGGCTCAGTGAAATATGTCACGCATCTGTGTTTGTTTGGTATCTTGCTGGATATAGACCATTCCACACACCAGACTCTCAGAGACAGACGGCTTCAGAGAGGCACGGAGGAAACCATCCAAAAACACTTTCATTCATAGTACGCAGAGCTCCCAAACAGGAGTGGAGCACGCACCCGTCAGGTGACTGCACCATATGTCTTCATCTTAAACTGTGTTCCAATTTATATTATTCAGATATTAACCTCCAGCTATGAATGGACTGCAACTCCTATACACACAGCCAGCCAGATATTAACCTCCAGCTATGAATGGACTGCAACTCCTATACACACAGCCAGCCAGATATTAACCTCCAGCTATGAATGGACTGCAACTCCTATACACACAGCCAGCAAGGCAGCCAGATATTAACCTCCAGCTACGAATGGACTGCAACTCATATACACACAGCCAGCAAGGCAGCCAGATAGTAACCTCCAGCTAAGAATGGACTGCAACTCCTATACACACAGCCAGCAAGGCAGCCAGATAGTAACCTCCAGCTATGAATGGACTGCAACTCCTATACACACAGCCAGCAAGGCAGCCAGATAGTAACCTCCAGCTAAGAATGGACTGCAACTCCTATACACACAGCCAGCAAGGCAGCCAGATAGTAACCTCCAGCTATGAATGGAATGCAACTCCTATACACACAGCCAGCAAGGCAGCCAGATAGTAACCTCCAGCTATGAATGGACTGCAACTCCTATACACACAGCCAGCCAGATATTAACATCCAGCTATGAATGGACTGCAACTCCTATACACACAGCCAGCAAGGCAGCCAGATATTAACATACAGCTACGAATGGACTGCAACTCCTATACACACAGTCGGCCAGATATTAACATCCAGCTATGAATGAACTGCAACTCCTATACACACAGCCAGGAAGGCGGCCAGATAGTAACCTCCAGCTATGAATGAACTGCAACTCCTATACACACAGCCAGCAAGATATTAACTTCCAGCTATGAATGAACTGCAACTCCTATACACACAGCCAGCAAGGCAGCCAGATATTAACATCCAGCAATGAATGAACTGCAACTCCTATACACACAGCCAGCAAGATATTAACATACAGCTATGAATGGACTGCAACTCCTATACACACAGCCAGCAAGGCAGCCAGATATTAACCTCCAGCAATGAATGGACAGAAACTCCTATACACACAGCCAGCAAGATATTAACATACAGCTATGAATGGACTGCAACTCCTATACACACAGCCAGCAAGGCAGCCAGATATTAACCTCCAGCTATGAATGGACTGCAACTCCTATAAACACAGCCAGCAAGGCAGCCAGATATTAACATCCAGCTGTGAAGGGACAGAAACTCCTATAATCACAGCCAGCAAGGCAGTCAGATATAAACATCCACTTCCTCTCCCTTTATCGCAAAACCCATGGCAAGTTGATAAACTCAAGGCTATTCCTTCCCACTGAAACATGTCTAGGTAATTGGGCATGGATTGACACAAACATACACGCAGACACAGGCGCACAGACCGAGGCAGACACAGGCGCACTGTCCGAGGCAGACAAAGGCGCACAGACCAAGGCAGACACAGGCGCACTGTCCGAGGCAGACACAGGCGCACTGTCCGAGGCAGACACAGGCGCACAGACCGCGGCAGACACAGGCGCACAGACCGCGGCAGACACAGGCGCACAGACCGAGGCAGACACAGGCGCACAGACCGAGGCAGACACAGGCGCACAGACCGAGGCAGACACAGGCGCACAGACCGAGGCAGACACAGGCGCACAGACCGCGGGAGACACAGGCGCACAGACCGAGGCAGACACAGGCGCACAGACCGCGGCAGACACAGGCGCACTGACCAAGGCAGACACACATGTAAAAGCAGAGTTGCAGGCAGCAGTGCATATGAAATACAGTAAATGTGTCTACATTCTGGGCATAACGTCACTTTGAATAATAAGGTATGGACATGACCCTCAGAACCTTTAAAGAAATTAAATGCCCTATAGTGCGTTGTCCAGTGCTACAGACTGTTTCATTTAGTGGATTCCCTCATTGGGATAATAAACAGTAAAGTCATGTAATTACAGTTATGATGGCAGATGGACCAGGAGAGTCATGTGTTTCACCTAGCAGCTTTACAAACATGTCAGTGGGAGAATTCACCCTACCCAGCTCTCACAGCAGCATAAAGGCAAGGGGACAACAAAATATTACATTCCCGACATCAAACGTCATGACAGTGGAGGACACTCTCCTCTGCCAGCCTCTTAGCTGAAAGAGCATTATAGGACATGTAGTAAATCAGCAGCTGGAGGGGCTGCAGACCACTGATCTATATAAACATCTTAAATTGTAATATTAGACAATGCTATGTCTGCGTCAGTGGGGAGGGAGAATACGGTAACCCCTAAGTGACAAGACATTTTCACCTTGACTTTCCCTTGGTGACAATGGCTGTTTTGACATTTTTTAGGGTGTTTGTGTTTAGATGTAATTGTTTTGTTTCTCACATACAGTACCCACACAAATTATATGTTGTTTTTATCGTCATAAGAAGGGCTTTCATTAGATACCATTATGTTCATCATATCTTATAATGAATGAAACATTTTAAAAAACCCACTTTTTCTAACTTTGACCTAAAATATAATTTACACAAATAAAATCATTAAAAAAGACCCCGTCTAAATAGTTTCTAAATGTTGTCCCGAGTTCAAAAATATGCATGTTTCCATATTTTTTGGTATTTTTTTGCGAGTTATGGGGCAAAAACCAAAAATAGTGTTTTTTTGTTTTTTCCTATATTGACCTTTTGACCCCAACCCAAACCCAAAATTTAACCCTAACACTAAATTTAACCCCAACTCTAATCCTTATTATATCCCTTAATATTTTGTAATTTTAATTTAATTTAAACCCTATCCCTTATGCTAAAAAATTATTTAATTTTCACCCTATATGCTAATCTATCTATATAACCTGTTTTTAATTACGGTAATTAAATATTTATTTAAAATATTTCCCATTGCAATGCTACTTAACTACCACTAGGGGCAGTCAAGTAGCATATTCAGAGCGACGGAAGTGAAGTTACTTTCACTTCCGAAGCTCAGACCGGCAGAGGGCTTAGCTCCGTGGGGCGATCGTGGGTGCTCCAAAATAGAAATTTCGGTGCTGGCTATTGCCTCGACATCGAGGCAATAGACCAGCACCGTTAAAGCGGTTTTCGCGATCGTTAATCGCGAAAACCGCTTGATTCACCGCAGGACGTGCCAGGCACGTCCTTTGTCGCAAAGGTGGTAAAGGAGTGGGAAGGTAATAGATGCACTGCAGCTAAGTCTGCGTCGGTGGGGAGGGAGAATACGGTTAAGGAGTGGGAAGGTAATAGATGCACTGCGGCTAAGTCTGCGACAGTGGGGTGGGAGAATACGGTAAGAGAGTGGGAAGGTAATGGATGCACTGCGGCTAAGTCAGCGCCGGTGGGGTGGGAGAATACAGTAAGAGAGTGGGAAGGTAATAGATGCACTGCGGCTAAGTCTGCGTCAGTGGGGTGGGAGAATAAGGTAAGAGAGTGGGAAGGTAATAGATGCACTGCGGCTAAGTCTGCGCCGGTGGGTTGGGAGAATACAGTAAGCGAGTGGGAAGGTAATAGATGCACTGCGACTAAGTCTGCGTCAGTGGGGTGGGAGAATACGGTAAGAGAGTGGGAAGGTAATAGATGCACTGCGGCTAAGTCTGCGTCAGTGGGGTGGGAGAATACGGTAAGAGTGTGGGAAGGTAATAGATGCACTGCGGCTAAGTCTGCGTCAGTGGGGTGGGAGAATACGGTAAGAGAGTGGGAAGGTAATGGATGCACTGCGGCTAAGTCTGCGCCGGTGGGGTGGGAGAATACAGTAAGAGAGTGGGAAGGTAATAGATGCACTGCGGCTAAGTCTGTGTCAGTGGGGTGGGAGAATACGGTAAACGAGTGGGAAGGTAATAGATGCACTGCGGCTAAGTCTGCGACAGTGGGGTGGGAGAATACGGTAAGAGAGTGGGAAGGTAATGGATGCACTGCGGCTAAGTCTGCGCCGGTGGGGTGGGAGAATACAGTAAGAGAGTGGGAAGGTAATAGATGCACTGCGGCTAAGTCTGCGTCAGTGGGGTGGGAGAATAAGGTAAGAGAGTGGGAAGGTAATAGATGCACTGCGGCTAAGTCTGCGCCGGTGGGTTGGGAGAATACAGTAAGCGAGTGGGAAGGTAATAGATGCACTGCGACTAAGTCTGCGTCAGTGGGGTGGGAGAATACGGTAAGAGAGTGGGAAGGTAATAGATGCACTGCGGCTAAGTCTGCGTCAGTGGGGTGGGAGAATACGGTAAGCGTGTGGGAAGGTAATAGATGCACTGCGGCTAAGTCTGCGTCAGTGGGGTGGGAGAATACGGTAAGAGAGTGGGAAGGTAATGGATGCACTGCGGCTAAGTCTGCGCCGGTGGGGTGGGAGAATACAGTAAGAGAGTGGGAAGGTAATAGATGCACTGCGGCTAAGTCTGTGCCGGTGGGGTGGGAGAATACAGTAAGCGAGTGGGAAGGTAATAGATGCACTGCGACTAAGTCTGCTTCAGTGGGGTGGGAGAATACGGTAAGAGAGTGGGAAGGTAATAGATGCACTGCGGCTAAGTCTGCGCCGGTGGGGTGGGAGAATACAGTAAGAGAGTGGGAAGGTAATAGATACACTGCGGCTAAGTCTGCGCCGGTGGGGTGGGAGAATACAGTAAGAGAGCGGGAAGGTAATAGATACACTGCGGCTAAGTCTGCGCCGGTGGGGAGGGAGAATACAGTAAGAGAGTGGGAAGGTAATAGATACACTGCGGCTAAGTCTGCGCCGGTGGGGTGGGAGAATACAGTAAGAGAGTGGGAAGGTAATAGATACACTGCGGCTAAGTCTGCGCCGGTGGGGTGGGAGAATACAGTAAGAGAGCGGGAAGGTAATAGATACACTGCGGCTAAGTCTGCGCCGGTGGGGTGGGAGAATACAGTAAGAGAGTGGGAAGGTAATAGATACACTGCGGCTAACTACGGTTAGTGAACATGGTACCTGAGAACGTTCAGAAGAAGATATATATATATCCCCTGCAGTGGGCGCTAGTTATTAAACAGGTAATAACAAGAACCTAGTATGACCACATAGCTTTAAAAGGTTAATCACAATTTTAAATACAACAATAATACAAATTTATATATATATATATGTATATTTATTTATTATTGCTGTTGTATTGAAATTGTGACAACTTTTAAAGCTGTGTGGGCATACTATATAAACATCTTAAATTGTGTTAGTAATGCTTTAACATAGAAACATAGACTGTGTCACCGGCAGATAAGAACCAATCACCCATCAAGTCTGCCAATTTTCTAAATACTTTTATTAGCCCCTGGCCGTATCTTATATCTAGCCTTATACCTATCCTATGCATGCTTAAACTCCTTCACTGTGTTAACCTCTACCACTTCTAATGGAAGACTATTCCATGGATCCACTACCCTCTCAGTAAAGTAATACTTTCATTAGTCCCTGACCTTATCTTATATCTAGGATAGCCTTATACCTATCCCACGCATGCTTAAACTCCCTTACTGTATTAACCTCTATCACTTCTACTGGAAGACTATTCCATGCATCCACTACCCTCTCAGTAATGTAATACTTTCATTAGTCCCTGACCTTATCTTATATCTAGGATAGCCTTGTGCCTATCCCACGCATGCTTAAACTCCTTCACTGTATTAACCTCTACCACTTCTACTGGAAGACTATTCCATACATCCACTACCCTCTCAGTAAAGTAATACTTTCATTAGTCCCTGGCCTTATCTTATATCTAGGATAGCCTTATACCTATCCCACGCATGCTTAAACTCCTTCACTGTATTAACCTCTACCACGTCCGCTGGAAGGCTATTCCATACATCCACTACCCTCTCAGTAAAGTAATCCTTTCATTAGTCCCTGGCCTTATCTTATATCTAGGATAGCCTTGTGCCTATCCCACGCATGCTTAAACTCCTTCACTGTATTAACCTCTACCACTTCCGCTGGAAGGCTATTCCATACATCCACTACCCTCTCAGTAAAGTAATACTTCCTGATATTACTGTTAAATCGTTGCCCCTCTAATTTCAGACTATGCCCTCTAGTTGTGGTAGTTTTTCTTCTTTTAAACATACTTTCCTCCTTTACTGTGTTGATTTAACCCTCTGAGTGCCTATGCACTGAGTGCCTATGCCCACCATCTGAAAATCTCCCTTAACCCCCCAAAAAGAGATTCATTATTTCATTTATGGGGTTGAACTGTATAGCAGGCACTGGTGTAATACAGACTTCTTACATATAAATAATGTTATCTTTTTTAAATGTACTTATGTTTCCCATCTAATGCAAATCAGGATGGTCCGATCTCTGAGCCGTGAATACTGAGCGGATCTGCACTGGCCTGTCACCTTCCCCTGAAGAATCAATGAGATGTTCCTTTTCTTTTAAATTTTTGTTAATGAGAGGAAGAGTCAATCCTGTCCCTTTGTTTGGGAAAATTCCGGCTATCTTACACGGCGCGGGAATAATCAGGGGGATATTGAAGCGAGGAGGACGCTCGTCTTTCTCGCCAGCATCGCGCGTCAGTCTCCTCGTTTAGGGCGAGAGCACCAATTACCCCGATCAAAGCAGAATCTGCATGTTGGTAAATAGAGAGCTGATTGCATCTTCTGGCAAAGGAGAGGAACCCGGAAGCGGTGCAGGATGGGAAATAAAACACAGGTGCAGCCGCAATACGCAACGCCAAAAGATGGTCATCGAGTGATGTTTCTACATCTTGCTGGCAAACCCGATGGATGATAATGTAAATATTTACCAGACACAGGATATCAGAAAGAAAAATGCACCTCACAACCTGTGAATGTTTAAATGCATGAGGGTATTAGTATGCTACGCATTAGTGTAACAGGCTAATAGTTCTCATTTTAAATTATTTAAATTGCAACTATCATACACAAATCCTGGGGATGTAAAAGCTTACACTCAGGAATGAACGCAGCAAATATGTAGGATAATAAAGGACGGGGGAGCAGATAGCGTTTGTCCGGAGCTGGCACAAAGGACGGGGGAGCAGATAGCGTTTGTCCGGAGCTGGGGCAAAGGACGGGGGAGCAGATAGCGTTTGTCCGGAGCTGGCACAAAGGACGGGGGAGCAGATAGCGTTTGTCCGGAGCTGGGGCAAAGGACGGGGGAGCAGATAGCGTTTGGCCGGAGCTGGCACAAAGGACGGGGGAGCAGATAGCATTTGTCCGGAGCTGGGGCAAAGGACGGGGGAGCAGATAGCGTTTGGCCGGAGCTGGCACAAAGGACGGGAGAGCAGATAGCGTTTGTCCAGAGCTGGCGCAAAGGACGGGGGAGCAGATAGCGTTTGTCCGGACCTGGCGCAAAGGACGGGGGAGCAGATAGCGTTTGTCCGGAGCTGGCGCAAAGGACGGGGGAGCAGATAGCGTTTGTCCGGAGCTGGCGCAAAGGGACGGGGGTGCAGATAGCGTTTGTCCGGAGCTGGCACAAAGGACGGGGGAGCAGATAGCGTTTGTCCGGAGCTGGCATTGTACACTGGCGCAGACAGAGATTGCACCACTGTTAGATTTCTCATGAATAAAGAAACAGGTTTTATCTGCTAGGATGTGAGCATTGCTGACAGCGGGAGGACAAGAGCCGGACGTTTTGGCCTGAGGGTTGCAATTCCCTCTTTCATGGATAAAGTCTGTAAATTCTGCCTAGAGCACTCACTTAGATTTAGAATTAGTTTAGTATTAATGGAAGGCCCCTCTCTCCCAGGTGCATTATTACAGACCATAAAGAGGAGCTAGTTAGCACTCCAGTCTTCTAACATACAGCTTACTTGTGTTCGGGAGCCAGGGATTGGGTAAATGCAGGGCCCTATGATACTCAGGCGTGCATTGTAAAGCACTGCAGTTAAAGAGCCACTACACTGTAGCTAAACAAGGGTTAAAAGAAAACGAGGTTGTCCTTTTAGATGTCCGTTAAAGAGGACATTGTGTCAGGACCACACAGCCGAGGGGGGAATATCTTATGAATGGTGCACATGTTTTATTTAAGAGATGTGCAATATGTTGTATTGTGGTTCTAGCACTTGTTATGTGTCTTACGTTGCTGAAGCAGTATATGTCTGCACTATAATCCATTCTCTAGTGCGCGGTGTATAGGTGACAAACCCTTGATCGCTGCTCTGTGATGTTTTTGCAGTTCATTATCCCAGGCCTTTCTTCTACCCGATGCCGGCAGCCAGGGAATGGAGTGCTGATCTCTAATTTCAAAATGTGAAGGGCTGGCCTTGGGTTCTTTATCCTCAACCTGGGGCAATCTCCCCTTCTCTCTCCTGTGAGTTTTCTGGCTCCGAGAAGAAAGGAGTCCTCTCATTAATTCTCCCATGTTGGGACAGATGCAGCAGTTTTAGTATGGCAGGTGTGGTGAAGTACCATGACAGACGGCAAAAAAAACCAACTCAGAAGGGACAGATAGCAGACAGAGGATGACATAACTTTATTACCTCCAGGCCTCGGAGAAAGCCTGCAAAGTATGGGGTTTTTTCCCCCCTTACACTTGTATTTACTCAGGCAAGGAATACACTGCCTAACTCAGCCGACCTGACACATTCATTTTATCACAGAGCAAAAAACCAACAGCGAATAAATACAAAAGAAAAAAATGTACTCCGGAACCTCGGAAACGCAACTCACAGAACCGCACATTACTGGGACCAAGGAAGAGACTATTCCAGTGCTAAAGACGCAACAATCAGCACACACATTCGGCTGGTTGCCATGGTTATTGCCCCAAAAATTCCCCTGCATTGAAGAGAGCATACGGGACACATACATTCCACCTCGGAAATCGAACGCTTTAAAAGGGACATCTCAGGCATCAAACTAAGTTTGATTTTACCTGCACATTGTACAATGTTGGGCCTGAAAATATATGCTTTAGGTTCTTCAAGGTACCCTTTACTAGCCCTCCCTACTGCAGTGATGGGAGAGGTAGAGAAGGCGTGTGACTGGTGATGTCACTCACTCTGTTTCTTATGGGAGCTCTCTGATTGGTTCACAAATGAGGACGGGGATGCCTTTTTGTGTGATGTCATGATGGGAGGCACAATACCCTGGAGAAGCGCTGCAAAAGGTTACATTGCAAAGCCTTTACCTGTTCCAGTATTTATATATGGGCTTTCATATGTACTTTAGGACATTTTCAGGCTGGAGTGATCAGTTAGGCTCCATACCAGGCAGAAATTATAAGTATAATATAGCATTTAATGTAATGTTATTTCACCTTTCAGTCTCCCAGCAGGAGACAGGATACTACCGTATTTGCTCGATTATAAGACGACCCTGATTATAAGACGACCCCCCAAACTTTGTATATTCCTTTAGGAAAAAAACTAAAAGCCTGAATATAAGACTACCCTATAGGAAAAAAAAAGTTTAACTTCTATATATGTAAATTGCTTTTTAATATGTAATAAAAAATTGATATTATACAAATGTATTTCTTGTTTTTATTTCCTTGCGGCCTCTCTCCCTCCCCCCTCCAGTGTAGTCTCTCTCTCTCTATCTCCCCCCTCCCTCCCCTAGTCTCTCTCTCTCTATCCCCTCTCTATCTCTCTCCCCCTCTCTCTACCCCCCCCCCTCTCTCTCTATCCCCCCCTCTCTCTCTCTATCCCCCCCCTCTCTCTTCCCCCCCCTCTCTCTCCCCCCCCTCTCTCTTCCCCCCCCCCTCTCTCTATCCCCCCCCCCCTCTCTCTCTCTCTCTATTCCCCCCCCCCTCTCTCTCTATCCCCCCCCTGTCTCTCACTATCCATCTCCCCCCTTTCCCTGGTGGCTAGTGGGGGCAGCTGGGGGATGTCTGCACTATACGTGCAGATATCCTCCATGCTGCCCGACACCTCCGTCTATTATGACGGACAGCTGGTCCGTCATAATAGACGGAGGTGTCGGGCAGCATGGAGGATATCTGCACGTATAGTGCAGACATCCCCCAGCTGCCCGCTTTTCCCTGGTGCCTAGTGGGGCAGCAGAGGAAGTCTGCGCGATGAGCGCAGACCTCCCTTGCTGCCGCCCGGCACGCTCGCCGGGACTTCTGTGACGAAAGCGGAAGTTCCCGGCTTCTTCACAGAAGCCCCGGCGGTCGTGCCGGGCGGAAGCAGGGGAGTCTGCGCTCGTTGCGCAGACATCCCCTGCTGCTAGAGAGGGGGATCCAGGTCCCCTGCAGCTCTGCTGGGGACCTGGATCCCAGTCTTATAGTCTGACCTCAATTTGAGGTCAGATTATAAGACGACCTCGAATGTAAGACGAGGGGATTTTTTCTGAAAAAAACCTTGTCTTATATTCGAGCAAATACGGTATTTATTTTGCATAATGAAGCTGTATTATTGTCCCATCCCCCCCCCCCCCCCCAAAAACAAACAAACACCCCATCTATTATATGAAGAGACACTGCTACTGTATGCACATCATGATGGGGTGTTATACAGAGTTCAAACTCCAAGATCTTCTTCACCTCTTCAAGCCGAATCAATATTAAGAGGTGTATCCGTGAGATTAATCAGACTGGCATAGCCTGACTAGGTAGCTTAGTAATAAACACATTAGCAGTCATTCCTACATATTCTCCTGTCTGAACATCTACATAACAAAGATATGGGGGCTAAATTCATGTGAGTCACTGAGAAATGCAGGGAATTTACTCCCCCTGCAGCAGCCCCTAAATCTGCTAATGTCTTTTTTTATTTATACAGTTGATTTACAGGGAGGAAGGAAGGAAGCTGCATCCTCTAACCCGCCTCTGTTGTACCCTGTAAACCCACCCATATACTACAAATAAAATAAAAACTGCAAATCCCCTGAAATGATTCCTTTTTGCCAGGTTTGGGTTTGTAGCAGGGCATCGGCCAGGGTTACATTAATCTACTGTAATGCCTTCCCCCGTGAAACCGCTAAACATGCAATACACTTGTTATTTTCCAGATTTGCAAGGTAGGGGGGTTTGCAAATAGTATATCTGGGTGGAATATACGCCCCTGTGACCCCATGGTACCAGCACAACGGTATTGATCACATGTGGCTCTCAAGATGCCACGAATGTCAATCAGTCACACACTAGGCCAATCAGAACACATATCCACAACCTTGTGTGTGCTGGTGTGAGGCTGCTGGGAGAAGATCTCCTCTTGCACCATACTTCCTATTACGCTCAGCCAGCATCATGATGTGTGCCATGAGCCTCCTGCTGGAATGTCTGTCTGCATCTTATGGGAACTGCAGTTACTGGCAGTATGTGTCTGACTAGCGTTATACCACTGGTAGCCATACTGTACATAATTTGTGTTTGACTGATTCCTTCCCTGCAGCAACATCTTCTCCCTCCCAGTAAATCTCACAGTAACATCAGAGTGTATCACAGACTCCACAGAAATAAAACTCACAGTACTGTGCAGTGTGTGAGTGTATCACAGACTCCACAGCAATAAAACTCACAGTAATGTGCAGTGCCAGAGTGTATCACAGACTCCACAGCAATACAACTCACAGTAATGTGCAGTGCCAGAGAGTATCACAGACTCCACAGCAATACAACTCACAGTAATGTGCAGCGTGTGTGTGTATTGCAGACTCCACAGCAATAAAACTCACAGTAATGTACAGCGTGTGAGTGTACCACAGACTCCACAGCAATAAAACTCACAGTAATGTGCAGTGTCAGAGAGTATCACAGACTCCACAGCAATACAACTCACAGTAATGTGCAGTATGTGAGTATATCACAGACTCCACAGCAATACAACTCACAGTACTGTGCAGTGTCAGAGAGTATCACAGACTCCACAGCAATACAACTCACAGTAATGTGCAGCGTGTGTGTGTATCACAGACTCCACAGCAATAAAACTCACAGTAATGTACAGCGTAAGTGTATCACAGACTCCACAGCAATAAAACTCACAGTAATGTGCAGTGTGTGAGTGTATCACAGACTCCACAGCAATAAAACTCACAGTAATGTGCAGCGTGTGAGTGTATCACAGACTCCACAGCAAAAAACTTACAGTAATGTGCAGTGTGTGAGTGTATCACAGACTCCACAGCAATACAACTCACAGTAATGTGCAGCGTGTGTGTGTATCACAGACTCCACAGCAATAAAACTCACAGTAATGTACAGCGTAAGTGTATCACAGACTCCACAGCAATAAAACTCACAGTAATGTGCAGTGTCAGAGTGTATCACAGACTCCACAGCAATAAAACTCACAGTAATGTGCAGTATGTGAGTATATCACAGACTCCACAGCAATAAAACTCACAGTAATGTGCAGTGTCAGAGTGTATCACAGACTCCACAGCAATAAAACTCACAGTAATGTGCAGTATGTGAGTGTATTACAGACTCCACAGCAATAAACCTCACAGTAATGTGCAGTGTGTGAGTGTATCACAGACTCCACAGCAATAAGACTCACAGTAATATATTTGTGGGTTTTGTTGCATAGAGCCAGTGTACATACAGATTATATATTATATGTTTGTGGGTTTTGTTGTACATACAGATTATATATTATATGTTTGTGGGTTTTGTTGTACATACAGATTATATATTATATGTTTGTGGGTTTTGTTGTACATACAGATTATATATTATATGTTTGTGGGTTTTGTTGTACATAAAGATTATATATTATATGTTTGTGGGTTTTGTTGTACATCCAGATTATATATTATTTGTTTGTGGATTTTGTTGTACATACAGATTATATATTATATGTTTGTGGGTTTTGTTGTACATACAGATTATATATTATATATTTGTGGGTTTTGTTGTACATACAGATTATATATTGTATATTTGTGGGTTTTGTTGTACATACAGATTATATATTATATGTTTGTGGGGTTTGTTGTACATATACATTATATATTATATGTTTGTGGGCTTTGTTGTACATACAGATTATATATTAGTTTGTGTTGCTGAGTTGTAGAGATCCAAACACTCCAACATCCTTTTATTTAGTCGACTAAGACTCTGCACAATGCCAGGATTCCTAGGCCTGTGTAAATTAATGGGAGCCCTGGACAGGCAAAATAAACAGGACTTTGTCATCGTAGGACACAGCTTTCTATACCCGATATCAATCACACAGCAAAGAAAATCTCTCTTCTTGCTTGAGTGAACTTGCAGGACGTAAGGGGATGGCTCCTGGCCAAAAGCTATCCTAAGACAATAGCAAAATACAGGGAGCGTGGCACAGGCTTATATCAGCTGGCAAAATAGGAGGCTTGTACGAACACTTACACTGCCTAGAGGGCACTATCCAGTAACCTACCAATTACATTACATGCTGGGGCAGCATGGCGTACAGTGTTCTCCTGTACTTTTACATTCAAAAGAATTTCACTGGGGTCTCTAAATTCTGCTCCCCTCTGAGCAAGTGTTTTTATTAGCCATTTCTGTGGAATCAGCCTCTCTCTGCTGTACTAGGAATGCAGGGGGAGTGGTTTCAGCTGGTTCTGTATGCTGTATTGTAACATAAGAAGATCCTGCAAGACGAGACAGAGATAACATTCATTGTATGGGGCAAGAAAGAGAAACCGCAAATGCCTGATGCTGGATGTTTGATGGACCTCATAAGCAGTTGTTGAAGTCAAGCTTTATTGTTAGATCCATCAAGCCAGGAAATTTGTTCTTATGTATTGGCCGCTTTCTCCAGTCGGGGATGACTCCAATCCCAGGCATCAATAAGGATGTATTCAGGGCATTATCCAAGTCACACAGATGGGTATCATTTCTAAATACCATGTGTCCAGAAAATCATGAGAGCCTTGCTAATAACATACTCTCCTACCGTGGGAAGTCTTTATCCAGGTATATGGGCATTACCCAACATCATTCGTACTGGCTCCAGCAAGATTTTACATACAAGTGAGAGGACACATAATCATGCTTGTCGGCATTCAATGTGACCAAAGAGAAAAAAAGGGGATCTTCATCACTGCTGGGAAAACTCAACCTTTAAAGGACATCTTTTGGCAAAAAATGTACTTATGTTTAATTGAAATATCATATTACATTATAAATAGAAATGTTTTAATGAAGGTATCTTATTGAGCCCTGTTTGGCACCAATTAACAGCGGGCGGACATGTTGTTTAGAATCTTGGCTTAGATTTTCAAACCAACCTGGTTCAGAAGAAGGAAAGATCCTAAGCAACATGTCAGCCCCCTGAGCTATACAAACGGAGCTCTCTCTCTCCCTATTGGATGTCAGTGAATTTAGTAACCCCTGTGAAATGATTTTCAATGTAAAACTAGAGGAGAGCTGCAAATTGTTTTAAATGTATGTCCAACATACAGAACAAAAAAAAAAAAGCAAGGTGAAACTGCTCCTTTAAATTCAATGTCACAACATTGGTTCATGTAGCCCCCCCAAGCCCCCCCCCCCCCCCCATAGATAATACTTTTTTTTCATCTCAAGGTAGCCATCCATATGAGTGTGCCTGAGAATCCCAAAGACTTTACAATGCCCCTGGGAGACAGAGCTGTGGAAGCAGCCAGTCTGTGAAGTCCCGGTGGTTTGTCAAACTCCTTGGCAAGCATTAGGTGCCCGCTCATGGCAGCTCCGTGGAAGCGTTGGTAATACGGGCTTTTATTCATGCTCGGGATATGTCACAGGTAATCTTTTTATTTATGGTCAAACTGTTTGGATTCAGACGTGGCTCACGTGAGCGTGAAAGTGTTAATTCCCTGGCAGCGCAGGAAGATATTCAGGCATTTATTGGGGAAGCCCGGGGCTGCTGACAGAGAACGGTCACCCACCAACGCTTCAATGGTTTGCAGTGACTTAATACTATTAATCATCGTTAGCTAGGCCAAAAAAATATATCAAATATGAAACAGAGCCGACTTCCCAATGAGTCCTGTAATGCTAGCTGCTGGCACAGGTCCTGCATGAGATGCGTGGGATTTTATACATGCAATACCGTGTACACTGCAAATGCCAACATATACTGCCATTCCGACCAAACACCCCCCCCCCCCCCCCCCCGAAATGTAAACAATTACATTAATAGCCCTCCCTGTGTGCATGGGCACACTGACCATCAGAGCATTGCACCACAGGGCTTAACTCCACCCACTTTACCCCCTACTTCTGGGCATCTCTGCCACTTCCTGAGCTGGACCCGCCCCTCAAAGTTCGAACAGGAAGTGAGATCAATCTCCGAGCAATGGAGCTCACAGCATTCCCAAGTGATGTTTATATATATAGAATGCGCTCAAACGCTCTTTTGCTGCGTCTCTATACGATCGCTAACACGTTACAACAAATGTAAAATGTATCTCTCGAGTAGCTAATAGATAAAAAGGAAATCAAAGAACATGTAAACACCAGGGTTTTAGCTACACAGAGGTATTAAGCCCAACATGGACCAAACCAAGTTCAGCTGAACTGTGTCTCATTATCGGTGACGTGAGATAAGGATTTGGAAAGGGGCCTGATAGGTGGCATTTCAGACACTGGAAGTCTCTATACCATGATATATGACGGCTCCGGTGAGGGGTGTAAAGGATTATACGCAGTCATTGTGATTGTATTTATTACATATTATTTAAATGATCACTCAAGAGTGCGGCCAAATAAGTCATAATACACTGAGATCTGGAGAGCTGCTGATAACCATTTATAATGTTTTTGTATTTAAAAGAAGACATAAAAAGCAGGTGTTTAAGAGCATCTGAGAAACATAGACTGGAAGATAAGAACCATTCACCCATCTAGTCTGCCCAATTCTCTAAATACTTGTATTAGTCACCAGTTCCCTATCTTATAGCTATATAGCTATACCTCTACCACATCTACTGGACGACTATTCCATACATCCACAACCTTTTCAGTAATGTAATACTTTCATTAGTCCCTGACCTTACCTTATATCTAGTATAGCCTTATACCTATCCCATGCATGCTGAAACTCCTTCACTGTATTAACCTCTACCACTTCTACTGGAAGGCTATTCCATGTATCCACTACCCTCTCAGTAATGTAATACTTTCATTAGTCCCTGGCCTTATCTTATATCTAGGATAGTCTTATACCTATCCCATGCATGCTTAAACTCCTTCACTGTATTAACCTCTACCACTTCTACTGTAAGACTGTTCCATACATCCACTACCCTCTCAGTAACGTAATACTTTCATTAGTCCCTGACCTTATCTTATATCTAGGATAGCCTTATACCTATCTTATGCATGCTTAAACTCCTTCACTGCATTAACCTCTACCACTTCTACTGGAAGACTATTCCATACATCCACTTCCCTCTCAGTAACGTAATACTTTCATTAGTCCCTGACCTTATCTTATATCTAGGATAGCCTTATACCTATCTTATGCATGCTTAAACTCCTTCACTGTATTAACCTCTACCACTTCTACTGGAAGACTATTCCATGCATCCACTACCCTCTCAGTAACGTAATACTTTCATTAGTCCCTGGCCTTATCTTATATCTAGGATAGCCTTATACCTATCCCATGCATGCTTAAACTCCTTCACTGTATTAACCTCTACCACTTCTACTGGAAGACTATTCCATGCATCCATTACCCTCTTAGTAAAGTAATCCTTTTATTAGTCCCTGACCTTATCTTATAGCTAGGATAGCCTTATACCTATCCCACGCATGCTTAAACTCCTTCACTGTGTTAACCTCTACCACTTCTACTGGAAGACTATTCCATGCATCCACTACCCTCTCAGTAAAGTAATGCTTTCATTAGTAACTGGCCGTATCCTATATATAGGATAACCTTATACCTTCCCGTGCATGCTTAAACTCCTTCACTGTGTTAACCTCTACCACTTCTACTGGAAGACTATTCCATGCATCCACTACCCTCTCAGTAAAGTAATACTTTCATTAGTAACTGGCCGTATCCTATATCTAGGATAACCTTATACCTATCCCATGCATGCTTAAACTGGAAGACTATTCCATGCACCCACTACCCTCTCCTGATATTACTTTTAAATCGTTGACCCTCTAAAAGTAAAAAGTCTTCTGTTTGTGTATCCCATTTATATTCATGGGGGTTGCCATTTTGCAGTGACATCACACAACTGCCCTCCAATCACTGCTGAGGGAAAAACCAGGAAGGTAGTTACTGCACATGCTGCTCCCTCAGGGAGGGCTAGCACTATAAACCCGGGTAAGAGATTCCCAGGGAATACCTGCATGCATTTATATGTAAGAAAAAAAGAACCCTGAACAATATACAAGTTAAATACTCACAGATGAACCAAAAGTTAGTTTGATTCAAATATCAAATAGTTAGAGTGCTTCTTTAATGTGTTCCTGACTAAATTACCCCACAGAACTGTTATACATACCCCCAGACGTGACTTATACTTCTATAAATGTACTTAATATGCGGGGGAACTGGGATAATGTGGTGTGTATGAATGTAACTGGCTGTGTATGGGGTGTGTATGAATGTAACTGGCTGTGCATGTGGTGTGTGTGTGTGTATGTGAATGTAACTGGCTGTGATTTCATGATGTGCCATTGTCTGGCTCCTACATTTTTTTGCTGGCTCCTAAAACTAAATAAATGTGTTAAGCCCGGCTCTAACCACTTCATGCTGAGGGGGGAAAAAACATGCATTGAACATACAAAAGAAAGAAAAATCATCTTCCATGAAGGTTAAATAGAACTGAGCAGTGGGTCAGAGGTTGTCAAATCCAAAGGTAAAAATCGATTCACTGGAAGGAAGAACTGAGCAGGCAGAAAGCAGCAGACAGGCACAGGGCAGGGATTATCAGGGCAAAGTCATTGCTGAGATTTCTTTATCCAAGGTAAAGAAATCAGCCTGGGAAGGAGAAGGAATGCAACTGCCGTAGGGGATTTACAGGTAAAAGGCTGTGGCATGACGGCAGTCACATGGCGCCTGCCCAGATATTACATCTGAATGATCTGCAAAGATAATGCAGGAGAACGCAATGGAAAATGTGCAATATTATCAATTTGCATCAATAAAGCATAAACCTGTCAGTACGTTCTACTGAAATATATATATATATTGAAATGTCATGCCAAACTGAAATGGTAGCACAGCTCGCAGGACATTAAAACACAAGATCTATGTACTGTGCCAGCCAAACGCTCTCTAAACGTGGGGATGGGACACTTCATCGAGGCTGCATCCGCGCAGCCGCTTCACCGCCGTCTCTGCACCACAAGACAGCTCGTCGCTGGAGATTTCATCGCGGGACATTTCATCGCTAAAGGTAAGTTTATTTCAGTATTTTATCTATTTTAGTAAGGGTGGTTAGAATTAGGGTTTAGGGGGTTAGAATTAGTGTTTTGGGTTCGGGGTTAATGTTAGTATTAGGGTTTAGGGGGTTAATTTTAGTATTAGGGTTTAGGGGGTTAGTATTAGGGTTGGGGGTTAGTATTAGGATTCGGGGGTTAGTATTAGGGTTTAGGGGGTTAGTATTAGGATTCGGGGGTTAGTATTAGGGTTTAGGGGGTTAATTTTAGTATTAGGATTCAAGGGTTAGTATTAGGGTTTAGGGGGTTAATTTTAGTATTAGGGTTCGGGGGTTAGTATTAGGGGTCGGGGGTTAGTATTAGGGTTTAGGGGGTTAGTATTAGGGTTTAGGGGGTTAGTATTAGGGTTTAGGGGGTTAGTATTGGGGGTCGGGGGTTGATTTTAGTATTGGGGTTTTGGGGATAATTTTAATATTGGGTTTTGGGGGGGCACTTTGGGGGGGGAATCATTTATTAGGGGGGTTATTTTCTTTTTACTTTTACATTTGTAAGAGCTGACAGTTCAGCGCTGAACTATCAGCTCTTACATAGCTGTGATGAAACGGCCGCGTTATTCTTCATTGCTAAAAGTTCAGCGTTCTAACTGCCGCGCTGAACTGTCAGCGATGAAGCCGCGGCGAAGAAGAGTCCTAGACCCTCTAAACGTACAGGGATTGCTTTTATTACTGGATTCCATTTGGAACCCTTCGGCTGGGATGATGTAGCCACAGAAAGAGTAGTGGTCCCAGAAAGCTGGCATTGATGGAGTTCGGATCATTACCGGCCTTCCTTGTGTTTACAGGTTCACCGTTACCCTGATTTGGTACAGGCGGCTGCATATAAGTCAGGATACAGGGTATCTCTGCAAGTTCCCCATGGAAAGTAACTGCAGAAGCACGCGTGATGCCATGTGCAATGAGCAGGCAACACGCTCACAGACTCCCCAGGTCTCTCACAGGATGTGCACGGCTCTCTAGAGAGATGCTCGGCACTCCTCAAGCTTGCTGGTAAGATCATTAGTGGGATGTTCTATCCATAGGAGAAAAACCTGCAAAGCAGACGTCTGTAATGTATCTGGGAGACACAAAGGGATTTGCCTAACTTTTCTATCCAAGACTTTTTTTCCCTCCCAAATACTTTAAAGGAAGAGAAATTATTCCTTTAAAGGGAGCAGTTTGTTTCGCACGTGCCTCAGGTTGTCTTCTGACCGGCAGCTGCCATGCTAGTGCGTGAAGCAGGGAGCCTGGCCTGGTCGGCGACTGTCTCTCCCCCTTAGTTATGTTCAACTGAGGGATTGCACCAAGCGTTAGCATTTTAGATAGAAATGTGTTAACGAAAGACTACAAACGAATATAAAAGTACCTTGTTGAGCCCTTTGTGCTTGTATTGCTCTATCAGGGGGGCAGACATTTTGTTTCGAATCTTGGGTCAGATGAAAAAGGATCTGACCCAAGATGTCTGCCCCCTGATAAAGCTATACAGAGCAAAGAGGGCGCAGTAAGGTGCATTATTTATATTTTTCAGGAAATCATTTCTATTTAAAATGCCTACACTTGTTGCAATGTCAGTTTTTGCAGACGGCTGTCCTTTAAGCACACAGTACCGGTATTTATCATTGCACCTAGATCCTCAACTACTAGAAGTGCAAATCCGTGCTACAGGGTTAGTAGAAACCATACTACCAGAACCGATGCCATATCAGGAGGGGTTCAGATTACAGGGTGGGATTGCAGTATTGTACAGATGTCATGTACGACTCTACAGACAGGCCCCTCTACCCTGGACCTCGAAAGCCAATGAAAAACAAACCCCGCAGTTGGCTCCTAAATATGTCTGTCTACAAACATTTGTCAAGCCCTCTGTTGTGGAATTATGTTATCCATAAGAGATAACATGGCTGCTTCATATTAATTGACAAAAGGTTTGCAAACAGATCAGCAATCTTCATCTCTCACGACGTTATTGATAGAATTACTAAATTAGAAGTGGTTTTTATATATTTCCTTGGTCACAAAGCTTCGATCATAATGCTTCCCATCCCTGGGTTGTTTATTGTTCCCTGGAGATTTTTCCCAGTTCAAACTGACCAAGTTTGTCCATTCATCTCACCTTTTAGGTCACTGTTATAACTGTTAGACATACGATTACAGCAGGGTTTTGTTTTTTGTTTTTTTACTTTTCTTACACTATAAGCCCCGCTTGCATTAGAAATCCTCCCATCCCCCTGATTCCCCAAAAATGACTGCTAAATGAGACAGGTAAGGGCAGTTTGGAGAATCCAAACATGTTTTCATTTGTTTTATAACTATAGACTGTTATTGGTGTTTTATTTAATAAGGTCTCCAGTTCATTGGTGTTTTTTTATAGTGATGTGATGTTATTTTGCAGTTTCTTTTTCTTTCATGCTGGGGGCTGACCGTGAATAAGTTTCCAAACGTCTTTTGGACTCCTGGAAGTAGTTTAAGGTCTAAACAAAATTCCCAAACTCTTCTCTCCAGTGCTGGCAACAGCTTATTGTTTTCAGACTCCTTAACTAGTGGTAATGCCAGTCAGCAGCATGAAAAATAAAATAGTGTATAAAATAACACCACAGCACTATAAAATAGAATTGAATGCAAAAGATACTGAAACCACAACCTACCTTTAGAAGAAAAGTGTGGGGGGAAAGGGGGGAACTGTTGTTTTAAACCACAGCCTCTACTGTAGCATTTTTAAAGCTTTGTGAATTTAACTGGACTCATAATATAGACAGTACAATCAACAAGTCACAGGAATGTCATTTGGCAGTTGAGAACAAGGGAGAGGAATACAAAAGGAGGGTGAAGGAGCAGAGACAAGATCCTATCAGCAAGCTCTACTCAGATCTTCACAAAGGAGCGAGATGACTTGAGATGAGTGTCGAGCCGCTGTACAAATAATGTCAGAATGCATTTTACATTACATTTCAGATCTAACACACAAAAGAAATTCAGTGAGTCACAGGGAAAAAAAATAAAATAAAACTAATAATAAAGACGAGCCTTCTAACCATGACAAAATGTCTTTCATGTGTGAAGGCCGGCGTTTAGAGGAGGACGAAATACTCCGGAGTGACAGGCCTTTCGTGGCTTCGGAGGAAGGCAGTCAAAATGCAGACATATCGGCCTGACATATATTACATTTTCTCGGGTTAGGACAGCCAGAATAGGGAGATATTGTGACAAGGAGAGAGGTCTGCTTTAAACGATGGCGTTACTGAAAGACAAGCGTTTACGATGATGAAAGCAATGGAGTCGTACGGTGTTTATTCCTAGGACCGGTTTAACTCCGTCGCTTTCAAGAGCAAACCTACAGCTACACATAAACCTCAACTGGATGAGGACCATAAACACTGGTTTTTAATCTGCCCCTCCCTCAGATTTATTTTGGGGCTGGCTCGTGCAAATAGAAGGATTGGATGCTACTGCTAACCTTGACATAATCCCCGGAGTCAGGGAGCTATGGCTCTTGGACGCCCCTGCTGCTCACTCCTAATTTTTTTGATTATTTTACACCGGAAGCTAAGGAAGTTCCCTGGCTCCTTAAAATAACTACTCTAATTCTGAAGAGGATGTAGCGTAAGCCTTTAATTTGGCCCGTCAGTCTCCACCATGCGATCTTCTGTTTCCCACCTTTACATAAAAGATGTGGGTAATAACCGAAGCGTTATAAGACAGACCTAATCTCTATATAGCCAAACGCCAAGTACGATATGCAGAGAAAGAAAGGGGAATCCTTTAAAGGTCAACCCAGGAAAAAGGTCATCAGTCGCCAGTGCTACAGTATGACCTACGGTGACCTTCACACTTAGAACCTATTCACCAGCAGAGGCTCTGGCTGCTCCAGGGGTATACATTTACTGAGGGTCGGTTCTATAAGCCAGGGTCTTGACAAAGCCCTGTTGCTAGCTCCCTTTTTTCTTTTTCTTTTTTTCTTGTTTTATTTACAACTATATGAAAGTACATTCCACTGGCTCCTAATAGTAACTATTCTGTCTCGTAAATCCCTAACATGCAAGCGAACCAACAAAAAGCTCACATGGAAAGAATGCTTATGGCTCCCAATTGTCCTTTAATTTCCAGTTTAACGGGCAGTAGGCGCAGAATAGTGGGGCACGGGGGTCCACAGAATCATACTACGATATTGTTTATATCGTGATGTGGTTGTTTGGATTTCCAAGTACCGCACTATACCGGGTTTCTACTGTGTTTCCAACCGTGAACATCAAAACTATTTCAATAATGGACAGAAGAATCAAATGGAATGGAGGATACACCCGGGTGACGGACAGAAGGATCAAATGGAATGGAGGATACACCCGGGTGACGGTCAGGAGAATAAAATGGAATAGAGGATACACCAGGGTGACGGACAGAAGAATAAAATGGAATGGAGGGTACACCCGGGTGACGGACAGAAGAATAAAATGAAATGGAGGATACACCAGGGTGACGGACAGAAGAATAAAATGGAATGGAGGATACACCAGGGTGACGGACAGAAGAATAAAATGGAATGGAGGGTACACCCGGGTGACGGACAGAAGAATAAAATGAAATGGAGGATACACCAGGGTGACGGACAGAAGAATAAAATGGAATGGAGGATACACCAGGGTGACGGACAGAAGAATAAAATGGAATGGAGGATACACCAGGGTGACGGACAGAAGAATAAAATGGAATGGAGGATACACCAGGGTGACGGACAGAAGAATAAAATGGAATGGAGGATACACCCGGGTGACGGACAGAAGAATAAAATGGAATGGAGGATACACCCGGGTGACGACGGACAGAAGAATAAAATGGAATGGAGGATACACCCGGGTGACGACGGACAGAAGAATAAAATGGAATGGAGGATACACCTGGGTGACGACGGACAGAAGAATAAAATGGAATGGAGGATACACCCGGGTGACGACGGACAGAAGAAGAAAATGGAATGGAGGATACACCCGGGTGACGACGGACAGAAGAAGAAAATGGAATGGAGGATACACCTGGGTGACGACGGACAGAAGAATAAAATGGAATGGAGGATACACCCGGGTGACGGACAGAAGAATACAATGGAATGGAGGATACACCCGGGTGACGACGGACAGAAGAATAAAATGGAATGGAGGATACACCTGGGTGACGGACAGAAGAATTAAATGGAATGGAGGATACACCCGGGTGACAGACAGAAGAATAGAAATGCCAACTTACTACCCATTAATACAGCCCTGCCCAATACAGGAGGCTGGTCCATACAGGACACATCGTGACAGTGTCTGAATATCACAACATTTGTATTATTACATTGTACCAGTAATTAGTTGCAGTTAGCTTGTCTCTATAAACAGGACAAGCTATGGCTGTGTAACAGTTTGAGGGCCTGCGCCAGACAGTTACATCCGCTCAGTGTTTAAAAACACCCTAAGTTCCTCTCCCGCACTGCAAAGTGTCGGGAGTTAGAAAACGGCGCAATCGCCATTAGACATGGCCAATGCACTTTTTTTCCTACGGCTCCCGCCACTTTGCAGTGCAGGAGTTTTTATACATGACCCCCCCAGTTGTGAGTGTATAATCTGGGAAAGCATCCTCTAGCGGCTGTGGAAGAGCAGGGCATGATATTCCAGTTGGTCCTGAGTAGCGCCAGTGGGGGAGATTTGCTCCATTTCCTAGTCATTTTATTATTCTCAGTTAGGAAATCGTGACGAGTCGATTTAAGCTATTGCTTCCTCAGCCCGGAGTAATAATGCTGGAAACAGCTGCTTTATATGCATAGGCTTTGGCACAGGCAAGAAAACATCTTACTTGCTTCAATGAGTGCGGTCTAGATAATTTTCTAATTAGCCGTTTTATAAGCTGGGCTACGGGTAGAGCCTTTCTTGTTTGTTCTGCGAGGATTTTCTCACACGGACGGAAGCAGAGGACGCGTTTGCGCGGCGCTTTTTCAGGTCGTGCAAGGTACAGTATTTACATTTTAAATAAACAGATTATTCAGAGCTCTGCTTATGTTTTTTTTTTTTTTAAAGTGTGTTGTTTACTTTTATTTATTATAAATTTTCTTTTTCGCATTTGTAAAACATGGAATTTATCAGAATAATAATGAGAAGTAAGGAGAAAGCGGAATATATGTTTAATTGCAACGTACAACGGCCTGAAGCAGCAAACAGATAATCTGCGATGGCACCCGAGTACACAGCGGAGATCACGTAATAGTGCAAAATAATATAGAATATAATGGACGAAGTACCAAGATAGTTATATCTGAAACGCGACACAACGCCCTTTTATATAGTTATCTAACATGGGTGAAAAAAAAAAACTCTTTGTAAAACAGGACTTGACAAACCCCCGAGCCAGAGAGGCATTGCTACATAAATCCCTACAGACGGCTCCGAACTTGTTGGAGGGTTTTACATAGAATATTACATTACATTTATTTGTATACAGCAATGCAAGTTACGTAGCCCTTGGCACAAAGCATAGAAGGGAACTACATACATTAGACGATACAAGAGGCCCTGGTCGCAGAGCTTACAATCTATACGGAATGGGGGACAGGAGAAACATAAGGTGAGTGAAGAGGTCAAAGGGAATGGTGGTAATGGTAACAGTATTTGGGGGTACGCTGGAGGTAGGTGTGTTTGGCTTAAGATTAGATAGTAGAATATAGATATAAAGATAGATAGTAGGCTTCCTTAATGGGGTTCTGTCACCTAAACATAACGTATACTGTGAATGTAGAATATAAAAAAAATGATCCATACATCATGTTCACAGAATTACATGCAAATGCATATACAGAGGAAACCAGTCTCCTGTTTATGACATCACCTGTGGCTTTAAATGGAAATTAACTAAGTTTCCATGGAACAAAAATGTAATTGGCATATCAAGGCACAAAGTGATGTCATAAATAGGAGACTCCACAGACACATTGAGCATATATTTTACTCTCTTAATTTATGTCTGGGCTTTTCAAAGGCCTATTTGTCAAGCCCTGGAACAAAATAAAAACCTGCTAACTTATTTTTCCATGATGTACTGTTCAGAAGATAATACGGTTCTATGTAGTTTAGAGATCACTGATCTATAAGGGTAGAAACCAAGAACCCAAGTGTCAGTCTGTGGGTGTGGGCCATGCCAGTGCCCCATTACTGGGTTGCCTGAACATTTTCACTGTAAAAGACACCTAAAGGAGGTTAGTGCGTCAGCAATAACGACCTCTTTAAATCCCTCAATATTTTGGACACAGTGCACCCCCCCCCCCCCCCCCCCCAGCAGCAAATAGAAAGATGTGCTCCAGCAAATTAATGGCAATTCATGAAAGATTCAGCCCGCCAGCAGTGGAAGAGTTATTAATTTCCCCCCGCACAAGGAGACTGAAGACTGCAAGCTATCCTGAAAAGATAAAACCAGCAAGTCCAACTAGAGGCAGCCATTCTACTAATTGTCACTAAGAAAAGCGTCTGATGAGGTCACACAGTTTAATTGGAATGCTTCACGAGCAACTCGAATTAAAATAAGAAAACTATTCTATGCCTATATCTTTTCTAATACACCAACCGCTTCCCCAAAATGGTAACCCATTAAAGAAAATGGCGACCTGGCTGGTTTACCAGGAAAAGTATCAGGCTCTTTAGTATGTCTCTGGTCATCACAGACACAGAGCACATTGCATATTAGTGCAAATCTATGGACCTTTCTCCACTCAGTTTACAGAAAGGAACGCAAAGCAGTTTGTATACAGGTTGAGTCTCCATTATCGAAAATTCTGGGGACCAGAAGTATTTTGGATATCGGATCAGTTTCACCAATAAGATATATTAAAGCTTCTCAGCTCTCGTGGAATACAGTAATATCAATGTAAATACTGTATGGAGCAAATAAATTACTGTAGCTGTGATGTGAGGCATCGTTGGGAACCTGCCGTTGGCGTGTCAGGTCTGCACATGTGTCATTGTATAAACCTTTGTGGAATCATGCAGAAAGGCTATATCACAGTTTAAGGGGGCCGGACACTGAATACACTGTTGTGCGTTTGCATTGTGAGAGTTGTGTGTGTGCAATTTGTAACTTGGTGGTAAAATCTGAAGTTTGGGGGGTAATACTATATCATTTCTTTTTATACACATCCTGTACTGAACATATTCCTGAACAGACATGTATCCATTAGGAAAACCACACACATTCTGTCCCACCAGTTAAAGATCCCACTGACCCAGATCCCGTCTGCCCATAATTAAAGATCAGACTTTTTTTCAGCTCTGTATACGTTACAAGCATTATTGGGTACTTTACTGTAAGAATATAATATATTTATTACAACAAAACCAAAACTTAAAAATGGATGTTGGCTGAGGGTGACGGGGTCCAACAGACATGGTCTTAAAGGGTAAAACCAGTAACAATATTAGATCACAACAGTTCTTTAAAAAAAAAAAATACTTGGGGGGGGGGGGGGGTATGTGCAGCTTTCAATATTAAATGGGGTGAGACATTGGGACAAGACAAGGATCCCAAAAAACAAACAGAGGAATAAATAACTTCAATTAAACGTTCTAATTAAAGCATAAAAAGTACCTTATTGAGCCCTATTTGCTCTGTATAGCACTATATGGGGGCAGACATGTTTAGATTTTTGGGTCAAATCTTTCTTCACAGAATGTTACTCCCAGGATGCAGTGCGACAGATTTTATCCCCAAATCATTCCAATACAGAATTTGTAAACCCCACAGACCAGTGAGAGCAGACTGTAAAAACACCCTCCACAGACAGCACCAGGTAGTGTGTAAAATATAATAAAAGTTCTGAACCTTTGAATTAGAAACATAGAAACATAGAATGTGTCGGCAGATAAGAACCATTCGTCCATCTAGTCTGCCCAATTTTTTTTGAGTACTTTTATTAGTCCCCCGTTCCGGGTCTTATAACTAGGATAGCCTTGTGTCTATCCCACGCATGCTTAAAATCCTTGACTGTGTTTACCTCTACCACTTCTGCTGGCAGGCTATTCCATACATCCACTACCCTCTCAGTAAAGTAATACTTCCTGATATTACTTTTAAATCGTTGCCCCTCTAATTTAAGACTATGTCCTCTACTAGTGGTAGTTTTCCTTCTTTTAAATATACTCTCTTCTGTTACTGTGTTGATTCCCTTTATGTATTTAAATGTTTCTATCATATCCCCCCTGTTACGTCTTTCCTCCAAGCTATACATGTTAAGATGCTTTAACCCAGGGCTCGACAAACCCCGGGCGCCAGGTCACCATGGCGACCAAGAAATTAGACCTGGCGCCTGGGTGCCGTCAGCCTCATGGTCCCCTCGCCGCTGCCCCCGCGAGGGGGTAAAGTCTGTGCCCATCCGCACAGACTGCAAGCTCCGCCCCCTCGCGCAACGCGTGTCTGAGTGCCGGGTGTCGTCACGTGATATCCTGGCACTCAGGAGACAGATCGGCTTCAACACGAATGTCCTCCTCCCCTGCAATGAGGTAAAGCAGCAGGGGGGGGGGGGGGGGCACGTTAAGAAGAAAATAAGAAAAGACTGTGTGAGGTGGGTGTTTGTTTGTTTATATGTGTATATGTAAAGTAGGTGTGTGTGAGGTGTTTGTATATATGTGTATATGTAAAGTAGGCGTGTGTGAGGTGTTTGTATATATGTGTATATGTAAAGTAGGCGTGTGTGAGGTGTTTGTATATATGTGTATATGTAAAGTAGGCGTGTGTGAGGTGTTTGTATATATGTGTATATGTAAAGAAGGTGTGTGTGAGGGGTTTGTATATATGTGTATATGTAAAGTAGGCGTGTGTGAGGTGTTTGTATATATGTGTATATGTAAAGTAGGCGTGTGTGAGGTGTTTGTTTATATGTGTATATGTAAAGTAGGCGTGTGTGAGGTGTTTGTATATATGTGTATATGTAAAGTAGGCGTGTGTGAGGTGTTTGTATATATGTGTATATGTAAAGTAGGCGTGTGTGAGGTGTTTGTATATATGTGTATATGTAAAGTAGGCGTGTGTGAGGTGTTTGTATATATGTGTATATGTAAAGTAGGCGTGTGTGAGGTGTTTGTATATATGTGTATATGTAAAGTAGGTGTGTGTGAGGTGTTTGTATATATGTGTATATGTAAAGTAGGCGTGTGTGAGGTGTTTGTTTATATGTGTATATGTAAAGTAGGTGTGTGTGAGGTGTTTGTATATATGTGTATATGTAAAGTAGGCGTGTGTGAGGTGTTTGTATATATGTGTATATGTAAAGTAGGTGTGTGTGAGGTGTTTGTATTTATGTGTATATGTAAAGTAGGCGTGTGTGAGGTGTTTGTATATATGTGTATATGTAAAGTAGGTGTGTGTGAGGTGTTTGTATATTTGTGTATATGTAAAGTAGGTGTGTGTCAGGTGTTTGTATATTTGTGTATATGTAAAGTAGGTGTGTGTGAGGTGTTTGTATATTTGTGTATATGTAAAGTAGGTGTGTGTGAGGTAACATAGTAACATAGTAATTTAGGTTGAAAAAAGACACAAGTCCATCAAGTTCAACCCTTCTACCTATCATTACAGCTTTTGATCCAAAAGAAGGCAAAAAACCCCTAAGGAAGCTATTTCGAATTTTGCCTCCTGGGCTGAAAAAATTCCTTCTTGACTCCAAGAGGCAATCAGATTTCTCCTTGGATCAATAAGCTCTTTTATTAATGCTTATTCTATTATTAATAGCCCTGTATGTTCTGCTTTCCTAAAAAAACATCCAACCCATTTTTAAATGCATCTATTGTGTTTGCTAGCACTACCTCTCTTGGCAGTGAGTTCCATAACTTTATTGTCCTAACCGTAAAGAATCCCTTCCTTTGCGGTCTATGAAATCTTTGCTCTTCCAGTCTGAGGGGGTGACCTCTTGTTCTTTGTACCTTTCTGTTAATGAACAGGTCACTGGAGAGCTCTTTATATTGGCCCTGCAAATATTTATATAATGTTATCATATCCCCTCTGAGACGCCTTTTTTCTAACGTATATAAATTCAATTTTTTAAGTCTCTCTTCATAACTAAGATCCTCCAAACCCCATATTAATTTTGTAGCTCTCCTTTGCACTTTTTCTAGTTCCTTAATATCCTTTTTAAGGACTGGTGCCCAGAACTGTACTGCATATTCAAGGTGAGGTCTTACCATTGATTTGTAAAGAGGCAAGATGATATCCTCCTCCCGTGAATCTATACCTCGTTTTATAGGTGTTTGTATATATGTGTATATGTAAAGTAGGTGTGTGTGAGGTGTTTGTATATATGTGTATATGTAAAGTAGGTGTGTGTGAGGTGTTTGTATATATGTGTATATGTAAAGTAGGTGTGTGTCAGGTGTTTGGATATATGTTTATATGTAAAGTAGGTGTGTGTCAGGTGTTTGGATATATGGGTATATGTAAAGTAGGTGTGTGTGAGGTGTTTGTAAATATGTGTATATGTAAAGTAGGTGTGTGTGAGGTGTTTGGATATATGTGTATATGAAAAGTAGGTGTGTGTGATGTGTTTTTATATATGTGTATATGTAAAGTAGGTGTGTGTGAGGTGTTTGTATATATGTGTATATGTAAAGTAGGCGTGTGTGAGTTGTTTGTATATATGTGTATATGTAAAGTAGGTGTGTGTGTGAGGTGTTTTTATATATGTGTATATGTAAAGTAGGCGTGTGTGAGGTGTTTGGATATATGGGTATATGTAAAGTAGGTGTGTGTGAGGTGTTTGGATATATGGGTATATGTAAAGTAGGCGTGTGTGAGTTGTTTGTATATATGTGTATATGTAAAGTAGGCGTGTGTGAGGTGTTTGGATATATGGGTATATGTAAAGTAGGCGTGTGTGAGTTGTTTGTATATATGTGTATATGTAAAGTAGGTGTGTGTGTGAGGTGTTTTTATATATGTGTATATGTAAAGTAGGCGTGTGTGAGGTGTTTGTATATATGTGTATATGTAAAGTAGGCGTGTGTGAGGTGTTTGGATATATGGGTATATGTAAAGTAGGTGTGTGTGAGGTGTTTGTATATATGGGTATATGTAAAGTAGGTGTGTGTGTGTGAGGTGTTTGTATATATGTGTATATGTAAAGTAGGTGTGTGTGAGGTGTTTGTATATATGTGTATATGTAAAGTAGGTGTGTGTGAGGTGTTTGTATATATGGGTATATGTAAAGTAGGTGTGTGTGTGTGAGGTGTTTGTATATATGTGTATATGTAAAGTAGGTGTGTGAGGTGTTTGTATATATGGGTATATGTAAAGTAGGCGTGTGTGAGGTGTTTGGATATATGGGTATATGTAAAGTAGGTGTGTGTGAGGTGTTTGTATATATGTGTATATGTAAAGTAGGCGTGTGTGAGGTGTTTGTATATATGTGTATATGTAAAGTAGGCGTGTGTGAGGTGTTTGTATATATGTGTATATGTAAAGTAGGTGTGTGTGTGAGGTGTTTGTATATATGTGTATATGTAAAGTAGGTGTGTGTGAGGTGTTTGTATATATGTGTATATGTAAAGTAGGTGTGTGTGTGAGGTGTTTGTATATATGTGTATATGTAAAGTAGGCGTGTGTGAGTTGTTTGTATAGATGTGTATATGTAAAGTAGGCGTGTGTGAGGTGTTTGTATATATGTGTATATGTAAAGTAGGCGTGTGTGAGGTGTTTGTATATATGTGTATATGTAAAGTAGGTGTGTGTGAGGTGTTTGTATATATGTGTATATGTAAAGTAGTTGTGTGTGAGGTGTTTGGATATATGTGTATATGTAAAGTAGGCGTGTGTGTTTATGAATTGCGTGTATGCTTGCGTGATTGTCTGGCTCCTAAAAATTTTTGCTGGCTCCTAAAATCTAATTAAATTTGTCAAGCCCTGCTTTAACCTTTCCCGGTAAGTTTTATCCTTCAAGCCATGAACAGGTTTAGTAGCCCTGACTTCCCTAGCCAAGGCTGCTACATTCTCGAGGATATATCTAAACATTAGATAGCATACATCATTTTGAAGGTTGATGTTTGTTTATCATCTTCTTGCACCAGTCTGTGGATTTCCAAATATTGGACAGATTGGACAGATCAGTAACAGCCTATTGGATCCGTTGATTACCACCCAGTGATAATTGAAACTGGACCAAGTGGATGTGTGCTCCTCCATCCTTTTCCTTTTAAAGAGCTTTTATAATAGTGTAAGTGGATAAACACAGCTGAGCTCTGTCCAACCAAAGGTCAACATGACATCTCTCTTACCTTATAGGAGAAGCCCCCTCACTAAGCTTCACGTGGAGACCACTAGAGATGTCAGAGAGGAAAACACTTTAGGAATCTAAGAAACAAAATAAAGATAATAAACATTAAACACCAACACCTTGAAGGTCACACTTAGAATCAGTAAGTTATATTAGTAATTACTAATAAAGCATCAAGATTATAAAACATTTACAAATTGTTTTTCAAATATTACTTCAATTAGAAAGAAATGTCCTTAAAGGACAGCAGTCTGGGGGCAGACATCTTGGGTCAGATCAAGGAAGATCTGACCTAGCAGTTAAAAAAATCTAACCAACATGTCTGCCCCTGCTAGAACTTGTACAACGAATGTGGGCTCAATATAGGTGCTTTATTTGTATTTTATTAGTGCCTATAAAGTTGCTGACAGTTATCCTTTAAACAAAACCCAAAAAATAATCTCTAACATAGGCCATAATTCCCTACCCCAGATCCAGGAAGCCTAGTCCAGGCCACTGCTGGGGATTTGACTTTTAGGATCATTTGCCCTTGTATATGATAAGTAGAATCAGGTACAGTGATAAAAAGATAAAGCTGCATCAGCAGGACTTGACAAATCCCAGGAGTCAGAGGGCCCCTAGCTCCTAAAATCCATCCTCCTGGATTCTAACGTTTTTAAATAATTTGTCATAGAATTCTATTAAAGTACAATATCCACGGCTAATAAAAAGAACTAGGCCAACTCCTTCGTACGTTTTGTGTGGTTGCTAAAGTGTAAAAATCTGTGTAAACGGTTTTGAGAACTAATAGGTTAGCTCAGGAGCAGACAATAAAAGCCCAGAAGCAGTTGTAGGACTATAACTCCCCTAATGTGGTATCATGGGAATTTAAATTACATAACAGCAAAAAAAAAAAAAAAGCCTTATGGTGCCAGCCTTGCTCTGACTTTACAAACTGGTGGAGAAAGTACTTCTATTTTTTATGAACGATCAGGGAACTGCCATGTTGTTCAGACTCTCGGGGGCGAGATCTTCCTGCGTCTGACCCAAGATTCCGAACAACATGTCCGCCCCCTGACAGATCTGTACAGCGCGAAAAAGGCACATTAAGGTACTCTATATGTACTCTTTCTTTAAAGCATCTTTATTTCAAACACCTACATTTTACATAACCTTTCAAATTACACAGAAGTACGTTTTTATCCACGACTGTTTTAAAATGTGTCCACAACAACCACACAACCACACACACACACACACACACACACACACGAGAGAGACAACTGTAGAAAGCTAATTGGCAACTATATGTTAAGAAGGTAAGAATAATGGGGATTAGAGAGATAGAGAAAGAAAAGGGGGAAGGAGAAAGAAGGAAAAAGGAAAAAAAAAAAAGAAAACATGTGCCGATTGCCAGATACGAACGGCAAAACTCATGAATATAAAGCATCCTCCCTGACAATCAAATTATTACCCAGAAAATCAGCAGAAATATATTCCGAATCTTTTCTCGCCAAAAGATGACAACTGATTTCCCTGGGTATAGTTATTATTTGTGCAGACTATATTACAACACACACATTTTACATAAAAGGTAGTCGTTAGCTAATTTCAAATGCATTACAATTTGGGGGGAAGAGATAGAAGAAAAATAAAATTGTTAATCACAAACGACAGTCGCTATGTATTAAACACATGAAGGGTTTGCGGGGGGGGGGGGTTTGCTTTTTTGCGACTGTCAAAAAATTGACTTCTTGGTTGGTAAAGGGAAAAAAAAAAAAAAAAAACATTTCTTGTATTTGATGTAATTTCAGTGCCTGGCCCCATGTGCACTTCTCTCAAAGTCGTCTAGCAAATAATCAAAGCTTGGGGGGTCACTGTCAAAGCTCATTCTTCCGTATCTATGACTGTACTGGAAGACGGCCCTGCAGTGGGGTCCGGGGGACTTTAACTCAGCAACAACGCAGCTGCTCAAAGATTAGCTCAACTCCTCTCCCAATACTGATAAAGCTCCATTCAAAAGACCCTCCTCCACCTAGTGTCAAACAAACACTTGTCCCCTCTTCATTGCATCCACAGTGCAGAAAGCAGCCTGTATATTGCACAGGCATTTAATTAAGGCAGTTATTTCAGTAGTTATTTCAGAGCCGCCATAGACGGTGAGTGCGCCATCCCCCTCCCCGAACGTCCCCCCCTGTGCAGAGTTGGTAAGATGAACCATTAACACCTTTGCAACCTTATGACGAGTTAATACATTACAATAAAATGCATTTATTAAAAAAAATGTTAAAATGGCAAAAATGAGTTTTTCAAAAAAAAAAAAAATCATTTTTGCCATTTTAACATTTTTTTTAATAAATGCATTTTATTGTAATGTATTAATTTAATTACAGTTAATCCCCTGCATGCCTGTTCTGTGATTCGTATGGCTCTGACATCGCACTGGTAAGAGTTGTTGTATTTCTGGTGTTTTTGTTAAGGGGGGGTTTGGGAACCAATATTTTTATTTTTTATTAGTTACACACGCAAGTAATATAAATCAGTAAAGAGCCGCTGTTATGTAAACATTGCTTAAACCAACAAATAAAGATAAAAAATGATCTATACATTGTGTTAGGGGAACTGCAGCAAAAGCATACATACATTTATGGGATGCGCTCCAAGGGATCGATGTACACAGTAGATATCAGAAAGGATTATAATCAATGAGTTATTTATTTTTACATTGAAATCAGATTTATTTGAAGGAAATGCTTTTGGAGGTAAAATCTATCTAAAAATAGTTGTGTATTTCAGATATATTATTGTTCAAAGCATTATTCAGCGTGAAATAGAGCGTAGTCGTGTAGCACGAGGCTGTATATACATGCAGTGGTATATAATGTATATAATGTTTTTGTTTTAGTTATTTCTCCGAAATATGTGTGATTAACCTATGAATCTAAAATCAGTTCTGATATAGCCGTATTACGAATCTGACAGGTTATTATAAATATGACATCTTCATCTGGGTGTAAATATTACAGATTATAACTACCAGCAAGAATGGTAAGTCTTTACATTTACAAGTTGTACTGACCAGTGATTTCATGTGTCATTTAAATCTAATCCACCCTGGTCAATACAGAGGTAAAAAGGTGATCATGATTTAACTTATGTGCATGTCTCCCAGAATCCCTTCCAGTTGAGGCAGGTTAGGATTTGTGTGGAAAGACCAAGTCTTCTGGTCTATGTAGATTAGTGTTTAATAATAATGATTTCCTTAAACTATATAAGTCCTTCTTTTACAAAGGACACAAGGCAAATCATCCTCTTCAAAAACCGCCCTTGGGGGGACTTTATCCCCCCCACTAAGCAGCCAAGTGAGCAGTAATTCACTGAACTGGGGCTCCCATCTCCAAAAGAAAGCCCTAAAGAAACTCATCATCTCGCCAGCTGGGGACAATTTATGTTAAACAAATGATCATAATACTAAATAAACCATTATTTAACAAATCAAGCAATGACTGCAAGAATATGAACTATACAGTCTACAGTATTCAGAGAGGAGCATTCATGTTACAAATATTGGCACAAATTAGCAGCCAGTGAAATTACTTTCAATGTAAAACAACAGGAGAGGAACTTGAAAAAACAACATGTCACACATGATAGAAACATGTACAACAAATAATCTAGGTGTCACTGTCTCTTTACATGTATACAATATCTAAGGTCTATGGGGTATCATGTGAATGTTACATTGAAAGAAACCCCATCAGAAACACGATAGAAAGCAGAAGAAATTGGCCTTTCTATATAAAAAATATATATATCATTTGGGTGTTTACTCATTCTGTACAAAGCACCTGGCTTCTTACCATGTTAAGGCCACTATGACATTTTTAGCAGGTTTTTAAAGGAAGGGCAGTTACTTTCTAAAGTGAGTGACGGATGCAGGGATTAGTCTTCCAGCAGAAGCGGTAGAACACAGCGAGGGAGTTTAAGCATGCGTGGGATAGGTATGAGGCCATCCTAGATATAAGATAAGACCAGGGACTAATGAAAGTATTACTTTACTGAGAGGGTAGTGGATGTATGGAATAGTCTTCCAGTAGAAGTGGTAGAGCTTAATACAGTGAAGTAGTTTAAGCATGCGTGGGATAGGTATAAGGCTATCCTAGATATAAGATAAGGTCAGGGACTAATGAAAGTATTACTTTACTGAGAGGGTAGTGGATGTATGGAATAGTCTTCCAGCAGTAGTGGTAGAGGTTAATACAGTGAAGGAGTTTAAGCATGTGTGGGATAGGTATAAGGCTATCCTAGATATAAGATAAGGTCAGGGACTAATGAAAGTATTACATTACTGAGAGGGTAGTGGATGTATGGAATAGTCTTCCAGTAGAAGTGGTAGAGGTTAATACAGTGAAGGAGTTTAATCATGCATGGGATAGGTATAAGGCTATCCTAGATATAAGATAAGGCCAAGGACTAATGAAAGTATTACTTTACTGAGAGGGTAGTGGATGTATGGAATAGTCTTCCAGTAGAAGTGGTAGAGGTTAATACAGTGAAGGAGTTTAAGCATGCGTGGGATAGGTATAAGGCTATCCTAGATATAAGATAAGGCCAGGGACTAATGAAAGTATTACATTACTGAGAGGGTAGTGGATACATGGAATAGTCTTCCAGTAGAAGTGGTAGAGGTTAATACAATGAAGGAGTTTAAGCATGCATGGGATAGGAATAAGGCTATCCTAGATATAAGATAAGGCCAGGGATTAATGAAAGTATTACTTTACTGAGAGGGTAGTGGATGTATGGAATAGTCTTCCAGTAGAAGTGGTAGAGGTTAATACAGTGAAGGAGTTTAAGCATGCGTGGGATAGGTATGAGGCCATCCTAGATATAAGATAAGGTCAGGGACTAATGAAAGTATTACTTTACTGAGAGGGTAGTGGATGCATGGAATAGTCTTCCAGTAGAAGTGGTAGAGGTTAATACAGTGAAGGAGTTTAAGCATGCATGGGATAGGTATGAAGCTATCCTAGATATAAGATAAGGCCAGGGACTAATGAAAGTATTACTTTACTGAGAGGGTAGTGGATGTATGGAATAGTCTTCCAGTAGAAGTGGTAGAGGTTAATACAGTGAAGGAGTTTAAGCATGCGTGGGATAGGTATAAGGCTATCCTAGATATAAGATAAGGCCGGGGATTAATGAAAGTATTACTTTACTGAGAGGGTAGTGGATGTATGGAATAGTCTTCCAGTAGAAGTGGTAGAGGTTAATACAGTGAAGGAGTTTAAGCATGCGTGGGATAGGTATGAGGCTATCCTAGATATAAGATACGGCCAGGGACTAATGAAAGTATTACTTTACTGAGAGGGTAGTGGATGTATGGAATAGTCTTCCAGTAGAAGTGGTAGAGGTTAATACAGTGAAGGAGTTTAAGCATGCATGGGATAGGTATAAGGCTATCCTAGATATAAGATAAGGCCGGGGATTAATGAAAGTATTACATTACTGAGAGGGTAGTGAATGTATGGAATAGTCTTCCAGTAGAAGTGGTAGAGGTTAATACAGTGAAGGAGTTTAAGCATGCGTGGGATAGGTATAAGGCTATCCTAGATATAAGATAAGGCCGGGGATTAATGAAAGTATTACTTTACTGAGAGGGTAGTGGATGTATGGAATAGTCTTCCAGTAGAAGTGGTAGAGGTTAATACAGTGAAGGAGTTTAAGCATGCGTGGGATAGGTATGAGGCTATCCTAGATATAAGATACGGCCAGGGACTAATGAAAGTATTACTTTACTGAGAGGGTAGTGGATGTATGGAATAGTCTTCCAGTAGAAGTGGTAGAGGTTAATACAGTGAAGGAGTTTAAGCATGCATGGGATAGGTATAAGGCTATCCTAGATATAAGATAAGGCCGGGGATTAATGAAAGTATTACATTACTGAGAGGGTAGTGAATGTATGGAATAGTCTTCCAGTAGAAGTGGTAGAGGTTAATACAGTGAAGGAGTTTAAGCATGCATGGGATAGGTATGAGGCTATCCTAGATATAAGATAAGGCCAGGGACTAATGAAAGTATTACTTTACTGAGAGGGTAGTGGATGTATGGAATAGTCTTCCAGTAGAAGTGGTAGAGGTTAATACAGTGAAGGAGTTTAAGCATGCATGGGATAGGTATAAGGCTATCCTAGATATAAGATAAGGCCAGGGACTAATGAAAGTATTACGTTACTGAGAGGGTAGTGGATGTATGGAATAGTCTTCCAGTAGAAGTGGTAGAGGTTAATACAGTGAGGGAGTTTAAGCATGCGTGGGATAGGTATAAGGCTATCCTAGATATACGATAAGGTCAGGGACTAATGAAAGTATTACATTACTGAGAGGGTAGTGGATGCATGGAATAGACTTCCAGTAGAAGTGGTAGAGGTTAATACAGTGAAGGAGTTTAAGCATGCATGGGATGGGTATAAGGCTATCCTAGATATAAGATAAGGCCAGGGACTAATGAAAGTATTACTTTACTGAGAGGGTAGTAGGTGCATGGAATAGTCTTCCAGTAGAAGTGGTAGAGGTTAATACAGTGAAGGAGTTTAAGCATGCATGAGATAGGTATAAGGCTATCCTAGATATAAGATAAGGCCAGGGACTAATGAAAGTATTACTTCACTGATAGGGTAGTGGATGTATGGAATAGTCTTCCAGTAGAAGTGGTAGAGGTTAATAGAGTGAAGGAGTTTAAGCATGCATGGGATAGGTATAAGGCTATCCTAGATATAAGATAAGGTCAGGGACTAATGAAAGTATTACATTACTGAGAGGTTAGTGGATGTGTGGAATAGTCTTCCAGTAGAAGTGGTAGAGGTTAATACAGTGAAGGAGTTTAAGCATGCACGGGATAGGTATAAGGCTATCCTAGATATAAGATAAGGTCAGGGACTAATGAAAGTATTACTTTACTGAGAGGGTAGTGGATGTATGGAATAGTCTTCCAGTAGAAGTGGTAGAGGTTAATACAGTGAAGGAGTTTAAGCATGCGTGGGATAGGTATAAGGCTATCCTAGATATAAGATAAGGTCAGGGACTAATGAAAGTATTACATTACTGAGAGGGTAGTGGATGCATGGAATAGACTTCCAGTAGAAGTGGTAGAGGTTAATACAGCTAAGGAGTTTAAGCATGCATGGGATGGGTATAAGGCTATCCTAGATATAAGATAAGGCCAGGGACTAATGAAAGTATTACTTTACTGAGAGGGTAGTGGGTGCATGGAATAGTCTTCCAGTAGAAGTGGTAGAGGTTAATACAGTGAGGGAGTTTAAGCATGCATGAGATAGGTATAAGGCTATCCTAGATATAAGATAAGGCCAGGGACTAATGAAAGTATTACTTCACTGATAGGGTAGTGGATGTATGGAATAGTCTTCCAGTAGAAGTGGTAGAGGTTAATACAGTGAAGGAGTTTAAGCAAGCATGGGATAGGTATAAGGTTATCCTAGATATAAGATAAGGCCGGGGATTAATGAAAGTATTACATTACTGAGAGGGTAGAGGATGCATGGAATAGCCTTCCAGCGGAAGTGGTAGAGGTTAATACAGTGAAGGAGTTTAAGCATGCATGGGATAGGTATAAGGCTATCCTAGATATAAGATAAGGCCAGGGACTAATGAAAGTATTACTTTACTGAGAGGGTAGTGGATGAATGGAACAGTCTTCCAGTAGAAGTGGTAGAGGTTAATACAGTGAAGGAGTTTAAGCATGCATGGGATGGGTATAAGGCTATCCTAGATATAAGATAAGGCCAGGCACTAATGAAAGTATTACATTACTGAGAGGGTAGTGGATGTATGGAATAGTCTTCCAGTAGAAGTGGTAGAGGTTAATACAGTGAAGGAGTTTAAGCATGCATGGGATGGGTATAAGGCTATCCTAGATATAAGATAAGGCCAGGGAGCGAATAAGGTTCTATGTTTTATAAAATATTTACTATTATCTTCCAAAACTTTGTTCTTTCTGGCAACAGTTTCAACACCTCCCGATTCGAGTCATTTTACTCCATTTAACACTTCTAAAGATCACACGTGACTAAATCTAAAACAAATTCAGAGTTTGGAATACTTTTTATATAAACGTTTATGGTTAAAATGAGGAGTTGAGATTTCAGGGGGTGGGTGGGGGGGATTACTGGTAAACAGCAGATTGTGCCTGTAATTACATGAATCACCATGTTGTTATAGCAACGTCACTCGAGCATTAACTAAAATATAATAAAATGACAGCGCAAGACAATGTGCTTAAAAGTGAATTTACAAACTTGGGTCTGTAACAAGGACGTTCTTATGGCAGTAGGTGACTGATAAAAATCAGCCAAGTAAAAAAAACTCTCTCCTAAAAATCACTGGGTATGGAACAAACGGTAATGATGGGAAATTCATTTTATACCAAGTGCAAAAAGGCCATAAAAAAACACATGCAAGCAAAGTAAAGAGGTACAAAGAGACCGCTGAGCATATGTTTATAGGGGGCTGGATCTAATGGAATTCACACTATTAGAAGGATCCAGGAAGATATTCTAAACTGCAGGGTTGTCCAATTTAGGGTTCTACAACTCAGAGTGACATGGCCCATGTTATTTCATTGAACCTTTACTAAAGTATTATACAGGAGGGTTCATAACCTCTAACCTGTCTACTCTTAAATGGTTCAAATTATGAAAGTGACAGTACTGTAATCACACACAGAAGGCTTGAGAAAAGGTTAAGGACTACGGTCAGCAAAAAAAACTAAGTTATGTTTAATGCAGAGCTGTGTGTGTGTGTGTTACTGGCTGTGTGTGTGTGTGTGTTACTGGCTGTGTGTGTGTGTGTTACTGGCTGTGTGTGTGGTACTGGCTGTGTGTGTGTGTGTTACTGGCTGTGTGTGTGTGTGTTACTGGCTGTGTGTGTGTGTGTTACTGGCTGTGTGTGTGTGTGTTACTGGCTGTGTGTGTGTGTGTTACTGGCTGTGTGTGTGTTGGTGTGTGACTCACTGAATGTGCAGTTGTCTGGCTCCTAGATGCTTTAGCTGGCTCCTAAACCTCGGTTAAGTCTTGGTTTAATAGACATTTACATGTGAACCTTAGTGTGTCAGTAGATAAAATCCCCATTTGGCACATTAAGTCTGCCCAATTTTCTGAATACATTCATTAGTCCCCAGTTCCCTATCTCAGGGCTTGACAAATGTATCTGAGGTTTAGGAGCCAGACAACCGCACATAAACACACGCAGTCACAGACAGACACACACAGTCAATCAGGCACATATATACACACACATCCACTCAGGCACATATATACACACACACACACACATACAGTCAGGCACATATATACACACACACACACACATCCAGTCAGGCACATATATACACACAAACACATCCAGTCAGACACATACATACACACACAAACACATCCAGTCAGACACATATACACACACAAACACATCCAGTCAGACACATGTACACACAAACACATCTAGACACATATATATACACACACATACACAACCAGTCAGACACATATATACACACAAACACATCCAGTCACACACATATATACAAACACATACAAGGCAGCAGGTTTTTTTGTTTTTTTAAAAGTCAGACACATATATATACACACACATACACATCCAGTCACACACACATATATACACACACATACACATCCAGTCACACACATATATACACACACATACACATCCAGTCACACACACATATATACACACACATACACATCCAGTCACACACACACATACACATCCAGTCACACACATATATACACACACACACAAGGCAGCAGGGTTATTTTTTTAAAGGAAAAAAAAAGCTCACATATCAATGTCCCCTCTCCCTGCTATAACACATCAATGCAGGGGGGGGGGGGGGGGGGGCGCGTTCCAGCCTCAATGCAGGGAGGGGGGGGGGGGCGCCGCGAATTCCAGCCCAGTGGCAGAGAGCAGCTTTGCTTTCCTGCCGAACTCCCCGGTGATCAGAACTATATCGGTGCGCGAGGGGGCGGAGCAGGAAGTCTGTGCAGCCGGTGCGCTCACTCTGCTCCCTCGCGCACCGCTAGATAAAAGAGAAGAGAAAAACCTATCCTACTGCCAAGGCACCATGCGGGGCTCACGATACCCGGGCGCCAGGTCTGATTTCCTGGTCGCCATGGCGACCTGGCGACCAGGGTTTGTCGAGCCCTGCCCTATCTTATATCTAGGATAGCCTTATACCTATCCCACGCATGCTTAAACTCCTTCACTGTATTAACCTCTACCACTTCTACTGGAAGGCTATTCCGTGCATCCACTACCCTCTCAGTAAAGTAATACTGTCATTAGTCCCTGGCCTTATCTTATATCTATGATAGCCTTATACCTATCCCACGCATGCTTAAACTCCTTCACTGTATTAACCTCTACCACTTATACTGGAAGACTATTCCATACATCCACTACCCTCTCAGTAAAGTAATACTTTCATTAGTCCCTGACCTTATCTTATATCTAGGATAGCCTTATACCTATCCCACGCATGCTTAAACTCCTTCACTGTATTAACCTCTACCACTTCTACTGGAAGACTATTCCATACATCCACTGCCCTCTCAGTAAAGTAATACTTTCATTAGTCCCTGGCCTTGTCTTATATCTAGGATAGCCTCATTCCTATCCCATGCATGCTTAAACTCCTTCACTGTATTAACCTCTACCACTTCTACTGGAAGACTATTCCATGTATCCACTACCCTCTTAGTAAAGTAATACTTTCATTAGTCCCTGGCCTTATCTTATATCTAGGATAGCCTCATACCCATCCCACGCATGCTTAAACTCCTTCACTGTATTAACCTCTACCACTTCTACTGGAAGACTATTCCATACATCCACTACCCTCTCAGTAAAGTACTACTTTCATTAGTCCCTGACCTTATCTTATATCTAGGAAAGCCATATACCTATCCCATGCATGCTTAAACTCCTTCACTGTATTAACCTCTACTGGAAGACTATTCCATACATCCACCACCCTCTCAGTAATGTAATACTTTCATTAGTCCCTGGCATTATCTTATATCTAGGATAGCCTTATACCTATCCCATGCATGCTTAAACTCCTTCACTGTATTAACCTCTACCACTTCTACTGGAAGACTAGTCCATACATCCACTACCCTCTCAGTAAAGTAATACTTTCATTAGTCCCTGGCCTTATCTTATATCTAGGATAGCCTTATACCTATCCCATGCATGCTTAAACTCCTTCACTATATTAACCTCTACCACTTATACTGGAAGCCGATTCCATACATCCACTACCCTCTCAGTAATGTAATACTTTCATTAGTCCCTGACCTTATCTTATATCTAGGATAGCCTTATACCTATCCCATGCATGCTTAAACTCCTTCACTGTATTAACCTCTACCACTTTTACTGGAAGGCTATTCCATGCATCCACTACCCTCTCAGTAATGTAATACTTTCATTAGTCCCTGACCTTATCTTATATCTAGGATAGCCTTATACCTATCCCATGCATGCTTAAACTCCTTCACTGTATTAACCTCTACCACTTCTACTGGAAGACTATTGCATACATCCACTACCCTCTCAGTAATGTAATACTTTCATTAGTCCCTGACCTTATCTTATACCTAGGATAGCCTTATACCTATCCCATGCATGCTTAAACTCCTCACTGTATTAACCTCTACCACTTCTACTGAAAGACTATTCCTTGCATCCACTACCCTCTCAGTAAAGTAATACTTTCATTAGTCCCTGGCCTTATCTTATATCTAGGATAGCCTTGTGCCTATCCCATGCATGCTTAAACTCCTTCACTGTATTAACCTCTACCACTTCTACTGGAAGACTATTCCATACATCCACTACCCTCTCAGTAAAGTAATACTTTCATTAGTCCCTGTCCTTATCGTATATCTAGGATAGCCTTATACCCATCCCATGCATGCTTAAACTCCTTCACTGTATTAACCTCTACCACTTCTACTGGAAGACTATTCCATACATCCACTACCCTCTCAGTAATGTAATACTTTCATTAGTCCCTGGCCTTATCTTATATCTAGGATAGCCTTATACCTAACCCACGCATGCTTAACCTCCTTCACTGTATTAACCTCTACCACTTCTACTGGAAGGCTATTCCATACATCCACTACTCTCTCAGTAATGTAATACTTTCATTAGTCCCTGGCCTTATCTTATATCTAGGATAGCCTTATACCTAACCCACGCATGCTTAACCTCCTTCACTGTATTAACCTCTACCACTTCTACTGGAAGGCCATTCCATACATCCACTACTCTCTCAGTAAAGTAATACTTTCATTAGCCCTTGGCCTTATCTTATATCTAGGATAGCCTTATACCTATCCCATGCATGCTTAAACTCCTTCACTGTATTAACCTCTACCACTTCTACTGGAAGGCTATTCCATGCATCCACTACCCTCTCAGTAATGTAATACTTTCATTAGTCCCTGGCCTTATCTTATATCTAGGATAGCCTTATACCTAACCCACGCATGCTTAACCTCCTTCACTGTATTAACCTCTACCACTTCTACTGGAAGGCTATTCCATACATCCACTACCCTCTCAGTAAAGTAATACTTTCATTAGTCCCTGGCCTTATATTATATCTAGGATAGCCTTATACCTATCCCATGCATGCTTTAACTCCTTCACTGTATTAACCTCTACCACTTCTACTGGAAGGCGATTCCATGCATCCACTACCCTCTCAGTAAAGTAATACTTTCATTAGTCCCTGGCCTTATCTTATATCTAGGATAGCCTTGTGCCTATCCCATGCATGCTTAAACTCCTTCACTGTATTAACCTCTACCACTTCTACTGGAAGACTATTCCATACATCCACTACCCTCTCAGTAAAGTAATACTTTCATTAGTCCCTGTCCTTATCGTATATCTAGGATAGCCTTATACCCATCCCATGCATGCTTAAACTCCTTCACTGTATTAACCTCTACCACTTCTACTGGAAGACTATTCCATACATCCACTACCCTCTCAGTAATGTAATACTTTCATTAGTCCCTGGCCTTATCTTATATCTAGGATAGCCTTATACCTAACCCACGCATGCTTAACCTCCTTCACTGTATTAACCTCTACCACTTCTACTGGAAGGCTATTCCATACATCCACTACTCTCTCAGTAATGTAATACTTTCATTAGTCCCTGGCCTTATCTTATATCTAGGATAGCCTTATACCTAACCCACGCATGCTTAACCTCCTTCACTGTATTAACCTCTACCACTTCTACTGGAAGGCTATTCCATACATCCACTACTCTCTCAGTAAAGTAATACTTTCATTAGCCCTTGGCCTTATCTTATATCTAGGATAGCCTTATACCTATCCCATGCATGCTTAAACTCCTTCACTGTATTAACCTCTACCACTTCTACTGGAAGGCTATTCCATGCATCCACTACCCTCTCAGTAATGTAATACTTTCATTAGTCCCTGGCCTTATCTTATATCTAGGATAGCCTTATACCTAACCCACGCATGCTTAACCTCCTTCACTGTATTAACCTCTACCACTTCTACTGGAAGGCTATTCCATACATCCACTACCCTCTCAGTAATGTAATACTTTCATTAGTCCCTGGCCTTATCTTATATCTAGGATAGCCTTATACCTAACCCACGCATGCTTAACCTCCTTCACTGTATTAACCTCTACCACTTCTACTGGAAGGCTATTCCATACATCCACTACTCTCTCAGTAAAGTAATACTTTCATTAGCCCTTGGCCTTATCTTATATCTAGGATAGCCTTATACCTATCCCATGCATGCTTAAACTCCTTCACTGTATTAACCTCTACCACTTCTACTGGAAGGCTATTCCATGCATCCACTACCCTCTCAGTAATGTAATACTTTCATTAGTCCCTGGCCTTATCTTATATCTAGGATAGCCTTATACCTAACCCACGCATGCTTAACCTCCTTCACTGTATTAACCTCTACCACTTCTACTGGAAGGCTATTCCATACATCCACTACCCTCTCAGTAAAGTAATACTTTCATTAGTCCCTGGCCTTATATTATATCTAGGATAGCCTTATACCTATCCCATGCATGCTTTAACTCCTTCACTGTATTAACCTCTACCACTTCTACTGGAAGGCGATTCCATGCATCCACTACCCTCTCAGTAAAGTAATACTTTCATTAGTCCCTGGCCTTATCTTATATCTAGGATAGCCTTATACCTAACCCACGCATGCTTCAACCCCTTCACTGTATTAAACTGCTGCTGGAAGCTTATCCATTAGCCTAGGCGTTAAGGTGTAGCTGGTGTAATTATGCCCTCTTTGCCCAGTGTTGTGACATCAGGGGGAGGACATGTTGTTTGAGTTAGATCTCCATTTATCCACCCGAAGACAAAGTTCGACCCAAGAGAGCATTACAAGGAAAGAGGGCTCACTCTCCCCTGGTGAGGAGGACACTAATGTTTGTAAAATGGAAACCGATTACAACTCCAGATAAACCACTGGTCCGTCTGGTCCCTACTTAATGAAAGCCCACCTTTATTTGTCACTCAGAGCAGTCTCATGTATAACCTCTGATCATATCATTTCCCCACCTAGTCCCTATTTACACAGAGAGACTATACAGAGCACACTGCCTCCACAATTACATAACATCAGATACAAGACCAGATTAGATGAATATCTGTAGCCAAACAACCCAATTTAGAAGGCAGCCAATACAGCCTTATTCCTCCTGATGAAGGCAGGACCATCACTCGGTGAAACGCGTTGAGAGGCCGATACTCATCGTTTGAAGGTTTCTACCACTGCTGGGACTTTCTCCATTGGATTGTTTGTAGTTATATGCGGCTTTATCTCCCGTGGGATCCACCACAGTCTGTAAGTTGCTCTACCTCGTCATATTTGTTAATAGTACAGTACTACTCCATGTCACTTAATTCTCTCCAAAGAGAAATACCTGGAGATCCATTGTCATATTTAAAGGAAGAATATTATTATGAGTGTATAAGATCCATGTATATAGTCTCTATAGTATTCACAGCTATATTGCACTATGATGTGTTGTTTTTCACTTCTTTCCACATCTGATTCTGCGCTACTCCAATGGTATAGTGATTTTAAACCAAAGGACATTGAGGAGCACTAGGAGTCCCTGCGTTCACTAGTATGGGTACTACTGTATTTAAAGATTGGAGAATCAGATTTTAACACTCATCACTTGCCACAAAGCATTTTTTACAAGCCAGGTAGATGTCCCTTAGACAGATAAAGCAAATGAAACATTTCACAGCCATGTTTGTCAAGCTCTGCGCTAGATTATAAATCTGCAGGTAGAGCCCTCTACCCCACATGTCATAGTGAGAGTCTATTCACTAAAAGGTGAGAGTTACAGGTGAGATGAACATTTCATCTCACCAGTTTAGCTATACATTGTGCAGAGACAAACCTGGTGAGTTTGCTTGTCCCTCTACATTAAACCAACAGGTGTGCTCAAACGGTATACAAAAAAATCCCACTTTTTACTGAATAATAGTGGGGTAATTGATATAGTGGAGAGCTGTGTTCCAAGGGGCACAGGTAAAAGATTGCCCCCTTTTGGTCTTTGCACTCACACATTCCAGATATGATGTTTGATTATTATCGGCTTACATGTCAGTTTACTATAGCTGGTATCCGTCAGTGATTCCTGCCGTAGTAGAAGGGATATCTTATTATTATTATTATTATTACTATAACACCGTCCATTTTAATGTAACTGTGCAGGAGTGCATGCGACTTTAATTTAAGAGCAACAATAATTTCTTTATTTTTTTTCCCCCTGAAATAAAAAGGCAATCAAGACCCATTTATCCTTTCAGATTAAATTTGCTTCAAAAGCAGGTAATTGAACGTTTTTCGCATGCCAGAAAGTGGAAAACGGTTGATTCTGTCTGGGAAGATAAAAATTAAACTTAACAAAAACAATGTATCTAAAATTGAATCCAAAGTTAAATTCAATTAGAGGGACTCATCTCGGATTTCTTTTGTTAGGTTAAATATATTTCCTTTTTTTCCACCTCTAATCGTCCTATTTACATGAGCTAGCTGCACCTCAATCTATCAGGATAGACAGAAACATACAACGCTTAGTGCACCCAGGGGTTTTACCCCTTAGTGACAGGACTGCTGTGAAATTTTTGTATCCTTTGTGGCAAAGGCTGTTTTACCATTTCTGCAGTGTTTGTGTTTAGCTGTAATTTTCCTCTCCCTCTCTCTCTCTCTCTCTTTCTCTCATTTAATATACCCAGGTATTTCATTAGCAGGAGCCAACGTGGCTTTGTGAAAGACGGATTGTAAAACATCTAGACATGGGTGCTGGAGAGGATGTGATTTATTAAGTCTTTGCTAATGCATTTGATAGAGTTCCACATAAAAAGGATACTGTACAAATTGACTGAAAAAGGTTTAGGGCCAAAGGTTTGTTTATGGATTAGAAATTGTTTGAAAGATAGAATGCAAAAGGTGGTGGTAAATGGGAAGTTCTCAAATTGGACACATGTGATAAGTGAAGTACCTTCTTTTTAATGATCTTCCAGAGGGCATAGGGAGCCATGTCCCAGTGTCTGACGATGACACAAAATTAAGTAGGGTAATACAGTGTGAACTAGATGCAAGAGGATTTGGACATATTGGGTATTTGGGCAGATAAATGGCAAATGTGATTCAATGTAGACAAGTGTAAAATTATGCATTTTGAATATCTAATATATAGATTTAAGATTCTGTGGCAATAGTACCATGGTTGGCCCAGAATAACCCATATTGTTACCCTTGTATCCCACATGCACAATATAAAGCACAGGTTTGAAGACCCTGTGTCTATAACGGCCAGCTCTGAAATCAGTCCGACTGCGGATGAAATTATTCCAGCTTTATCCCGAAGCCACAAGAGTTAAAGGTTTCATCTATCATGTGGTGCTGCTTGGCAATAACTAAAAAATGAACTTTTAAGTCTAAAAATAATCCGCTACTGTAATAAAATTGTTACGGAAGGCAGGAAATTAAGAAGGGAAAGGTGGACACTGTTTCCCCTGTGGGCAGATGCTGGGGTCACGAGGCCACCGATTTCCATTATATCTGGACATATTAGAGTTTGTGGAGGAATTCAATACTCAGGCTGGAGTCACCATTAATCATGGGGAGAATTCCATTGTAGAAGAAGTGTCTACCTGCGCCAGGGAAGAGACAGACGTGCTAACACTGCAGCCAAGAGACGCCATTGAACAAGCACGTTCAAACGGGAACGGACTGGAAGAAGGCTCGCCATTTTACACAGGTAAAACCCCAAAAAAACACCATTTTTGCAAATGTAACATCTTAGGAGGACAACCAATCGGCAAATAAAAATTAGTAATGTTCAATGGAAAGAGACCAGTTTAACCCCTTAGTGAAGACGTAACTTACGTACGTCATGCGCCTTTAAAGGAACACTAAACTTTTTTTCACTTGTGCTTCTCTGCTAGCGCAGAGAGAGTTTTGCATGGGATCAGTGGGGGACCTTAACTAGGACCCCCCTGCTCACTCCCATGCAAAAACGAGGGGACATGCTTTGTTTAAACCATGCTTCATTAAAGGAAGCAAGGGATAAACAAGGTGTAATGTTCCTTTAAGGTGGCCGGAGATGATCAGAAATTCCCACTCTGGTGCACATACGATCGCTCTCCGGAGTGAAAGCATGTGCTCCACTCGAAGAGCAGTGCCATACAGGAAATGGTGTTGCCCTATTGTGGGCAAGAGCTTCGGAAGCGGCAGACCACCACTTCCGTCACTCTGTTGTAGTTGCTAGACTGCCCCTAGCGGCAGTCTGCAATATTACAAAACAAAATAACAGGTGTTTGGTTTGAAATCTAGGCGAAGGGTTACAATTAGGGTTAGAGTTAAGTTAGGGTTATGGTTTGACTAAGCATCAGAACTAGAATTAGGGTTAAGGTTAGGATTAGGGTTCATTTGATCATCAGGGCTGGGGTCAAAAGGTCATGGTAGGGAAAAGGTCATGGTAGGGAAAAGGTCATGGTAGGGGAAAATGTTACGGGGAAAAAATGTTACTTTAGGTTATTGCCCTATGATGTGCAAACAAAAAAAGAACATGAAAACCTGGCATATTTCTATACTCAGCACAAATATTAGAAACTATTTAGACGGGGTCTTTTTTTACTGATTGTAATAGTGAAAAAACAAATTCAGGTCAAAGTTAGAAAAGGTTGGTTTTTTTCACATTTGTTTTTATAGTAAATTATAAGATATGATGAAAATAATGGTATCTTTAGAAAGTTCTGCTTATGGCAATAAAAACAGTATATAATATGTGTGGGTACATTAACCTCTTTGTGACGCATGGTGCATGCCAAAACGTTTTGATCCAGGCCACCGATCACAAGGTGATTGGTAGTCAGGAACACTATGGCAGAGACCCGATCAGAGTCTTACATACACACACCACATACACAGCCAGTTACATTCACACACACCACATACACAGACAGTTACATTCACACACACCACATACATACACACACCACATACACAGCCAGTTACATACACACACACATACACACACACACCGACCACATACACAGCCAGTTACATTCACACACGCCACATACACAGCCAGTTACATTCACACATGCCACATACACAGCCAGTTACATTCACACATGCCACATACACAGCCAGTTACATTCACACATACATACACACACCACATACACAGCCAGTTACATTCACACATGCCACATACACAGCCAGTTACATTCACACATACATACACACACCACATACACAGCCAGTTACATTCACACATACATACACACACCACATACACAGCCAGTTACATTCACACATACATACACACACCACATACACAGCCAGTTACATTCACACATACATACACACACCATACACAGCCAGTTACATTCACACATACATACACACACCATACACAGCCAGTTACATTCACACATACATACACACACCATACACAGCCAGTTACATTCACACACACCACATACACAGCCAGTTACATTCACACACACCACATACACAGCCAGTTACATTCACACACACCACATACACAGCCAGTTACATACACACACACCACATACACAGCCAGTTACATACACACACACATACACACACCGACCACATACACAGCCAGTTACATTCACACACGCCACATACACAGCCAGTTACATTCACACACGCCACATACACAGCCAGTTACATTCACACACACACACACACACACCCCGACCACATACAGAGCGAGTTACATTCACACACACCACATACACAGCCAGTTACATCCACACACATATACACACACACACACCGACCACATACACAGCCAGTTACATTCACACATACATACACAGCCAGTTACATACACATCATTTTTGTGGGGTTTTTTTAAAGAACAAAAATGTATTCTTGCGGTGTTACAGCGTACAGTCTGTGTGATCCGCACAGACTTTCTCCCCTCGCGCTGCGCTGAAAGTAAAACAAAAACGGATGGCAGCCGTCATGGGCACCCTGTGACAAACAGCACCCGGGCGCCAGGTCTGATTTCCTGGTCGCCATGGCGACCTGGCGCCCGGGGTTTGTCGAGCCCTGCGTCAAATGTCAGGTGGGATCATACTGAAAGTCCCTGCAATGGGGTCCGAGCACAGCTCACTGCCGAGGGGCCATGATGAGCAGATGGAGAAACTTTCTATCAAGTCCTAAGGGTGCCAGATCCCTGTATTTTAGGATGGCATATTCGGGAAGGAGATAACAAGTAAACAGAGAGGTTTACATTGAAGATGTTCAGGATTGTAGTTACAAGTCAGGTGATCTCTCCTACTGCCATCTTTACTTGAGGCCTTAAACCCACAGGAAGATTCACTGCTATCAGAAAACACAGTGTGATGAATCCACGGATCAGTTGCCATAACATTAACACCACGTGCTTTCACATTATCCCTGTACAGAGGTTACGGTAATGGTTCGGCAAATTTGGGGATGTTCACTGTCACGCTACCTTTTCCACTTACGGAACGTGGGACTTGTGGCGTGCGTGGCAGAGACGCTAGTTAATCCCACTCGGCTCCAAAAACCACAGCCCAACAGCCCCTTTCACAGCACAGTAATGAGCTGGTATTTGTGATAGGATAGCGGATGTCTAGCAGCGGAAGAGACAATGCTTCTATTGTTGAAGAACGTGGATCGTGGGACTTAGCAAACCAAATCTAGATCCGCTGCAGGGAGGGGGCGTGGAAATCATGCATACTTTTAATAAACGGAGGCGATTGAAAGTGCGTGGTATTAGGGTTAGTCATGGAGTGGGAACATTCCTTTGGTTTCCAAGGGTCTTTTACAGCTTTGTCTTACAATTGACCTTCATGTGGGGGGGGGAAAAAAAAAGTTATTTTTAGGAGCCAGAGACGTGGTACTTCCCTAGCACACTCACAAAAGGTAGGCGCCAGCAGGAGGGGTTTTTAGAAGGCATGTCTCCATGGGATCATTCAGGCCCTGCATTTATGCATTATGCAAATATAGGTAACAAGTGGAGCAATCACCATAGAAACCAATGGGACGAGCCTAAACAATGTTAATACAATTTTTAAAGGACAACTAAACCTTTTCATTATTTTATTTTTTTAAACTAAACTTGAGTCCTTAGAGGCAGCACAGGGTTAAAAAGTGTCCGACTTCGTATACGCAGCTTTACTCTTGGCTCTGCCTCAGAGCTGTGGCAGAGCCGGCCTGGAGGCTGCGCCCTCTGACAATATCTAGAGTGGGGGCTCACCCTGCATCAGGGTCTGTACAGAGCAAGGGTCTCTCTCTGCTAGTGCTTTAAAAATAAACACGGACTATTTCTAAACACAGGACAAATATTCAAATCTATTTAGCAGTTTTTGGGGGTTTTTTATTAAAATTTGTAGATGTGTAAAATATTTTTGATATGAAAGTTAGAAAAAGGGTTTTTTTTTCCCCATGTCCCATCATATTTTATGTTGTACAGTAAGTTAGACGATATGATCAAAATAATGGTATCTAAAGAAAGACCTTCTTATACCAAAAAATATATATAATTTGAGTGGGCACAGTAAATAAGATAGGGGGAAATGACAGCTAAACACAAACACCACAGAGGTGTTAAAACAGCCTGTGTCCTTAACTGTACAACATTCCAAAACAGTTGTGTCCTTAAGTGGCTAAACAGCCTGTCCACAGCTTATTTATTTCAGAGGAGATCAGTTGAAAGCACAGAAGCCAATGCACTGTGTGATACCTTTGAACTCTGACCCTGTGGTTAGATAGCTGGGGTTTTGAAAATGCCCTGCTTGAGAACAGAAACTTCACAGAGTCAGCTGCCAAAAGGAAGTGTCTGGGTGGACTCTACAAGCTGCGTGTCAGGAGCACACAGTTACATTACATTAGGAAATTAAATGCACAACAGCGGTTTGCAAAAAATCAGTAGATGCATGCTTTCCGAAAAGGCCTTGTAAAAAGGTTTGATTAATGCAAATGACAAATTTCTGTAGCCTTCAAGAGCTGGACAGACCCATTTAGGAGCCAGGGAAGTAGTACTTCCATGTACATCACTGGAAAACAATCAAAAGATAGGAGCCAGCAGAAGAGATTTTAGGAGCCCTGGCTCTGGGGATTGGTCAGAACCTGGATGGATGAATATATCATTTTGATAACAAAACAAAAAAGGTGATGTCATAGACAGGAGACCAGACAGACACATAATGGACATATTTTTCCTTAGTCTTTGCATTGGCTTGCAATCCTGATAACACTTTGTATACACCTTTTTCCATGCGTTTTTATCCTATTCTACATTCACAGTACAAGCAGCGTTTAGTTTAGCATTGTTCCATTTAACAAACCACCATTCTTCCCCCCCCCCCTTCCCCCGGCGATTCGGGACGCCAGGGCTGGAGCTCGGGAGGTCAAGCGTAATTATAATAAAAGCAGAGGGGAAAGAAAAACAAGTAGTAAGGCACTATCAGCGTGTGGGCACATCTCACGGAGTCTGCTGAACGTGGACTAGCTTTCCCCAATAATGCAGAGCAGGACCCTCATTTCACCACTAGACAGAACATTTTTTCCCGACTATTGAATCCATACAAAAATCACTGATCTCTCACTGTAGTAGAAAGTCTGTAACTAACCAGACACCTGAATACAAGGCATGCTCTACCAGCAAACACAGAGACTGCTGGCTGGGGGGGGGGGGGGGGGGGTTAATGCAGAATTCTGGAGAGATTCAAATATATACATATATAAATTGCAGGAGTGTCTCTGTATTATACAATAGGAAGGCCTTTTGCTCCCTGGTAAGTAATACATATAAAGAGATTAAGCCCCAGAAGCAACAGTATTTAGTGTTAGGACCCACCAATGTTGGAGTACTTTGACGTAGTGGTGGGCTTAGTGTAATATGGCCATATATGTGACTAAATCTCCAATTTTGTTATCTTAGTAAGACAGGTTATTAAGTATCTTTATTGTAACCTATAGCTTTAAGAGTTTTTCTCCTTCCTGCTTTGAGGTGAGTGCGCTGATCTTTGGATTTTGTATCAATATTTGGTCTCAGCAGCACCCCTTATAATATATGCTAGTTTAGGTGAGTGCATTCAGTTTGGATTTGTTTGTGTGTATATATATATATATATATATATATATATATATATATATATATATATATGCAAAAAAAAAAAAAGGGGGGGTAGATTCTGGCGCTTAATCCTATACAAAGCAGCACCAGCCTGTGTCTTTCTCTGTGTACACACGTGGTGAAATAGACAGACAAAATGACCCAAAAAATAGGAGTGGTAGGTGCGCTAAGTGAACCCTTAGTGCAAATAAAAATAAATGTAATATTTGCCTGAGGAATGATGGTGTTGCTGTACACCTTGCAGATGATCCTCAGTATGTATACAGTGTATATATAAGAAAAAAACAGAAAAAAGCACATAGATCATAGCATAATTCTGTTATATATTAGTGTGGTATTTGGAGGTAGATGATTCCACTCACAAAACCAGCCGATGATCAAAGCTCTTCTATAGACTTGTGGGGTCTTCCTTTCTTTCAGTCAGACGCTCACATATATATAGAGGAAAAGACCAAAGGCATATATTGAGTGTAAAAGACTTACAAAATGTAATGTATTATAGTAGTATCTTACATCTCAGAAGCAGCATAAGGAATCTCCATAGCAAAAATCCTCTCAGCTCTTACAGTCTGGATGTGCAAAAACAGCAAGTGGTAAAACAGCATACAATGAGTTAAAAGCAGGATAAAAAGTCCGTATAAAAGCAACAATGGTGGTCACGCTACGCGTTTCGCCTGTTAGTAGGCTTCCTCCTGGCCTTGATCATCTGCTGGTTTTGTGAGTGAAATCATCTACCTCCAAATACCACACTAATATATAACAGAATTATGCTATGATCTATGTGCTTTTTTCTGTTTTTTTCTTATATATATACTGTATACATACTGAGGATCATCTGCAAGGTGTACAGCAACACCATCATTCCTCAGGCAAATATTACATTTATTTTTATTTGCACTAAGGGTTCACTTAGCGCACCTACCACTCATATATATATATGCGCTGCATTCACTCAAATCACTGTATAAATGCTGGAAGAAGTCTCCTTTAAGGCGCAGTGTAATCATTATAACACTGTGCTGTAAAACAGTCTGTTTTTTTGATAAATATGCCCCCCACATGCATTTCTAAAACTAATCCTGCTATCGCTACACTCACACACACATACAAACACACAGGAAAAACCTGGTCAAACTCTATCGCATAACACTTAAGCCATTTGATTTAGATTACTTGGCATTGCAATCATTAGCACATATTCAGTAAGAGTAATGTTACGGTCTCATTTACAGGGGATTTATTCTCCCCACAAGAAGTTGCAGAATCCAATTAAGAACATGTCAACCTTGGAGACCCTGATGGAGCAGATCCTACGTGTATGAGAAGGTTTGGAGACATTTATCATTTCCTCGGCACAGACTACATCTAATGTCTATATGCCTGTATGGTGTGTATCATGGGCCATCTGAAGGAGCACGGGGGGGGGGGGGACAGACGGGGGGGGTCAAGAAGGGGTTACTTGCCATTCCAACAGGTCTACAGTATCAGCAGCATGGGAGAGAGAAACAGTAGGCTTGTTAGGGGTAGGTTGAGAGCTGTATAAACACCTGGCAGGTAGCGTAGTGCAGCAAAAACAGTTGCATTTAAATTGTGCACACCCCCTGTTGTCAGAGTGGTTTGGTCTGCTCTCTTCCTCTCCCTTCACATGCAGAGACACAGCTTGCATGCTCCAGGCACACAGAGTCCCAACCTGTAGCTGGAGTTAGTCAGTCTCACATTCCTTATGACTCTATTGCTGTGGATCACACAGCTCCACTACATTAACCTTCATTGACTGCAAATCTCATTACATGGAGCCAACATTGCTGCTCACGGTTATATTAATGGGCAACTAACATGTACCTCTCTCACCAGGGAACCTGAACCCCAAGCTGACATAGGCAATGGGGAGGTGTTACGGTGGTATCACCCATCTCCCCCACCCCTGAAAAAAATCACAGACACACACACACTACTGTTCAAATTTTTGGGGTCATGAAGAATTGCAAAAATGTAAAATAACATGAAATGGATGAGACTTTGATAATGCTGTAATGACTATTGTAGCTGGAAAAAAGCTTTATCAGCAGCATCACTCCTGTGTTCCAATGGACAGAGGCCCATTATCAGCAGCATCACTCCTGTGTTCCAATGGACAGAGGCCCATTATCAGCAGCATCACTCCTGTGGTCCAATGGACAGAGGCCCATTATCAGCAGCATAACTCCTGTGTTCCAATGGACAGAGGCCCATTATCAGCAGCCATCACTCCTGTGTTCCAATGGGCAGAGGCCCATTATCAGCAGCCATCACTCCTGTGTTCCAATGGGCAGAGGCCCATTATCAGCAGCATCACTCCTGTGTTCCAATGGACAGAGGCCCATTATCAGCAGCCATGACTCCTGTATTCCAATGGACAAAGGCCCATTATCTGCAGCATCACTCCTGTGTTCCAATGGACAGAGGCCCATTATCAGCAGCATCACTCCTGTGTTCCAATGACTGAGGCCCATTATCAGCAGCATCACTCCTGTGTTCCAATGACAGAGGCCCATTATCAGCAGCATCACTTCTTCCAATGGCACAATGCTGCGTCAGCAAATCCAAGTTTATCATTTGAAAAGTCAACGTCTTGACTGGATGTCCTATTCATTTCACAGCTCATCTGCGGTAAGTTTTCATGGAAAAGAAGGAAAATCCTGCGTGATCCCAAACTTTTGAACGATAGCATATCTGTGTATGGCACATGAATGAGGGAATGGCGTGAAGTTGGGCTATCTAGATCGTGGAGATATGAATTCTACACATTACATCAGGTCTAAGCTACTGGCATGGATTTGTATTATTCAAATATTTGCACAGTCTAAATTATTTTAAATAGTTTTTTTGGATCAATATAGATGAGGTATTTAACCAAGAAATAAACATTGAGATATTTGGTATTTTTCAAGTCTGCCCTAGGGATGTTACAGAACCCAACTTAATGGCACTCATTTTATCTGACAGGAAGGAGAAGGGCTCAGACAGCTCCTGCCAAGAATTGTACCTTCATTCCCGAGGACTGGTGCATTAGCTCACAGGAGCCTTTAGGAGCCGGACAGACCAATTTTAACGATTGATTTCATGAGGTAATACAATAGCATCTATAGACTTTTTAGTCAGGAACTTGACAATTACCAATGAAGCGGTCACTACACATGCTTGGTGCAAAAGAACCAAGTTCATCTGAACTAACCCTCTTACAATGTAAACAAAAGCAAATGTATTCAAAATAGGGCTACTGTAGGAAACTTTGAAAGGCATTCCCAAAGAGTGCCTGCATGCAGTTATATGCAAGAAAGAAAAAAGAAATGGATCAAGCCACATTATCTTACATCATGTACTTTATAAACATAAAAATAAAAAGTAAACATAGAAATCAAAGTGCAAACTTTCTTAACCCCTTCGCGACCATATGACGAGTTAACTCGTCATAAGAGCCGCAGATTAGCGACCTTATGACGAGTTAACTCGTCATGCAGTCTAGCCGGCGCTGCGCTCCATGCGCACCCCCAGCCAGTCTGCAACGGGTCCAGGACTAAGCCTCGCACCCGAGGGCATGTGATCGCGGTGATTGAGTGATCACCGCAATAACATGCAAATTAGATGGCAAAGTCAGTTTGTTCACACACTACCTATAATTCACTCTCTGTGCTTCACATTCTTATAGTGAAGCACAGAGAGTGACCTGTAAGTATAAATAAATAAATAACATACACAGAGGTAAAAAAAAATAAAAAAATTAAAAATTAACCCTTTCATTGCTGATCACAGTTTTTAACTGTGATCAGTTTGCTTCCACTTTATGGCACTCATTTCGTTTTTTTTTTTAACATATTTTTTTATTTTTACAATTTATAAAGTTTTTTTTAATAAATAAAGGTAATTTTAATATATGTATTTAATAAAATGTAAACCCTGCATGCCTGTTGCATGATTTTTACGGATCTGACACCGCACTCTTCAGAGTTTTTTTCTGTCTTTTTTGTTTAAGGGGGTTTGGGAACCAAATATTTTTCTTTTTTATTAGTTAGTTAATTAGGGGGGATAAGTGGGTTAGTGTTGCACTAGTTGTGTAGTTATATGTATTTTTTAATACTAAAATGTAAATCATTTTTATGTATAGGGTATCAAAAGAAAGCTCTAACTGTCCTTTAAAAAACAACATATAACTTGTATGGGTGCGTTAAATGAGAGAGAGGAAAATTATGTTTAAAAAACCGCGCATTAAAAATTGAAAAACGCTCTGGTCCTTGGCCCAGGAAAATCCCTGGTCCTTAAAGGGTTAAACTATGTCATTTAAGGGCATAGAAAAGGAAAGCAAACACAGAAATCAAAGTTTTATTGTATTAATTTACATCTGGCAAACTGTTTGAACACACTATGAAATAATGAAAAGTTCCCTTTGGTGACAGCTTCACTGTACATTATTTATTGTGTGACACTGTACAATCCACCATGTGACCCGGTGCTAAATAATACATGACCAATGGAAGTGGGTAACATACTGACATTCTGGGACAGTTTTAAAAGTGGAGTATTCACAGTGGAAATGTAGTGTCCAGAGACTAAAGAAGTAGCGGAATCTACTTGCCCCTCATGACAATCTACTTGTCGGGATGCAAAAATTAATTTGAATCCGTATTTAAATAAGGTCCTCATTGACAGAAACTTAGGAGACAGAGCCAACACTATATGTAAATACACTCAACAAATGCAAGTAAGTAGTGGAAGAAAGCAGCCATTCTGGGCAAAGTTCTAGAACTGGAACAATCAGCTGGGACATTCCATTGGTTGCCATGGCAACTGTTCCACTTTTAGAACTTTACTCCAGAGTCGCGCTTAATACAGAATCCCCCTTTGTACTCACATAAGGACTAACTGGTGAGGCAACGTTATATACTGGTTAACCCCTTGATGCCTGGGCACATTACTCGCACCCCATATATAAACCCTGGGCAACATATAATCACAGCGATTATATGTCCTGGAAGTGGTTTGAGAAGGGACCTGGAAATCAGCCTCATTTAGAGACAGTCTTCTTCTGGTAGCCGGCAGGCCTGCCGCTTGTACAGCGAGGACACACACACACATATACACATATATATATTTAGGCCCACATGTCCTCAAGCATCATTATATTGCAAAAAGGGGTTAAATGAAAACTGTCCGCATAAAAAAAATGAATTCAAAGATTGCATCAAGTAGACATCAATACACTATCTTCTTTCATGAGAGCATTCCGATTTAAAGGACCGTATTGACCCATCTCTGCTTCTATAGCACTATGAAGTCATCTTTAGTCACATGGGTCAGAAATTATTTTATCTAACCCATGTTTCTAAACATGTCCACCCCCTGATAGAGCTATACAAAGCACAGATTCTAAACATGTCCACCCCCTGATAGAGCTATACAAAGCACAGATTCTAAACATGTCCACCCCCTGATAGAGCTATACAAAGCACAGATTCTAAACATGTCCACCCCCTGATAGAGCTATACAAAGCACAGATTCTAAACATGTCCACCCCCTGATAGAGCTATACAAAGCACAGATTCTAAACATGTCCACCCCCTGATAGAGCTATACAAAGCACAGATTCTAAACATGTCAACCCCCTTATAGAGCTATACAAAGCACAGATTCTAAACATGTCCGCCCCCTGATAGAGCTATACAGAGCACAGATTCTAAATATGTCTGCCCCCTGATAGAGCTATAAAGAGCAAAGATTCTAAACAACATGTCCGCCCCTGATAGAGCTATACAGAGCAAAGATTCTAAACAACATGTCTGCCCCCTGATAGAGCTATACAAAGCACAGATTCTAAACATGTCAACCCTCTTATAGAGCTATACAAAGCACAGATTCTAAACATGTCCTCCCCCTGATAGAGCTATACAGAGAACAGATTCTAAATATGTCTGCCCCCTGATAGAGCTATACAGAGCAAAGATTCTAAACAACATGTCCGCCCCCTGATAGTTATACAGAGCAAAGTTTTGAAACATGTCCTCCCCCTGATAGAGCAATACAGAGCAAAGATTCTAAACAACATGTCTGCCCCCTGATAGAGCTATACAGAGCAAAGATTATAAAAAAAAAACATGTCCTCCTCCTGATAGAGCTATATGGAGCAAAGATTCTAAAAAAAAACATGTCCTCCCCCTGATACAGCTATATGGAGAACTCAATAAGGTACTTTGTTTTCTTTCATTAAAGCATTTCTATATAAAATGCTTACATTTATTTACAATATTTTAGTTAAACATAACTTTGGCCAACAGTTGTTCTTTAATGTGCAACTTATTCAGCATCACAAGCAGGGTACACTGTATTGTTAACACAGCAAGCCATGCACTTTGATTTTAATCCTTCCTTCCTTGGAGGAGGCAAGGGTTAAAAATCGGTGTCCCTTTGTCCAAAGCCAAACCGATGTGTACTTTTATCTGAGGCAGAGTCGGTCGAGAGGCTTGTGAAAAGAGGGACTCTTCTTTTTAACCCTTTAAGGACCAGGGATTTTCCTGGGCCAAGGACCAGAGCGTTTTTCAATTTTTAATACGCGGTTTTTGAAACATAAATTTCCTCTCTCTCATTTAACGTACCCATACAAGTTATATGTTGTTTTTTAGAGGACAGTTAGAGCTTTCTTTTGATACCCTATACATAAAAATGATTTACATTTTAGTATTAAAAAATACATATAAAAGAGGAAATTGTTGAGGAAAAAAAAGTTTTTCCCCATTATTTTCCCAATAATAAGCTACATAACTAGTGCAACACTAACCCACTTATCCCCCCTAATTAACTAACTAATAAAAAAGAAAAATATTGGTTCCCAAACCCCCCATAACAAAAAAGACAGAAAAAAACTCTGAAGAGTGCGATGTCAGATCAGTAAAAATCATGCAACAGGCATGCAGGGGTTAAATTTTATTAAATAAATATATTAAAATTACCTTTATTTATTCAAAAAAACTTTATAAATTGTAAAAATAAAAAAATCTGTTAAAAAAAAAACTAAATGAGGGCCATAAAGTGGAAGGAAACTGATCACAGTTAAAAACTGTGATCAGCAATGAAAGGGTTAATTTTTTTTTTTTTTATTTTTTAACCTATGTGTGTATAATTAATTTATTTTTACTTACAGGTCACTCTCTGTGCTTCACTATAAGAATGTGAAGCACAGGGAGTGAATTAGAGGCAAAGTCAGTGTGTGAACACACTGACTTTGCCATCTAATTTGCATGTTATCGCGGTGATGACTAAATCACCGCGATCACATGGCCGGAAACTGACCGATCGGGTCCAGGAGCTTTGCCTCGGGTGCGAGGCTTAGTCCTGGACCCGTTGCAGACTAGCTGGCGGTGCCCACGGAGCGCACCGCCGGCTAGACTGCATGACGAGTTAACTCGTCATAAGGTCGCTAACGCTGCGGCTCTTATGACGAGTTAACTCATCATAAGGACGGGAAGGGGTTAAAGGGGATCAACAGTAGTGACTTCGTTAAAGTCCCCTCTGTTGACATCTTTTGAACATCAATGCTGAGACAGTGACCGACCAGACAGGGCTGCCTGCTTCCTGGGGATGAATGGCAGCTGCCGATCACAGGATATACTGGTATGTCCTGCCCGAATATCAGATGCCCCGACAAACTTTGGATCTTACATTTTGAAGAAATAGGAAAAGTCGAAATACAAGATGACCCTATAGGAAAAAGACTACTGGCATGCATTCCTTTACATACTTACAACTTCTCATATTTAAATGTTATTGGAAAATGCATTTCTTGTTTTTATTTTCTTCCTCTGACCCTCTTCATTCATTATTGCTCCATGGCAAAATACTGCACCCCAGCACACCCTCCTCTACATGGGTAGCAGGAGGATGTCTGTGCACATAAGCATCCTCTGATGCTGGCCGGCACTTCTGCCAGGTCTTCTGAGGTGCAACGCCTGAAGGTCACAAAGTGCCGGCCAGCACACAGACATTTTCCAGTTGGTCCCCGGCATCTCTGAAGGGGGACCTGGATACTAGTCTTATAATCAGACCTCTACTTGCATGCCAGTTTATCCTCATACTTGGGGGTCTTTATTTTTCACTTGTGCTTCTATGTTAGAAAAAAAAAAGTTTATTTTTCCTTAACTGGGCTGCAAGGGGTACAGATACAATGTTCTATCCTGACAAAGGTTATATACACCAGCCACAATACGTAGGGGTGAGGGTATATTTCTTAGGATACTCAGATATATATATATACACACAGGTACGGATACAATTGAGCTTCCCCAATTCACAGGGACAGTCTCAACACCCCCACAAGGCACGTCTCTGTTTCTTACATCTCCCAGAATAAGTATCTTCTATAACTTAAACACAATGGGGGTTAGGTATAAAGACAGCGCTGTTGGCGTGTGCGCCTATGTAAAAAGCAGACCCCGAGGTTAGAAAACGTCAATTCAGGGTCGAAGTTCGAAAACCAAAGCAATCATCCCATAAGTTGCCACGGCATCACTTTCAGGATTTCCCAAGAATTGAACGTGGAAAAATAAAAAAAATAATTTATATATATATACACACACATAGGTCCAGTATATGACCTCACCGTGGCTTGATATGTAAAGTACACAGCTAACATAATTCATTGTATATCAAGTCACACGATGATGTAACGGATGCATTTACTTGTAATGATAACTCTACCATATATTTCTAGGGCCCAGTTCTGAAAGTGGTCTGTACAACACAAACATCCCATTGGTATCCATGGCGACTGCGCCATTTTTAGAACTCCGCCCCAGAACGGACGTAATAAATTCTCTGCATTGACAGTATAATCAATGTATAGGTGACAGAGACCCTTCAATGTAAAGTAATGACAGGGTGGGTACTGCATGGCACAGTGTGTAATGACAGGGGGGCACTGCCCTGGCACAGTGTGTAATGACAGGGGGGCACTGCCCTGGCACAGTGTGTAATGACAGGGAGGCACTGCCATGGCACAGTGTGTAATGACCGGGTGGGCACTGGCACAGTGTGTAATGACAGGGTGGGCACTGCATGGCACAGTGTGTAATGACTGGGTGGGCACTGCATGGCACAGAGTGTAATGACTGAGTGGACACTGCATGGCACAGTGTGTAATGACTGGGTGGGCACTGCATGGCACAGTGTGTAATGACTGGGTGGGCACTGCCCTGGCACAGTGTGTAATGACAGGGTGGGCACTGCCCTGGCACAGTGTGTAATGACAGGGTGGGCATAGTGTGTAATGACAGGGTGGACACTGGCACAGTGTGTAATGACAGGGTGGGCACTGGCACAGTGTGTAATGACAGGGCGGGCACTGGCACAGTGTGTAATGACAGGGCGGGCACTGGCACAGTGTGTAATGACAGGGCGGGCACTGGCACAGTGTGTAATGACAGGGCGGGCACTGGCACAGTGTGTAATGACAGGGCGGGCACTGGCACAGTGTGTAATGACAGGGCGGGCACTGGCACAGTGTGTAATGACAGGGCGGGCACTGGCACAGTGTGTAATGACAGGGCGGGCACTGGCACAGTGTGTAATGACAGGGTGGGCACTGCCCTGGCACAGTGTGTAATGACAGGGTGGGCACTGCCCTGGCACAGTGTGTAATGGCAAGGTGGGCACTGCCATGGCACAGTGTGTACTGACAGGGTGGGCACAGTGTGTAATGACAGCGTGGGCACTTCCCTGGCACAGTGTGTAATGACAGGGTGAGCACAGTGTGTAATGGCAGGGTGGGCACAGAGTGTAATGGCAGGGTGGACACGGTGTGTAATGGCAGGGTGGGCACTGTACTGGCACAGTGTGTAATAACAGGGTGGGTACTGCACTGGCACAGTGTGTAATAACAGGGTGGGTACTGCACTGGCACAGTGTGTAATAACAGGGTGGGTACTGCACTGGCACAGTGTGTAATGACAGGGTGGGCACTGCACTGGCACAGTGTGTAATGACAGGGTGGGCATTGCACTGGCACAGTGTGTAATGACAGGGTGGGCACTGCCCTGGCACAGTGTGTAATGACAGGGTGGGCACTGCATGGCACAGTGTGTAATGACAGGGTGGGCACAATGTGTAATGACAGGGTGGGCACTGCCCTGGCACAGTGTGTAATGACAGGGTGGGCACTGCCCTGGCACAGTGTGTAATGACAGGGTGGGCACAGTGTGTAATAACAGGGTGGGCACTGCCCTGGCACAGTGTGTAATGACAGGGTGGGCACAGTGTGTAATGACAGGGTGGGCACTGCATGGCACAGTGTGTAATGACAGGGTGGGCACAGTGTGTAATGACAGGGTGGGCACTGCCCTGGCACAGTGTGTAATGACAGGGTGGGCACTGCCATGGCACAGTGTGTAATGACAGGGTGGGCACTGAATGGCACAGTGTGTAATGACAGGGTGGGCACTGCCTGGCACAGTGTGTAATGACCGGGTGGGCACTGGCACAGTGTGTAATGACAGGGTGGGCACTGCATGGCACAGTGTGTAATGACAGGGTGGGCACTGCCTGGCACAGTGTGTAATGACAGGGTGGGCACTGCCTGGCACAGTGTGTAATGACAGGGTGGGCACAGTGTGTAATGACAGGGTGGGCACAGTGTGTAATGACAGGGTGGGCACAGTGTGTAATGACAGGGTGGGCACAGTGTGTAATGACTGGGTGGGCACAGTGTGTAATGACTGGGTGGGCACTGCATGGCACAGTGTGTAATGACAGGGTGGGCACTGCATGGCACAGTGTGTAATGACAGGGTGGGCACTGCATGGCACAGTGTGTAATGACAGGGTGGGCACTGCCTGGCACAGTGTGTAATGACAGGGTGGGCACAGTGTGTAATGACAGGGTGGGCACTGCATGGCACAGTGTGTAATGACAGGGTGGGCACTGCCTGGCACAGTGTGTAATGACAGGGTGGGCACAGTGTGTAATGACAGGGTGGGCACAGTGTGTAATGACAGGGTGGGCACTGCATGGCACAGTGTGTAATGACAGGGTGGGCACAGTGTGTAATGACAGGGTGGGCACTGCATTGCACAGTGTGTAATGACAGGGTGGGCACTGCCTGGCACAGTGTGTAATGACAGGGTGGGCACAGTGTGTAATGACAGGGTGGGCACAGTGTGTAATGACAGGGTGGGCACTGCATGGCACAGTGTGTAATGACAGGGTGGGCACAGTGTGTAATGACAGGGTGGGCACTGCATGGCACAGTGTGTAATGACAGGGTGGGCACAGTGTGTAATGACAGGGTGGGCACTGCATGGCACAGTGTGTAATGACAGGGTGGGCACTGCCCTAGCAGGTTGGGTAAGGTCCGGGCACACTAGCAGGGCCGGTCTCGGGAGGCAGGGCCGGTTCAGGCCTGTCCGTGACTGACACACCCACACTGCAGCCCGGTGCGGCCCTGCTCCCCGAGCCCGGCACGCTGAGCCTGATCCTCGCACGAATCTCCCCTCTCCTCCCGGCGGCCCGGCACCCTCCCTCCCAGGGCACGGCAGCCGCGTCCCCTCTCCCGGTGCCGGAGCCGGTGCGCGTTCTCGTCCTACCTGACACGGTGTGAGCGCGGGCTGAACGGACAGCGGGACCAGCGTCACGTGACCCTTCCCCCGCCACGTGACCCGCACGGCGCGATGACGTCAACGGGACCGCGGTAAGCCCCGCCCCCTCCCTAACCTCAGGGACTGCAAACTGACTGACTGACTGACTGGTACTGTGCACACTGACTGACTGACTGGTACTGTGCACACTGACTGACTGGTACTGTGCACACTGACTGACTGACTGGTACTGTGCACACTGACTGACTGGTACTGTGCACACTGACTGACTGACTGAATGACTGGTACTGTGCACACTGACTGACTGACTGACTGACTGGTACTGTGCACACTGACTGACTGACTGGTACTGTGCACACTGACTGACTGACTGACTGACTGGTACTGTGCACACTGACTGACTGACTGGTACTGTGCACACTGACTGACTGACTGACACTGCACACTGACTGACTGGTACTGTGCACACTGACTGACTGACTGGTACTGTGCACACTGACTGACTGACTGACACTGCACACTGACTGACTGGTACTGTGCACACTGACTGACTGACTGACTGGTACTGTGCACACTGACTGACTGACTGACTGGTACTGTGCACACTGACTGACTGACTGGTACTGTGCACACTGACTGACTGGTACTGTGCACACTGACTGACTGACTGACTGGTACTGTGCACACTGACTGACTGACTGACACTGCACACTGACTGACTGGTACTGTGCACACTGACTGACTGACTGACTGGTACTGTGCACACTGACTGACTGACTGACACTGCACACTGACTGACTGGTACTGTGCACACTGACTGACTGACTGACTGGTACTGTGCACACTGACTGGCTGACTGACTGGTACTGTGCACACTGACTGACTGACTGGTACTGTGCACACTGACTGACTGACTGGTACTGTGCACACTGACTGACTGGTACTGTGCACACTGACTGACTGACTGGTACTGTGCACACTGACTGACTGACTGGTACTGTGCACACTGACTGACTGACTGACTGGTACTGTGCACACTGACTGACTGACTGGTACTGTGCACACTGACTGACTGACTGACTGGTACTGTGCACACTGACTGACTGACTGACTGGTACTGTGCACACTGACTGACTGACTGGTACTGTGCACACTGACTGACTGACTGGTACTGTGCACACTGACTGACTGACACTGCACACTGACTGACTGACTGGTACTGTGCACACTGACTGACTGACACTGCACACTGACTGACTGACTGGTACTGTGCACACTGACTGACTGACTGACTGGTACTGTGCACACTGACTGACTGACTGGTACTGTGCACACTGACTGACTGACTGACTGGTACTGTGCACACTGACTGACTGACTGGTACTGTGCACACTGACTGACTGACTGACTGGTACTGTGCACACTGACTGACTGACTGGTACTGTGCACACTGACTGACTGACTGGTACTGTGCACACTGACTGACTGACTGACTGGTACTGTGCACACTGACTGACTGACTGGTACTGTGCACACTGACTGACTGACTGGTACTGTGCACACTGACTGACTGGTACTGTGCACACTTACTGACTGACTGGTACTGTGCACACTTACTGACTGACTGGTACTGTGCACACTGACTGACTGACTGGTACTGTGCACACTGACTGACTGGTACTGTGCACACTGACTGACTGACTGGTACTGTGCACACTGACTGACTGACTGGTACTGTGCACACTGACTGACTGGTACTGTGCACACTGACTGACTGACTGGTACTGTGCACACTGACTGACTGGTACTGTGCACACTGACTGACTGACTGGTACTGTGCACACTGACTGACTGGTACTGTGCACACTGACTGACTGATACTGTGCACACTGACTGACTGGTACTGTGCACACTGACTGACTGACTGGTACTGTGCACACTGACTGACTGGTACTGTGCACACTGACTGACTGACTGGTACTGTGCACACTGACTGACTGACTGGTACTGTGCACACTGACTGACTGGTACTGTGCACACTGACTGACTGACACTGCACACTGACTGACTGGTACTGTGCACACTGACTGACTGACTGACTGACTGGTACTGTGCACACTGACTGACTGGTACTGTGCACACTGACTGACTGACTGACTGGTACTGTGCACACTGACTGACTGACTGGCACTGTGCACACTGACTGACTGGTACTGTGCACACTGACTGACTGACTGACACTGCACACTGACTGACTGACTGGTACTGTGCACACTGACTGACTGACTGGTACTGTGCACACTGACTGACTGCTACTGTGCACACTGACTGACTGACTGGTACTGTGCACACTGACTGACTGACTGGTACTGTGCACACTGACTGACTGACTGACTGGTACTGTGCACACTGTCTGACTGGTACTGTGCACACTGACTGACTGACTGGTACTGTGCACACTGACTGACTGACTGGTACTGTGCACACTGACTGACTGGTACTGTGCACACTTACTGACTGACTGGTACTGTGCACACTGACTGACTGGTACTGTGCACACTGACTGACTGACTGGTACTGTGCACACTGACTGACTGACTGGTACTGTGCACACTGACTGACTGGTACTGTGCACACTGACTGACTGACTGGTACTGTGCACACTGACTGACTGGTACTGTGCACACTGACTGACTGACTGACTGGTACTGTGCACACTGACTGACTGACTGACACTGCACACTGACTGACTGGTACTGTGCACACTGACTGACTGACTGACTGGTACTGTGCACACTGACTGACTGACTGACACTGCACACTGACTGACTGGTACTGTGCACACTGACTGACTGACTGACTGGTACTGTGCACACTGACTGGCTGACTGACTGGTACTGTGCACACTGACTGGCTGACTGACTGGTACTGTGCACACTGACTGACTGACTGGTACTGTGCACACTGACTGACTGACTGGTACTGTGCACACTGACTGACTGGTACTGTGCACACTGACTGACTGACTGGTACTGTGCACACTGACTGACTGACTGGTACTGTGCACACTGACTGACTGACTGACTGGTACTGTGCACACTGACTGACTGACTGGTACTGTGCACACTGACTGACTGACTGACTGGTACTGTGCACACTGACTGACTGACTGACTGGTACTGTGCACACTGACTGACTGACTGGTACTGTGCACACTGACTGACTGACTGGTACTGTGCACACTGACTGACTGACACTGCACACTGACTGACTGACTGGTACTGTGCACACTGACTGACTGACACTGCACACTGACTGACTGACTGGTACTGTGCACACTGACTGACTGACTGACTGGTACTGTGCACACTGACTGACTGACTGGTACTGTGCACACTGACTGACTGACTGGTACTGTGCACACTGACTGACTGACTGACTGGTACTGTGCACACTGACTGACTGACTGGTACTGTGCACACTGACTGACTGACTGACTGGTACTGTGCACACTGACTGACTGACTGGTACTGTGCACACTGACTGACTGACTGGTACTGTGCACACTGACTGACTGACTGACTGGTACTGTGCACACTGACTGACTGACTGGTACTGTGCACACTGACTGACTGACTGGTACTGTGCACACTGACTGACTGGTACTGTGCACACTTACTGACTGACTGGTACTGTGCACACTTACTGACTGACTGGTACTGTGCACACTGACTGACTGACTGGTACTGTGCACACTGACTGACTGGTACTGTGCACACTGACTGACTGACTGGTACTGTGCACACTGACTGACTGACTGGTACTGTGCACACTGACTGACTGGTACTGTGCACACTGACTGACTGACTGGTACTGTGCACACTGACTGACTGGTACTGTGCACACTGACTGACTGACTGGTACTGTGCACACTGACTGACTGGTACTGTGCACACTGACTGACTGATACTGTGCACACTGACTGACTGGTACTGTGCACACTGACTGACTGACTGGTACTGTGCACACTGACTGACTGGTACTGTGCACACTGACTGACTGACTGGTACTGTGCACACTGACTGACTGACTGGTACTGTGCACACTGACTGACTGGTACTGTGCACACTGACTGACTGACACTGCACACTGACTGACTGGTACTGTGCACACTGACTGACTGACTGACTGACTGGTACTGTGCACACTGACTGACTGGTACTGTGCACACTGACTGACTGACTGACTGGTACTGTGCACACTGACTGACTGACTGGCACTGTGCACACTGACTGACTGGTACTGTGCACACTGACTGACTGACTGACACTGCACACTGACTGACTGACTGGTACTGTGCACACTGACTGACTGACTGGTACTGTGCACACTGACTGACTGCTACTGTGCACACTGACTGACTGACTGGTACTGTGCACACTGACTGACTGACTGGTACTGTGCACACTGACTGACTGACTGACTGGTACTGTGCACACTGTCTGACTGGTACTGTGCACACTGACTGACTGACTGGTACTGTGCACACTGACTGACTGACTGGTACTGTGCACACTGACTGACTGGTACTGTGCACACTTACTGACTGACTGGTACTGTGCACACTGACTGACTGGTACTGTGCACACTGACTGACTGACTGGTACTGTGCACACTGACTGACTGACTGGTACTGTGCACACTGACTGACTGACTGGTACTGTGCACACTGACTGACTGGTACTGTGCACACTGACTGACTGACTGGTACTGTGCACACTGACTGACTGGTACTGTGCACACTGACTGACTGACTGGTACTGTGCACACTGACTGACTGGTACTGTGCACACTGACTGACTGATACTGTGCACACTGACTGACTGGTACTGTGCACACTGACTGACTGACTGGTACTGTGCACACTGACTGACTGGTACTGTGCACACTGACTGACTGACTGGTACTGTGCACACTGACTGACTGACTGGTACTGTGCACACTGACTGACTGACTGGTACTGTGCACACTGACTGACTGACTGACTGGTACTGTGCACACTGACTGACTGGTACTGTGCACACTGACTGACTGGTACTGTGCACACTGACTGACTGACTGGCACTGTGCACACTGACTGACTGGTACTGTGCACACTGACTGACTGACTGACACTGCACACTGACTGACTGGTACTGTGCACACTGACTGACTGGTACTGTGCACACTAACTGACTGACTGACACTGCACACTGACTGACTGACACTACACACTGACTGACTGACTGGTACTGTGCACACTGACTGACTGACTGACACTGCACACTGACTGACTGGTACTGTGCACACTGACTGACTGGCACTGTGCACACTGACTGACTGACTGACACTGCACACTGACTGGTACTGTGCACACTGACTGACTGGCACTGTGCACACTGACTGACTGGTACTGTGCACACTGACTGACTGACTGACACTGCACACTGACTGACTGGTACTGTGCACACTGACTGACTGACTGGTACTGTGCACACTGACTGACTGGTACTGTGCACACTGACTGACACTGCACACTGACTGACTGGTACTGTGCACACTGACTGACTGGTACTGTGCACACTGACTGACTGACTGGTACTGTGCACACTGACTGACTGGTACTGTGCACACTGATTGACTGGTACTGTGCACACTGACTGACTGGTACTGTGCACACTGACTGACTGACTGGTACTGTGCACACTGACTGACTGACACTGCACACTGACTGACTGGTACTGTCACGATGACGTCAACGGGACCGCGGTAAGCCCCGCCCCCTCCCTGACTGACTGGTACTGTGCACACTGACTGACTGGTACTGTGCACACTGACTGACACTGCACACTGACTGACTGGTACTGTGCACACTGACTGGTACTGTGCACACTGACTGGTACTGTGCACACTGACTGACTGGTACTGTGCACACTGATTGACTGGTACTGTGCACACTGACTGACTGGTACTGTGCACACTGACTGACTGACTGGTACTGTGCACACTGACTGACTGACACTGCACACTGACTGACTGGTACACGGCGCGATGACGTCAACGGGTACTGTGATGACGTCAGGTACTGTGCACACTGACTGACTGACTGACACTGCACACTGACTGACTGGTACTGTGCACACTGACTGACTGACTGACACTGCACACTGACTGACTGGTACTGTGCACACTGACTGACCGACTGACTGACACTGCACACTGACTGACTGGTACTGTGCACACTGACTGACTGGCACTGTGCACACTGACTGACTGGCACTGTGCACACTGACTGACTGGTACTGTGCACACTGACTGACTGACTGACACTGCACACTGACTGACTGGTACTGTGCTGACTGACTGACACTGCACACTGACTGACTGGTACTGTGCACACTGACTGACTGGCACTGTGCACACTGACTGACTTACTGACACTGCACACTGACTGACTGGTACTGTGCACACTGACTGACTGGCACTGTGCACACTGACTGACTGGTACTGTGCACACTGACTGACTGACACTGCACACTGACTGACTGGTACTGTGCACACTGACTGACTGGTACTGTGCACACTGACTGACTGACTGGTACTGTGCACACTGACTGACTGCTACTGTGCACACTGACTGACTGACTGCTACTGTGCACACTGACTGACTGGTACTGTGCACACTGACTGACTGACTGGTACTGTGCACACTGACTGACTGACTGGTACGGTGCACACTGACTGACTGGTACTGTGCACACTGACTGACTGGTACTGTGCACACTGACTGACTGGTACTGTGCACACTGACTGACTGACTGGCACTGTGCACACTGACTGACTGGTACTGTGCACACTGACTGACTGACTGACACTGCACACTGACTGACTGGTACTGTGCACACTGACTGACTGACTGACACTGCACACTGACTGACTGGTACTGTGCACACTGACTGACCGACTGACTGACACTGCACACTGACTGACTGGTACTGTGCACACTGACTGACTGGCACTGTGCACACTGACTGACTGGCACTGTGCACACTGACTGACTGGTACTGTGCACACTGACTGACTGACTGACACTGCACACTGACTGACTGGTACTGTGCTGACTGACTGACACTGCACACTGACTGACTGGTACTGTGCACACTGACTGACTGGCACTGTGCACACTGACTGACTTACTGACACTGCACACTGACTGACTGGTACTGTGCACACTGACTGACTGGCACTGTGCACACTGACTGACTGGTACTGTGCACACTGACTGACTGACACTGCACACTGACTGACTGGTACTGTGCACACTGACTGACTGGTACTGTGCACACTGACTGACTGACTGGTACTGTGCACACTGACTGACTGCTACTGTGCACACTGACTGACTGACTGCTACTGTGCACACTGACTGACTGGTACTGTGCACACTGACTGACTGACTGGTACTGTGCACACTGACTGACTGACTGGTACGGTGCACACTGACTGACTGGTACTGTGCACACTGACTGACTGGTACTGTGCACACTGACTGACTGGTACTGTGCACACTGACTGACTGACTGGCACTGTGCACACTGACTGACTGGTACTGTGCACACTGACTGACTGACTGACACTGCACACTGACTGACTGGTACTGTGCACACTGACTGACTGGTACTGTGCACACTAACTGACTGACTGACACTGCACACTGACTGACTGACACTACACACTGACTGACTGACTGGTACTGTGCACACTGACTGACTGACTGACACTGCACACTGACTGACTGGTACTGTGCACACTGACTGACTGGCACTGTGCACACTGACTGACTGACTGACACTGCAGACTGACTGACTGACTGGTACTGTGCACACTGACTGACTGGCACTGTGCACACTGACTGACTGGTACTGTGCACACTGACTGACTGACTGACACTGCACACTGACTGACTGGTACTGTGCACACTGACTGACTGACTGGTACTGTGCACACTGACTGACTGGTACTGTGCACACTGACTGACACTGCACACTGACTGACTGGTACTGTGCACACTGACTGACTGGTACTGTGCACACTGACTGACTGACTGGTACTGTGCACACTGACTGACTGGTACTGTGCACACTGATTGACTGGTACTGTGCACACTGACTGACTGGTACTGTGCACACTGACTGACTGACTGGTACTGTGCACACTGACTGACTGACACTGCACACTGACTGACTGGTACTGTCACGATGACGTCAACGGGACCGCGGTAAGCCCCGCCCCCTCCCTGACTGACTGGTACTGTGCACACTGACTGACTGGTACTGTGCACACTGACTGACACTGCACACTGACTGACTGGTACTGTGCACACTGACTGGTACTGTGCACACTGACTGACTGGTACTGTGCACACTGATTGACTGGTACTGTGCACACTGACTGACTGGTACTGTGCACACTGACTGACTGACTGGTACTGTGCACACTGACTGACTGACACTGCACACTGACTGACTGGTACACGGCGCGATGACGTCAACGGGTACTGTGATGACGTCAGGTACTGTGCACACTGACTGACTGACTGACACTGCACACTGACTGACTGGTACTGTGCACACTGACTGACTGACTGACACTGCACACTGACTGACTGGTACTGTGCACACTGACTGACCGACTGACTGACACTGCACACTGACTGACTGGTACTGTGCACACTGACTGACTGGCACTGTGCACACTGACTGACTGGCACTGTGCACACTGACTGACTGGTACTGTGCACACTGACTGACTGGTACTGTGCTGACTGACTGACACTGCACACTGACTGACTGGTACTGTGCACACTGACTGACTGGCACTGTGCACACTGACTGACTGACTGACACTGCACACTGACTGACTGGTACTGTGCACACTGACTGACTGGCACTGTGCACACTGACTGACTGGTACTGTGCACACTGACTGACTGACACTGCACACTGACTGACTGGTACTGTGCACACTGACTGACTGGTACTGTGCACACTGACTGACTGACTGGTACTGTGCACACTGACTGCTACTGTGCACACTGACTGACTGACTGCTACTGTGCACACTGACTGACTGACTGACTGACACTGCACACTGACTGACTGGTACTGTGCACACTGACTGACTGGCACTGTGCACACTGACTGACTGGTACTGTGCACACTGACTGACTGACTGACACTGCACACTGACTGACTGGTACTGTGCACACTGACTGACTGGTACTGTGCACACTGACTGACTGGTACTGTGCACACTGACTGACTGACTGGTACTGTGCACACTGACTGACTGGTACTGTGCACACTGACTGACTGACTGGTGCTGTGCACACTGACTGACTGACTGGTACTGTGCACACTGCACACTGACTGACTGACACTGCACTCTGACTGACTGACTGACATTGTGCACACTGACTGACTGACACTGCACACTGACTGACTGACTGACTGACACTGCACACTGACTGACACTGCACACTGACTGACTGGTACTGTGCACACTGACTGACTGACTGACACTGCACACTGACTGACTGGTACTGTGCACACTGACTGACTGGTACTGTGCACACTGACTGACACTGCACACTGACTGACTGGTACTGTGCACACTGACTGACTGGCACTGTGCACACTGACTGACACTGCACACTGACTGGTACTGTGCACACTGACTGACTGGTACTGTGCACACTGACTGACTGACTGACACTGCACACTGACTGACTGACACTGCACACTGACTGACTGGTACTGCACACTGACTGACTGGTACTGCACACTGACTGACTGGTACTGTGCACACTGACTGACTGGTACTGTGCACACTGACTGACTGCTACTGTGCACACTGACTGACTGACTGGTACTGTGCACACTGACTGACTGGCACTGTGCACACTGACTGACTGACTGACACTGCACACTGACTGACTGACACTGCACACTGACTGACTGGTACTGTGCACACTGACTGACTGACTGACACTGCACACTGACTGACTGGTACTGTGCACACTGACTGACTGGCACTGTGCACACTGACTGACACTGCACACTGACTGGTACTGTGCACACTGACTGACTGGTACTGTGCACACTGACTGACTGACTGACACTGCACACTGACTGACTGACTGACACTGCACACTGACTGACTGGTACTGCACACTGACTGACTGGTACTGCACACTGACTGACTGGTACTGTGCACACTGACTGACTGACTGACACTGCACACTGACTGACTGGTACTGTGCACACTGACTGACTGGTACTGTGCACACTGACTGACTGCTACTGTGCACACTGACTGACCGACTGGTACTGTGCACACTGACTGACTGGCACTGTGCACACTGACTGACTGGCACTGTGCACACTGACTGACTGACTGACTGACACTGCACACTGACTGACTGGTACTGTGCACACTGACTGACTGGCACTGTGCACACTGACTGACTGGTACTGTGCACACTGACTGACTGACTGACACTGCACACTGACTGACTGGTACTGTGCACACTGACTGACAGGTACTGTGCACACTGACTGACTGACTGGCACTGTGCACACTGACTGACTGGCACTGTGCACACTGACTGACACTGCACACTGACTGGTACTGTGCACACTGACTGACTGGTACTGTGCACACTGACTGACTGACTGACACTGCACACTGACTGACTGACACTGCACACTGACTGACTGACACTGCACACTGACTGACTGGTACTGCACACTGACTGACTGGTACTGCACACTGACTGACTGGTACTGTGCACACTGACTGACTGGTACTGTGCACACTGACTGACTGGTACTGTGCACACTGACTGACTGGTACTGTGCACACTGACTGACTGGTACTGTGCACACTGACTGACTGACTGGTACTGTGCACACTGACTGACTGGCACTGTGCACACTGACTGACTGACTGACACTGCACACTGACTGACTGACTGACACTGCACACTGACTGACTGGTACTGTGCACACTGACTGACTGACTGACACTGCACACTGACTGACTGGTACTGTGCACACTGACTGACTGGCACTGTGCACACTGACTTACACTGCACACTGACTGGTACTGTGCACACTGACTGACTGGTACTGTGCACACTGACTGACTGACTGACACTGCACACTGACTGACTGACTGACACTGCACACTGACTGACTGGTACTGCACACTGACTGACTGGTACTGCACACTGACTGACTGACACTGCACACTGACTGACTGGTACTGTGCACACTGACTGACTGGTACTGTGCACACTGACTGACTGCTACTGTGCACACTGACTGACTGACTGGTACTGTGCACACTGACTGACTGGCACTGTGCACACTGACTGACTGACTGACTGACACTGCACACTGACTGACTGGTACTGTGCACACTGACTGACTGGCACTGTGCACACTGACTGACTGGTACTGTGCACACTGACTGACTGACTGACACTGCACACTGACTGACTGGTACTGTGCACACTGACTGACTGGTACTGTGCACACTGACTGACTGACTGGTACTGTGCACACTGACTGACTGGTACTGTGCACACTGACTGAATGACTGGTACTGTGCACACTGACTGAATGACTGGTACTGTGCACACTGACTGACTGGTACTGTGCACACTGACTGACTGACTGGTGCTGTGCACACTGACTGACTGACTGGTACTGTGCACACTGCACACTGACTGACTGACTGGTACTGTGCACACTGACTGACTGACACTGCACTCTGACTGACTGACATTGTGCACACTGACTGACTGACACTGCACACTGACTGACACTGCACACTGACTGACTGGTACTGTGCACACTGACTGACTGACTGACACTGCACACTGACTGACTGGTACTGTGCACACTGACTGACTGGCACTGTGCACACTGACTGACTGGCACTGTGCACACTGACTGACACTGCACACTGACTGACACTACACACTGACTGACACTGCACACTGACTGACACTACACACTGACTGGTACTGTGCACACTGACTGACTGGTACTGTGCACACTGACTGACTGGTACTGTGCACACTGACTGACTGACTGACACTGCACACTGACTGACTGGTACTGCACACTGACTGACTGGTACTGCACACTGACTGACTGGTACTGTGCACACTGACTGACTGGTACTGTGCACACTGACTGACTGGTACTGTGCACACTGACTGACTGGTACTGTGCACACTGACTGACTGCTACTGTGCACACTGACTGACTGCTACTGTGCACACTGACTGACTGACTGGTACTGTGCACACTGACTGACTGGCACTGTGCACACTGACTGACTGACTGACACATACACACTGACGGACTGGCACTGTGCACACTGACTGACTGGCACTGTGCACACTGACTGACTGGTACTGTGCACACTGACTGACTGACTGACACTGCACACTGACTGACTGGTACTGTGCACACTGACTGACTGGTACTGTGCACACTGACTGACTGGTACTGTGCACACTGACTGACTGGTACTGTGCACACTGACTGACTGACTGGTACTGTGCACACTGACTGACTGGTACTGTGCACACTGACTGACTGGTACTGTGCACACTGACTGACTGACTGGTGCTGTGCACACTGACTGACTGACTGGTACTGTGCACACTGCACACTGACTGACTGACTGGTACTGTGCACACTGACTGACTGACACTGCACTCTGACTGACTGACATTGTGCACACTGACTGACTGACACTGCACACTGACTGACTGACACTCCACACTGACTGACACTGCACACTGACTGACTGGTACTGTGCACACTGACTGACTGATTGACACTGCACACTGACTGACTGGTGCTGTGCACACTGACTGACACTGCACACTGACTGACTGGTACTGTGCACACTGACTGACTGACACTGTGCACACTGACTGACTGACACTGTGCACACTGACTGACTGGTATTGTGCACACTGACTGACTGACTGACACTGCACACTGACTGACTGACTGGTACTGTGCACACTGACTGACTGGCACTGTGCACACTGACTGACTGGTACTGTGCACACTGACTGACTGACTGACACTGCACACTGACTGACTGGTACTGTGCACACTGACTGACTGGTACTGTGCACCCTGACTGACTGACTGACACTGCACACTGACTGACTGGTACTGTGCACACTGACTGACTGGCACTGTGCACACTGACTGACTGGTACTGTGCACACTGACTGACTGACTGACACTGCACACTGACTGACTGGTACTGTGCACACTGACTGACTGACTGGTACTGTGCACACTGACTGACTGGTACTGTGCACACTGACTGACTGCTACTGTGCACACTGACTGACTGCTACTGTGCACACTGACTGACTGCTACTGTGCACACTGACTGACTGCTACTGTGCACACTGACTGACTGACTGGTACTGTGCACACTGACTGACTGGTACTGTGCACACTGACTGACTGGTACTGTGCACACTGACTGACTGGTACTGTGCACACTGACTGACTGACTGGTACTGTGCACACTGACTGACTGACTGGTACTGTGCACACTGACTGACTGACTGACACTGCACACTGACTGACTGACTGACACTGCACACTGACTGACTGACATTGTGCACACTGACTGACTGACACTGCACACTGACTGACTGACACTGCACACTGACTGACTGACACTGCACACTGACTGACTGACACTGCACACTGACTGACACTGCACACTGACTGACTGGTACTGTGCACACTGACTGACTGACTGACACTGCACACTGACTGACTGACATTGTGCACACTGACTGACTGACATTGTGCACACTGACTGACACTGCACACTGACTGACTGACTGACTGACACTGCACACTGACTGACACTGCACACTGACTGACTGACTGACTGACACTGCACACTGACTGACACTGCACACTGACTGACTGACTGACACTGCACACTGACTGACTGGTACTGTGCACACTGACTGACACTGCACACTGACTGACTGGTACTGTGCACACTGACTGACTGACACTGCACACTGACTGACTGACTGACACTGCACACTGACTGACTGACACTGCACACTGACTGACTGGTACTGTGCACACTGACTGACTGACTGACACTGCACACTGACTGACTGACATTGTGCACACTGACTGACTGACATTGTGCACACTGACTGACACTGCACACTGACTGACTGACTGACACTGACTGACACTGCACACTGACTGACTGACTGACTGACTGACTGACACTGCACACTGACTGACACTGCACACTGACTGACTGACTGACACTGCACACTGACTGACTGGTACTGTGCACACTGACTGACACTGCACACTGACTGACTGGTACTGTGCACACTGACTGACTGACTGACACTGCACACTGACTGACTGACACTGCACACTGACTGACTGGTACTGTGCACACTGACTGACTGACACTGCACACTGACTGACTGACTGACACTGCACACTGACTGACACTGCACACTGACTGACTGGTACTGTGCACACTGACTGACTGACACTATGCACACTGACTGACTGACACTGCACACTGACTGACTGACACTATGCACACTGACTGACTGACACTATGCACACTGACTGACTGGCACTGTGCACACTGACTGACTGACTGGTACTGTGCACACTGACTGACTGACTGACTGGTACTGTGCACACTGACTGACTGACTGACTGACTGACTGGTACTGTGCACACTGACTGACTGACACTTTGCACACTGACTGACTGGTACTGTGCACACTGACTGACTGACTGGTACTGTGCACACTGACTGACTGACTGGTACTGTGCACACTGACTGACTGGTACTGTGCACACTGACTGACTGACTGACTGGTACTGTGCACACTGCACACTGACTGACTGGTACTGTGCACACTGACTGACTGGTACTGTGCACACTGACTGACTGACTGACTGGTACTGTGCACACTGACTGACTGACTGGTACTGTCCACACTGCACACTGACTGACTGACTGGTATTGTGCACACTGACTGACTGGTACTGTGCACACTGACTGACTGGTACTGTGCACACTGACTGACTGACTGGTACTGTGCACACTGCACACTGACTGACTGGTACTGTGCACACTGCACACTGACTGACGGGTACTGTGCACACTGACTGACTGGTACTGTGCACACTGCACACTGACTGACGGGTATTGTGCACACTGACTGACTGGTACTGTGCACACTGACTGACTGGTACTGTGCACACTGACTGACTGACTGGTACTGTGCACACTGACTGACTGACTGGTACTGTCCACACTGCACACTGACTGACTGACAGGTACTGTGCACACTGCACACTGACTGACTGACTGGTACTGTGCACACTGCACACTGACTGACTGGTACTGTGCACACTGACTGACTGACTGACACTGCAAACTGACTGACTGGTACTGTGCTACTGTGCACACTGACTGACTGACTGGCACTGCACACTGACTGACTGACACTGCAAACTGACTGACTGACACTGCAAACTGACTGACTGACTGGTACTGTGCACACTGACTGACTGACTGGTACTGTGGACACTGCACACTGACTGACTGACTGACACTGCACACTGACTGACTGACTGGTACTGTGCGCACTGACTGACTGACTGGTACTGTGCACACTGACTGACTGACTGGTACTGTGCACACTGCACACTGACTGGTACTGTGCACACTGCACACTGACTGACTGGTACTGTGCACACTGCACACTGACTGACTGGTACTGTGCACACTGCGCACTGACTGACTGGTACTGTGCACACTGCACACTGACTGGTACTGTGCACACTGCACACTGACTGACTGACTGGTATTGTGCACACTGCACACTGTCTGGTACTGTGCACACTGCACACTGACTGACTGACTGGTATTGTGCACACTGACTGACTGGTACTGTGCACACTGACTGACTGACTGGTACTGTGCACACTGACTGACTGGTACTGTGCACACTGACTGACTGACTGACTGGTACTGTGCACACTGACTGACTGACTGATACTGTGCACACTGACTGACTGGTACTGTGCACACTGACTGACTGACTGGTACTGTGCACACTGACTGACTGGTACTGTGCACACTGACTGACTGGTACTGTGCACACTGACTGACTGACTGACTGGTACTGTGCACACTGACTGACTGACTGGTACTGTGCACACTGACTGACTGCTACTGTGCACACTGACTGGTACTGTGCACACTGCACACTGACTGACTGTTACTGTGCACACTGACTGACTGCTACTGTGCACACTGACTGACTGCTACTGTGCACACTGACTGACTGCTACTGTGCACACTGACTGTTACTGCTACTGTGCACACTGACTGACTGCTACTGTGCACACTGACTGACTGCTACTGTGCACACTGATACTACACACCACACACTGACACTACACACTGCACACCACACACTGACACTACACTGCACACTGATACAACACACTGACACGACACTGCACACACTGACATTGCACACTGATACAACACACACACTGCACACTGACACCACACTGCACACTAATGCAACACACACTGACACCACACTACACACTGACACCACACTACACACTGACACCACACTACACACTGATGCAACACACACACTGGACACTGACACTACACACTGACAAAACACTATACACTGATACAACACACACTGACACTACACTACACACTGTCACTACACACACTGCCAACACACTACACACTGACACTGCACAGTGACACTTCACACTGATACTGCACAGTGACACTGACACTAGACTGCACACCCTCACACTACACTGCACACGCTGATACTGAGCAGTCACACTGCACACTGATACTACACATACTGACACCACACACTGCACACACTGACACTACACACTCTGATACTGCACACTGACACACACCCTCACACTACACTACACACTGCATACAGGCACACCACACACTGCCATTACACTGCACACACTGACACTACATTGCACACTGACACTACACATACTGCGCACTCTGACACTACACACACTATACACTGCACACTGACTGCACTGCACACTGACAATACACTGCACATACTGACACTACACTGCACATACTGACACTGCCCACACTGACACTACACTGCAACTACACACACTGACACCACATTGCACACAGACACTAAACACATTGACACTTCACATACTACACACTCTGACACTACACTGCACACACTGACACTACACTGCTCACACTGACACTACACTGCACACAGACACTACACTACACACACTGACACCACAAGCTACACAGATTTCCACTGCACACAGACACTAAAGTGCAGACAATGCACACACTACACACAGCAACACTACACTTCACACACTGGCATTACACACACTACACATTTCACACACTGACCGCACATTACACACACTGACCGCACATTACACACACTGACCGTACATTACACACACTGACTGCACATTACACACACTGACTGCACATTACACACACTTACTGCACATTACACACACTGACTGCACATTACACACACTAACTACATTAAACACTGACCGTATATTACACCTCATAGACAGACAAACTGACTGACCTCATATACAGACAAACTGACTCACTTCATAGGCAGACAAACTGACTGATCCCATATACGGACAGACTGACTAATCCCATATACAGACTGACTGATCCCATATACAGACAGACTGACTAATCCCATATACAGACTGACTCACCTCATAGACAGACAAACTGACTGACCTCATAGGCAGACAAACTGACTGATCCCATATACGGACAGACTGACTAATCCCATATACAGACTGACTCACCTCATAGACAGACAAACTGACTGACCTCATATACAGACAAACTGACTGATCCCATATACAGACAAACTGACTGATCCCATATACAAACTGACTGACCTCATATACAGACAAACTGACTAATCCCATATACAGACTGACTGACTGACCTCATATACAAACAAACTGACTAATCCCATATACAAATTGACTAATCCCATATACAAACTGACTGACCTCATATACAGACAAACTGACTAATCCCATATACAAACTGACTGACCTCATATACAGACAAACTGACTAATCCCATATACAAACTGACTGACCTCATAGACAAACTGACTAATCCCATATACAAACTGACTGACCTCATAGACAGACAAACTGACTAATCCCATATACAGAATGACTGACTGACCTCATATACAGACAAACTGACTAATCCCATATACAAATTGACTAATCCCATATACAAACTGACTGACCTCATATACAGACAAACTGACTGATCCCATATACAAACTGACTGACCTCATATACAGACAAACTGACTAATCCCATATACAGACTGACTGACTGACCTCATATACAGACAAACTGACTAATCCCATATACAAATTGACTAATCCCATATACAAACTGACTGACCTCATATACAGACAAACTGACTGATCCCATATACAAACTGACTGACCTCATAGACAGACAACTGACTAATCCCATATACAGACTGATTGACCTCATATGCAGACAAACTGACTAATCCCATATACAAACTGACTGACCTCATATACAGACAAACTGACTAATCCCATATACAGACTGACTGACCTCATATACAGACAAACTGACTAATCCCATATACAAACTGACTAATCCCATATACAAACTGACTAATCCCATATACAGACTGACTGACCTCATATACAGACAAACTGACTAATCCCATATACAAACTGACTAATCCCATATACAAACTGACTAATCCCATATACAAACTGACTGACCTCATATACAGACAAACTGACTGATGTCATATACAGACTGACTGACCTCATATACAGACAAATTGACTAATCCCATATACAAACTGACTGACCTCAAATACAGACAAACTGACTGATGTCATATACAGACTGACTGACCTCATATACAGACAAACTGACTGACCTCATATACAAACTGACTGACCTAATATAAAGAAAAACTGACTAATCCCATATACAGACTGACTCACCTCATAGACAGACAAACTGACTCACCTCATATACAGACTGACTGACCTCATATACAGACAAACTGACTGACCTCATATACAGACAGACTGACTGATCCCATATACAAACTGACTGACCTCATATACAGACAAACTGACTAATCCCATATACAGACAGTCTGTATATGGGATTTGTCAGTTTGTCTGTATATGGGATTTGTCAGTTTGTCTGTATATGGGATTAGTCAGTTTGTCTGTATATGAGGTCAGTCAGTTTGTCTGTATATGAGGTCATTCAGTTTGTCTGTATATGAGGTCATTCAGTTTGTCTGTATATGAGGTCAGTCAGTCTGTCTGTATATGAGATCAGTCAGTCTGTCTGTATATGAGGTCAGTCAGTCTGTCTGTATATGAGGTCAGTCAGTCTGTGTATATGAGGTCAGTCAGTCTGTCTGTATTTGAGGTCAGTCAATCTGTCTGTATTTGAGGTCAGTCAATCTGTCTGTATATGAGGTCAGTCAATCTGTCTGTATATGAGGTCAGTCAGTCTGTCTATATATGAGGTCGGTCAGTCTGTCTGTTAGTAATAAGAATATTTAAATTTTAACAAACTTTTTAAGAAGGTAGAGTAAATATTTAAAAACACTGCTAATGCTGTAATATACTGGACCAGAACATGCCTAAAGGGTTTCATTTTCTCAATATTCAGCAATTCTAGGCAGTTAAATTCTAATTAAGGCACAGCTGATTCATTATCTGAAGTATACATATCTGTTATTTTAAATTTTTCTGGGGTCTCCAATAGTTGTTATGTGATCCCATATACAGACAGACTGGCTAATGCCATATACTGACTGACTGATCTCGTAGACAGACTGACTGACTGATCTCGTAGACAGACTGACTGATCCCATAGACAGACTGACTGACTGATCTCGTAGACAGACTGACTGATCCCATAGACAGACTGACTGATCCCATAGACAGACTGACTGACTGACCTCGTAGACAGACTGACTGATCCCATAGACAGACTGACTGACTGACCTCGTAGACAGACTGACTGATCCCATAGACAGACTGACTGACTGACCTCGTAGACAGACTGACTGATCCCATAGACCAGTGGTGTCCAAACTTTTTTCAAAGAGGGCCAGACTTGATGAAGTGAACATGCGTGAGGGCCGACCATTTTGCCTGACAGTTAAAATTAAGTACAAATGAACTATTTTATGCAAACTTTATTGCAAACGATTTGAATGACAATTCTAAACAGTAGTAAAATCACTCTGCCTTTCATATCTGAAGGCCAGATGAAAAAAAACAACAACACAAGATGCTGAAATATATGTCAGGAACACAACTAACCCTTCCCATATCTGTCTGTCTCTCCACTGCCATCCCATATCTGTCTGTCTCTCCTCTGCCATCCCATGTTTGTCTGTCTCTCCTCTGCCATCCCATATTTGTCTGTCTCTCCTCTGCCATCCCATATCTGTCTGTCTCTCCTCTGCCATCCCATATCTGTCTGTCTCTCCTCTGCCATCCCATGTTTGTCTGTCTCTCCTCTGCCATCCCATATCTGTCTGTCTCTCCTCTGCCATCCCATGTTTGTCTGTCTCTCCTCTGCCATCCCATGTTTGTCTGTCTCTCCTCTGCCATCCCATATCTGTCTGTCTCTCCTCTGCCATCCCATGTTTGTCTGTCTCTCCTCTGCCATCCCATATTTGTCTGTCTCTCCTCTGCGAACCCATGTCTGTCTGTCTCTCCTCTACCATTCCATTTATGTCTCTCTCTTCTCCCTTCCCATGCATGGTTCTCTCGGCCAATTTGCCCAATAATATGCCAGTGTTATATGCCATTTAATATGCCCCAGCCAATTTGCCCAATAATATTCCAGTGTTATTTGCCATTTAATATGCCCCTACCAATTTTCCCAGTAATATGCCAGTGTTATTTGCCATTTAATATGTCCCTGCCAATTTTCCCAATAATATGCCAATGTTATTTGCCATTTAATATGCCCCTGCCAATTTTCCCAGTAATATGCCAGTGTTTTTTGCCATTTAATTTGCCCCTGCCAATATTCCCAATAATATGCCAATGTTATTTGCCATTTAATATGTCCCTGCCAATTTTCCCAGTAATATGCCAGTGTTATTTGCCATTTAATATGTCCCTGCCAATTTTCCCAATAATATGCCAATGTTATTTGCCATTTAATATGCCCCTGCCAATTTTCCCAGTAATATGCCAGTGTTTTTTGCCATTTAATTTGCCCCTGCCAATATTCCCAATAATATGCCAATGTTATTTGCCATTTAATATGCCCCTGCCAATTTTCCCAGTAATATGCCAGTGTTATTTGCTATTTAATATGCCCCTGCCAATTTGCCCAGTAATATGCCAGTGTTATTTGCCATTTTATATGCCCCAGCCAATTTGCCCAGTAATATACCAGTTATTTGCCATTTAATATCCCCTGCCAATTTGCCCAGTAATATACCAGTTATTTGCCATTTAATATCCCCTGCCAATTTGCCCAGTAATATGCCAGTTATTTGCCATTTAATATCCCCTGCCAATTTGCCCAGTAGTATGCCAGTTATTTGCCATTTTATATGCCCCAGCTAATTTGCTCAGTAATATGCCAGTTATTTGCCATTTAATATGCCCCAGCTAATTTGCTCAGTAATATGCCAGTTATTTGCCATTTTATATGCCCCTGCCAATTTGCCCAGTAATATGCCAGTTATTTGCCATTTTATATGCCCCAGCCAATTTGCCCAGTAATATACCAGTGTTAGTTGCCATTAATATTCCCCAGCTAATTTGCCCAATAATATGTCAGTGTTACCTTATCATTAATAAGCCCCTGCCTCTTTCCCCAGTACTTTCCCCCAATCTCCCCAGTCCCCAGCACTTACCTTTCCCTGGTGGCTAGTGGCAGGCAGCATGGTCTTCTCCATGCTGCCTGTTCGTCTCACAGGTGGTTGTGCCGATAGGTCACGTGACCCGGCGCGCGTATGACGTCAGCGCGCCGGTCACGTGACCTGTCGGCACTTCCGTGTCGGCACACTGCACGGGGAGCCGAACAGGCAGCACGGAGGTTTCTCCGTGCTGCCTGTTCGGCTCCCCGTGCAGCCTGGCAGGCAGAGCGATGGTGGGGGGGGATCTTCCGATCCCTTCTCACCTCCGTCTCTGCCTGCAAGCTTTTTTTTTTTTTCAGAGAGAGACATTGATCAGCCGTGTCTCTGGGGCCGTATGGAAGTAAAGGACGGGCCGCAACTGGCCCGCGGGCCGGACTTTGGACATGACTGCCATAGACAGACTGACTGACTGACCTCGTAGACAGACTGACTGATCCCATAGACAGACTGACTGACCTCGTAGACAGACTGACTGATCCCATAGACAGACTGACTGACTGACCTCGTAGACAGACTGACTGATCCCATAGACAGACTGACTGACTGATCTCGTAGACAGACTGACTGATCCCATAGACAGACTGACTGATCCCGTAGACAGACTGACTGATCCCATAGACAGACTGACTGACTGACCTCGTAGACAGACTGACTGATCCCATAGACAGACTGACTGACTGACCTCGTAGACAGACTGACTGACTGACCTCGTAGACAGACTGACTGATCCCATAGACAGACTGACTGACTGACCTCGTAGACAGACTGACTGACCTCATAGACAAGCTGACTTATCTCATTAGCTAACTGCATAAATAAAATATATGCAACAAAACAAAGAAATAGAAAGATACTCTCCTTTTAAGTGTCAGCAAGGATTCCACAATATCCCAAACAAAGCAACGGCAGAAAAACTGACACCAAATAAATGGCTAAAACCCAGCAATCTATTTCAGCCATTTATTTGGTTTCAGTTTTTGTAACTGCATAAACAGACTGAGCGTATAGCAGGAAAATAAAGAAAACAACTCTTTGTCCAGGGACTAAAGCGGTAGCACAATCGACTCGCCGTGATACAAAAAATCATTTGGATCAAACAGTTAAATAAGGTCTTTATTTTACACAGGAGACGGACCTAACAATACTTAAATGGACTCAATAAATGCAAGGTAGTGATATTATACAGAACAGATTGCCAAATGAGACTTTTACCTTACTTTATCAAAACTAATCTACACAGTCATATACCAGTACGCGCGCGCAGTTACATACCCATACATGCACGCAGTTACATACCCATACATGCACGCAGTTACATACCCACGGCAACTTCATGTCCTGGGCCTCAAGAGATCAGAATTGTGTATCCCTAGTATACACTGACTGTCCTCCATAGACAGACTGACTGTCCCCCATAGACAGACTGACTGACTGGCCCCCATAGGCAGACTGACTGACTGGCCCCAATAGGCAGACTGACTGGCCCCCATAGACAGACTGACTAACTGCATAGATATACAGACTGACTGACTGGCTGCATAGACAGACTGAATAACTGACCGCATAAACAGACTGAATGATGGACCGCATAGACAGACTGAATGATGGACCGCATAAACAGACTGAATGACGGACCTCATAGACAGACTGAATGACTGACCTCATAGACAGACTGAATGACTGACCTCATAGACAGACTGAATGACTGACCTCATAGACAGACTGAATGACTGACCTCATAGACAGACTGAATGACTGACCTCATAGACAGACTGAATGACTGACCTCATAGACAGACTGAATGACTGACCTCATAGACAGACTGAATGACTGACCGCATAGACAGACTGAATGACTGACCGCATAGACAGACTGAATGACTGACCGCATAGACAGACTGAATGACTGACCTCATAGACAGACTGAATGACTGACCTCATAGACAGACTGAATGACTGACCTCATAGACAGACTGAATGACTGACCGCATAGACAGACTGAATGACTGACCGCATAGACAGACTGAATGACTGACCTCATAGACAGACTGAATGACTGACCTCATAGACAGACTGAATGACTGACCTCATAGACAGACTGAATGACTGACCTCATAGACAGACTGAATGACTGACCTCATAGACAGACTGAATGACTGACCTCATAGACAGACTGAATGACTGACCTCATAGACAGACTGAATGACTGACCTCATAGACAGACTGAATGACTGACCGCATAGACAGACTGAATGACTGACCGCATAGACAGACTGAATGACTGACTGCATAGACAGACTGAATGACTGACTGCATAGACAGACTGAATGACTGACTGCATAGACAGACTGAATGACTGACTGCATAGACAGACTGAATGACTGACTGCATAGACAGACTGAATGACTGACTGCATAGACAGACTGAATGACTGACCGCATAGACAGACTGAATGACTGACCGCATAGACAGACTGAAAACCTCATAGACAGACTGACTGACTGATCCCATATACAGACTTTGTACATTTCTGTTAATGAACAGGTCACTGGAGAGCTCTCTATATTGGCCCTGCACATATTTGTATAATGTTATCATATCCCCTCCGAGATGCCTTTTATATCTAGTTTATAGAAATCCATCTTTAGTCTCTCATCATAACTAAGATCCTTCAGTCCCCTCAGTAAAGTCATCCTTCATACGTCTATTTACCCAGTAGCGCTTTCCATTCTAAGCATCGCACTTTATGTCTTGATACAAATCTGGAAGCCTTCTCTGTTCCAAACCCTCCACATCACATTAATCTCTGCACGCTATATGTTTCCTTTACACCTCTCCAGCTTTGAATGTGCCTTTTGTGAGCGATACTTCTGTGCAGTAAAAGAAAAAAAAAAAAAAGGGAATTAAGCACGTTATGTTGGCAGAGAATTTAAATAAAGTGAACTGGGGAATGGATTTACCTTGTTAATAAAGATAAAATAATGAGTTGGAAATATCAATATCTCGGCTATTAAGAAACATTATTTCAGCCGGAAATTAAAACAGACGTTTTTCACCTCCACAGGACTTACTTTAGAGGATATTATCGGACGCCAAACAACAGACCACTGCATAAAACATAAAGAATTAAGATTACATTCCATGAACTCAATCTAATTAGAGGAGATAAATTGAATGGGGTTTCTCATATAAGCCTCAATTAATATTCCTTACGAGTTTCTTTGCAGGGCAGCCCTTGCGATCACGAATGTGTTATTGAGGCTATTTATTAATGTAAGTCTCGCCGGGGGTCCTATAACTCTTTGGCCCCCGACGGGGCCGCGTGGATAGGCCTTATACCTGGCCTTCGGTAGCACATGCCAAGTACATAGCTTTGGCAGGTAGGTGTCGTGTCCTAACGCCCAATAGTGCAATATTGGGTGGAGCCTCGCCCTGCAACCCCATAAGACCCCCTGTGTAAGCTGTAGGTGTCTGTCTTGTGCAGCCACCAGTTTCTGTGTCCTTGGCACCGTCTTTCTGGATTACCCTGACCTCTCCTGCCCTGACCCCAGCCTGTTTTGCCCGCCTGAGAACCCTCGGTGCCCAGCTTTGACCCTTTGGACTGCTTTTGACCCTGGTCTGGCTAATCCTCCTGGTTTGATGTTCTGGTATTTCCAAACTGCTCCCAGCCCGCTCCTTACACACAGTGTTTAATATCTCAAAATATGCTTTTCTGTTAGGGAATCCTCGCAACCATCATAATAATGTGTTTAACCACACAAGATACCTTGAGATACGCTGTAGTGTTCAGCTAGGATCTACAGATACCTGCTATATGCTCCCCTCATCTTGCTATGCTGATGGGTAATAAAGGTCCTGCCACCTTATACTGTGCCTCGGCCTCTCCCCACTATTGGACGGCCTTTTGTGATTTTACTACAAATCTGTGTTTTATCGGTCCGCTTGTCTCTCTCTTTGTCGCTCTCTCTATTTATCGGATCAATAATCAGATATTGGCTATATAATAAAATAATTACCAGGGCTTCCCCCTGTTTGTGCCATCAATATTTTTTCCCTTCTACTGTGTAATCCCTTCAATAGAAAATGATCAACCAGTGTCATAATTATCCATTATTATTATTTTTAGCAGCAGGTTCCAGATACTATTTAAAGGGACTCTGTCACCTAAACATTGTTTATATTGTCTGCATAGGCAATAGGACATGATCTAAACATTGTATTAGCAGAATTGTAAGCAAGTGCATACATTATTGTAAAACAATGAGTTTTATATGTGCCTTTGGTGTCTACTGCTTATGACCTCATCTTGTATGCAAATTGCACGTCTTCCCATTGCATATCAGATCACACTGTGATGTCATAAAAAGGAGACACCACAGACAGTAGTGTATCTTCCACAAGGCACTCGCCTAGGGCGGCACTTTGCCAGAGGGTGTTAAAGCACACTTCTGGTGCTTCAAACATTTTCGCTCCATCCCCCAACGTTCAGCAAGCTTTAGCTCCTTCCAGTTAATTTGGGTGACGGGGGCATGTAATGGGGCATTTAGTGTGTGTGCAATGTGGGTGGTGGGGCATGTCTTTGGTGTGCAATGTGGGTGATTGGGCATGTAGTAGGTGTGCAACGTGGGTGATGGGGCATGTAGTAGGTGTGCAACGTGGGTGATGGGGCATGTTGTAGGTGTGCAACGTGGGTGATGGGGCATGTCGTAGGTGTGCAACGTGGGTGATGGGGCATGTCGTTGGTGTGTAACGTGGGTGATGGGGCATGTTGTAGGTGTGCAACGTGGGTGATGGGGCATGTCGTAGGTGTGCAACGTGGGTGGTGGGGCATGTCGTAGGTGTGCAACGTGGGTGATGGGTTATGTTGTAGGTGTGCAACGTGGGTGGTGGGGCATGTCGTAGGTGTGCAACGTGGGTGATGGGGCATGTCGGTGTGCAACGTGGGTGATGGGGCATGTTGTAGGTGTGCAACGTGGGTGGTGGGGCATGTCGTAGGTGTGCAACGTGGGTGATGGGGCATGTCGGTGTGTAACGTGGGTGATGGGGCATGTCGGTGTGTAACGTGGGTGATGGGGCATGTCGGTGTGTAACGTGGGTGGTGGGGCATGTCGGTGTGTAACGTGGGTGATGGGGCATGTTGGTGTGTAACGTGGGTGATGGGGCATGTCGGTGTGTAACGTGGGTGATGGGGCATATCGTTGGTGTGTGATGGGGCATGTCGTAGGTGTGCAACGTGGGGGGAGCACATTTTGTCTGCCTTGGGCAGCACAAAACCAAGATACACCACTGACCACAGACACACATAAAGCATATTTTGTTTCCTAATCGATGCATTTGCTTTGTATTCTGCCAACACAACCTATAGATGATTTTTGATGTTTACAATGCTGTAAGGTCATGCTGTTTAACCCCTTCCCGTCGGATGGTGCATTGTCCTTAACGACCAAAGCACCATCCGGCGTCTGTGTGTTCCTGGCTGCCGATCATGAAGTGATCAGAGCCAGGATCATGAAAGCAGGGACCCGATCAGGGTCTCTATAGACCCTGCCGGCATCCCGCGATACTTTGTGACATCACGAAGGCTTGCCAAACCCAGAAGTTCGGGCACCTAGGATGCCGGACAAGTAGCGAAAGCTCACATTTCCTAAGTCAGACTGAGGCCACTCAAAGTCTCAAGTCCCTGCAGCTGGATCCCCAGTACAGCTCATAGCGGGGGGCCGCAGCCATGGCTTGAGCATCAGCTACATTTTCGGTGTCAGAGTGAGGCCACCTGACAGTGGGGACCCCGCTGCAAGTCCCTTCAGCGGGGTCCGCACACAGCTCAACTCGGGGGGCCGCAATGAGCTGTTTAATGTAGGACGTTCCATGCCGTCCTACTAGCCTATAGGCACTAAACGGCATGGAACGTCCTACAAGCGGGAAGGGGTTAAATGTTTAAGCACCTGGTGGTATAGGGAGTCTGGGGAAACCTAATAATAATCGCTTTGTTACTCCAGTGGATTTATCAATAAAGAGAATCCGGCTGACATCATCGGTGACTAACCACTGATGACTCCAGACTGATGGGACCCGAAGGACTGAACCTGAAGCCTGGTGTCTTCCTGAAGACTTGTAATGTAAGGCGGCAGGCAAGTAGCCAATCTGTACACACAAAGTGCAGCCCAGGTTACCAGGAGCCCTGGTACTTCAGAAATGGTGAGATACGGCCGGACACAACAAGCATCACATCATGCTAAAGGGGAGATAAAGCCTCATCTTCTTCAAAGGAGCCAGAAAAACAACGATCGAGCCCCCTTCATGTTCACCTCCAGGGCTTTATTCATGGAAGAGGGAATTGACAAGGGAATTTCACATTTAAAGCCAAAGTAGCACCTTCTAGTGTAGAAGCACAAGTGATAAAAAGTAGGACCCCTGACATGAGGATAGACTGGCAGGTACTTTCCCTGGGAAGCAGGCAGCACGCTCTGGTTGGCAATTGTCTGTCTTCTAGTGCATACCTCCCAACTTCTGCCCCCGGCGATCAGAGGTCAAAGGTCAGCTTATTTGCACATTCAGCCTGACAGCCTACTGCCCATGCGCGGTGTCTCTATCAGGCAAACTGACAGCCTACTGCCCATGCGCGGTGTCTCTATCAGGCAAACTGACAGCCTACTGCCCATGCGCGGTGTCTCTATCAGACAAACTGACAGCCTACTGCCCATGCGCGGTGTCTCTATCAGACAAACTGACAGCCTACTGCCCATGCGCGGTGTCTCTATCAGGCAAACTGACAGCCTACTGCCCATGCGCGGTGTCTCTATCACACAAACTGACAGCCTACTGCCCATGCGCAGTGTCTCTATCAGGCAAACTGACAGCCTACTGCCCATGTGCGGTGTCTCTATCAGGCAAACTGACAGCCTACTGCCCATGCGCGGTGTCTCTATCAGGTAAACTGACAGCGCCGTCACTCAGCCTACTGCCCATGCGCGGTGTCTCTATCAGACAAACTGACAGCCTACTGCCCATGTGCGGTGTCTCTATCAGGTAAACTGACAGCGCCGTCACTCAGCCTACTGCCCATGCGCGGTGTCTCTATCAGACAAACTGGCAGCCTACTGCCCATGCGCGGTGTCTCTATCAGACAAACTGACAGCTTACTGCCCATGCGCGGTGTCTCTATCAGGTAAACTGACAGCGCCGTCACTCAGCCTACTGCCCATGCGCGGTGTCTCTATCAGACAAACTGATTGCAGTCCTGAATCCTGCTCCCCTTCTAAACGGGACATGGCCTCCAATCCAGGACTGTCCCGTGTACGTGGGGAGGCATGCTAGTACAGTGATACACTTGTTCACAGAGGGAACCTTAACAAGCTCCATTCTGCTGATCCCTTTTGAAAGCAAGGGGTCTTCTCTTTGCACTAGCAGAGAGAGACCCCCGATCAGGGTGAGCCCCCACTCTGACTGGCTGTGTGAGCTCTGCCTCACGTGGGGTTAAACCTGGGGGAAGGGGATACAATGTATGCTAAAAAAATATAATAATAAAATGTGTCCTTTGAGTGTGTGCACACGAAGCTGCAAATTAACCCCTTCAGGGCCAGGCATTTTCCTGCACCAAGGACCAGAGCAATTATTCAATTTTTGATATGTGTTTGTTGCAACGTAATTTTCCTCTCTCTCATTTAACGTACCCATACAAGTTATATGTTGTTTTTTTAAAGGACAGTTAGAGCTTTCTTTTGATACAATATACATAAAAATAATCTACAATTTAGTATTAAACAATACGGATAAAAGGGGAACATTTTGGGTGGGGGGAATTTTCCCCATTATTTTCCCAATAATAAGCTACACAACTAGTGCAACACTAACCCAATTATCCCAACTAATTAACTAATAAAAAAAGAAAAATATTGGTTCCCAAACCCCCCTTAACAAAAACCCAGAAAAAAAAAACTCTGAAGAATGCGATGTCAGAGCCATAAGAATCATGGAACAGGCATGCGGGGGTTAAAATTATTGAAAAAATATATATTACAGTGACATTTATTTGTTAAAAAAAACTTTAAAATTGCAAAAATAAAAAAAAAATGTGGAAAAATAAAAAGCAAAATAAGCGCCATAAAGAGAAAGGAAACTGATCACAGTAACAAACTGTGATCAGCAAGGAAAGGGTTAACTTTTTTTTTTTTACAGGAAATGTTAGTTATTCATTTGTTTTTCACTTGCAGGTCACTATCTGTCACTGTAAGTACCTGAAGCACAGGGAGTGAATTAGAGGCAATGTGTGAACACACTGACTTTGCCATCTAATTTGCATTTTATTGCAGTGATCGAGTGATCACCGTGATCATAAGGTCGGAAACCCACTGGACCCATTCCAGACCGGCTGGCGGTGCACACAGAACGCACCGCCGGCTAGACTGCATGACAAGTTAACTCGTCATAAATTCGCGAAGGGGTTAAAGTAAGATCCAGCTTTGAGTCACACCCTCTATCGTTCCCAACTTCTAGAGACAAAACTTGGGTCCTAAAATTTGTAGGTTTCCCCCATATCCCAGGGGAGCGGCGTGTAAATAGATGCCAACAGTCCCAGATTTGGCTGAACAGTCCTGTTTTTTTGGGGGGAGGGTCAAACATTCTACCTCCTGTGAATCTACCCCTTCACCCAGAGATTCTATCCCCTGTGAATCTACCCCTTCACCCAGAGATTCTACCCTCTGAGAATCTACCCCTTCACCCAGAGTATCTACCGATTCTAGACAGTTTTATACATACCATAGAGGCGATGGAGCAAAAACCTGAATGGAATCAGGATTAGACATACAACAGTTACAATATTCATACAGGACTCCATCATCTTAGCAGAGTAGCATGCACACTAGACATGTGCAAAACTAACATTTTCGTTTAGTTTTCGTCCATTCGGACGAAAATGTTATTTATTTAGTCTAAAACAAATTTAGTTCATTACTGCATTCGTTTCAGACGAAATTCGTTCATTATTTTCGTTTTGTTTCGTTTTATTCGTTCGTTTGATAGAATACGTGTAATACTATTGGCTTTCTATAAACATAATTCTTATGAATGGGTTCATAGAAAGGCAATACTACTATACGTTTTCTATAAGCCGAAAGTCTATAAACCGAAGGTCGTACGGTTTATAGACTTTCGGTTTATAGAATACATAGAATTACATGTAATTCTATGTAGTCTATAAACCGAACGACCTTCGGTTTATAGACTTTCGGCTTATAGAAAACGTATAGTAGTATTGCCTTTCTATGAACCCATTCATAAGAATTATGAATGGGTTCATAGAAAGGCAATACTACTATACGTTTTCTATAAGCCGAAAGTCTATAATCCGAACGTTTGGTTTATAGACTTTCGGCTTATGGAATACATATAATCCTATTGCTATTCTATAAACCGAACGTTCGGTTTATAGACTTTCGGCTTATGGAATACCTGTAATACTATGGGCTTTCTATAAACCGAACTAGAGTTCCCATTCATAAAAATTTATGAATGGGGACTCTGTTTCGGTTTATAGAAAGCTAAGAAGTTGAACGAATGAACGAATGGTTTAATATAAACGAAAATCATTTGTCCATTCGTGCTATAGTATTGGCATTACTATAAACCGAAATAGAGTCGGTTTATAGAATGCCAATAGACTCACATGCATTCCATAAACCGAAAGTCGTTCATTATGTTGGTTTATGTAATGTAGTGTACTATGCTATTGTATTCTATAAACCGACTCTATTTCGGCTTATAGAATGCCAATAGTACTACGAATGGACGAATGAACAAATGATTTTTGTTTATTAACCATTCGTTCATTCAGCTTTCGTTAACTTAGCATTTTCGTTAATCGTTTTTCAAACGAATAAACGAAAATGCTATTTTCGGACGAAAATGCATTCATCCGAAAACGAATGCACATGTCTAATGCAAACGCATACATTAAGTTATTCATGAAAGAGAGAATTTTTTGGGAGGGTCAAATGTATGTCTGTCCCGACACCACTGCCAGCGACGGGTTTCACATGTGCCATTTATTTATTTTTTTTTTATTTTTTTTTATTTTATCAAATTTAATATACATATACAATCAAATAACATAGTAGAGGACATATATACACATGTATTCATACATACATAGCAGTTAACCATAATTTCGTTTGCTGTGTACCGCGGGTGTGGGAGGGAGGGGAACCACCCAAGCTTCTACCACTGTTTCCCACCTAAACTTTTCTTTGGTTGCCCTCACGCCCACCTCCCGTGGCCCAGGCCTTAGTCAACGGTTAAACATGTTCTTGTAGGATGGATAAACTGCATTGAATATCATACTTTGACCACACACTAAGTTGATGTACATTTAGGTTCGGATGCTGTGGAAATAACATAATTTATCCCCATATTCAACTTCCAATAATTTCCTTAGTGTTATAATCATTATAGAGGAAGGTATTTGGTGTTTTAATCTTCTAATATGGAGTTCGATTTGCTTGGGGTTCAAATTTGTTCCCACTACATCTTTTGAATACAGTTTGTGGGGTCTACAGACAGTAATTTATTACTTACAGACATTCACTTGGTGTGCAGCAGTCTTAGGTACAACAACAGGTTATGATTTCTATATCAATTGAGGGGTCATATATAGGGAAGGGGAGCTCCCGTGGTAACCTCATCTTGCCCAGGTCCAGATTCTTAAGCCAAATGGTTGGGGTAATTAGATTAGCAGTGTAGTGTTGAACGGTTACCCCTTTTACCTCTGAATTTATATGCTCAGGATAATGATAGAACAGGGTTCCATATTTCAAAGTAGGAGGGAAGAGACCTACTATCCAGGTAGAATAATTTTTCCATTCTGCACTGGTATTGAATTTGAGTTTGTATCTCTGTCTCTGTTGGAATAGTTACTTTCCTCCAGTGTCTTGAGATGCACTTTTTAGCTGCCATTAGAATATGTATTACTAGTTTTTTTTGAGAATTTTTTAGAGCGGGGAGTTCGAGGTGGAACAAAACGGTTGCCGCTCCCAGAGCTCTCAGATCTAATTTTAAGTCAAAAAATTTTTTGGTCAGGATCCCCCGTATATCAATACATAAAGAAGAGTCCTGCGGTCACTCCCATCACTGGGCGGCTGCAATGACTACAGTACACATCAGCCCCAATATATAGTAAAAATAAAAGAAAAACAAAGTTACCTGCGCTCTCTCCTTTATCCCTATGCATTTTCAAACAAATGGAGGTTTTTTTAGTTACCTCCAATGGCCATGAGAGGATGAGCCCACCTGCCAACGTCAAGGCAGACCCCCCTAGGTGGGTCCTAACTCTAACCATTCACCTTGCTTCTTTGAGCCTCTGGCAAAAATCTCTAATGAGACAGAAAAGGGTGTTGTTTATTTACACCCCTATACATTATTAACCCTTAATAGGGAACACATGGGATGGGCAGCTGCATTGTAACAAGGCTGAGTAATACAAAAAATGGATACACATGCAGAAAGAAAAGTCCTGCGCTCACTCCCATCACTGGGCGGCTGCAATGACTACAGTACACATCAACTTGTTTTTCTTTTGTTTTTACTATATATTGGGGCTGATGTGTACTGTAGTCATTGTAGCCGCCCAGTGATGCGAGTGACCGCAGGACTCTTCTTTATGTATTTGTATCCAATTTTTGTATTACTCAGCCTTGTTACAATGCAGCTGCCCATCCCATGTGTTCCCTATTAAGGGTTAATAATGTATAGGGGTGTAAATAAACAACACCCTTTTCTGTCTCATTAGAGATTTTTGCCAGAGGCTCAAAGAAGCAAGGTGAATGGTTAGAGTTAGGACCCACCTAGGGGGGTCTGCCTTGACGTTGGCAGGTGGGCTCATCCTCTCATGGCCATTGGAGGTAACTAAACACCTCCATTTGTTTTAAATGCATAGGGATAAAGGAGAGAGCGCAGGTAACTTGTTTTTCTTTGGTTTTTCCCCCGTATATCGTTGAGTATTTCACAGTCCCACCAGATGTGCTTAATATTCCCGATTTCTTTATTACATCTCCAACAAAGTGGAGATGTATTTATTTGGTATTTGGCTAACCTTGTTGGGACCCAGTACCATCGGTATAATATCTTTAAGTACAGTTCCTGTATTGCTATGCAATGAATTGATTTCCTCATCAAATCTATTGTTCTGTACCAAGTTTGTGTTGGGTATATTATCTTTAATTCGTCCTCCCATTTTTTTATAGGATCGCATTTGCTGTCTTCTGATTCTAATTCATTGATAGCTTTCTGAATTTGGGAGGATATCCTATGGTGAGATCCATATAAAATATTTTCCAGCGGGGAGTCTATTTTAAGTTGAATTTCCCCGAAGAGATGTTTTATACGGTTATAGGAGAAAATTTATTTTTTTGGGAGGTTATAGTGTTGTTGTAGCTCTAGGAAAGGTAGTATTTCTAAATTATGAAATAGGTCACCTATCTTCTCCATTCCAGATTTTAACCAATTATCCAAATTCAGATCTTTTATTAGGACTTTCAATGCACCAATAGGGGCTTGGGGGGAGATATGCGTATCCGGGAAAAATCTAGGTTTAATTGAGCCGATTGATCGAAACACATTCTGTATTACTGGGTTCTTGATTTTTAGAGCTGTAAATTTATGTTTGTCTAGCCAAAAAAGAAAGGAAGGGTCTATGTTACCACAGGCTTCCTTTTCAAATTGATACCAGGTTTTGCTTCTCGATTTCTTACTTCCCCATAGAAGAAAATGGGAAAACATAACCGAGTCATGAATGTGGTATAAATTGGGAAAGGACAAACCACCTTGAGACACGGGTTTGGACATAATATGAAACTGAATTCTGGGTTTCCTATAATTCCATACATATGTCAAAAACAACCTATGGAATTTAGAGAGGACCTTCCGTGGTACCCTCAGGGGTATAGTGCGGAATAGGTACTCCAGTTTGGGAAGCAGATAGGCTCTAACCAGATTAATCCTCCCCATCCAAGATACTTGAATGTTCTTCCAGTTACCGATCCGTTCTTCAAGTTCTTTATAAAGTTTAAGATAGTTATAATTTACTATACTTTTTATATCGAATCTGATGCTGATGCCCAAGTAATTAATTGTCTCGTTCGACCATTTAAAGTGGTACTTCTGCTTGAGGGATCTTTCCTGATTTTGAGATAAGTTTTTATGAATAATTTGAGTTTTTGAAAAATTAATTTTATAGTTGGAAAAGTGACTGAACTCCTCTATACACCTCAGGAGTTCTGGCAATGAGGACTCGGGTTGTGAAAGCGTTAATATAACGTCATCAGCATAAAGCGATATTTTTTGTTGGTTTGTTCCCAATTTTATACCAGTAATGGAGTGGGTTAACCTGATATATGCTGCTAGAGGTTCCATAGTGAGATTATATAAGAGGGGGGCCAATGGGCATCCCTGTCTAGTGCCATTTTTGATTGAGAACCAACGTGAGTCCAGACCATTGCCATAAATTTTGGCTGTGGGTTCTGAGTACATAGAGAGTATTGCAGTTTTAAACATTCCCCCAATACCGAAGGCGGAAAGGACTTCAGTCATGTATCTCCAATTGACTCTGTCAAAGGCTTTTTCTGCATCGACAGAGACAAAAATACATGGTGTACTTGTGTTATTAACTGTTGTGATTAGATTTAATATTTTCCGAACGTTATCCCCTCCAGATCTGGCTGTTATAAATCCAGCTTGATCTTTATGGATTAAATCTGATGTTACTGCTTTTAGTCGATCAGCCAGGATTTTGGAGAGAATTTTGATATCTATATTGATTAATGAAATTGGACGGTAATTGGTTACATAGTTCGGGTCCTTGTCTGGCTTCGGTATTGGGGAAATGACTGCTTTTAACATTTCTGGGGGGACTATTCCAGTGTTCCCTATTGCTTCGTACAGTGAACAAAGGAGGGGAGTAATTTGTGGTTCGAATGACTTATAAAAAAGGGCTGTATAGCCGTCAGGGCCAGGGGCTTTACCATTTTCCAATTTAAGAATGGCCTTCTTTATTTCTTCTTTATTAATGGGTCTATTTAAGTTTGTTAATTTTTCCTTGGATATTTGGGGTAGATTAAGTTTTTTTAGAAAAAGTTTCAGATTGGAAAGGGAATATGTTTCTGCCCTAAGGTTATATAGCGATTCATAATATCTGGCAAATGCATCTCCGATTTCATGCGGGGATAGATAGTGCTTATCTAAGTCTATGATTTTATTTATTTTTTGTTTTTTATGGCCGTGTCTAATTTTACGTGTAAGCAATTTGCTGACTCTATCATCGCCGTTGTACCACCTCTGTTTTGAGGAGAGGATCATACCGCTAACCTGCTCTTCTAGCCTATTTCTGATCCTTTCCTGGGTATCTTTAATTTGTTCGAAATTTCCGATAGAAGGGTTACTTTTATTATTAGAGTCTAATTTAGCAAGCTTAATATATAGATCTGACAAAGGAATCCCTTTTTCTCTTTTTTTCTGGCATCTAGTTGTATAAGGTAGCCTCGTATAACACACTTAAATGAAGCCCATAGAGTCTGTTCAGAAACCTGACCATTATTGTTATCAATAATAAAGTCATTGATTAAGTTCCTAAGATGGTTTTTATCTTCTTCCTTTATTAGTAATGTTTCGTTTAGTCTCCATTGGGGTTTAATATTATATTCCGTGTTATTTTTGATTACTAGAGTTATAGGGGCATGGTCAGACCAAGTTATTTGGCCAATCCCAGTTTTAGTTACCTTTCTCAGGTCTGACAAGTTGGTCATAATGAAATCTATTCGAGAGTACATTCCGTGAACTCTTGAGTGAAAGGTGTAATCATTTTTTTTCGGGTGGTTTATGCGCCAAACGTCATATAGATCGTATTTAGTCAGGATTTCTTGGAATGTTTTACATTTGGATCTTATATAATTTGGAGTGATTTCCATTCTCATATTTTTTCTGTCCGCTTTATAGTCGCATATAGTGTTCATGTCCCCTCCCATTAATAGAATACCTTTTTTGACTTGATTTACTCTCTCAAAGAGTTTCTCAAAAAAGGTTTTGACGAATACGTTTGGAGCATAAATGTTTACCAGGGTGTAGGTAACATCGTTCAGTTTACATATTACTATTATATATCTTCCCATTACATCTTTCTCCTCCATTATTAACTCAAATTTGACCTTCGAGGTAAGTATTATTGCGACCCCCCTTTTTTTCCTTAATCCGGACATATTGGCATTAAGCACCACTGGAAATCTAGAGAATTTCCAAGGGGCTCCTACAGTATCCATCCAATGTGTTTCTTGGACATAGCATATATCTGTCCCATCTCCCATTAACATTTTATACAAAAGTCCCCTTTTCATTGGTGAATTTAGACCTTGGGCATTGATAGAGGTTAGCTTTAAAGTCATATGACGTCAGATAATCCATCAAGCTCCCCTCCCCATCTTCCCCTGGTTTGGACCCTGACTCTGCACACCTTTACAGACAATACATCACATTCTAAACTACAATACATTATCATCAACATTCTATACCTATAAAGAAAAAAAAATTCCAGGTACTATCCTGATATACAGGCACAGTCGCTGGTGGCCTCACCATAGCCTATAGTTAGATGTGTTTGTTTTTTATTATTTATGTTTTGTTTATCCTTGTTTCCTTTTTTTTTTTTTTTTGTCTCATCGTGCTAATTCTTTGTGACTTATTCTAAGTAAATTATCGCATTGAGTGTGTGTAATTACTCTCTAGCCTTTCCAACCTTTCCCTTGCCTCCAGCCTCCCACCCTTGTCTATTTAAGTGTAAAGAGAAAAAAGGAGAGAAAAAAAGGAAAGAAAAGAGGAGAACTTGTGTCGCCTTATGAGCTTATACTGTCTTTAATAACTAAATATGTTCTAATTCTTAACTGTGAAATATCCATTTAATAAATTTGCGTAAGAATACCTTAAATATTAATTAAAATTTGGACCCTTAAAGAAAAAACCAGCATAATCAGCCTTGTTACGGGGCCTATACTTATCCAGTTGAACAGTTCTGGTGGGAGGGGAGTGTTGTTTCCTCGTCTATCCCTTGTGTCATATTTGTTTCAGGTTTATATTATATCACCCCTTATGTGTATAGTGTTACTAACGTCTAAATTAATAATTACATCAATTAGTGGATTAGTGTTCTGTGCTTCTTCTTACAATCTTTTGACTTCTTTGTTTAAAGTGGTTCTGTGTTTAACTTCTCAATGTATTAATTCTTTTAAGTTTGTGCTTAGTGTTTTCTTCATTAAGTCTTTAGTGATAGTGTGTAGTTTGAATATGTTGCCCGTCTGGGCCTGTTCAGCTAAGTGTATTAAGGCTGTAGTTAACAGCTACTAAGGGTACCTATTCAACTAGACCAAGAGCTCTAAGTTTCGACTGCTCTTCGTTTGGGTTTGTAACTACCACCGTTTCACCTTTGAAAACAATTAGCAATTTAGTGGGAAAACCCCACCGGTATTGAATTCCCTTAGAGCGTAGTTGTAATGTTAACTCTCTGAAGGTATTCCGGTTCATTCTGGTTGTATAGGACAGATCTGGAAACACTAGTAATGATTCAAATGTTCCCTTCTTTTTGTCTGGGTTAACTCGTAGCTGACGAAGGAACTCATCTTTTATAGAGCAATTTAAGAACCTTACTATTACCTGTCGGGGTGACGGGCCTGTTTTACTAGGTCTTAGTATTCTGTGAATACGCTCAAAGGGGGATTTCCCCAGAATTTCAGGGTCTACCAGAGACGAAACCAACTCATACACGTATTCTGTGAGATTGGCATCCTTAACTTCTTCTGGTATCCCTTTGAGTCTGAGGTTATTCCTTCTGGACCTATCTTCAAAATCTGTTAACTGGTTATTACATTTTCTGACCTGGTCTTTCAGGATAGAGTTTTGGGCCCGTAGGTCTGCGACCTCTTCTGATATGCTGGAAATTGTTGCATCTTGTTTTGTTATTTTAACTGTTAATGCAGCAATTTCCTTAGCTAAGTCTGAAATATTAGAAGCCTTTAGTTTCTCGTATAAGTTGTCAATAACTGAGGCCAAGCTTACATTTGTCACCAATTCTGTCGTTGGTAGATTACCAACATTCTCTTGTGGGGCAGTTATTTCAGCCATTGTAGGTGATAGGGATCTTCTCTGCAGAGGGGGTTTATTTGGGTCCAGTTTTGGGGAATAGAAAATAGATTTGCTTTTATCTGAGGGGGGGATTTTTTTGGGTGCCATTTTTTTTGTTGTTGTTGTTTTTCTGTTATTTTTGTTTTGCCCTTTGCAGAGGACCAAGTAAAGAACTGGGTAACAATCAGTTTGGTCTTTTGGCTGTGTCCAATACAACTTACACAATTGATATATCAGGCAAGGTGCTCAATGCAGCAACCCACGTAAGTATGTGAATCACAATGTGAAGCTGCAGCTCCAAATACTTGGTGCTGTGGTGCGGAAAACTACCTATATGAATATGAATCACAATATGGGGTTGTGGCTTGAGTGCTCAGTACAGTAGAGCAGTAAACCATGTAGATAGCTTTAAGCGTGGTATGAAGTTGCAACTCCAGTGGTTGGTGCAATACCGCAGTGAGCCACCCAAGTAGATATAAATCACAATATGGGGTTGTAGCTTCAATGCTCAGTGTAATAATACAGTAAGCTACCTAAATATACACAAATCCCAATATGAAGTTGCAGCTCCAATAATCAGTGCAGTAATACAGTAGACCATCTGAATAGATATAAACACAATACGGAGCTGTCGCTCCAATGCTTAGTACAGTAGTGCAGTGAGCTACATAATAGGTATAGTTCACAGTATGAAGTCACAACTCCAGTGCATAGGTAGATATAAATTGTTGCACCAATTACTAATAACCCAGAGGTATGAAGTCTTTTACAATCAGTCTTAAATTGCCATTGGTGTTTGCTCAGTAAAGTTCAATATGGCATTGGAGATGGTACCTGAGTAACTTATCAAGGTCTGGTCGGGGTCAGAGGGGCAAGTGTTAGGTAAGTTCCGGATGGTCCAAGAGTATGTTGTGAGGAGTTTATTTTAATAAGGAATAGTATAGGAATGATACTTGAGGAACTTATAACAGTAGCCGATAGCCAAAGTCTGTTATTTAAATGCGCATACTCATTACCATTCAGTGCGAGTCTAAGATGTAGTTTCATATAATAGGTAAATCGGAACAGTCTTACCGTTGTCTAAGTAACACTCCAGATCGCCCTGTTATAATTTCATATAGGGTTCGCTTAAATACAGTATTTGCTGCTGTGGTTCCAGCTATTTTTCGTTGTGAGATTTCCTCTTGTGAGTGCAAGAGCTCCACTCCACAGAGGTTGAACAGGAGGCTTTTCTAGCGGTGGGTGGCAGATCTTCCGTGATATTTTCGCCTGTGTTCGCGGGTATCACCCTTCAGTAAAGCCGCGAGCATCTGGGAATAATGCATCCGCCGGACGTGATGGCACCCAGCCGCCGGATCTCGTGTTGAATCGCAAGGTTTTGGCTGTGGGGCGCGTTCAAGCTTTGAGAGACAGCATTTTCGGTTTGTTAATTTCGATGAGCCGCACAAGGTTCAGGGAGGCCACACCTGCGACAGACGCACGTCCTACGTCTCACGTCATCCTCGGCTTCAACGGATCTCCCACATGTGCCATTTAAATTATGCATCAGGCATTAAAGGTCTAAACACTCCGGGTGCCTAATATTGGGGGGGCTGGAGTCCTGTGGGGGGCCACATCCATGGAAAATTTGGGTTGATCAAGAAGTCCTCAGTACTTGGAGTCCAACTGCGGCCTTCCAGCTGTGTCTGAACTATAACAACCAAAATTCTCTGCCATTATTAAAGGTTTGTTGTATTATTGTGGACTTTGTAGGCCATCGGTATCTGGAGGGCCACAGTCGACTCTCTAGGAGTCCTCAGTCCAACTCACCTCTTCTCGTAACGGCCATATCTTACGGTGTAAAGGCCCATAGCATGCAGGATATGCTCTCTGTATTGTGCACGCATCGAATCCGACAACCAGCTGCTCTCTGTGGAGTTGAACGTACAATTTGACTTGAAGATCTCGAGTGATAACAGTTTTAGCTGTAGAACAAATCACGGGCCAAATACCGACACCGGATCAAAGGTCGCGAAACAAATTAGCTCATTAGTTCAATTACGCCAAACATGCAGACTGGACTGTGTAATGAAATGTATGAAAGGGAAGGAAGACGTGACCTTAAATTGTACACTATGGTGACGAAAAGGGAAATATTAGATCCTTTAACGGGAAAAAAGAAGGTCTCTTGAAAGGGGATAATTGAAGCAGCATTAAAACGGTGGTAGATGCCTGGAGTGGCCTTTTAGTGCAAGTAGTAAGTAATACCAAACCACTGTGCCGGGTATCTGTCAGTTTTACAGAATGAGCTTCCTGGATATTCTTCCACTGATCGCCATGGTGACTGCTCCAGTTTTAGCACCGTGCCCCAGAATTACCCTTTATACATATAGAAAACTTATTTTATTTTTTATTTCTTTAAAATATTTATTTTGGGATTATACAGATTGAAAAAAAAAAAAATGATGAACCTGTCAAATGTCTATTTCTAAAAATATTTACCTTTTACCTCCTCCCTATTGCAGGTTATTATCGGCAGACTTTACTTCACTGTTTCTTGCGGGATAGGCTTGGCCAGGGACTTTGTGAGTCAGTTCCACTCATTGCTTTCCAGGGTGGAATGGCACAGTTGGGAGTGGACAGCTGTATGCTGCAAACTTGTGAGAGGCAGAGAGAGGGCGGAGCATTCCAAGGTTACTGCAGGCTCGAACAGAAGACACCTGCACATGTTTAAGCATGTAAAACAATAACTATAACATATACATATACAGTAGCCCTATAAATAACAGGATTCCCCTAAGCAAGCTTCAGATAGGTATATATTATAATCCATACAGTGATTTTACCTGCATCGTGTAAGAGTAGAGTCCCTACCTGAAGGTGACCTTGACATCCAATGGCGGTCAGTTTAATACACATTACATAGATGGCATGTTGTAGCCCTCCATTTCAGGTAACCAAATGGAAACCACAGCGTATCGGGGCTTAAATACATCAAACATTAGCACCTGTGTTTAGCTGCTACATGTAAACGTGAGAAGCACCAAATGAGGAGAACCCAGTGACCGTGTCACCATGAGCACCCTTCACAGAGGGTCTACCCCGTCACCAAGGGATTCTACCCCTTCACAGAGGGTCTACCCCGTCACCAAGGGATTCTACCCCTTCACAGAGTGTCTACCCCGTCACCAAGGGATTCTACCCCTTCACAGAGTGTCTACCCCGTCACCAAGGGATTCTAACCCTTCACAGAGTGTCTACCCCGTCACCAAGGGATTCTACCCCTTCACAGAGTGTCTACCCCGTCACCAAGGGATTCTACCCCTTCACAGAGTGTCTACCCCGTCACCAAGGGATTCTAACCCTTCACAGAGGGTCTACCCCGTCACCAAGGGATTCTAACCCTTCACAGAGGGTCTACCCCGTCACCAAGGGATTCTAACCCTTCACAGAGGGTCTACCCCGTCACCAAGGGATTCTACCCCTTCACAGAGGGTCTACCCCGTCACCAAGGGATTCTACCCCTTCACAGAGGGTCTACCCCGTCACCAAGGGATTCTACCCCTTCACAGAGGGTCTACCCCGTCACCAAGGGATTCTGCCCCTTCACAGAGGGTCTACCCCGTCACCAAGGGATTCTACCCCTTCACAGAGGGTCTACCCCGTCACCAAGGGATTCTACCCCTTCACAGAGTGTCTACCCCGTCACCAAGGGATTCTACCCCTTCACAGAGTGTCTACCCCATCACCAAGGGATTCTACCCCTTCACAGAGTGTCTACCCCATCACCAAGGGATTCTACCCCTTCACAGAGTGTCTACCCCGTCACCAAGGGATTCTACCCCTTCACAGAGTGTCTACCCCGTCACCAAGGGATTCTACCCCTTCACAGAGTGTCTACCCCGTCACCAAGGGATTCTACCCCTTCACAGAGTGTCTACCTCGTCACCAAGGGATTCTACCCCTTCACAGAGTGTCTAACCCATAACCAAGTGATACTACCCCTTCACAGAGGGTCTACCCCGTCACCAAGGGATTCTACCCCTTCACAGAGGGTCTACCTCGTCACCAAGTGATTCTACCCCTTCACAGAGGGTCTACCCCGTCACCAAGGGATTCTACCCCTTCACAGTGTGTCTACCCCGTCACCAAGTGATTCTACCCCTTCACAGAGGGTCTACCCCGTCACCAAGTGATTCTACCCCTTCACAGAGGGTCTACCCCGTCACCAAGGGATTCTACCCCTTCACAGAGGGTCTACCCCGTCACCAAGTGATTCTACCCCTTCACAGAGGGTCTACCCCGTCACCAAGTGATTCTACCCCTTCACAGAGGGTCTACCCCGTCACCAAGTGATTCTACCTCCTGTGAATCTACCCCTTTACCCAGAGATTCTACCTCCTGTGAAGCTACCCCTTCACCCAGAGATTCTACCCCCTGTGAATCTACCCCTTCAACCAGAGATTCTACCTCCTGTGAATCTACCCCTTCACCCAGAGATTCTACCTCCTGAGAATCTACCCTTTCACCCAGAGATTCTACCCCCTGTGAAGCTACCCCTTCACCCAGAGATTCTACCCCCTGTGAATCTACCCCTTCACAGAGGGTCTACCCCTCACCAAGTGATTCTACCTCCTGTGAATCTACCCCTTTACCCAGAGATTCTACCTCCTGTGAAGCTACCCCTTCACCCAGAGATTCTACCCCCTGTGAATCTACCCCTTCAACCAGAGATTCTACCTCCTGTGAATCTACCCCTTCACCCAGAGATTCTACCTCCTGAGAATCTACCCTTTCACCCAGAGATTCTACCCCCTGTGAAGCTACCCCTTCACCCAGAGATTCTACCCCCTGTGAATCTACCCCTTCACCCAGAGATTCTACCCTCTGAGAATCTACCCCTTCACCCAGAGATTCTACCTCCTGAGAATCTACCCCTTCACTCAGAGATTCTACCCTCTGAGAATCTACCCCTTCACCCAGAGATTATACCCTCTGAGAATCTACCCCTTCACCAAGAGATTCTACCCCGTGAATCTACCCATTCACCCAGAGGTTCTACCCCCTGTGAATCTACCCCTTCACCCAGAGATTCTACCCTCTGAGAATCTACCCCTTCACCCAGAGATTCTACCCCCTGTGAATTTACCCCTTCACCCAGAGATTCTACCCTCTGAGAATCTACCCCTTCACCCAGAGATTCTACCCCCTGTGAATCTACCCCTTCACCCAGAGATTCTACCCTCTGAGAATCTACCCCTTCACCCAGAGGATCTACCGATTATAGACAGTTTTATACATACCATACAGGCGATGGAGCAAAAACCTGGATGGAATCAGGATTAGACATACAACAGTTACAATATTCATACAGGACTCAGAATAGCATGCAAACGCATACGTTAAGTTATTCATGAAAGAGAGAATTGCACTTTAAGTTCGCACTTCCCTTCTCAATTCCCTGCAATTATCTGTCTACAATAAAGCCCTAAGACAATAAGGTGTTCAATGTGCCTGTGGCGTCTCCGTTTCATCACCTGAGGCTCGATATGCTAACGAACTACGTTTCAATGGGGAATGTGTCATTTGCATATCAGTCCACATGGTGATGTCATCAACCGGAGACCCCACAGACACATGTTTGCACGGCAACCCCCCATGTCCGGAACACCAGAAATGTGCATCAGTATTGCGGATATTGGACCCACCCGAGTCCTAACTCACCGGTGGCAGAAGTTGGGAGATTTGGCGATATGAGATACCGACGCGTTCCGCGCTCATGATACTAATGCTGTTTTTAGACCGTAACTCTTATAATCCCAGACTGTTGGGATCTGGAGTTCCTGTTTGACAGAACCTCCTTCAAATCTAGCTGCTCGCTACTCTTATCACTGGTAACGGATTCCAGCCTTTAAGGCAAATAATAAGGAAGCAGTTTGAAACAGGAGAGATGATTAAGTTCCATGAATATTGCATATTGTGCTCCCATAATTTCACTGTTTATTTAGATCTCCTCTGTTTAATTAGCTCACTTTGCTTGCCGGAAATTGAAAGCAGGACCATTTCTAGTGTAAGATCTTTGTGCTGTGGTTAGCACTCGTGTAATATGTATTCTTCTTATCTGAAAAAAGATATATATATTTCTATTCCAAATGAGTTCAGCCAAGCATCAGTCTTGGGGCCTGTGAGGAAGCACACAGGTGGAATTAAATCCTGCATGCATTCAGATATAGGGGAACACAAATGAGATGGGATTCTAACGTCACATCCAAGGCGTATGCGCTTTGGGTCAGAGGCCTATTTTTATTTTTTATGTCACACCTGCTCCTTTCACGTACACAGATCAAAAACCCAAACAAATAATATATATGGGATTTTTTTCTTAAAAATTTGGCGCTCATTTATACTGAAAATAATTGCATGACAATGATGGCTAACCTTGGCACTGCAGGTGTCAGGGAACTACACATCCCATGATTCTCTGTTGACATGTTGAACTGACAGATTCAGCTCAGAGGGCCCTGCTCGGGCTGGAAATCTTGCAGGTGCGAGTGGGAGGAGGTATTAGGGTTAGAGGAGCGCAGAATAGTATAGGTTAATAAGGGAGGTAATGTAGGGACGGGCTGAGCGCTGGAGGGCCATAGGATATATATACTTCCCTTTAATGTTTACATTGTTTTGTAGATTATATGACCAGCTAATCCATTTATTACCATATTTGTTGGAATATAAAATGACTACCCTATAGGAAAAACTTTGTACTTGTAAATATTAGTGTTAATGGTTTTTTTTTTAGATTAAATACAAGTTATGATTGAAAAAATGCATTTTTTGTTTTTATTTCCTTTTATTTGCCAATTTGCCCCCCCACAGCCATCTACCCCCCAGACTTAGCCAATCCACCCCCCCACCGCCATCTGCCCCCCATACTTAGCCAATGCATTCCCCCACACAGCCATCTGCCCCCCATACTTAGCCAATGCATTCCCCCACACAGCCATCTGCCCCCCATACTTAGCCAATACGCCCCCCCCCCAACCATTTGGCCAATGCGCCCCCCCACACAACCTTTGGCCCCCATACTTAGCCAATGCATCCCCCCACACAACCAGCTGCCCCCAGACTTATCCAATGCATCCCCCCACACAGCCATATACCCCCAGACTTAGCCAATGCATCCCCCCACAAAGCCATCTACCCCCCAGACTTAGCCAATGCATCCCCCCCACAAAGCCATCTACCCCCCAGACTTAGCTAATGCATCCCCCCCACAAAGCCATCTACCCCCCAGACTTAGCCAATGCATCCCCCCACACAGCCTTCTGCCCTCCATACTTAGCCAATGCATCACCCCAGACTTAGCCAATGCATCCCCCCCACACAGCCACCTGCCACCCAGACTTAGCCAATGCATCCCCCCACAAAGCCATCTACCCCCAGACTTAGCCAATGCATCCCCCCACACAGCCTTCTGCCCTCCATACTTAGCCAATGCATCCCCCCATACAGCCATCTGCCCCCAAGATTTCCCCCTGGTGTCTAATGGGGGCAGGTGGTGGATGTCTGCATGATGCCCCCGGGGTTCCATCATAGTGCAGAAGTACTGGGCAGCACCAAAGCATGTCAGCCTTCATCATGCAGACATCCACACCTTTGCTTGGAGGAGGATCCAGACCCCCTGCAGCTCTATAGTTTTAGAGATGGGTTATGCTTTTTTGGGACATCTGGCCTAGGTAACTAATTATGTAAGTAAATATTACAAACATTACAAACTTCTTGTGTAGTGGGGTGAACTTGAAGTAATTATTTATACATTAATTAAAGGGTTAACCTTCAATACAATTATGCAAAGAATGTAATCAGCGTGATTACAATATCATGATTTAATGATACCATGAGTCCTCTAGGAAGATCAAACAAAATGTCAGTAAAACCAAATTAATTATCTAACTTCACATTAATTAGCAGATGGCAAATGAATATACAAGTGCAACACATGGAATGGTTTCTGGGTTTACATATTAACTTTACTTACTTGTTTCCAATTAGTTTTAACTCTGGTGTGTTTCTCATTCAGGTTTCATTGATTCATTTTCACACCAGGTGATGTAATGGTGCCTGTTCTGTATGTTGCACACATGTTTCATATATGTGAAACACACTTATTTTTAATTCTAACATGTACAGATCTCCTGCAGTTTTACATTGAAAATAATTGCTCCGGGGCTTCTAAATTCAGTGGCCAACAAGGAGGGGCTTGGAGTGATTGACCCGACTGTTGCTATAGTAACACCAATCCCACTATTACACCTTCTGTGGAGTTTTATGGACCAGGAAGAGTTCAGGATGATACAGGACTGTTTTCCTTTTTTTGTTTCTGTATATTATGCAGCACATACCCAGCCTCTTTAAAATGTTCTTTAAAAAAAACAAAAAAACTAGCCTTTTATCATCCGTTTCTAAAAATAATTAATAGTGTAAACACAGGCAAGGTTAGTAAAACACTGGATCGCCATTATACCAGACTTGTTTACTGGGGGAGTAATGATTGTCTTATTGCTGTAACGCAGAAATTGTGGAAGGGGACCTGGGAGGTGTCATGCTGAATCCAGAGTCACACTGATTAATGGAGTGGTGGGGAGAGCAGAAATAGACACAGTGGAGGCACTGTGGCACATCCCCAGTACACAAAGCCTTTTACTAATTTAACGAGACAATAAAGGAATGGAAGAATTGTCTCAATCAGGATCTGCTGGAGGATGCAATCAATGCCGCCGGGGTTTTAATGTGAGATTTTATTATTATTCTTTATGGATTACATTTTTAATAACTGGGATGATATTTGGAAAAAAAACAAAAAAAAAAACAAATGGATTCCTTGCTAATGATGTGTTATTAAGCAGTGTTTAAAGTGTGAGGTGTATTGTGCAGCGGGAAAATGAGTATCTGCAACAACAGTGCATGGATTAATAATAATAATAATAAAACACAGGGCTTTAGTCATGAAAATAGAGACTTGCAGGGAATTGAGAAGGGAACATTACACTTTAGGCCAAAGTCACTGATATAAGAGTGATATAGATTCTGCTCAGCCCCCCTCTTATCTGTGGGTAACCGAGGCCAGGGTGATCAGGGTCACTGATATAAGAGTGATATAGATTCTGCTCAGCCCCCCTCTTATCTGTGGGTAACCGAGGCCAAAGTGATCAGGGTCACTGATATAAGAGTGATATAGATTCTGCTCAGCCCCCTCTTATCTGTGGGGTAACTGGGGCCAGGGTGATCAGGGTCACTGATATAAGAGTGATATAGATTCTGCTCAGCTCCCCTCTTATCTGTGGGTAACCGGGGCCAGGGTGATCAGGGTCACTGATATAAGAGTGATATAGATTCTGCTCAGCCCCCTCTTATCTGTGGGGTAACCGGGGCCAGGGTGATCAGAGTCACTGATATAAGAGTGATATAGATTCTGCTCAGCCCCCCTCTTATCTGTGGGTAACCGGGGCACGGGTGATCAGGGTCACTGATATAAGAGTGATATAGATTCTGCTCAGCCCCCTCTTATCTGTGGGGTAACTGGTGGCAGGGTGATCAGGGTCACTGATATAAGAGTGAGATAGATTTTGCTCAGCCCCCTCTTATCTGTGGGTAACCGAGGCCAGGGTGATCAGGGTCACTGATATAAGAGTGATATCGATTCTGCTCAGCCCCCCTCTTATCTGTGGGTAACTGGTGGCAGGGTGATCAGGGTCACTGATATAAGAGTGATATAGATTCTGCTCAGCCCCCCTCTTATCTGTGGGTAACCGAGGCCAGGGTGATCAGGGTCACTGATATAAGAGTGAGATAGATTTTGCTCAGCCCCCTCTTATCTGTGGGTAACCGGGGCCAGGGTGATCAGGGTCACTGATATAAGAGTGATATAGATTCTGCTCAGCCCCCTCTTATCTGTGGGGTAACCGGGGCCAGGGTGATCAGGGTCACTGATATAAGAGTGATATAGATTCTGCTCAGCCCCCCTCTTATCTGTGGGTAACCGAGGCCAGGGTGATCAGGGTCACTGATATAAGAGTGAGATAGATTTTGCTCAGCCCCCTCTTATCTGTGGGTAACCGGGGCCAGGGTGATCAGGGTCACTGATATAAGAGTGATATAGATTCTGCTCAGCCCCCTCTTATCTGTGGGTAACCGAGGCAGGTTGATCAGGGTCACTGATATACAGTAAGAGTGATATAGATTCTGCTCAGCCCCCCTCTTATCTGTGGGTAACCGGGGCCAGGGTGATCAGGGTCACTGATATAAGAGTGATATAGATTCTCCTCAGCCCCCTCTTATCTGTGGGTAAACGGGGCCAGGGTGATCAGGGTCACTGATATAAGAGTGATATAGATTCTGCTCAGCCCCCCTCTTATCTGTGGGTAACCGGGGCCAGGGTGATCAGGGTCACTGATATAAGAGTGATATAGATGCTGCTCAGCCCTCCTCTTATCTGTGGGTAACCGGGGCCAGGGTGATCAGGGTCACTGATATAAGAGTGATATAGATTCTGCTCAGCCCCCCTCTTATCTGTGGGTAACCGGGGCCCGGGTGATCAGGGTCACTGATATAAGAGTGATATAGATTCTGCTCAGCCCCCTCTTATCTGTGGGGTAACTGGTGGCAGGGTGATCAGGGTCACTGATATAAGAGTGAGATAGATTTTGCTCAGCCCCCTCTTATCTGTGGGTAACCGAGGCCAGGGTGATCAGGGTCACTGATATAAGAGTGATATCGATTCTGTTCAGCCCCCCTCTTATCTGTGGGTAACTGGTGGCAGGGTGATCAGGGTCACTGATATAAGAGTGATATCGATTCTGCTCAGCTCCCCTCTTATCTGTGGGTAACCGAGGCCAGGGTGATCAGGGTCACTGATATAAGAGTGATATCGATTCTGTTCAGCCCCCCTCTTATCTGTGGGTAACCGGGGCCAGGGTGATCAGGGTCACTGATATAAGAGTGATATAGATTCTGCTCAGCCCCCCTCTTATCTGTGGGTAACCGGGGCCAGGGTGATCAGGGTCACTGATATAAGAGTGAGATAGATTTTGCTCAACCCCCTCTTATCTGTGGGTAACTGGTGGCAGGGTGATCAGGGTCACTGATATAAGAGTGATATAGATTCGGCTCAGCCCCCCTCTTATCTGTGGTTAACCGGGGCCCGGGTGATCAGGGTCACTGATATAAGAGTGATATAGATTCTGCTCAGCCCCCTCTTATCTGTGGGTAACTGGCGGCAGGGTGATCGGGGGTCACTGATATAACCATTGCTGTATTACTGCGTGGCATCCTAGGCGGATGCCTAGGGCAGCAAATTTTGGGGGGCGGCAGTGTCCCCAGCACTGGAAAAAAAAATTAAGAAAAAAAACTTTTTAATAAAAATCTGGCCCTATAAAAATAAAAAAAAAACACAGAGGTGAGAAGTGATTGGAAAATCCCCCCTCACCTTCCCTCTGCCAGCAGGCTGCACGGGGAGCCAAACAGGCAGCACAGAGAAACCTCCGTGCTGCCTGTTCGGCTCCCCGTGCAGTGTGATATGGAAGTGCCGACAGTCACGTGACCGGCGCACTGACGTCATACGCGCGCCAGGTCACGTAACCTGTCGGCACAACCGCTTGGGAGCCGACCAGACAGCATGGAGGAGACCGTGCTGCCTGCCACTAACCACCAGGGAAAGGTAAGTGCTGGGGAGATGGGGGGATGTACTGGGGAAATTGGCTGGAGCATATTAATGACAAATAACACTGGCATATTATTGGGCAAATTGGCTGTGGGATATTAAATGGCAGATAACACTGGCATATTATTGGGCAAATTGGCTGTGGGATATTAAATGGCAAATACTGGCATATTATTGGGCAAATTGGCTGGGGCATATTAAATGGCTAATAACACTGGCACATTATTGGGCACATTTACTGGGGCATACTAAATGGCAAATACTGGCATATTATTGGGCAAATTTACTGTGGGATTTTAAATGGCAAATACTGGCATATTATTGGGCAAATTGGCTGTGGGATATTAAATGGCAAATACTGGCATATTATTGGGCAAATTGGCTGGGGCATATTAAATGGCAAATAACACTGGCACATTATTGGGCACAATTACTGGGGCATACTACATGGCAAATAATAATGGAATATTATTGGGCAAATTGGTTGTGGGATATTAAATGGCAAATACTGGCATATTATTGGGCAAATTGCCTGGGGCATATTAAATGGCAAATAACACTGGCATATTATTGGGAAATTGGCTGTGGGATATTAAATGGCAAATACTGGCATATTATTGGGCAAATTGGCTGGGGCATATTAAATGGCAAATAACACTGGCATATTATTGGGCAAATTAGCAGGGGCATATTAAATGGAAAATAACACTGGCAAATTATCGGGCAAATTGGCTGGGGCATATTAGATGGCAAATAACACTGACATATTATTGGGCAAATTGGCTGGGGCATATTAAATGGCAAATAACACTAGCATATTATTGGGCAAATTGTCAGGGGCATATTAAATTGCAAATAACACTAGTATATTATTGGGCAAATTGGCTGGGGAATATTAATTGCAAATTATACTGGCATAATATTGGGCAAATTGGCAGGGGCATATTCAATGGCAAATACTGGCATATTATTGGGCAAATTGGCTGGGAAATATTAATGACAAAATAATACTGGCATAATATTGGCAAATTGGCAGGGGCTGATTAAATGGAAAATACTGGAATATTATTGGGGAAATGGTCTGTGACTTATTAATGGCAAATAATACTGGCATATTATTGGGCAAATTGGCTGGGGCATATTTATGGAAAATGATACTGGCATATTATTGGGCAAATTAGCTGGGGAATACTAATGGCAAATAATATTGGCAATGTGTATGTAATGGGGTGATGGAGGCATGTCAATTAGTTGATGGGGCATGTCCTTGGTGTGCAACGTGGGTTATGGGTCATGTCGTGGGTGTGCAACGTGGGTAGAGGGGGGGAGGGGGGCAAAATTTGTCTGCCTAGGGCAGCACAAAAACAAGATACACCACTGGATATAACAGTGATATAGATTCTGCTCAGCTCCCTCTTATCTGGGAGTAACTGGCGGCAGGATGATTGGGGGTCACTGATATAAGAGTGAGATAGATTCTGCTCAGCCCCCTCTTATCTGTGGGTAACTGGCAGCAGGGTGATCGGGGGTCACTGATATAACAGTGATATAGATTCTGCTCAGCCCCCTCTTATCTGCCAGGATTTTGCCCCTCCAATATGCCATTTAATATGCCAGGATTTTGCCCCTCAATATGCCAGGATTTTGCCACCCAATATGCCATTTAATATGCCAGGATTTTGCCCCCAAATATGCCATTTAATATGCCAGAATTTTGCCCCCCAATATACCATTTAATATGCCAGTATTTTGCTCTCAATATGCCAGGATTTTGCTCCCCAATATGCCATTTAATATGCCAGGATTTTACCCCCCAATAAGCCATTTAATATGCCAGCATTTTGCCCCCCCAATATGCCATTTAATATGCCAGGATTTTGCCCCTCAATATGCAGGATTTTAAATCGTAAAAGATTGTAAATAACATGTTCGCCCCCTGATAGAGCTATACTGAGCAACGATTCTAAGCAACATGTCCACTGCTGACAGAGCTATTAAGAGCAAAGATTCTAACCAACATGTCTGCCCCCTGGGAGAACTATATGGAGCAAAGATTCTAACCAACATGTCTGCCCCCTGGGAGAACTATATGGAGTAAAGATTCTAAACAACATGTCTGCCCCCTGATAGAGCTATACAGAGGAAAGATCCTAAACAACATGTCCTCCCCCTGATAGAGCTATACAGTGCAAATATTCTAACAACATGTCCACCACTGAAAGAGATATACAGAGCAAAGATTCTAAACAACATGTCCACCCCTGATAGGGCAATACAGAGCAAAGATTCTAAACAACATGTCCACCCCTGATAGGGCAATACAGAGCAAAGATTCTAAACAACATGTCCACCCCTGATAGGGCAATACAGAGCAAAGATTCTAAACAACATGTCCACCCCTGATAGAGCTATACAGAGCAAAGATTCTAAACAACATGTCCACCCCCTGATAGAGCTATACAGAGCAAAGATTCTAAACAACATGTCCGCCCCCTGATAGACCTATACAGAGCAAAGATTCTAAACAACATGTCCACCCCTGAAAGAGATATACAGAGCAAAGATCCTAAAAAACATGCCCCCTCCCCGATAGAGCTATACAGAGCAAAGGTTCTTTGAGCCTTTGCTCCAAAGAGCTTCCAAGAGCTTCCAAAGCACACACAGAAGAGACTATAGCCCAGTCACTGAAAAAGGGGGATAAAACATTTTTTAGATACATAAATGAGAAAAGGAAAGTAAAACAAGGATTAGTTAGATTAAAAACTAAAGAAGGATGCTATGTAGAAGAGGATAAAGGCTTAGCAGACTGCCTTAATGAATATTTTTGTTCAGTTTTTACAAATGAAAATGAGGGTAAGGGACCTCATTTAGGGAAAAGACTAATGAGTCTTTTGATGCATGTAAGTTTACAGAGGAAGAGGTTTTACTTCAGCTGTCTAAAGTAAAGACAAATAAGTTGATGGGACCTGATGGGATACATCCAAAGTTATTAAAAGAACTTAGTGGTGTACTAGCAAAACCGTTAACAGATTTATTTAAACAATCATTGTTAATGGGAGTAGTTCCAGAAGATTGGAAATTAGCTAATGTTGTGCCCATTCACAAGAAAGGTAGTAGGGAGGAGGCGGGCAACTATAGACCAGTAAGTCTTACTTCAGTAGTGGGGAAAATAATGGAAACCTTGTTAAAGAATAGGATTGTTGAACATCTAAAGTCGCTTGAATTTCAAGATCAGAGACACACTAATCTTATTGATTTTTTTGATTGGGTAACTAAAATAATAGATCAGGGTGGTGCAGTAGACATTGCTTACCTAGATTTCAGTAAGGCTTTTGACACTGTCGCACATAGAAGGCTTATTAATGAAATCTTTGAGTTTGGATTTCAATATTGTTGAATGGATTAGACAATGGCTGAGTGACAAGCAACAGAGGGTTGTAGTCAATGGGGTAAATTCGATGCAAGGTCTTGTTACTAGTGGGGTACCTCAGGGATCTGTACTTGGACCCATTCTCTTTAATATTTTTATTAGCGATATTGCAGAAGGTCTTGTTGGCAAAGTATGTCTTTTTGCTGATGATACAAAGATTTGCAGCAGGGTTGATATTCATGGAGGGATAAGCCAAATGGCAAATGATTTAGCTAAATTAGAAAAATGGTCAGAGCAGTGGCAACTGACATTTAATGTGGACAAGTGCAAGATTATTGCAGAATATAGACTATTTGGTACAGTCCTAACCTCAACATCTGAGGAAAGGGATTTAGGAGTAATAATTTCAGAGGACTTGAAGGTAGGTAGGCAATGTAATAGAGCAGCAGGAAATGCTAGCAGAATGCTTGGTTGCATAGGGAGAGGTATTAGCAGAATGCTTGGTTGCATAGTGAGAGGTATTAGCAGTAGGAAGAGGGAAGTGCTCATGCCACTGTACAGAGCATTGGTGAGACCTCACTTGGAGTATTGTACGCAGTACTTGAGACCATATCTCCAGAAGGATATTGATACTTTGGAGAAAGTTCAGAGAAGGGCTACTAAACTGGTTCATGGGTTGAAGGATAAAACTTACCAGGAAAGGTTAAAGCATCTTAACATGTATAGCTTGGAGGAAAGACAAAACAGGGGGGATATGATAGAAACATTTAAATACTTAAAGGGAATCAACACAGTAAAGGAAGAGAGTATATTTAAAAGAGGAAAAAAATAACACAACTAGAGGACATAGTCTTAAATTAGAGGGGCAACGATTTAAAAGTAATATCAGGAAGTATTACTTTACTGAGAGGGTAGTGGATGTATGGAATAGCCTGCCAGCAGAAGTGGTAGAGGTAAACACAGTCAAGGATTTTAAGCATGCGTGGGATAGACACAAGGCTATCCTAGCTATAAGACCGGGAACGGGGGACTAATAAAAATACTCAAAAAAATTGGGCAGACTAGATGGACCGAATGGTTCTTATCTGCCGACACATTCTATGTTTCTATGTTTCTATGTTCTAAACAACATGTCTGCCCACTGATAGAGCTATACAGAGCAAAGATTCTAAACAACATGTCCACCGCTGATAGAGCTATGCAGGCACAGACAATTCTTTTATTAAATCATGAATATGGATAATACCTACAACTTATGCCATCTTTCATTTAAACAGAGCTTCATTTAGTTTCAGTTATCATTATAATATTCTGAATGTGTGTTTGGTCCCTCCTGTTTATGACCTCACCTGATGGCTTGATATGCACATTGCACGTTTGCCCTGAAGGTCATTTATTTGCTTATCAAACCACAAGGTGATGTCACATACAGGAGACACCAGTCAGTCTGAAATCCCATTTTCCCCATCTCTATATTTTTGGTAGTGTATTTTATTCTGTCCATTCACAGTGAGCATGTTCAGGTGACACCTCCATAAAGTCTCATACAGAGCACTTGTCGGCCCTTGAAAGTCTCAGAATATAAAACATATACTTTTCTATGAGGCATTTATCATCTATGAGTCATTGCATTAAGAGTCCAGCATTAGTATATTGCCAGAGAAACACAAATGAGAAACGTCTCTGGATATGATTTGGAACCAGGGTATATGTTTTGCTGTAGTCTGGAGGAGGCCAGCGTAAGGGTCATTACAGAGAACGGCGTTCATGTATTTTAATTAGGAACTTATAAGAATGATCTTTCAGAGATCTTTATACACCTTAATTGACTGTTTATCAAAAGGCTATCTGCAGTTTCTCCAGCCCACCCAAACTATTTTTTTTGTTAATATTATCTCAGCAAACAATAGAAAATGGTGATAATCACATCTGACGTGTGGCTTGACGCGTTTCGCGCATATAGAGCTTATTCATAAGCTCCAATTACATCCTTATTTTATTGTTTAGAATGGGGGGGGGGGGGCATACATTTTTAAAGAATACTTGAAAAATACACTGTTTATAGATAAAAGACACATGAAAAGACATGAAAAGAAGAGACGCACATCAGGAATTAGACAATTCCAGGGCAGGTGGCCTACTAGGAAATTACACATGACCTCAGGAAGGCCAGTCTGGCCCTGAGTCACATGCGCAGTCTGCTAGGAAGGCCCTGTGCTTTGATTAGAACCTGTATTATGCAGAATTTGCTTTTGAGAGAGGCATAACGCACTGGTCTAATCATTCGAACTTGGTGATCTACACAGGAGGGATGGGTTGCTTGGTACATAGGAGATCCTGTAAGGTTGGCAGGTGGAATAAGGAGGAGAATTCTACACTCAGCCCTTGCAATCTATCCTAAATGTTCAGTGTTCTCCTCAATGTTATCAGCTGTGTGTTGACCTTTTTAATCTGTCACCAAATGTGATATTTTGGAACCACGCTGTGAGATTTCACGTGAATTCATAAAGCTAAATTAAATACTCCGATCTCTGGAAATGTGGGGTCCTTGTTATGTGAAATCGGTGAGATTGTCAGTGGAGACAGAGAGAAAGCAGATACTTTAAATCGTTTCTTTTCTTCTGTTTTTTTTTTACCAATGAAGAACCGATGGACAAGAACCTGCAAGCTACGTGTACAGAACAGTCACAGCAAGCATGTGATTGGCCGACACAAGAACCTGCAAGCTACGTGTACAGAACAGTCACAGCAAGCATGTGATTGGCCGACACAAGAACCTGCAAGCTACGTGTACAGAACAGTCACAGCAAGCATGTGATTGGCCGACACAAGAACCTGCAAGCTACGTGTACAGAACAGTCACAGCAAGAATGTGATTGGCCGACACAAGCAAAAAGTGTTAAAACAATTAAATGGTGTTAAAATAGACAAAGCCCCGTGGCTGGATGGTATACACCCACGGGCAGGGGCGTTGCTAGGTCTCCGAAAGATCTGGGGCTGGAGCCCATGACAGATTTGATAGAAGTGGAGTAAATAAGCTCACATGCTTAGACGGCATACAGACTGATATAATTGACGCCAATGAACAATAGGTATATGTGGGTATATATCAGGGCTCAACAAATCCCAGGCACCAGGAAATTATACCTGGTGCCTGGTTATTGTTGTCCCTGCCTGGTGCCCTCACCAACAAATCATTTTATTTATTTATTTATCCAGCGGAGATCAAGGGAGCATTGTGTGCACTGGCTGCACAGTCCTCCTGCTCCATCCCCACTGCACTATAGTGTCCGAGCCCTGAGTGTGCTCAGCGGGTCTAGACACAACAGCAGGGCACAGACCAGGCTAGAATGAGGTATAGCAGCCATGAGGGGGACATATTGATAGATGCACTTTTTATATCGTAAGCAACAACAAAATTGCTGACTTGTGCGTAAGTGTATGTGACTGACAGTGTGTGCGTATATGCAGTGGTGTATCTTGATTTTGTGCTGCCCTAGGCAGACAAAATCCGGGCACCCCCCTACCCAAGCTGCACACCCACGTTACACACCTAAGACATGACCCATCATTCAGACTCACATCAAGCTTACACTCCCATCACACTCAGTCACACACTCCTACTCCCATCACACTCAGTCACACACTCCTACTCCCATCACGCACACTCTGACTCCCATCACACTCAGTCACACACACTGTCTCCCATCACACACACTCTGACTCCCATCACACACAGGTCACACACACTGTCTCCCATTACACACACTCTGACTCCCATCACACTCAGTCACACACAGTCTCCCATCACGCTCAGTCACACACACTGTTTCCCATCACACACACTCTGACTCCCATCACACTCAGTCACACACACTGTCTCCAATCACACACACTCTGACTCCCATCACACTCAGTCAAACACACTGTCTCCCATCACACTCAGTCACACACACTGTCTCCCATCACACACACTCTGATTCCCATTACACTCAGTCACACACACACACACACACACACAGTCTCCCATCACACACACTCTGACTCCCATCACACACACTCTGACTCCCATCACACTCATTCACACACACTGTCTCCAATCACACACACTCTGACTCCCATCACACTCATTCACACACACTGTCTCCAATCACACACACTCTGACTCCCATCACACTCAGTCACACACACTGTCTCCCATCACACACACTCTGACTCCCATCACACTCAGTCACACACACACACACACACACACACAGTCTCCCATCAGCACTTACCTTTCCCTGGCAGGCAGGCAGCATGGTCCCTCCATGCTGCCTGTTCGGCTTCCCGGCGATTGTGCCGACAGGTCACGTGACCGGGCCCGCGTATGACGTCAGCGCGCCCGTCACGTGACCTGTCGGCACTTCCGTGTCGGCACACTGCACCGGGAGCCGAACAGGCAGCACGGAGGTTTCTCTGTGCTGCCTGTTCGGCTCCCCGTGCAGCCTGGCAGGCAGAGCGTTGGTGAGGGGGGATCTTGCGATCCCCTCTCACCTCCGTCTCTGCCTGCAAGCGCGGTGGGGTTTTTTTTTTTTTTTTAAAGGGCCGCCCCCCAAAATTTGCCACCATAGGCATCCGCCTAGGATGCCTCGCGGTAAATACAGCACTGCGTATATGACTGACTGCATGTGTGACTGACTGTGTGTTTATGTGACTGACTGTGTGTGTGTGACAGACTGTATGTCTGCCTGTGACCCACTGTATGAGTGTGTGTGTGACTGACTGCATGTCTGACTGTGACTGAATGTATGTGTGTATCTGTCTGTGACTGATTGTATGTGTGTACCTGTCTGTGACTGATTGTATGTGTGTGTCCGTATGTGACTGACTGTATGTGTGTGTCTGTCTGTTACTGACTATATGTGTATGTCTGTCTGTAACTGTATGTGTGTGCCTGTCACCAACTGTATGTGTGTGCCTGTCTGTATGTGTGTGTCTGTCTGTCTGTGACTACCTCCACAGCAATAAGACTCACAGTAATGTGCAGTGTGTGACTGTATCACAGTCTCAACAGCAATAAAACTCACAGTAATGTGCAGTGTGTGACTGTATCACAGTCTCAACAGCAATAAAACTCACAGTAATGTGCAGTGTGTGAGTGTATCACACACTCATGCTGTACATTACTGTACCACAATGCACAATAAGACTCACAGCACACAAAAAACAACATTACTCGAAGTTACACTTATACACATAAATACACAGCCACAAATACACACACATACAGCCACATATACTCACACTTGCACAGTCATACATACATTCACACACCCTTACACACAGACACACAATCCCACTTACACACACACTTGTATGTGAGCGAATTCCTATGATTTCAAAATAACTGAGCATTGCATATGTTGCATACACCATTTACCAGACTTTGAGAAAAAAGTTGACCAACAGTCTCATAATATGTCATAAAATAGGGGATATCACAGACAGACACCCACCCTTACACCCCCACATAGACAAACTTACACACTCTCTTACACACACACACACATCCAGACAACTTTACACACAGACACCCTTATACACACAGATGGCCTTTCCCACACAGATATTCTGCCACGCAGACACGTGTGTGAACCTGCAACTCTCACATACATCATAAGTATTTCTTTTTTTAATAAAAAGGGGTCAAAAACCTGGGGAGAATAGGCTGAGGTATGAAGGTACGCTCCTTCTACCCTGGGGAGAATAGGCTGAGGTATGAAGGTGTGCTCCTTCTACCCTGGGGAGAATAGGCTGAGGTATGAAGGTGTGCTCCTTCTACCCTGGGGAGAATAGGCTGAGGTATGAAGGTATGCTCCTTCTACCCTGGGGAGAATAGGCTGAGGTATGAAGGTATGCTCCTTCTACCCTGGGGAGAATAGGCTGAGGTATGAAGGTATGCTCCTTCTACCCTGGGGAGAATAGGCTGAGGTATGAAGGTGTGCTCCTTCTACCCTGGGGAGAATAGGCTGAGGTATGAAGGTATGCTCCTTCTACCCTGGGGAGAATAGGCTGAGGTATGAAGGTATGCTCCTTCTACCCTGGGGAGAATAGGCTGAGGTATGAAGGTATGGTCCTTCTACCCTGGGGAGAATAGGCTGATGTATGAAGGTGTGCTCCTTCTACCCTGGGGAGAATAGGCTGAGGTATGAAGGTGTGCTCCTTCTACCCTGGGGAGAATAGGCTGAGGTATGAAGGTATGCTCCTTCTACCCTGGGGAGAATAGGCTGATGTATGAAGGTATGCTCCTTCTACCCTGGGGAGAATAGGCTGAGGTATGAAGGTACGCTCCTTCTACCCTGGGGAGAATAGGCCGAGGTATGAAGATATACTCCTTCTACCCTGGGGAGAATAGGCTGAGGTATGAAGGTGTGCTCCTTCTACCCTGGGGAGAATAGGCTGAGGTATGAAGGTATGCTCCTTCTACCCTGGGGAGAATAGGCTGAGGTATGAAGGTATGCTCCTTCTACCCTGGGGAGAATAGGCTGAGGTATGAAGGTGTGCTCCTTCTACCCTGGGGAGAATAGGCTGAGGTATGAAGGTATGCTCCTTCTACCCTGGGGAGAATAGGCTGAGGTATGAAGGTATGCTCCTTCTACCCCTGGGAGAATAGGCTGAGGTATGAAGGTATGCTCCTTCTACCCTGGGGAGAATAGGCTGAGGTATGAAGGTATGCTCCTTCTACCCCTGGGAGAATAGGCTGAGGTATGAAGGTATGCTCCTTCTACCCTGGGGAGAATAGGCTGAGGTATGAAGGTATGCTCCTTCTACCCTGGGGAGAATAGGCTGAGGTATGAAGGTGTGCTCCTTCTACCCTGGGGAGAATAGGCTGAGGTATGAAGGTGTGCTCCTTCTACCCTGGGGAGAATAGGCTGAGGTATGAAGGTGTGCTCCTTCTACCCTGGGGAGAATAGGCTGAGGTATGAAGGTGTGCTCCTTCTACCCTGGGGAGAATAGGCTGAGGTATGAAGGTATGCTCCTTCTATCCTGGGGAGAATAGGCTGAGGTATGACGGTATGCTCCTTCTACCCTGGGGAGAATAGGCTGAGGTATGAAGGTGTGCTCCTTCTACCCCGGGGAGAATAGGCTGAGGTATGAAGGTATGCTGCTTCTACCCTGGGGAGAATAGGCTGAGGTATGAAGGTGTGCTCCTTCTACCCTGGGGAGAATAGGCCGAGGTATGAAGGTATGCTCCTTCTACCTTGGGGAGAATAGGCAGAGGTATGAAGGTGTGCTCCTTCCACCCTGGGGAGAATAGGCCGAGGTATGAAGGTATGCTCCTTCTACCCTGGGGAGAATAGGCTGAGGTATGAAGGTGTGCTCCTTCTACCCTGGGGAGAATAGGCTGAGGTATGAAGGTGTGCTCCTTCTACCCTGGGGAGAATAGGCTGAGGTATGAAGGTATGCTCCTTCTACCCTGGGGAGAATAGGCTGAGGTATGAAGGTATGCTCCTTCTACCCTGGGGAGTATAGGCTGAGGTATGAAGGCACGCTCCTTCTACCCTGGGGAGAATAGGCTGAGGTATGAAGGTATGGTCCTTCTACCCTGGGGAGAATAGGCTGAGGTATGAAGGTATGCTCCTTGTACCCTGGGGAGAATAGGCTGAGGTATGAAGGTATGCTCCTTCTACCCTGGGGAGAATAGGCTGAGGTATGAAGGTGTGCTCCTTCTACCCTGGGGAGAATAGGCTGAGGTATGACGGTATGCTCCTTCTACCCTGGGGAGAATAGGCTGAGGTATGAAGGTGTGCTCCTTCTACCCTGGGGAGAATAGGCTGAGGTATGAAGGTATGCTCCTTCTACCCTGGGGAGAATAGGCTGAGGTATGAAGGTATGGTCCTTCTACCCTGGGGAGAATAGGCTGAGGTATGAAGGTGTGCTCCTTCTACCCTGGGGAGAATAGGCTGAGGTATGAAGGTATGGTCCTTCTACCCTGGGGAGAATAGGCTGAGGTATGAAGGTATGCTCATTCTACCCTGGGGAGAATAGGCTGAGGTATGAAGGTATGCTCCTTCTACCCTGGGGAGAATAGGCTGAGGTATGAAGGTATGCTCATTCTACCCTGGGGAGAATAGGCTGAGGTATGAAGGTATGCTCCTTCCACCCTGGGGAGAATAGGCTGAGGTATGAAGGTATGCTCCTTCTACCCTGGGGAGAATAGGCTGAGGTATGAAGGTATGCTCCTTCTATCCTGGGGAGAATAGGCTGAGGTATGAAGGTATGCTCCTTCTACCCTGGGGAGAATAGGCTGAGGTATGAAGGTGTGCTCCTTCTACCCTGGGGAGAATAGGCTGAGGTATGAAGGTATGCTCCTTCTACCCTGGGGAGAATAGGCTGAGGTATGAAGGTGTGCTCCTTCTACCCTGGGGAGAACAGGCTGAGGTATGAAGGTATGCTCCTTCTACCCTGGGGAGAATAGGCTGAGGTATGAAGGTGTGCTCCTTCTACCCTGGGGAGAATAGGCTGAGGTATGAAGGTATGCTCCTTCTACCCTGGGGAGAATAGGCTGAGGTATGAAGGTATGCTCCTTCTACCCTAGGGAGAATAGGCTGAGGTATGAAGGTGTGCTCCTTCTACCCTGGGGAGAATAGGTTGAAGTATGAAGGTGTGCTCCTTCTACCCTGGGGAGAATAGGCTGAGGTATAAAGGTATGCTCCTTCTACCCTGGGGAGAATAGGCTGAGGTATGAAGGTATGCTCCTTTTACCCTGGGGAGAATAGGCTGAGGTATGAAGGTATGGTCCTTCTACCCTGGGGAGAATAGGCTGAGGAATGAAGGTATGCTCCTTCTACCCTGGGGAGAATAGGCTGATGTATGAAGGTGTGCTCCTTCTACCCCGGGGAGAATAGGCTGAGGTATGAAGGTATGCTCCTTCTACCCTGGGGAGAATAGGCTGAGGTATGAAGGTGTGCTCCTTCTACCCTGGGGAGAATAGGCTGAGGTATGAAGGTATGCTCCTTCTACCCTGGGGAGAATAGGCTGAGGTATGAAGGTATGCTCCTTCTACCCTGGGGAGAATAGGCTGAGGTATGAAGGTATGCTCCTTCTACCCCGGGGAGAATAGGCTGAGGTATGAAGGTATGATCCTTCTACCCTGGGGAGAATAGGCTGAGGTATGAAGGTGTGCTCCTTCTACCGTGGGGAGAATAGGCTGAGGTATGAAGGTGTGCTCCTTCCACCCTGGGGAGAATAGGCAGAGGTATGAAGGTATGATCCTTCTACCCTGGGGAGAATAGGCTGAGGTATGAAGGTATGCTCCTTCTACCCTGGGGAGAATAGGCTGAGGTATAAAGGTGTGCTCCTTCTACCCTGGGGAGAATAGGCAGAGGTATGAAGGTATGCTCCTTCTACCATGGGGAGAATAGGCTGAGGTATGAAGGTATGCTCCTTCTACCCTGGGGAGAATAGGCTGAGGTATGAAGGTATGCTCCTTCTACCCTGGGGAGAATAGGCTGAGGTATGACGGTATGCTCCTTCTACCCTGGGGAGAATAGGCTGAGGTATGAAGGTATGCTCCTTCTACCCCGGGGAGAATAGGCTGAGGTATGAAGGTGTGCTCCTTCTACCCTGGGGAGAATAGGCTGAGGTATGAAGGTATGCTCCTTCTACCCTGGGGAGAATAGGCCGAGGTATGAAGGTGTGCTCCTTCTACCCTGGGGAGAATAGGCTGAGGTATGAAGGTATGCTCCTTCTACCCTGGGGAGAATAGGCTGAGGTATGAAGGTATGCTCCTTCTACCCTGGGGAGAATAGGCTGAGGTATGAAGGTGTGCTACTTGTACCCTGGGGAGAATAGGCTGAGGTATGAAGGTGTGCTCCTTCTACCCTGGGGAGAATAGGCTGAGGTATGAAGGTATGCTCCTTCTACCCTGGGGAGAATAGGCTGAGGTATGAAGGTATGGTCCTTCTACCCTGGGGAGAATAGGCTGAGGTATGAAGGTGTGCTCCTTCTACCCTGGGGAGAATAGGCTGAGGTATGAAGGTGTGCTCCTTCTACCCTGGGGAGAATAGGCTGAGGTATGAAGGTATGCTCCTTCTACCCTGGGGAGAATAGGCTGAGGTATGAAGGTATGCTCCTTGTACCCTGGGGAGAATAGGCTGAGGTATGAAGGTATGTCCTTCTACCCTGGGGAGAATAGGCTGAGGTATGAAGGTATGCTCCTTCTACCCTGGGGAGAATAGGCTGAGGTATGAAGGTGTGCTCCTTCTACCCTGGGGAGAATAGGCTGAGGTATGAAGGTATGCTCCTTCTACCCTGGGGAGAATAGGCTGAGGTATGAAGGTGTGCTCCTTCTACCCTGGGGAGAATAGGCTGAGGTATGAAGGTATGCTCCTTCTACCCTGGGGAGAATAGGCTGAGGTATGAAGGTATGCTCATTCTACCAACCTCATAAAAAAGAGAAGTGCAGGTAATTGAGATGAGATTTCAACTGAATTGGAGAATTTTTCCAACTCTGCTACTTTAGCCTTAATTTAAAAATTCCCATCTCACTTCCCTGCACTTCTCTCTTTCATGAGTAAAGCCCATGATATAATGAGCAGCTCATTCATTCATAATGTATGGGTTTAATACTATAACGAGGTACATGGGATGTGTAATGCCATGTGTATGGACTTTCATTGCCATCAATATAAAGACTATGTATAAAGATGAATCACTATTATTCATATTGAATGTGATAATCGGGTGTGAAAATAAAAATAATATGAGATGATAACATTGTTTCACACTTGATTATCACATTCAATATGAATAATCATAGTCACATTTTCTCCTAGCAATCTCTCACTGGGATTCACACTCTGCCACTCATAACTCTTCCACTCACGCTTTCACTCTCACACACTTACACACTGCCACTCATACACACACTCATAACTCTGCCGCTCACGCTTACATTCTCACACACTCTGCCACTCATGCTTACACTCACTCACACACTCTAATAACTCTGCTGCTCACACTTATACTCTCACACACTCTGCCACTAACACACACATACACATGCACACACATAACTCTCCACTCATGCTTACACTCACTCACACACACACTCATAGCTCTGCTGCTCACACTTATACTCTCACACATTCTGCCACTCACACACATACACACTCACGCTAATAACTCTTCCACTTATGCTTACACTCACACACACACTCATAACTCTCCTGCTCACACTTATACTCTCACACACTCTGCCACTCAGACACATACACATTCATAACTCTGACACTCACGCTTACACTCACTCACACATGCTTACACTCTTGCACTCACACACTTACACTCTACCACTCACACTCTGCCACTCACATACACACTCACACTCGGCCACTTACACACACTTACATTCTGACACACACACACACATACACACTCATAACTTTGCCACTCACGCTTGCACTCACACACACGCTCTTCAAAACACTCACTTACTTAGACACTGCCACTCACACCCACTTATACTCTTCCACTCACATACATACACATGCACACTCATAAATTTGCCACTCACACCCACTTACACTCTGCCACTCACACCCACTTACACTCTGCCACACACACACACACACACACACACTCAGAACTTTGCCACTCACACCCACTTACACTCTGCCACTCACATACATACACATGTACATTCATAACTCTGCCACTCCCACACATACACATGCACCCTCATAACTCTGCCACTCACACCCACTTTCACTCTGCCACTCACATACATACATACACATGCACATTCATAACTCTGCCACTCACATACATACACATGCACACTCATAACTCTGCCACTCACATACATACACATGCACACTCATAACTCTTCCACTCACATACATACACATGCACATTCATTATTCTTCCACTCACATACATACACATGCACATTCATAACTCTGCCACTCACATACATACATACACACTAATAACTCTGCCATTCTCACTTACACTCTGCCAGACACTCACGTTCAAAGCTCGAGGGGCGGAGTTAAGCATGAGGGGCCGGAGTCTGGGGCTGCTCATCACCCAGAGTGCAGCATGCAGGGGTGGAGCTGAGTGCGAGGAGGCAGGGCCGAGCGCTAGGGGGCATGTCAGAGACTCCATTCGGGGCTATGGAGGGGCGATCCGGGGCTTCAGCCCCAGTAGCCCCCCCTAGCGACGCCTCTGCCCACGGGTATTTTAAGAGCTAAGCCAGGTCCTGGTCAGACCATTATTTTTTATTTATTCTTTTATATCAGGCATGGTGCCCACAGATTGGCATAAAGCTGATGTGGTGCCCATATTTAAAAAGGGATCAAAATCCCAGCCGGGCAATTACAGACCTGTAAGCTTGACATCTATGGTGTGGAAACTGTTTGAAGGGTTGCTAAGGGAATATATTCAAGATTTCATATTGAACAGGAATTCATGAGCATAAGCCAACATGGCTTTTTGAAAGACAGATCTTGTCAAACTAACCTAATTACATTCTATGAGGAGGTGAGTAAAAATATAGATATGGGTACTGCAGTGGATGTGATATATTTAGACTTTGCTAAGGCTTTTGATACAGTTCCAAATAAAAGGTTACTGTACAAATTGACTGAAATAGGCTTAAGGCCAGGGGTTTGTTTGTGGATTGGTAATTGGTTGAAAGATAGAATGCAAAGGGTGGTGGTAAATGGGACATTCTCAAATTGGACACATGTGATACGTGGAGTACCTAAGGGTTCTGTTCTGGGTCCTCTTCTTCTTAATTTGTTTATTAACAAGAGGGAACAGGGAGCTATGTTTGCCGTTGACACAAAATGAAGTAGGGTAATACAGTGTGAACTAGATGTATCTTCGCTGCAAGAGGATTTGGTCAAATTGGGTAATTGGGCAGATAAATATCAAATGTGATTCAATGTAGACAAGTGTAAAATTATGCATTTTTGGTACAATAATAAAAATGCAACATATAGTTTAAATGGTGTTTCCTTGGGGAAATCTCCTAATGAAAAAGATTTGGGAGTAGTTGTAGACAATAGACTTAGCAGTAGTGCACAGTGTCAGCTGGCAGCTGCAAAGGCCAATAATATATTGGGGTAGATTAATAGGGGTTTTGACTCACGGGAGGAAGATATTATTCTGCCTCTTTTTAGGTCCATGGTAAGACCTCACCTTGAATATGCAGTTCAATTCTGGGCGCCTTTAAAAAAAAAACATTATGGAACTAGAGAAAGTGCAGAGGAGGGCTACAAAACTAATCAGGGGAATGTAAAGTTTTAGTTATGAAGAAAGGATAGAAAAGTTAAATCTGTACAAGCTAGAGAAACAGCGGCTTAGAGGGGATATGATAATGTTATATAAATATGTACAGGACCCAAACAAAGGGCTTTCTAATTATCTGTTCATTATCAGAACAGTACAAAGGACAAGAGGTCACCGGCTAAGACTGGAAGAAAGGAGATTTAGTCTGCGACAGCGGAAGGGATTTTTTTTTACAGTAAGGAGATATGGAATTCACTGCCTGAAGAAGTGGTTCTGGCAAATACCTTAGATGCCTTTAAAAGTGGCCTGGATACTTATTTAATGAGCCGGAGCATAGAGAGCTATGCATGTTAGTATAGGCAGTAATATTTATTTAGTGCTTGTTGATCCAGGAAGAAATCTGATTGCCATTTGGAGTCAAGAGGGATTTTTTTCCCCACTGAAAGTAGAATTAGAAATTGCTGAAATAAGTGGTTTTTATTTGCCTTCTTTTGGATCAACAGCAGGTAACATGGGATAAGAAAAGGGTTGAACTTTGTGGACACAAGTCTTTTTTCAACCTAAACTACTATGTAACTATGTATCTATGTAAGCTGGGGGCGTATGTGATGATATTTGTCCACCCCCTTTCTCTGCAGAGCCGTATTCCCCCTTCTTCACCATGCTTGTTCCCCTCTTCTCTACATTGCACAATTCACCCCTCCCCATATGCCCAAATCCTGCCTTCTCCACAGTCCTGTATGCTAAAAAAGCTAAATTTGCAATAACTTAGACACTGCTTAAAGAGGGACGACAAGCCGAAAATGTCCTTAATTTTAAATAAAAGACCACTTTCTAAGACTAAATGGGATTTTTCCGATTTATTAAACTTTTACTGCAGACATTTTAAACACTACAGATCACTACAGAGATTGTTGACACAACAATGTTGCTCTCTCAGAAAACTCTGAATGTATCAAGAGCCACAGCTGTAGCAGTAGATACATCCGCATTTCAAAGGGTGATTACGTATTGCACAGGATTTATTGTGCAGATCTTTTGAGATGCAAATGTGTCTGTGAGGTGGAAAAATACAAAACTGCGACACTGACAAGATGACTAGGGGCTGGGACTCAGGACATTCTTTGAAGCAGTGTTCATTTTATTTACTAACCTTTTTCGTCGTAGTTTTAATCAACTGACAAAATATCTAAATAAAAACTAAGTTGCTAGGACTAAAACTATGACTAAAATCCATTGCAATTAATTCAGATGACTAAAATACGACTAATCTAAAATGCCATGTTAGTCAAAAGACTATGACTAAAACAAAATAAACAATTGCCTTCAAAATTAACACTGCCTTGAAGTAAAGCCATTGTTTTTAAAAAGCTTTAATAAAAAGCCAATATCTTCTAAAGGATTCATGTTAGAAGGGCATTTTATTAATCTTAAGGCAACCATTTATTTAGGGAAGAGATATACCTTTCTTTCTACTTCCACAATTTAATGTAGATTTAGATCAACAAAATATCACATATTACGTTATTAACCGAAATACTGCATTAAAGGTAGACATTTTAAATAAAAAAGAATTCATGAAAAAGATTCTAAACAACATGTCAGCCCCCTGATAGAGCTATACAGAGCAAAGATTCTAAACAACATGTCCACCCCAGATAGAGCTATACAGAGCAAAGATTCTAAACAACATGTCTGCCCCTTGATAGAGCTATACAGAGCAAAGATTCCAAACATCATGTCCGCCCCCTGATAGAGCTATACAGAGCAAAGATTCTAAACAACATGTCCACCCCCTGATAGAGCTATACAGAGCAAAGATTGTAAACAACATGTCCGCCCCTGATAGAGCTATACAGAGCAAAGATTCTAAACAACATGTCCGCCCCTGATAGAGCTATACAGAGCAAAGATTCTAAACAACATGTCCACCCCCTGATAGAGCTATACAGAGCAAAGATTCTAAACAACATGTCCGCCCCTGATAGAGCTATACAGAGCAAAGATTCTAAACAACATGTCCACCCACTGATAGAGCTAAACAGAGCAAAGATTTAAAACAACATGTCTGCCCCTGATAGAGCTATACAGAGCAAAGATTCTAAACAACATGTCCACCCTATGATAGAGCTATACAGAGCAAAGATTCTAAATAACATGTCCACCCCCTGATAGAGCTATACAGAGCAAAGATTCTAAACAACGCTCGCCCCTTGGTAGAACTATACAGAGCAAAGATTCTAAACAACATGTCCACCCCCTGATAGAGCTATACAGAGCAAAGATTCTAAACAACATGTCCAGCCCCTGATAGAGCTATACAGAGCAAAGATTCTAAACAACATGTCCACCCCCTGATAGAGTTATACAGAGCAAAGATTCTAAACAACATGTCCGCCCCTGATAGAGCTATACAGAGCAAAGATTCTAAACATGTCCACCCACTGATAGAGCTATACAGAGCAAAGATTCTAAACATGTCCATCCACTGATAGAACTATACAGAGCAAAGATTCTAAACAGAGCAAAGATTCTAAACAACATGTCCGCCCCTGATAGAGCTATACAGAGCAAAGATTCTAAACAACATGTCCGCCCCTGATAGAGCTATACAGAGCAAAGATTCTAAACATGTCCACCCACTGATAGAACTATACAGAGCAAAGATTCTAAACAGAGCAAAGATTCTAAACAACATGTCCGCCCCTGATAGAGCTATACAGAGCAAAGATTCTAAACAACATGTCCGCCCCTGATAGAGCTATACAGAGCAAAGATTCTAAACAACATGTCCACCCACTGATAGAGCTAAACAGAGCAAAGATTTAAAACAACATGTCTGCCCCTGATAGAGCTATACAGAGCAAAGATTCTAAACAACATGTCCACCCTATGATAGAGCTATACAGAGCAAAGATTCTAAATAACATGTCCACCCCCTGATAGAGCTATAGGGAGCAAAGATGCTAAACAACATGTCCACCCCAGATAGAGCTATACAGAGCAAAGATTGTAAACAACATGTCTACCCCCTGATAGAGCTATAGGGAGCAAAGATTCTAAACAACATGTCCACCCCAGATAGAGCTATACAGAGCAAAGATTCTAAACAACATGTCCACCCTAGATAGAGCTATACAGAGAAAAGATTCTAAACAACATGTTCCGCCCCCTGATAGTGCTATACAGAGAAAAGATGATCCATTAAGGTGTATTTTTTTTATTTGTATTCTTTCATTAAAACATTTCTATTTGCCTTGAAGAAATAGCTCAATCAAACAGAACGTGTTACTGACCATTGACCTTGAACTGTACTTGGCTACCGACCCCCCCCCCCCCAGTCTAAATAAAATGACTACGTTTTACCTAAAAATAAAAGAAACCAACTGCATTCACCCTTGGTGCTATGAAAATATTAATCTGGCCTGCAAAGTGTTATACATAAGGTGCAAAATGTCAAATATAATTATCTTGAGATATTAAAGACAAAACAGTCTCTTTTTAAACTCAGGAAGATGTTGTGGCGTTTCTCACTCTCTTATGTGAAACACGTCTATATTCTCCTTAGTCACACTTTGCTAAATAAAGATTTCAGAAGCCAATGGTGAGAACAGAAAATCTTATTAAACATCCCATAGTTTTTCTCCCAAGTAACACGTTCTCAGAAAGGAAAAAAATAAAAAGTAAGATAAGCTACTTTCTTACTTGTTAAAGTCACTGCTGCCTTGCGGAAAATGCTGATGTATCAATTTCAGATACTTACGAAATAGGTTACAATTTATCTGAATACTTCAAAATGTTCCAGGAACAGATATATCATGGGAAAGAAAGCTTAAGTACTTAAAAAAAAAAAAAAAAATTAATTTGCAAAGGATGGGCACCAGCTGTTCTGTACTGTAAGACCCTCCAAAGGCTGGATTAACATCTCAGATACTTCTATATTATTAATATTATTGTTATTATTATTATTACTATATTTATACAATAGAGAGGTACTCCACAGAGAAGATGTAGAGGCCCCACCAGCCTTCCAATTATATTAAAGGCAATAATAATACAATAATTTACAGACATTGTTGGGGAAGCAGAAAATGATAGTTAATGCATAAAACTTAATCAAGGTGGGGGTGGATTAACTAAAGGGGGCGGGGTTAACACCAGCCTCAATCTGATTGATCTTCTACAGAATCCTTAATAAATCCTCCTGGATCCTAGTGAGGAATCTAGCCTTTCTCTTCTCATCTAATGGTATCACTTCATGAGCCCTGATGGTTGTGAGCTCTACAGCAGCCATATCTAATGGGACACTAATTGCCCATATTTTTTTTCTCCAAAACATCCTTTTACACCCCTAATTGTGTGTGGATTAGTGGATCAGAGCACTTCCATGGTTAATCTGCAATGCCTAAGGTGTTCCATAAAAGTACTATTTTTCCATAACTGTGCGCTCTTTTATGTCGGTAGCCGGGAGAGCTAATGTTTTTCATTATTTATTTGTATCTTTAGCATGCGTGAGACTCATGTCTGTCATGTGTTTGTCTGTTTTGCGTAGCAGAAACACATCTAATTGGGACAATACTGCATGTTGTGTGCCGGACTGGGCTCTTACCTTAATGGTCAGTCAGCACTCACTTTTTAAATGGTGCCGGGTATAGGACTCCATTAAGTGGGGTGTTTGTTATTACCAAAGTGGCATGGCAGCGTCTCAACCCTGCCGGGCCTTTGTCAAGCCAATGGCCACTGACTCAATTAAGGAAGGTCCAGAAATGTTTTTTATTTATCACACGTATCTGATAGGGTTGAATCTTTGCCATGCCAATTTGGGGATAATAAACATCCCACTCAACAGAGTGCTGTGTGATAAATCTTTTTTTTTCTGGACCTTCCTTAATTGGTAAAAACCTAAGCAGTCCTAGCTGAGAGGGCCTGTAGGAAGCCTGTAGAATTCAACACCTCTGTATATGTCATGATTCAACCCGTATTCAGGCTTATCCAAGCTGTATGCAGGATTTTCAGTTTCCTCTCTGCATTTGCTATTCTGTTCTGCTTCTTTGTTATCCTAGTTCCAGGCCACAGTGGTGGCATCACCAAGTCCCTGTCCTAAGTGACAACTGCCTAACTTGGCCCCGGAGAGGCTATAGCCATGCGGCCTCTGCCTAGATTTGCCCCCAGGATGGCACCTTCCCCAGTGAGTAGCTTCTACCCATCACCTGTCCTGAGTCCCTTCAGTGGATGACCTTTCCTGAGTCCCTTCAGTGGGATGACCTTTCCTGAGACCCATCAGTGGGATGACCTGCCCTGAGTCCCATCAGTGGGATGACCTGCCCTGAGTCCCATCAGTGGGATGACCTGTCCCGAGTCCCATCAGTGGGATGACCTGTCCCGAGTCCCATCAGTGGCATGACCTGTCCCGAGTCCCATCAGTGGCATGACATGTCCCGAGTCCCATCAGTGGCATGACCTGTCCCGAGTCCCATCAGTGGCATGACCTGTCCCGAGTCCCATCAGTGGCATGACCTGTCCCGAGTCCCATCAGTGGCATGACCTGTCCTGAGTCCCATGAGTGGGATGACCTGTCCTGAGTCCCATCAGTGGGATGACCTGTCCTGAGTCCCATCAGTGGGATGACCTGTCCTGAGTTTCATCAGTGGGATGACCTGTCCTGAGTCCCATCAGTGGGATGACCTGTTCTGAGTCCCTTTTTGGGATGACCTGTGTTACTTTAAATGTGATCCTTTGTCAGTTTCCAGCCTTTTCTGTCTCAGTTTCTAGCCTTATTCCCTGTCTAAGTTATACCTCGCTCTTGTACCCAGTTTCTATGTTTTCTCTGTTCTCTGCTCTGATCAATTTCTGGTTTTCCTTTGTCTGTGATTATGTTCCATTCTAGGTTTTATCTGAGTCCCTCTACCTTGTTACTTCTCTTCTATATAAACCACAGCCATTTAAGTATTTGCAGTCTTTTGTCCTGTGCAGTTCAGCTGTCTACAGGCAGTCTCTGTTTGTATGTATGTGCAATGTTAATGTTTAAAGTATGTTATTCTTTGCTAATATTAGTTAGGGACTTGGTACCTTGACGTGATTGGCAAGCTAACATCTAACTGGCCAATAGGTTAACCAAACCCCCACCATTATACAATCTTTAGTGTTAGGCTAGTTCCTGTATTTTATGTATGTTCCTTTAAGCTCTATACTATTGCCCTTTGTCTGTGCCCTGCATTATTCTTATGTTATTATCTGCAACCCTGTGCCTTGTCTTGGTTTTCCTCATTTGGTTTCTGCTTTTTCTTGCTTATGTCTTGCCTCTGTCCTGTAGCCCTGCACTCTGTATTTATGTTCTATTCTTCCTCTGTTGCTTTTCTGTTTTAGCTCTGCTTGGTTATCATTTAGTTCATTCTGCACTGCCCTAGCCTTGGAATCTGGATACAGCAGCTGCTTCACAGGGCCTGGTATGTGGCTGCATAAACTTGGGGCCCCAAACCTCCAAGGGATTGTAGTTACCCAGCACCAGGTCCTGTGTCTCCACCCTGCAACGTAGCTCCTGATCTCAGGGTCCCTTTCCACCTGGACCTCATGCATTACAGTATATAGGACCTGTTTGATGTGCTGATGGTAAGATTTCCTCTGTAATGGTGGCCCCTATTCCCGGATCTCTTATGACCTTTTGGATTGTGATCTCAGGCCTCCCCAATAACCCTCTGACTAAACCTTATTATCCTTTTCCCTTCCAAGTGTTTCAGATTTAACATCCCAATTTTCTTCTTCCTCATTTTATTTTTGGAAGGAATGTAGAAATTCCCCAAACCATTCTTCACGTGGGAGTTGAACCTTGACCTTTCATTGTAACTGATGGCAGCCCCATCACACCTCAATAACACCATCGAGTCCCACAACATGCAGGCTGCAATCTGAGGTGTGTGATGGGGGATGAGGGCACGTGGGGGCTAACGTGCAGGAAGAAAACTGGAGTAGAGTGGGCTGATGTGCTGTTGGAGGACATTGTACTGATAAATAAAGGGTGGTTCACAAGTACTGTGATCCACACCTTCTCACCCACCCCATTCTTTATGCATCTATATCTATAGTGCAGTATTACACCCAAGTGATCAGCCAGCTTCATGGATCTTGGCCATAACTGGCATACCAGTTCCCCCTGCCTAGCCTTCTTCTCCATTCTGGCACACATTATCAGTTATTTAACAGGTAATCTCCCATCTGGTCGCTGCTCCATTGTCACAGAAGAAACTTGTGGCACCTAAATGGAGAGAGAAGCCTTGCAAAAAAAAAACATGTCCCTTGTTAAGTTCTGAGAATTAAACTGATTCACTTTAGACTCTGTGTAAGGGATAACTAGTTATAACTTCTACCAATACACCCGCCTGTCTGTTATCAGGGCCTCTGCTACCCTGTAATCCCTGAAATAAGATGGCATGGGTGGAAGGAGGGTCGGAGATGAACAGAAAGCAAGTGCACCCCCCTCCCTCCTCCTCATTACAGAATAGGACATAAAGGGTTTACACACGTGGACAGAGCATAAATCCCGGAAAAGATTTTAAAACCTGAATTCTTCTAATTCCTTTTCAGGCTCCCAAATCTAGCCGGTTATTTGGGTTTCCCAAGGAAGATCCTATTTAAATGCAAATGACACATTAACTTCTGTGCAGATGCACTAAAATGTGTCATGGCTGCTTTTTTTTTTTACAGGAGAAAGGTTTCTGGATCCATAAATCTGGTGGCATCTAGATACCTTCACACAGGCAATATTAATGCGGCCACTTTAAAGATACAGCGCTCTCATGGTATGTTGTCACACCTGAGATTCCTCTGATTAGTTTAATGCCTGAAGTTTCCCTTTTCCACCAGCCTTATTTTTTTTTATTTTTTTTAATGTTTCCTTCGCACTGGACAACATGTAATTTTTTTTAGTAGCGCTGAAGGCCCTATACCCTGCTCCACGGCTGAGGGACACCCGTAAATCAGAGGGTAAAAATAAATTGAAATTTTATTGCAGGGCCACTGGCAAGGTGTAGTCCTTGCTTAAACAATTATACGAACATATCCCAGTTCTTTTGCAGAGAATTTCAATTTCAACACCTCTCAAGAAACTTCCGTGGTGACAGGTTCTGGCTGCCCAGTCCGCTCTTAAATAATTTGTTTTTTTTTGGCTGCTACAGACCCTCCATCATCACAACATTTTTAATGGATCCATAAAAAAAAAGAAGACATATTTGGAGCGACTGCCTGATGCCAATTAACTTTTTATTCAATTGTCGTACGTTTTATATATATATATATATATTTATATATATCCGTTTCGCTGTGCAAAGAGGGCCGTGACTGGGAAACGGCTGTCACCTGAATATTATTTAGCAGGATTTGGGTGAAGCAGGTCAGGCTGACCATGGACATCCCCTTGCAGTAAAGTTGCGGTGTCGCCAAGGTTTGACCAGGCGCTTAGGGTGGAAGGTTAGTGAGGTGACGCTATTTAGCTCCACCTACTTTCAGTACTGTCTGCTGAAAGGACAACTGTAGCCAAAAATGAAGTTCTGTTGAATCAAAGATGGCATCAAGTAACTTATTGAGACATCTTTACTCCATAAAGCTCTTGACAGAAAAAAGGATGTGTGTGAACTGTGCAAATAACAATAATACAATATACCGGCTAACAACATGAACACAACCCCCTATTTACTCTCCCAAGTGCTAAAGTATACAGATAAAATGGGGGAGGGGGGGGGGCAGAAAGGTGCAGTAACAAGTTGAACTTTGATAAAAAATATAAATATTTAACACTAATAGTGTAATTCAGTATAAAACAGTGTGATCTTCAGTGAAATGTAAGTATTGCACTCACAAATGATACCGACGCGTTTTGCTGGAACAGCATTCACAGCTTTCTCATGACAAAAACCATATAGCGCCACCAGGAGGCAGACATTTTGTTTAGAATCTTTGGTCAGATCTTTGTTTATCTGAACCAAGGTGAATGAAGATTCTAAACAACATGTCTGCCCCCTGAGAGAACGATATGGAGTAAATAAGGCTCAATAAGGAACTTTATTTGTATTCTTGCATTAAATTATTTAGTTATAAATCATCTGCACTTTGCTACAGTTGCCCTTTAAGTAAGAAGGTGGCTAACCTTTGCACATGTAGCCTTTTTTAGGATTTCAAGAGTTTCTTGCCAAAATTTCAGCCCTTTGATATATGATGTGGTCATGGATGGAAGTTATTGGTTTATTAGGTTAGATTTTGGTGCACTGATTGCCTCCCCCATTTTATTTTTAAATATCATTTAAAACACTCTGAATTACGGTAAAGCAACAACAGGAAAAAATAGGGAAAATGAATGTGAAACAAAGGAAAAGGGGCCTGTGTCCTTTTAAATCGCTCGATAATTCAATATATTTGTCCATTTGCGATTTTGAAATCTAAGGCTTCCATAGTGCTTAAGGAGAAAGAACAGAAGACAATCTTAATATAAAGTGTACCTGTCCTGTAAAAATGATATGGTAATCACTTTATAGAGGTTACAAAGATGCCTAAGCATTGTAATAGCCAATATGCTGGCGCATGTCTCAGCACAGAATCTCTATGGCGAAAGAATAGCTGCAAAAAAAAATGACAAAAGCTGGTGCTGGTCATGTATTTACCCACTTCAACCTGCCCCCAAATGCTAATGTTAACATCCCAGAATGCTTAGAGTGTGGTACAACCAGCGGACATCTTGCAGGAGGCAGCAGTTTCATTCAGGTAAGTATTACCTGACCTTTACATGTTTGATGGGGCTTTTGCTAGCATACATGTGGAGCAAGTGTATATATCTACCTGAATCTGAACCAGTCTTTCACAGCATGGCTAACAGGCTACCTTTAAAAACCCGGGAATGTACCAAGTATCGGGTATTCTAGTCCTAAATCTGCCCCCTGCACAGCTGCAGCCCTGAGTGCTTATCGATAATAGAGGTCCTACTCGCAGGGATTACTTACTGGGATGGGGCAGACCGATTTATCTAAAACGAACACACAAAAAAAAATCTAATTTTTGAATGAAATTGAACAGCTTAATATTTTGCGATAGAAATGACTGAATGTACTTTAACGGAAGGTGATTTGTTCTATTAGGATGGAGCTGGAAGGTTTCTACGCATGAGAAACCCGCGATGGTCATGAATTGTGATTTCCATTTTAAATATGGCCGAGAGCGTTCCCAGGTAATATTGGCATATGGAGCAAGGGTTATGGACCTCGAGGGATGTCATCCATAAAACAGTGTGCTTGCATTGATCCCGGCAGCTTCTTTAACAGGATTTTTTTTTTGTTTCAAGTGCAATAAAGAGGTTAACGGAACGAAATGGGAGACCAATCAATTCTCGCGGCTTTAAAAGGGACACAGAGGAATATCCTGGTGAAGGTCAGAAGGAATCGAGCGTTTATAGGTGTTTAAATCGGATGTTATCTTGCATGAATGTGAGAAGTGAGAAGACCTTCTACAGAAGTTCCAAATTACTCCAGGGCTTCATAAAAGGCTCATGGTGGACATTTACAAAAACTAGATTAACGCTACAAACACAGGTCATTCAGCTACGCTGCCCCCATATTCCGGAAGCTTTTACCTTGACCAATCAGAGAGGCACCATCCTTACAGACTTTAAAAAAAACATAAAAAAAAAAAAGAAGCTAAATATCCACCTCTATTCAGTCAGTTCATCTGATCTTCAGAAACTATTAACTTTTATGCCTGTTGATATATTAATATTTATACATTTGTAAAGTGTTTTGAGTCTCACAAGAAGAAGAGGCCTATAGAACTCGCAAATTCTTCTTATGTTATTATTATATTAGAACACTTACACATGTACACAGTTTGGACATACACCAAGGTACTTGGCACCCAACTGTTGGTGACTGGCTCTGTGCTACCATATGCCCAAAACAATTAGTGCACTTTGGGGGAGACACTGCAGGGAAAAGAAGAGTTGGATATAGGGGGTCTGTTGTGATTGGTAAATACGCAGGTCCACTGCTACCTAGATCTGTTTATAAGGATGGCATAAGTAGGGGGCCTATCTGCCCCAACTGGCTTCTTCTCTCTCCCTGAGATCTGCAGTATACTCCCAGACTGGATACCTGGGAATGCTTATTCCACACTATTAAAGCATGCTGTCTGCATTATGAAGAGGAAGTGTGAGAGGAAAGGGCATGAGCTAAGCACTCGGGGAAGACGACTGATTACTGAACACTTCGAAGAACATCCCTGCAGCACTTGGAGCTAGCCATGGCAGTGGAGATGTCCCACGATACCCATCTTGTGATGTAAAACACTCCCTGAACATACAGCATATACTTGTCCAACTGAAGAGACGTCCCAACATGTCTAAGGACCACTCGGTAGGTTCTACATTCAGTTGTGATTGTGTTCTTTGGATTCTGATTAAATAGTAATACAGTTTAACAAAACCGACTCTTATGTCAATCACTTTTTTTTCACAGGGAACCACCAACACTGTTCACATGGGAGATTACCTTAGCGATGGACAATCTAATGACATTTCCCGACCTTGCCACCAACACCGATGTTCCTGTATGGACGCTTGGCTAATTCTATCTCAGATCAATATGCTCATTATTAACCCGACTATATGTGAACGAACATTCCGCTACCTCTACAGATATAATAAAGGCAACTCTGGGTCAACATGCACCTCGTTCCTCTAGATTTCAATAAAGGTGTAGGCTGACCACTGTAAGACATTTCACAACTGTGTGTATAATGTAGAATTAATTAATATTTTACTTTATTATGGCATTAACAACTTAATTTAAAAAAAAAAAAAAATTTCTCTGCATCGCATACTTTTGTTTCTAAATCTTTCAAAGTAGTGTAAAAGAGTGAAATAGAGAGGCCTTCCATTATTTTTCTGCAGGTTTTATGGCTTTTGTCCCCGCAAAGAACATTTAAAAGTGCGATTTCCACGGCACAGACCGCACGCATTTAAAACATTCGCTACAAGTTGCTGGTACAGCTAAGTCAAAGAGAGTAAAATTGGCTTGCAATTTCACAGTGTGTCTCAGCAACCGCTATTAATTGCCTGAAACCTTCCCCTTCAACGAATGTGAAAGGCAATAAATCACTGGCGAGGAGTGTTGCCAGTTTTGAATTTCAGGAGAAGGCTTTGTCACGTATTTTTTTTTTTGCAATGTTTCACGCACAAGGTGGGCCGCTGGCTGCCCGTAGGGGGGGCTTTCATAATATAATGTAATAATCAATATCTATTTTGCTGTTATTGACCTACAGAGGGATCCAATTGATTTGGAATTCGTTCGATTTGCCTGTCTCGTGCTCACAGAGGTTTAAAATGTGACTGGTCTGAGAAATCTGCACATGTGTGAATTGTCCGTGTTAAATATTTTTAATATGAAATAAAATGCTGGGCAGTAACATTTTGCCTTGTTTTCCCACCTCCATATCATATATTTTAGGCACTTTGTTCATCTGAATTTTTTGCTGGTTTTTGCGTTTGACTACCAAAACATTGCCCAATTTGGTAATCTCTATTGACAAATAGCACAATTATTATCATGCATTCTATGTGTGCAGTCATCCCCTCCAGTAGGAGGCAGCACTGAGAACCTGTCAACTGTATGACTCTTCTCACATTTGAGCTGTCACGGAACATCCGTTGCTTTTTAATCTACAATCTACAAGGCGCTACCCATTTCTCAATTGCCATGGGAACCAACAGACAGCCCCATTTTTAGAACTTTGCCACAATATTTTTACGTTTATAAATAAAGGCGGCCATGTACTAAACAAGTGCATGCATTTTTCCGGTTGCGCTAATAAATTGCGATTATATCTGCGCACGCTAAACAGCTTTGCGAACATTTTGTGAAAAATAATTCTTATTTGCGTGTAAAAATGACACCAGCTTTTAGCGAGTGCCATCAAAAGATGGTAGAAAAATATTCACAAAATTGCCTTTTTATACTCCATTATGCCCGTTTTTATTCACAATTTACGCGTATGTACTATTGGAGTGTTAAATGTTTAGTACATTATATTTGCGTTTTTTTAGTACATGCCCCTCAAAGTGTACAAAACAATGGACATTTTTGACCCCAAGCAAACCCTGTGTCATTTTAACGACATGTCCTGCCCCATAAATGTAGATCCATACATATGCAGAAGCAGTCTTCTTCAGGGATTATCAAATATTTAACTAGCTTTCAAACACCCCCCCCCCCCCCCCCCAACAAAAAAAAATATAACAACAGTGCCCTTCTCTAAAACCATCATCCTTGTTTTGGTTGGGTGTCTGCTGTTTTCTAAAAATTAAGGACAGTGTCTGGAGCTCTATCTCCATGCTCTCTCTGTATTTATGTATATGCAGCCTCATACATATGTAAGATTTCTTCAAATGCTGCAATTGAATAAAAACGATCGTCTTGATAAGATCTTCATGTAAAAATATGGTTGAAATGCCTCATAATATTGCATTGGCATGGATAAGTTTCGCTGCCATCCCCTGGGAGAATTTAATTGCTCTTCAATGTAGAATCTTTGTAATATTCTCCAAGGGGTTTAGGCCTGGAAGAATATTTATTAGCACACTTAGCAAGAGGAATGGTATCTCTTAATTAACGATCTCCTTCATGCTAAGTGGACTTGATTCACTGCTCTGCTCCGAGGTATATTCCAGATTTCTTTATTTATCGTTCAAATAGATTTCTTCTTGAAGATAAAACATTTCAGGCCGGGCCTACGACAACAACAAAAAAAAAAAGCACCCAACTCTTGAACGGATAGAGGCAAGATGTTCGATGAGGGGGAATTGCCACTGAAAGCTTATGTGTCACCTGGTAAGTTCCGGAGTTACGTTCTAAATCCATGTTTCCAGTCCACGGATGCATGGTGTGGTATTTTATGGATATATAGTTAGCCCTGTTGTGCTGAGCGCTGAATTAATGGAATTAAGGACAACTATCCTTATGGTGGGATTGACTAAAGATACAGGGCCCCCACAGGTTTGAAAAGGGATTGGGGTATTCTAAGTGTTTGACACTTCAGTGATTAATATGTACACATTATGTAGAACATCATTACACTGGGACACTTGTCGGTACCATTGAAACCACAACTTTATTCAATTTAAAGGAATATTCTTAATGCGCTCTGCACCCCAACCAGTGGAGATCCTGTGCTTTCTAGTTACCAATCCTCTTACCCTCCACTCTAAGACCAACAGCCCACCCACCAATACTGTAGACTTTCTTATATTTCTTCGCCCCCTGTAGTCTTTTGAATGGTCAACTTTCCAAGGGTGATTGTGACCTTTTTTTTTTTTTTTTTTTTAGGATATCAGCTATCACCAAAAAGAGTTGTGCCTAAATCCGGTGGCCAGCCACCCCCCCATGTATAAGTAATGCACCTTGCCCTTTGTTATAGTATGATGACCCTGGGGACCAACGAGGGTCTCGGCTTCTCATATGCTTAAGTCAAGTGGTTTTCTTGGTCTTCCCCATGTTGTATGGAATTGATTTTGTATTACTATTAAATCACACTGAGACTGGAATTCTGCAGTGTATGGTGGAATTTACTCAAAACATCATCTGCCCCTGCGCTTGCAGAGCATACACTGACTCCTGCCTGTGGACTCACCTTGAATATTCAGTACAATTCTGGGCACCGGTCTTTAAAAAGAAAAAACCAACAACTAGAAAATGCAAAGGAGAGCTACAGAATGAATAAGTGTATTGGAAGATCTTGGTTGTGAACAGGGACTAGAAAAGTTGCATTTATACATGCTAGAAAAGCAGTGTTTTAGAGGGGATTTCTATAACATTATATAAATATGTGCAGGGCCAATATAAAGAGCTCTCCAGGGACCTGTTCATTAACAGAAATGTACAAAGAACAAGAGGTCACCCCCTGAGACTGGAAGAGCAAAGATTTCATAGACAGCAAAGGAAGGGATTCTTTACGGTAAGGACAATAAAGTTATGGAACTCACTGCCAAGATAATAGATGCCTTCAAAAAAGGGTCAAATCATGTTCTTTTGTAGAAAAGCAGAACATACAGGGCTATAAATACTAGAAAAAATATCAATATTTTAGATTTTCTCGATCCAAAGAGCAATCTGATTGCCTTTTTGGAGTCAAGAAGGAATCCCCCCCCCCATTAAACGTCAACATTCAAAATTAAACAGCAGGAAGAATACTAGGAAGAAGGGTTGAACCTGCTGGTCATTTTCAGCCTGAATTACTTTGTTACTGTTCTAGCGCCATCTGGACACGCCCCCTGCACTCAGCTCCAATATATCTTGTCTAGTTCCGCCTTTCACTTTCCGACTGAGAAACTTCTACTTCGTCTGGGTCCATTATCCCTGCATCTTACCTGGGATGTTTATAAAGTGTATTCCACAAACCCCCGAACCTACCGGGATTTGAACAGACAGTTTAAATGCAAGATACAAAATCACAAAAAGATTTGCGATATGCCTCGGAGACAAACACAAAATAGGTTGCCTAATGTTTCCCAGTAAACATGTCCAAATAATGGGGCCCTGTTTTCACAACATTTCAGTTTTTAAAAGTGATTTATGGAGACATCTGTGGTTCTCCCTTTTTATCATTATTTGGGCCTGAGATGAAGGCAGTTAGATTTAGCGGTGATTTATTTTCTTTCATCTCGACAAACAAGTATTATGCATCTTTAGTTCGGAGAAGTAGATCTTCATCATTCACGAGAAATAACCTTGGCAGAGCGCAGATTTCGGCAAACCCTTTAAGTGCCAGACGGACGCAGGAGCGGCGCACGATGACCTTCAGACGTGTTCCCCCCTTTTATAAATTCCGGTAATTGGCTTGACTTTCATTAACGAAGGCAATGATCACGAGCTAGCCGTGGAGTCAAAATCCAGTCCTGAAGGCTTGGAATTTCCTAATAAAATTATTAATATTGATATTAAATTAGCACATTCTGGCTGTAGAACAAAAAAAATTGCTTATAAAATAATGATTGTTGTGGAGTTGCTCATTTTTCCGAAGGATCCATAAAAAAAGCATGATTTGGTCAGTTTAAATGATCATTGCAAGTTCTCATCTAAAGGGAATCAACACAGGAAGAGATTATATTTAAAAGACAAACTACCACAACTAGAGGACATAGTCTTAAATTAGAGGGGCAACGATTTAAATGTAATATCAGGAAGTATTACTTTACTGAGAGGGTAGTGGATGTATGGAATAGCCTTCCAGCAGAAGTGGTAGAGGTTAAACAGTGAAGGAGTTTAAGCATGCGTGGGATAGGTATAAGACTATCCTAGATATAAGATAAGGTCAGGGACTAATGAAAGTATTACATTACTGAGAGGGTAGTGGATGTATGGAATAGCCTTCCAGTAGAAGTGGTAGAGGTTAATACAATAAAGGAGTTTAAGCATGCATGGGATAGGTATAAGGCTATCCTAGCTATAAGATAAGGCCAGGGTCTAATGATAGTATTACATTACTGAGAGGGTAGTGGATGTATGGAATAGTCTTCCAACGGAAGTGGTAGAGGTTAATACAGTGAAGGAGTTTAAGCATGCAAGGGATAGGTATAAGGCTATCCTAGATATAAGATAAGGCCAGGGACTAATGAAAGTATTACTTTACTGAGAGGGTAGTGGATGCATGGGATAGTCTTCCAGTAGAAGTGGTAGAGGTTAATACAATGAGGAGTTTAAGCATGCATGGGATAGGCACAAGGCTATCCTAGATATAAGATAAGGCCAGGGACTAATGAAAGTATTACTTTACTGAGAGGGTAGTGGATGTATGGAATAGTCTTCCAGTAGAAGTGGTAGAGGTTAATACAGTGAAGGAGTTTAAGCATGCATGGGATGGGTATAAGGCTATCCTAGATATAAGATAAGGCCAGGGACTAATGAAAGTATTACATTACTGAGAGGGTAGTGGATGCATGGGATAGTCTTCCAGTAGAAGTGGTAGAGGTTAATACAGTGAAGGAGTTTAAGCATGCATGGGATAGGCACAAGGCTATCCTAGATACAAGATAGGGAACTGGGGACTAATAAAATTAGGCAGAAAATTAGGCAGAATAGATGGGCCACATGGTTCTTGTCTGCCGACACATTCTATGTTTCATCCAGCTGTATGTTTGGCTTAGAAGCAGGTGAGGCTTAGACAACAAGATGCCAAGGTGGAGGATCTGGTCTTGTAGTCAGGCTGCAAAACACTCACATGGACAGAAGAAGTGTTAAAGTGTTATGCATATATTAGTTTTTAAATGTGAGGTTTAGTACATTATTATTTGCTCTTAGCTTGCGGTTAATACATATATGTTACATTTTAAAAGTTTGGTAAATAATAAAATGTGTCCCATTCAAACATAGTAACATAGTAATTTAGGTTGAAAAAAGTCCATCAAGTTCAACCCTTCTACCTATCATTACAGCTTTTGATCCAAAAGAAGGCAAAACCCCCTAAGGAAGCTATTTCAAATTTTGCCTCCTAGGGGGAAAAAATCCTTCTTTACTCCAAAGGGCAATCAGATTTCTCCTTAGATCAATAAGCTCTATTATTAATGTTTATTCTATTATTAACAGCCATGTATGTTCTGTAGACCATGTTTAAATGCATCTATAGTAGTTGATAGCACTACCTCTCTTGGCAGTGAGTTCCATAACTTTATTGTCCTAACCGTAAAGAATCCCTTCCTTTGCTGCCTATGACATCTTTGCTCTTCCAGTCTCAGGGGGTGACCTCTTGTTCTTTGTACATTTCTGATAATGAACAGGTCCCTGGAGAGCTCCTTATATTGGCCCTGCACAAATTTATATAATAATTGTTGATAATAATTATTTGATAATAATAATTGATTAATTTGCCCTTCAAATGATATTGCCTTATTTTTGGCAATACTACCTATATAGCAGACAAAGTCCCGCTCAATGCATCTCAATGCTTTCCTTCCTTTTCACCCCCCCCCCCCCCACTATAAGGGGCATCCAAGTTTTTTCAGAAATGCATATGTATTGGGTCTAAGATGACCTCATGCCCTGGATTGCTATGAGGACTATAAGTTCCAGCTCTCGACAATACAGAAGATCAGGGTCCCCCTGTCCTAGAAGAAAAGCTTTTAGTGAAGACTTCTCAAATCTCCTGATTGGCTGACAGTTCAGAAACCCCTCCTGATTGGCTGAGTCCCTCCTTCACACAGAGCTCAGTGCAAGCCTGCCTGCCTGCAGCCATCACCAGGTAAGAAAGTCATCCTGTGCGTGACTGTGTATATGGGACTATATGTGTGTGTGTCTGCATTTCATCTTGTGACAGTGTGTGCTTAACTTTTACACACACAGAATCCCATTCACACTGATTCATATATGCACACACAGTCACATACACAAAATACATATAATTTACATTATATGTAAAGGCTTTGGGAAATATATATATATATATAATGGTATAGAATATCCTTTTAACCACGGAAACATTTTTGGTTATTTAGCAGGAATACAAAAGCAGTGCAAAAAGTGTTGAAATAAACTTTTATTGAAAGATAATAACATATTTATAATGCTACTGCGAATATGGACAGTTAAATCAATTTGGTCGGCCCCTACCATAAATTATAAGATTATATGCAGAGGTTTCTACCACGTTTATCACTCTGGGTATTATTCATGAAAAGGGAATTGAGTAGGGAATTTCAGACGTAATTCAAAGTAGCTGATTTGGAAAGATTTTCCCATTCCACAGAACTCCAAACATTATATGAATGCCAAGAATCCACGATTAACACCTGACGCGTTTCACCTGGCTATATGAGTCATGCAAAAGCCGTTTAACCAAATATAATCGCGTTTTTTTAAGTTGAATTGAATTAAAGTTACCTTTTACAGGATCCAGCCTCATGTAATGGATTATCGAAATTTGGCTGAGATGTGATTGTAGAGCAGCATTTTTCTATTTTTTTTCTGATCAAACGGCTGTTGAGTCTGGTCCACAATCCACTATCCACAAAATACGTGAGACTACCCCTTGGTGAGTGTTACAGTATATGAAAGTATATTTAGGCCGAATTTGATGCTCTATCTGTTAATAGTTATTTTTTTTTATTATTTATTTGATACTTCTGTAGTATATCAAAGAAAATATTAATTTACAAAGCTACAGTAATATTAAAAAAAAAAATGCTAATATAAACAGACCAAAAATAATAATATCAATAATATGACTGACAAAAAGCTACAACAAGAAAAACTATAGTAAAAAAAAAAAGCAAAAAAAATGGCCAAATGTTTTTTGTGTGTGTGTATAACCCCTAATTTAGGTTTTTAAAGCTCAACAGCTAATCTATACTTGTTTGAGGTCAGCTGACAGATTTGACTAAATTGTTGTATCTGAGCAGAGACGTATGCTTAATTAATTACGATGGCTCGGTAATGAAGGTAGAGTGATTATATCCTTAACACAAGTGGCCATCATTAAAGAGAAAGCTATAAGATACCGGCTGCGCCAAATTCACGCAGCTGCTCGCTGTATTGCAGTATAATTAATGGAGCTCGGCTCAATCGACAGGAAGATTATATTCAGCTTCAATAGTGTTTTTATTATATGTATTTAATAATTTATTTATTATGGTAATTTGAATCGGCTAATACATCCGATTGGCTTGTTTTGGCAGGAAATAACCTGACATGTCTTTCCATACACATTTATGACTTTTTAAGTAAGGCGGGCTTCAGACTGAAATCTAGTGGTGTATCTTGGTTTTGTGCTGCCCTAGGCAGACAAAATTCGAGCACCCCCCCGACCCACGTTGCACACTTATGACATGCCCCATCACCCACATTGCACACACATTAAATGCCCCATCCCATGCCATCATCACCCTCATTTCATACCCCCACCACGTCCATTACATGCCCCCATCACCACGATTAATTGGAAGGAGCTAAAGCTTGCTGAACGGTGGGGGAGGGAGTTGAAATATTTGAAGCACCAGAAGTGTACTTTAACACCCTCTGGCAAAGTGCCGCCCTAGGTGAGTGCCTTATTTGCCTGGTGGAAGATACCCTACTGCTGAAATTAAACCCCTTGCTTGGGGTATCTATGTCATTGGTCACTGACCCTGTTTCTGCATAGCCATCGGACCACCAGGGATCCTCCACCGACACAAAGAAATCTAGGAGGAGGCTAAAGGTGGGCCATTTTTTTCCCAGTTGTATATATTTCTGAGGAGGTCCATGATCTTATTAGTCTACTCTCCCAGCTGACCTACTCCAGACTTCCTGCTATGCACTGTTGGTCCAGGACTAGCCAACCTTAGCCTCTCACGTGAGACACTTAGCAAGTTTCAGCAGGAAGTCACCCAACATTCTCTTCTCATACACATTTCAGATATTCTAACTGACTTGGGCTTCGGACTGAAACAAGTCTACCAGCTCTGTTTATTTTCATTTCAAAATAATCAGTTGTTCTGTGCCCTTGTAACATTTATTCATCTCTTAGTATTTCAGTGAAAAACATGTCAATTAAATAAATTGGCCTAGTTCCCTTATTTGTCATGGATCCTGTAATTCCTACTTTCTGTAAACTTAATGGGAGTTAAGTGCCATGGAGCAAAAACAATTACTGCGCCCCCCCCCCATCCCACTAATCCAAAATGGCTAACTTGACTGTGCTCCTGGACAGCATGTCTGTAAAGGAACACTTAAAGAGAAGACCCCGGGGGCTCTGCACATACCGAGCCTCTTATTGCTCCGCCCCCAACTATAAACCAAAGTCCGTTGTGGCGCAAAGTTCCAACGGGGTTCCAGTCACCATGCAAACCAATGGAATGTTTCTGCTGATTAGACCACCCATAGAACATTGACCCAGAAATGGAAAGCAACAAATCATAACAACTTTCCTATTGTAGATAGGGTTGACACCTGGCCGGTATTTTATCGGCATGCACCAGCAAAGCCGGTATTTTTCTGCAGAAAAGCTGGCAACCCTAATTGTAGACCCAGCATCATTGTTCTCCATGACCTCTATAATTAAGAAAACAAGGCTTCCAGCCATACATGTGTTTGAACAATGTTTCTTTGATGCCAGAAAGATGGTTCTTTCCTCCAGTTTCTTTTCATTCTCTGTTGCTAGATGTAGTTCACAGCCTTTTACAATAATCGTACTTTCCATCCCATACTTAATTGAGGAGCAAGGCTGCAGAATATGTTCTATGAACATTAAAGAATTAAAATGATGCTTCTAGTAAATAAAACCAATTAACCTTAAACGCTGCTTTTTAATTATTTGCACCTGCATGGCATACTGTGGAATCCAGACTGTGACACCGTTGGCTGCGTACATGTTTTTTCTTCTTTCAAAAGCGTTTGAAAGGAAAATGGATTCGAACATGCTTTCATCCCTGATATAAAAAAAAGCCATTAGTTTGCTAAAATTCCAAGTGTTCTTTATACAGGAGGAAAAAAAAATATATAATCGAGCATTGAAAAGTCATTGCCGAATAGCAGAGAGTATTTGATGCAATGAATTAAGTCTCCCGAGACAGGTCTGCATGGTGCGAAGGTTGCACTTACTCTCTGTGGTGTAAAAAGATAGCGCCAGATCTCTAAAAAATGTCACCCATTGGGATGTTTTCACTGTTGATACTTAGTAGCGTGATGCTGATCATTAAATGATATGGTGGTCCTGTAGTGTGGCTGGAGATGCAGTAACCTCCATTGCACAGTGTTTGATCAGTGCCCCCCAATGGTAAGCATCCTACCCCCGCAGCACACTAGTGATCCCACTGACATTGCTGGGACCCTCAGCACTCCTACCTGACTTCTGGTGTGAGCCCTTGTCATTGCTGGTATGGTTAAAGGGGGTGATCGTGGAAGGGGCCCCTCATTAATATTCAAGTTCCCTTGAAGGGGAATCATATCATATCTGTGGTGCGCCTCCTTAATTATCTAGAGCTGTGCCCCAAGCTTGGAGAGCTATTTAAATCTTCATGTGCCCTTATGGCAGTGCCTTGCTGACCTCACTATCTTTATTTGTATTTATGCTATATATATATATATATATATATATATATATATATATATATATATATATATATATATATAATTTCTATCTGCTGACCTTCTGCTTGTCTCTGACCATTGTGTATTGCCACCTGACTGTGACCTTTTGCCTGATCTGACTATATCTTCTTGATACTGTGTTATTTGTATCCAGACTTATGACCTTTATGAAGCTCTTCCTGAATACCACCAACATCCTACCATCTGCCTGGACCACATAGCTGGTCTGCTCCTCACTCCGTGGATACTGCTAACATATCTGCTCTACCATCTCGGATGTAGTATATTATACATCTATCTGGGTAGCAGTTCTCACTCACAATCCACAGCTCATCACTCCAGTACTTTGTGGTCCAAGACCATTGGGGTGCGACTCCAGATGAGTTTCCAGATAGTCTTTTCTATGACTAGATTAGCTATCAAACACTATCCTTAGCAGTCCTATCTCCTGCCACTCTGGCCTAGTGCAGGAGTTACTCTGCCTGAACCAGCCTCACCCCGGTAGTTGAGCTGAGAGGTTCAGCCAGCACATTACTTACAGGATCCTGTGTGGAGGCTAGTACTAGGACTGTGTAGCATTGTGGGAATATCTGAGCTGCAAAGACTATAAACAGATAATAAATGGAGCAGCGTCAGGAACAATCATATGAATATCCCACTGAATATTAGGCCACAGGCCTACAACAAATAATAGAGGAGGATACCCAGTTTTGATAGGTTTGTTCCAGTTTCCAACTGCATTCTCCTATCAAAGAGGATCGGCAGACAATGCTGAAGCACAGACTGTTTAAGAGTAACCCAAGCCAGGCCCTTCTAACTCCAGCCACTTGCAAGCTACAGGTCCTTTAGGAAGGAATATGAGAGCTGAGAGGCTTAAAACCTTCACTCATTCTTCTACTTCAGGGCTGACATCTTGTCTAAGGGTCTGGCTCCTCCGCCTTACCAATTCCCTTGGTCGATACCGTACCACACTTTGAAAAATCTCTTTTTAGAAATTGGGTGAGAGGAATAATTTGGTAACCGCAGTAGCTTTTTTTTAAAACTCAGGGCTTAGCGTCCTGCCAGGCGGTGATTCAACCCTTTATTTGTCGCGACCTCTAAATACAGTGGCTAAAAAACTGTGAAATCTGTTACACTTCATTTACATTTTTTTTTTTTTTTGTGGACAGGGAGAGACTGCCAAGACAGATCTGATTATTTTTATTTATTCTACATGATGTTGCACTGATCTAACAAACAATAATAATATTTTGGGGGTAGTGTAGCGGGCCCTTTAATACGCATGTTCCTGGTCTCTCTGGCAGTAATGCCGGCCAGTTAGCCCTATGGTTGTCTTGTAACAGATAAATGGCTCGTACAGCTCACCGTGCCCCTAATAGTCCTGCATATAATAGGTCATCACTATGGAGCTTTTCAGTGGAATGAAAGATTCATTATCGGACTTGTCAGCAAGCTAGAGATGTGTGAGTTACGGCATAGATCCTCCCCTCCGTCTGCCACCCACACTGACATATGGTGCTTGCCGGGACTTCTCTTGACTCTGTTGTTCTCATACTGACCTTAGGAAACTTGAGGCTGCAAAACTTTTACTTTGTGCAAGATGTTTCTGTCAATGAGGAGATCCCTTTTAAAGTGACCCCCGGGCTCATTTTTCTGTATGTTGAACATTAAGGTGACCACGTGTCCTGGATTGCCCGGCACTGTGCCGCAATCTCTCACGCCCAGAGCAGCCTCAATTCTGGACAATACAAAGTTCCCGGATTGAGAGCTCGGAGTGAAGGAAGATCTCAGCCAATCAACAGAGACTTCTCAACTTTCCTGATTGGCTGAGCATTGAGAAATCTCACCAGAGAAACCTCCCTCCTTCACGGAGCTCCATGTAAGCTGCAGCAGCCTGAGCCTGCATCAGGTAAGTGGGTGTGTGCGTGCGCGATGGCAATAGAGCAGTTATTTCTCTGCAGTTGCTAAGGAGGGATTAATTATCTGCAACTGCTCAGGTCTGCTAATAGTGGGATTAATTCCCTTCAACTGCTCAGGTCTGCTAATAGTGGGGTTAATTCCCTGCAACTGCTCATGTCTGCTAATAGTGGGATTAATTCCCTTCAACTGCTCAGGTCTGCTAATAGTGGGGTTAATTTCCTGCAACTGCTCAGGTCTGCTAATAGTGGGGTTAATTCCCTGCATCTGCTCAGGTCTGCCAATGGTGGGATTAATTCCCTGCAACTTCTCAGATTTGCTAAGAGTGGGGTTAATTCTCTGCAAGTGCTAATGTTTGGTAACTGCTGTATGTAAATTATAAATCTAATTTTAAATCTGAAATCTGCATGGTTCTCAAGGTGTCATTATAATTTGTATAATATAAAATGTATTGTATGTGTATGTGAATGAATGTTTATTTGATATATATGTATAGATAGATATATTATATTATCTGTGTGTATAATCTGTGTCCCTGAAATGCAATAATAAGATGTGGTCATCCTATTGGACATGATTATATATTTTACGTGAAACCAATTTCCAGTTCCCCTGTAGTTTGATATTGAATATAATTCCGGGGCTGCTAAATTTGGTCACATTCCATGAAGAGAGATTGACGGAACTGTTGCTGTGGCAACAACAATAATTCTATGACACTTTATTTGCAGTGTGTAGGAGATGCTGATCAGACAGATGTGTCTCATTCTTCAGCAGTGTGACTGGTCCGGACTCTAAAAACACAAACTATATGAGACATCAGACGTAATCTTATGCTTTGCAAGTCTAACGGTTTGTTTCAGGTCTGTGTTCTGTGTGACAACATCTATATTTATAATTAAAGCTTGCATCTCCTCGATTAAAAGGTGCAAAGCCGCTCATAAGTACATGTTATGTAATACAAATCATTTGTTTTTACTGATTTCTAAGCCAATATTTTAATAAGGTCCCTGAACTAACTCCACCACCATTACAAATGAATGTCCTCGTGCCAAGCAGGTTTGCCCGGCACTAGCATGGCCGCTAGGAGTTCAGAGTGTTAGGTGCGTTGTCAGGGGAGGCTGTCAACGTTTGTTAGTGGGCGGTGGTATAACGTCATCAACCCGCCTGTTATCTTTAGAGATAAACAGGAACGACAGATCGACTGACAGATATGGTACAGAGACAGACTGACAGACAAGACAGAGATATAGACTGACAGATACGGTACAGAGACAGACTGACAGACAAGACAGAGATATATAGAATGACAGATATGGCACAGAGACAGACTGACAGACACGCCACTGATATAGACTGAGAGATACAGTACAAAGACAGATTAACAGACAAGACAGAGATAGACTGACAGATATGGTACAGAGACAGACTGACAGACGAGACAGAGATAGAATGACAGATACAGTAGAGAGACAGAATGACAGAAGAGACAATGGGATATAAAGACAGAGATAGACTGAGATAGACAGACAGAGATAGAATGACAGTTTAATCTTTAATCTTTTCCATGGTCAGCTGAGCTCTTCTAGCAGAAGATACTCACTAGTATCCTGGGAGTGAGATACTAGTGAGTATCTTCTGCTAGAAGAGCTCAGCTGACCATGGAAAAGATTAAAAATTAAACTCTACATTGTAAAGGACCCTGATCTGGGTACACCTCTCTCCACAAGTAGACAAGAGAGATGTATACCCTTCATGACCGAACAAAAAATGTGTCATGCTGTACAATGACTGTAACATTGCTGCAGTGTTTGTGTTTAACGGTAATTTTCCTCTTTCTCATTTAGTGTACCCACATTTATTATATATTGTTTTATTTTTGAATAAGAAGTGGTTTCTTTAGATAAAATGAGTTTGATCCTACCATATCATTTATTATAAACAAAATAATAAAATATGATGGAAAAAAAAATATATTTCCAAATTTTACATATCTCCAAAAGCTGGGGAGTACCCATGCATTAAATGTAAAAAAAAAAAAAAAAGTCATAGCTGGAGCTATGTGAGCTGACAGTTCAGCGCTGAACTGTGAGCTCTTACAAATCTAAAAGTAAAACGAAAATACTCCCCTAATAAATGATTCCCAAACCCCAATAGTAACACTAAACACTAAACCCCAATACTAACACTAAAATTAACCCCTATACTAAAATTAACCCCCTAAACCCTAATACTAACCCCAATACTACCCCCCAACCCCTAATACTAAAATTAACCCCTAACACTAAACACTAACCCTAATACTAAAATTAACCCCTAACACTAAACACTAAACCCCAATACTAAAACTAAAATTAACCCTAATACTAAAATTAACCCCCTAAACCCTAATTCTAACCCCTTAAACCCTAATTCTAACCAAAGTAAAATAGCTAAAATACTTACCTTTAGCGATGAAATGTCCCGCGATGAAATCTCTAGCGACGATCTGTCTTGTGCTGTAGAGTCGGCGGTGAAGCGGCTGCGCGGAAGCAGCAGCGATGAAGAGTCCCATCCCCAGTTGGGGGTGCTTGGGGGATAATTGGTGGTCACAGTGACCGGACGTGTCACAGAGGGTCTCAGCCGACATGGTGAGTCCTATCTCTGTCTTACTTACATGGAATGGAATCTATGTTGTATAGTTGCACACTGATCGTTGCACACTGATCGTTGCACACTGATCGTTGCACACTGATATTTGCATGCCCGATTTCAATGATGCTTGAATTTATAGTGCAATTTCTTTCATAATTTTCTCTGCAGCAGCTAGCTGGTAAATGTGCATTGAAAGGATACTTGTGTGGGACCCCCAGAGCTTACAGTATACAAGGGTCTCGAAATATTGACTATAATGTAAATGTAGAGAATACAAAACATATCAAACACAATCTGTGCATTAGCAGAATTGCAAGCAAATGCATCCATAAAGAGAAACATGGTATAACTGTGTGACTGGGGAGTCTCCTCTCTATGACATCACCTGTGACACAATATGCTAATGAACCACGGGTGGTGTCATAAACAGGAGACAGCACAGGTACATTTAAAGGACAACTTTCGTACCATAAGTGACTTTGCATAAAATTAGGGTTGCCACCAGTCTGGTTTTTTTTTACCGTCACAGCCGGTATTCCACCTCTTGGAGCCGGGGCCGGCACAAATAAAATACCAGCCATTCTAAGTATGCCTATGTGACTGTCTCTTTCTGTCAGTATGTCTGTGTGACTTTCTCTGTCTGTCTGTCTGTATGCCTATGTGACTGTCTCTTTCTGTCAGTATGTCTGTGTGACTTTCTCTGTCTGTCTGTCTGTATGCCTATGTGACTGTCTCTTTCTGTCAGTATGTCTGTGTGACTTTCTCTGTCTGTATGCCTATGTGACTGTCTCTTTCTGTCAGTATGTCTGTGTGACTTTCTCTGTCTGTCTGTCTGTATGCCTATGTGACTGCCTCTTTCTGTCAGTATGTCTGTGTGACTTTCTCTGTCTGTCTGTCTGTATGCCTATGTGACTGCCTCTTTCTGTCAGTATGTCTGTGTGACTTTCTCTGTCTGTCTGTCTGTCTGCCTATGTGACTGTCTCTGTCTCTGGGTATGTCTATATGACTGTCTCTGTCTGTCAGTATGCCTATGTGACTGTCTCTTTCTGTCAGTATGTCTTTGTGACTTTCTCTGGGTATAAATATGTGACTGTCTGTCTGCCTATGTGACTGTCTCTGTCTCTGGGTATGTCTATATGACTGTCTCTGTCTGTCAGTATGCCTATGTGACTGTCTCTTTCTGTCAGTATGTCTTTGTGACTTTCTCTGGGTATAAATATGTGACTGTCTCTGTCTGTCAGTATGTCTATGTGACTGTCTACATGACTTTCTCTTTGTGTCAGTAAGTCTATGTGACTGTCTCTGTCTGTCAGTATGTCTATGGGACTGTCTGTCTGTCAGTATGTCTATGTGACTGTCTCTTTCTGTCAGTAAGTCAATGTGACTGTCTATCTGTCAGTATGTCTATGTCTCTGTCTCAGTCAGTCTCTGGGTATGTCTATGTGACTGTCTCTGTCTCTGGGAATGTCTATGTGACTGTCAGTATGTCTATGTGACTGTCTACGTGACTGTCTCTGTCACTATGTCTATGTGACTGTATTTGTGTGTGTGTGAGACAGCTTAGGTGTGTTCTCACTGACATGATATACACATATTATATGTGAGCGCGAGTGTCTGTGTGTATATATATATATATATAAAACATATATAAAACATGTAGTTATATATTTCACACTGGCATGATATACCCATATTACAGGGAGTGCAGAATTATTAGGCAAGTTGTATTTTTGAGGATTAATTTTATTATTGAACAACAACCATGTTCTCAATGAACCCAAAAAACTCATTAATATCAAAGCTGAATATTTTTGGAAGTAGTTTTTAGTTTGTTTTTAGTTTTAGCTATTTTAGGGGGATATCTGTGTGTGCAGGTGACTATTACTGTGCATAATTATTAGGCAACTGAACAAAAAACAAATATATACCCATTTCAATTATTTATTTTTACCAGTGAAACCAATATAACATCTCAACATTCACAAATATACATTTCTGACATTCAAAAACAAAACAAAAACAAATCAGTGACCAATATAGCCACCTTTCTTTGCAAGGACACTCAAAAGCCTGCCATCCATGGATTCTGTCAGTGTTTTGATCTGTTCACCATCAACATTGCGTGCAGCAGCAACCACATCCTCCCAGACACTGTTCAGAGAGGTGTACTGTTTTCACTCCTTGTAAATCTCACATTTGATGATGGACCACAGGTTCTCAATGGGGTTCAGATCAGGTGAACAAGGAGGCCATGTCATTAGATTTTCTTCTTTTATACCCTTTCTTGCCAGCCACGCTGTGGAGTACTTGGACGTGTGTGATGGAGCATTGTCCTGCATGCAAATCATGTTTTTCTTGAAGGATGCAGACTTCTTCCTGTACCACTGCTTGAAGAAGGTGTCTTCCAGGAACTGGCAGTAGGACTGGGAGTTGAGTTTGACTCCATCCTCAACCCGAAAAGGCCCCACAAGCTCATCTTTGATGATACCAGCCCAAACCAGTACTCCACCTCCACCTTGCTGGCGTCTGAGTTGGACTGGAGCTCTCTGCCCTTTACCAATCCAGCCTCGGGCCCATCCATCTGGCCCATCAAGACTCACTCTCATTTCATCAGTCCATAAAACCTTAGAAAAATCAGTCTTGAGATATTTCTTGGCCCAGTCTTGACGTTTCAGCTTGTGTATCTTGTTCAGTGGTGGTCGTCTTTCAGCCTTTCTTACCTTGGCCATGTCTCTGAGTATTGCACACCTTGTGCTTTTGGGCACTCCAGTGATGTTGCAGCTCTGAAATATGGCCAAACTGGTGGCAAGTGGCATCGTGGCAGCTGCACGCTTGACTTTTCTCAGTTCATGGGCAGTTATTTTGCGCCTTGGTTTTTCCACACGCTTCTTGCGACCCTGTTGACTATTTTGAATGAAACGCTTGATTGTTCGATGATCACGCTTCAGAAGCTTTGTAATTTTAAGAGTGCTGCATCCCTCTGCAAGATATCTCACTATTTTTGACTTTTCTGAGCCTGTCAAGTCCTTCTTTTGACCCATTTTGCCAAAGGAAAGGAAGTTGCCTAATAATTATGCACACCTGATATAGGGTGTTGATGTCATTAGACCACACCCCTTCTCATTACAGAGATGCACATCACCTAATATGCTTAATTGGTAGTAGGCTTTCGAGCCTATACAGCTTGGAGTAAGACAACATGCATAAAGAGGATGATGTGGTCAAAATACTCATTTGCCTAATAATTCTGCACTCCCTGTATATATGTGTGTGTCTGTGTATATATATATATATATATATATCTCATATGTATTTATATATTACACACTGGCATGATATACAAATATATATATATATATAGTGCCAGTGAGAAATATATGGATAATGAGAACTAAGCTCTAGACACCCGGTACCTGTACCAAGGAGCCTGAAGCTTAATCTGATTGAGTGGATACGCCCCTCAGTGGCTCCACCCTTTGTGGCTCCGCCCACCGCTATGGCCGGTATTTTGTTTAGGAAAAGCTGGGAACCCTACATGAAATAGATTAATAAGGCCTAATATATAAGCTGTGCCGTTTTTCCAAAAACAAATCTATACAAAATGCTCAGTTGTTTTACCATTTAGCAGCGACTGCTGCACATGTCATGGCTGCCATCGCGCCTCCTAACTTCAGAGATCCGACTCACGCACCCTGCAGTCTCACCTCTCCGCCCTGTGTAGCTTTGGACCCCAAATTCCATGCAGCCCGTCTGTGTCGCCCCTGCCCCATCACACACAAGTATCCTTTCTATACACTTTTACCAACTAGCTGCTGCTGAGAAAATTATGGAAGGATATGAACTATACATTCGTCACTGGCACCTAAAGATCCTGTATGTATTTTTATTTCATAATAAGCAAAGCGGGATATTATTGTGAAGCATTTAATGCATCAGCACGCCTGAATATTAGATGTTAAGCTTCTCGGTTTCCTACTTGTCAGGTTTGGAAATTACTGTTTACAATGAACAAGGATCTGGATTCATTTTATTTGATCAAAAGCCTTTCGATTTACTCTGCAAATTATCTTTCCAAGTTGTAATTTATCTGGAACATGCAGTGAATTATTTGCCAACCAGACTAGTAGATCTCTCCTTTATTCTTCAAGAAAAGTAGTTCAGCTGAATGTTTGTGATTGGGAGAGAAGCAAGCACTCCACAGATCTTTAACCCTTTTCCGACACTGGAGATGCCAGGACTGTCCAGACAGCATAGCAATGTTATCTAAAACGCTCTGGCTGTGTTACTGTAATGCCTCAATTTCAAGGCATTCAGCAACACCTAAATGTGATATTTAAATCACCCACAATTGCTCCAGGGAGCAAACGCAGGCACCATATTGGAGAGCAGCATGTTACTCCAATATCGCTACTCCAATATGTTAGAAAACCTGTTTTGTTTTTTCTATCATATTTTATTATTTGTTTTAAAGTAAATTATATGATACAATCAAAATAAAGCTAAAGAAAGAAAGATTTTCTGATGCCGATAAAAACAGTATATAATTTGCATGGGTACAGTAAATTACAGCTAAACACAAACACTGCAGAAAAGTTAAAGCCGGCCATGTCGGTCCCACTTCTGCCACCAATTATTTTTCCCATTAGTTGTTTTCGTAGACTTTAAAATAAATAAAGAAGTGTATGTGCAGCCTCTTTACTATCCCAGCATCTTGGGGAATCACAGATATTATCTTCCTGCAGATTATATTCAAGCTTATTACAAGGTAAAATCGTATTAGGTTATCAGAGATTGCAGCCCAAGGGAAAAGAAAAGATAATTAATAGCTTATAATACATAAAAAAATTCTCTTTTCGTTTAGTTGCATGCAAATAGGTCAAGGGGTGCATCGGTGTGTGAAAACTCAGAGGATTTTCTCAATCGAATTCACAGAAAAGTACAGTATCTAATTATCTCCTACAATGGATCATTATTTTCCTGGTTGAGAGAAACCAATGTGGTAAAAAACATTTTAAAAAAATATTAGAATTGAAAACACCTCTAGCAAACCCCACTTATAATAAACCATCATTTTATATCAGTATTCCGGTAAAGAGAGATCCAAAGTAACCATTTGAAAGCTATTTAGCTTTTTTTTTTTGCTTTATTCTAAGTCATACATTTATTTTAGAAGGTTTGTTTTGTTTATGGAAGAGATCCTCACATGGAGGAAAATTAGGTCTAAAGTGGATTCTTACATCATTTATTATTAATAAATTAAAATGTATTGAATTGATAAATGATAATGAATATTATGTACTTTTTTTTTTCTTTTTTATATATTACATTATTTATTAATTTATAATGTAACTAAATATTCTGCAACTCTGCGTAATAATTACATGGTCATTACTTGATTCCATATAAGTGCTGTTCCACGTAGCGTGACTTCATATAAGTGCTGTTCATTTTGATTCTTAATCCTTCCTGTTTTGTAAATTAATACAAAGTTCTAGAAAGTTCCTGAGGATCCTAGCAGCAAAGTCCTGCCAGTCATCCAGACCCCTCCTCTATCTGTGACATCACTGCGAGGACAACTCCCATTACTCCTTCCACCTGGAATCCCATGCTAGTGAACTATAGCAAATGTCCAAATACGATGGAAGTGGTAGAGGTAAATACAGTGATGGTGTTTAAGCATGCGTGGGATAGGTATAAGGCTATCCTAGCCATAAGATAAGGCCAGGGACTAATGAAAGTATTACATTACTGAGAGGGTAGTGGATGTATGGAATAGTCTTCCAGTATAAGTGGTAGAGGTTAATACAGTGAAGGAGTTTAAGCATGCCTGGGATAGGTATAAGGCTATCCTAGATATAAGATAAGGCCACGGACTAATAAAAGTATTACTTTACTGAGAGGGTAGTGGATGTATGGAATAGTCTTCCAGTAGAAGTGGTAGAGGTTAATACAGTAAAGGAGTTTAAGCATGCATGTAATAGGTATAAGGCTATACTAGATATAAGATAAGGCCAGGGACTAATGAAAGTATTACTTTACTGAGAGGGTAGTGAATGCATGGAATAGTCTTCCAGTAGAAGTGGTAGAGGTTAATACAGTGAAGGAGTTTAAGCATGCCTGGGATAGGTATAAGGCTATCCTAGATATAAGATAAGGTCAGGGACTAATGAAAGTATTACTTTACTGAGAGGGTAGGTGATGCATGGAATAGTCTTCCAGCAGAAGTGGTAGAGGTTAATACAGTGAAGGAGTTTAAGCATGCATGGGATAGGTATAAGGCTATAATAGATATAAAATAGGGAACTGGGGACTAATAAAGGTATTTAGAAAATTATACAGGCTAGATGGACCGAATCGATCTGCCGGTGACACATTCTATGTTTCTCAGTGATGGCTAATGACAGGGTTTGCTCTGATGAATATGTGGAATCAGCCTCACATTATATAAATATATATTTACACACATATTTGTACTGGTGTAATAATATGCCAGTACAGAAACGTTGCTTGTGGTGATGTCAGATATGGTATGGCACACAGGGGCTGAGGGAACTGGAGGGAGTGACTAAATATGTGATCCCAGGAGAAAATGAAAGAGAGAAACAGTTCTGCAAGCTGCAGAAGAAAGGCAAGTTTTTTTAAACCAAGATCATGTGACAAATTCAAGACCACTACACACTGATATAAGTGTGATTTGCAAAAAAGAAATGTCTGCATGAAACAGGACCTTTAATTTAAAGGAGGGATGAGATGTAGGTGTTAAATATCAGATAAACAAAATTGTCGTTTTTTTGTTGTTGGTTTATTTATTATGTGACCAATAATTGCGTCAAGGAAAACCGCCCCTGTAACGAGGAAATCGGAAAGTTGGCTCCATGTTATGGATCCTAATTAGCACTGGATCACGCAGGCATTTTAACCACCATCTGTCATGTTACAGTAGTGTCATTTGTATTAATAGATGTATAGATATAAGACCTGTGTATATAGAAACAGGCTACTTGATGAATTAATGAAGCGAACCTCTGCAGTTATTTCCTGTATGATATTGCACCTTATATAATCAGCTTTGGTGTTGTTTTTATGTTAATATTTAACATGTACTTATTATAACACAAGGCTTTAGTATATAAGTGTTGTCTTTATTTTATATATATATGTTTAATTCTTTATTTTCATTCATTTATTTAATTTTCTATCAATATCATTTTTCTTTTTAAAATTTTTGTTTTGTTATTGTGCCTACCTGATCGATTCATTACTCCCCCTTTTCCCCTATGCTTTAGGTTTAGGGATCGCACTTTATATTGGAGTTTTGTAATACTTTAGATTTGCACAATATTACTTATTAAGGTAATCACCTTAATTACTGTGTACTTTTTTTTGTAATATCGTTTTCTCAGTAATGTGTGCCTGATTAAAAATTGTCTGTTGGGTTTAACAAGAAAGAAATCCAAGTTGGATAATTTTTCCAACCCAGCTGTATATTTTTGACTTTTCCCACTTCCTTTTTAAGTTGTTTGGTTACTAAATTATAACTTTTTTCTTTTCTTTATTTTATAGCAGTTTTTAGTATTGTGTATATACACTGATCAGCCATAACATTATTATATATATGCACCGATCAGCCATAACATTATTATATATATATATACACTGATTAGCCATAACATTATATATATATATATATATATATATATACAACAATCAGCCATAACATTATTATATATATACACCAATCAGCCATAACATTATTATATATATGCACCGATCAGCCATAACATTATTATATATATATATATATACACTGATTAGCCATAACATTATATATATATATATATATATATATATATATATATACACCAATCAGCCATAACATTATTATATATATATATATATATACACCGATCAGCCATAACATTATTATATATATGTATATATATATATATATATATACACCGATCAGCCATAAAATTATTATATATATACACTGATCAGCCATAACATTATATATATATATATATATATATATATACACCGATCATCCATAACATTATTTTATATATATATATATATATATATATATATATATATATATATACACACACTGATCAGCCATAACATTATATATATATATATATATATATATATATATATATATATATACACCAATCAGCCATAACATTATTATATATATATGCACCGATCAGCCATAACATTATTTTATATATATATATATATATATATACACACACTGATCAGCCATAACATTATATATATATATATATATATATATACACCAATCAGCCATAACATTATTATATATATATGCACCGATCAGCCATAACATTATTATATATATATACACTGATCAGCCATAACATTATTATATATATATATATACACCGATCAGCCATAACATTATTATATATATTTATACACAGATCAGCCATAACATTATTATATATATATATATACACCGATCAGCCATAACATTATTATATATATATACACTGATCAGCCATAACATTATATATATATAAACACACCGATCATCCATAACATTATTATATATATATATATATATATATATATATATATATATATATATATATATAGGGGAGCTACACAGTTTTAGGCTGGTGGTCATAATGTTATTGCTGCTCTGTGTATACTATTGCATCTCTGCACTCTGAATCACATATCAATGATGAGATTTCTGTTACCCCTGACCTCACGTACAAGCCTTTTTTTAAGCATTGCAATATCCAGATACACATTATTATGTGACAATGTGCAACTCCCGCTAACTCTCAAAGCAGCAGACAAACAATAACAATGTATACATCAGCCTCCTTCCTTTCAGACCGCAGACAATACAGTCATGTATGTTCAATATACAGGATAAAGCTTTCTGCCAATCGATATTGAGTTATCAGTCAGTAATTATAGTCTCCGACTCTTGCTGAGCTGTACGTTCAATAACGCATCTAATCAGTGATCAAGCTGTATTTCCTTTACCCATTGTAAAGATGTAAAGATGTATAGATGTAAATAGTAAATGATCTATACATTGTATATAGAAACATAGAAATACAAAGAAACCATTCGCTCCATCTAGTCTGTTCAATTTTCTAAATATTTTTATTAGTCCCCCATCTTATATCTAGGATAGCCTTATACCTATCCCACGCATGTCTAAACTCCTTCACTGTATTAACCTCTACCACTTCTACTGGAAGAGTATTCCATGCATCCACTACCCTCTCAGTACAGTAATACTTTCATTAGTCCCTGGCCTTATCTTATATCTAGGATAGCCTTATACCTATCCCACGCATGTCTAAACTCCTTCACTGTATTAACCTCTACCACTTCTACTGGAAGACTATTCCATGCATCCACTACCCTCTCAGTACAGTAATACTTTCATTAGTCCCTGGCCTTATCTTATATCTAGGATAGCCTTATACCTATCCCATGCATGCTTAAACTCCTTCACTGTATTAACCTCTACCACTTCTACTGGAAGACTATTCCATACATCCACTACCCTCTCAGTAAAGTAATACTTTCATTAGTCCCTGGCCTTATCTTATATCTAGGATAGCCTTATACCTATCCCACGCATGTCTAAACTCCTTCACTGTATTAACCTCTACCACTTCTACTGGAAGACTATTCCATACATTCACTACCCTCTCAGTAAAGTAATACTTTCATTAGTCCCTGGCCTTATCTTATATCTAGGATAGCCTTATACCTATCCCACGCATGTCTAAACTCCTTCACTGTATTAACCTCTACCACTTCTACTGGAAGACTATTCCATACATCCACTACCCTCTCAGTAATGTAATACTTTCATTAGTCCCTGGCCTTATCTTATATATAGGATAGCCTTATACCTATCCCACGCATGCTTAAACTCCTTCACTGTATTAACCTCTACCACTTCTACTGGAAGGCTATTCCATACATCCACTACCCTCTCAGTAATGTAATACTTTCATTAGTCCCTGGCCTTATCTTATATCTAGGATAGCCTTATACCTATCCCACGCATGCTTAAACTCCTTCACTGTATTAACCTCTACCACTTCCGCTGGAAGACTATTCCATGCATCCACTACCCTCTCAGTAAAGTAATACTTTCATTAGTCCCTGTCCTTATCTTATATCTAGGATAGACTTATACCTATCCCACGCATGCTTAAACTCCTTCACTGTATTAACCTCTACCACTTCTACTGGAAGACTATTCCATACATCCACTATCCTCTCAGTAAAGTAATACTTTCATTAGTCCCTGTCCTTATCTTATATCTAGGATAGCCTTATACCTATCCCATGCATGCTTAAACTCCCTCACTGTATTAACCTCTACCACTTCTACTGGAAGGCTATTCCATACATCCACTACCCTCTTAGTAAAGTAATACTTTCATTAGTCCCTAGAGTTGCCACCTTTTCTTCAGAAAAATACCGCCCTTGGTACCGTCTCCATAGACTTAACATTGGCCTGATGCCAATTTTTTACCGGCCTGCCGGTTAAAAAAAAACCATTCCAACGTCAGTATTCCTAACCACCAGCTAACCAGCCAGGCCTGAGTATTATCATGATGCAAGTTTCTCAAATATCAGGAAGTATTACTTTACTGAGAGGGTAGTGGATGTATGGAATAGTCTTCCAGTAGAAGTGGTAGAGGTTAATACAGTGAAGGAGTTTGAGCATGCGTGGGATAGGTATAAGGCTATCCTAGATATAAGATAAGGCCAGGGACTAATGAAAGTATTACATTACTGAGAGGGTAGTGGATGCATGGAATAGTCTTCCAGTAGAAGTGGTAGAGGTTAATACAGTGAAGGAGTTTAAGCATGCGTGGGATAGGTATAAGGCTATCCTAGATATAAGATAAGGCCAGGGACTAATGAAAGTATTACTTGACTGAGAGGGTAGTGGATGTATGGAATAGTCTTCCAGTAGAAGTGGTAGAGGTTAATACAGTGAAGGAGTTTAAGCATGCGTGGGATAGGTATAAGGCTATCCTAGAGATAAGATAAGGCCAGGGACTAATGGAAGTATTACTGCACTGAGAGGGTAGTGGATGCATGGAATAGTCTTCCAGTAGAAGTGGTAGAGGTTAATACAGTGAAGGAGTTTAAGTATGCATGAGATAGGTATAAGGCTATCCTAGATTTAAGATAAGGCCAGGGACTAATGAAAGTATTACTTTACTGAGAGGGTAGTGGATGTATGGAATAGTCTTCCAGTAGAAGTGGTAGAGGTTAATACAGTGAAGGAGTTTAAGCATGCGTGGGATAGGTATAAGGCTATCCTAGATATAAGATAAGTTCAGGGACTAATGCAAGTATTACATTACTGAGAGGGTAGTGGATGCATGGAATAGTCTTCCAGTAGAAGTGGTAGAGGTTAATACAGTGAAGGAGTTTAAGCATGCATAGGATAGGTATAAGGCTATCCTAGAAATAAGATAAGGCCAGGGACTAATGAAAGTATTACATTACTGAGACGGTAGTGGATGTATGGAATAGTCTTCCAGTAGGAGTGGTAGAGGTTAATACAGTGATGGAGTTTAAGCATGCATGGGATTGGCACAAGGCTATCCTAGATATAAGATAAGGCCAGGGACTAATGAAAGTATTACATTACTGAGAGGGAAGTGGATGCATGAAATAATCTTCCAGTAGAAGTGGTAGAGGTTAATACAGTGAAGGAGTTTAAGCATGCATGGGATAGGTATAAGGCTATCCTAGATATAAGATAAGGCCAGGGACTAATGAAAGTATTACATTACTGAGAGGGTAGTGGATGTATGGAATAGTCTTCCAGTAGAAGTGGTAGAGGTTAATACAGTGAAGGAGTTTAAGCATGCATGGGATAGGTATAAGGCTATTCTAGATATAAGATAAGGTCAGGGACTAATGAAAGTATTACTTTACTGAGAGTGTAGTGGATGCATGGAATAGTCTTCCAGTAGAAGGGGAAGAGGTTAATACAGTGAAGGAGTTTAAGCATGCATAAGATAGGTATAAGGCTATCCTAGAATTAAGATAAGGCCAGGGACTAATGAAAGTATTACATTACTGAGAGGGTAGTGGATGTATGGAATAGTCTTCCAGTAGATGTGGTAGAGGTTAATACAGTGAAGGATTTTAATCATGCGTGGGATAGACACAAGGCTATCCTAGATATAAGATAAGGCCAGGGACTGATGAAAGTATTACATTACTGAGAGGGTAGTGGATGTATGGAATAGTCTTCCAGTAGATGTGGTAGAGGTTAATACAGTGAAGGAGTTTAAGCATGCATGGGATAGGTATAAGGCTATCCTAGATATAAGATAAGGCCAGGGACTAATGAAAGTATTACATTACTGAGAGGGTAGTGGATGTATGGAATAGTCTTCCAGTAGAAGTGGTAGAGGTTAATGCAGTGAAGGAGTTTAAGCATGCATGGGATAGGTATAAGGCTATCCTAGATATAAGATAAGGCCAGGCACTAATGAAAGTATTACATTACTGAGAGGGTAGTGGATGCATGGAATAGTCTTCCAGTAGAAGTGGTAGAGGTTAATACAGTGAAGGAGTTTAAGCATGCGTGGGATAGGTATAAGGATATCCTAGCTATAAGACCGGGAACGGGGGACTAATAAAATTACTCAAAAAAATTGGGCAGACTAGATGGACCGAATGGTTCTTATCTGCCGACACATTCTATGTTTCTATGTTTCAGTCACAGTAAAATCCTTTGCACTGACTTCTTGCCTTACAATTTGCACTTTTCCTTCTCTCAGCTGCAGTATTATATCTTTCTGAGAAATTACCTGTTTCAGTGATGAATATTTTTAGATCACCCAAAAAATAAATTCATTTTTTTGTTGACATTGCACCTGGTATTACCATCCATTTGTTCTATTCGGTTGCTGTATCCTGCCTAGAATCTCAAGCTATTGTTGGCACCGAGACAAAAGAGACATTCTGCAGTCTCCAAAAATATATTATTCTAATATTACTATAATGGTAAGGACAGAAAAAGTGTTCAAATTACCAAACAAAATGCTGTACACTAATCTAGCAGCACAATTAGGCAATTCGAGAAGCTATTAGACAATTAATGATATTCCATAATGTCTTCGTTTTTTATTTTTTTTTTGCAGGATTTTTAATTCGATACTCTGCCAGCAATTAGTAGTTCTCGTGTTGGATGTGAAGAGTAAAAATTTTAAACAATATGCATCTGGTAATCCGTGAGATGCCTAGACCCGTGTGAGCGAATTCATCTTTGGGTGAGATATGCCATTAAACCAAATCACATCACCTGCTTGTATTTCTTATTATTATTGTCCCCCCCCCCCCGACAATTTGCAAGATTAAATCATTAATGTGTACACACTTCTCCATGCCCGTAATTTCCTCAAATTGGAGACAAAAGTTCGGTCGACTCTAGGGTGGCAAGCTGGAATGGGTTTGATGGAGAAATGTTTAATTGTTTTATCACCAAATCGGTATGAACCATCTTTGGCGAAAAGGAACTTCTTTTTAAAAAAAACACTTGGCTTTTTCTACAGGTCTGGGTGATGGAGGACCAGTCATTAACCTATATTATGGGTATGTTTGATGACATCATTGGTGTTTTTCTTGATTGGGGGGAACTGTCCTTTGGAAATCTGACACAGTCAGCTGTAAATAACTGCAAGAATTCTCACAGTGTCCCTTACATGAGAGAAAGGAATAGAGGAGAGTTGTGTTCAGTGTGAGATTGTAATGTTCTGGGGACTAGGAAACACCTTTTCAAAGAGGTCGTGCACCCATGTGCCAGTGGCTACCAAATTGCCAAAACATAGTGTCAAACTGTTCTGAAGGTCAGTTCTGGAAGCAATCTAGGTCACAAAGGAATATCCAGGTCACAAAAAAAAAAACAGATAACATAAAGCACACTCGTCTGGCTTGTAGAACTGGCAAAGAAATGAAAAGTGAGCACAGAGGAGACTTATTTAGGTAAAAAGGAGTCAGGCATGCCACAAACCAGACAAAATGAGGCGTAAAAAGAAAACAAAAAGCTCAAAGGATATTAATAAATAACATAGAGAAAAAATGTGACAAAACCAAAAACAAGGGAAAGTAGAATTACAGAGAGAACTTTATTGGCTCCTTCTTGAGGAATGTTGACGATGAGATCTTATAAACACAGTAGCTATGGAAAAAAAGAGAAAATGAGTCTGTAATACTCAAACGCTCTGTCCCCATCAAGAACCCAAAAATAAAGTATTAAACGAACTTGTAACATCAGGTATTAATAGCTAGCTTAGATAAATTCCATCTTTACAACTGACTTATTAATGAGGGATTTTTAAGCTCACCAGGTAACTATTTAATGAATATATCTTGCATATTGTTTAAAACATATAAATTACATCAAGTTTTTATTTTTTATGTTGTATCAATTTGGCTGGTGAATACAAAGGGTCATTGTTGTAGGGCCCTCGTTTGACACTGCTACGGTGATGGGCATGAGCGAGTGGCCTAGTTTGGGGTCGGTGGCCTATGATTAAGAGCCTCTAAGCGCGAAATGCGTGAGGCAGCTGGCGTACTACTTTATTGCTTTTGCTGACGTAAATATTCATTAAATCATCAATCAATTGTGGAGGTTTTTTTGAGGTGGCAGCTCCGATCTTTGGGAGGTGAGTAATTTATATGGTGCTTATATATATTCAATTTTTTTCTTTTTTGTGTAGGTTGAGTTAAACACCGAAGTCCCTATCCAAAGATTCCTGAGGCCTGTTAGTAAGTTTATCCTCCCTACAGACTCTGTGGCAATTTAAACATTTAAAAAAAGTTTCTTCAAAAAGCTTCCTGAAGTATTTTTCAAAAGGAAATGCTGTTAAGCCAAACTCACCTAATAAAAAGTTAAAAATGTAATATTTTATCAATGGAAAAAAACACTTTTGTTGTTCTCCCAGGTTTTTTTTTGTCTAGTCTTCAGTAATACAAAAAGACAAGTTCAAATATTGAAAAAGCATTGAAGCACATTCTGTCTCCAACAATCTCCCCCAAACGGTTACTGTGTTCCTGAGGGACCTGCGAAGAATGATATTGATTTTGTAGAAGACAAAAAAAAAAAGTTAAATTCTTTTTTTAGGATATTTAACGGAAAACTGCTCTGGAATAGTAACATTTTTTTTTTTTACAAGCTCTCTGTAAATATCTGTGTGTCTATCTACCAGACAAATAAAGACAGACACATACCTTGATAGACAGACAAGGAACAATTATTATAGACAGACAAAATAGATTTTTTTTCCCTGTATTTCTGTCTAGCTGTGAATCTGTTTGCCTATCAATGAGGGTTATGTAGAAAGGTGCAATCACGCCATTATTCACGCCTGCCCCATGTATAAAATGATTTCCGCCAGAAAAAGTCACTGTGCGTCTGTTGCACATTTCCCCATCACCCCCAATACATGCACCCATCTCCCCTTGACTTACCCTTGTCCCTGGTGGCTAGTGGTTTCTCTGTGCTGCCTGTTCGGCTCCCTGTGCAGCCAGCTCGCAGGCAGAGCGGTGGTGAGGGGAGATCTTCTGATCTCCCTAGCCACCGTCTCTGCTGGCAAGTGTTTTTTTTTTCTTTCTTAAAGGGGTGGCTTTTTTGTGTGTTTTGTGCCACCCCTTGCTTTATTTGCCTCGTGCTAAATACAGCGCTGATGGTACTACAACAGGTCAGTGATGGAACAGTTAGGAAATATTTTTGTCCCTCGATTACTGAATAAGTTAATTAAAGTTATATTGCAGTTCTGTTTAATTGAATTATTGCACTAAGTGAATGCATTGCAGGTTGAAATTCTTTAATGAAAGAATACAAATAAAGTACCATTTTGTGCCCTTTTCATGTAGATCCAGCAGGAGGCAGACGTTCTGTTTAGATTCTTCAGTCAGAAGGAAGATCTGACCAATCTGAGCCAACATTCTAAACAAAATGTCCTCCCCCTTAGAGAGATTTTTGGAATAAAGAGGGCTTTATAAGATTTCTTTATTTGCATCCTTTCATAAAGGCATTTCTATTTAAAATTCACTTAATACAACCTTTCAATGAACCAGAACTTATTTGTGGCGTACAGTTGGCGTAAATTCTGGTGAAAAGTTCTCAAAGTGGAACTATCAGCAGGAGCATTCTGTTGGTTTCCACGGTGACAGCTTCTCATTGCGAGCGGTATCCCAGAATTCCTTTTCTGGAACACAAACCCTCTCGTCACTTCCGGGAATTTTTTCCGTAAACGATACAATTTAACGGTTGGACTTTCCAGCGAAATAGTTTGCGAGCGGTTACCTCGCATGACAAAATTCAATAAATTCGGGGTGACCTAATATGCTGTAAAATTATATTTCCTCCAAAGAAATTCTTGGCGATACCTCACCTTGGATGTGCAGGGAAATGTTCAGCAGTAGCTAATAAGAAAGAGCTTATTAAATTGAAATGATTTCAGAGGCAGGATTCAGAATTAATTAAAGGAAGGGACAGTTTTCGGCTACGACTCCTGGCTTTCCAAATAGGATTTATTTACTCAATAAAGAGTGGTGCCCACAGGGGGGCATATGATTACTATCCACAAGTATGTTCAAGGTTAATACAAAAAGCCTCCTGGGGTCTATTCATAAATGAAAACTTACAGACGGTACCGAGGGAATTTTTTAAGTGAGAAGAGAGACGATTTAATGTTACTGTCAGGGCTCTTAGAATCAGAAATGAACCGACAAATTCAGTTTGTCAGAATCCGTTATTAATACCTTTTCAAAAAAAACAAAAAAAAAAACAAGTTATCTCTTTAGTAAAAAACAGAAATACAGCAGTGAACTGTACTGGACGGACGACCCAACAAAAATCAAACATTCATAAATGGGTGAATGTCAGCAATACAGGCAATTTGGAGAAGTGACCCAACTCAACTGTTAAAAAGACCAGTCTTGGTTAAATCTGGAGATTTTATGGGGGGGGGGGGGGGGGAGATAAACAATATTAAATCTTATATTCTACCAAGATGGCTATATGTATTCAGTATTTACCCAATGGAATTAACTACCACAAGATTGGAAGGAATTCAAAAAGGTGGTCAAATTTTATCTCGAAGGGTAAGAAAACCAGATTAAGCCTAAGGATATTAGCCCGGAACAATAGCAAAGGGGGCACTGGCAGTGCCAGACATTATAACATATTATGATGCTTCTCTAATAAGACATTTGATGAGATGGTTAGAGGTAGATCCAGACAAGAAAGCCTGGAAAACAATAGAGGCTCACATGTTAAATCTCCAGGATCTGAACATTTTAGTTTGGTGGTCAATGGTGGGAGACATCCCCGTGAAGGTTAAGAACTTTAATGCTGATCAATTACTGTTTTTTTGGGGGATAAATATAGGAAAAAAATAGAAGCTAGAGATGGACTTTATCCCGAAACACCTATAAAATATCTCATGTGTTGTACACAAGATCTCAACATTAGTACTTGGATAAAGGTATAAACAAAATACAGCATTTATTCTTGGGAGATACAGTAAAGCCCTTCCAACAGTTAATCACAGAATTCGCTCTCTCGACCTGAGACATTTTTTTTTGTTACCTAAGCGTAAAGATCGTTCTGACAACTCTGACACTGATCTTGAAGAGTATTCGCCTCTCCGAGGATGAGGAAGTTAAAGAACAAGATATAAGAAGGGTATTGATAAAATGGGAAAGAGACCTGCATGAATCTCTTAATATTGTAGAATGAAAACAGACTATTCCAAAACGTAAAAACTCATTGCATTGCCTAAATCTAAAGGAGTTGCAATACCAGATACTACAGGGATGGTACTTGGTCCCTAGTAGGATATCTGTTATGTACCCAGGTACCTCCACAACATGTTGGCGATGTAACTCTGTAGCTGGTTCCATAATACATATTTGGTGGGAGTATAGTGGACTCGAGAAATACTGGGACTTGGTTTTCACACTTTTGAATAATATTGTTGTGGGAACTTTTAAAAGATTGCCGGTAATGGCCCCTGTTCCATTTGGGTTGGCCAACACTGCCAGTTACATAAGCTTTAAATAGATAACCAGGTCATTTAAAACAAACACATATATAAAGCATATGCCACTGTTTTTTTATATGACTGAATTAATTGCATATTAAAGGAAATATAACATAAGGTGTTTATCTCCTGGCTCCATTTTGTGAATATTTCCCATGATGCAACATTGTCCAAAATCTTCCAGCCGGTATCACTTTGCAACTGTTGCCAGAGCTTGCATGATGATGTCATAAGATACACCCCTGCTCTCTAACTGGCTCCTATGTTTCATAGTGGGCAGGACTAGGTGGCTGTGCACAACTTTTTTTTACCTGCCTTCCAACACAGAGAGAGGAGATTAACCTGATCAAACAAAAACATAACCCCCGCCCCCTTGTGATGTAATAGTTACAGTACCCTCCCATTCAATGCAAGTCTATGGTCAGAGTTCTGACTTATAGTCTACATTCTGTGTCCCCAGGCCCAAAGTGACATACTAGTGATGTAAATTCACTAGTGGGTGGCACCCAATAACACTATATCACAAAATGGCAGCGCCAAGTCACACTTGTTTAGTTACATATTTCATTAAAATACAGTCTCATAACAAAAACAAAAGACATATATGAAATCAACAATATGGAATAAAACAAATGAATCTTTGCATTTTTTGGTGGGAGTGTCTCTTTAATTATGTTTTTTATATATATCTGTTTAAAATGTCTAAAAAAATATATACATAAATAAAAGACCACTCTCGCTGGATGATGACCTACCACTTTGCAAGCAAATTCAAGTTTAATAATTAAAAAATAAAAAAAAATGAATTACCATTTGAATATCTATATTGTAAAAAATGTTTAATTTAGTGACAAATATCAGGTTTGCAGCTTCTACTGATCCTCCCCACTCAGCTCTCAGCAATTGGCCGGAGCCTGGAGGAGAAAATACAACAGTTTAAACATTTAAAAAAAGAAAAAAAGTTTTCCAAATGATAATTTTTCCAAATGATAATTTTACTTGCAATGTGCTCAAATATATATATACATTACACAGCATTACACAGGGGTCTATAGACTTTTTCTTAATATTATATTCAACGATTTTCATATGTAATAAAAATGCATTTCTTGTTTTTATTCCCTTCCTCTCCACCCACATTGCACCTAAAGGACTTAACACAGCCCCATAGAGTAGCTACAGCACTTGTCATGGACCTGTATTGCACCCACAGCACTTGGCTTGCCACAGTGTCAATTTGCCCCACAAAACATAGTACAATGTCACTTTTTCCCATGGAACTGCCCCTGCCATTCAGCTGCCAGTATTATTGTGCCATTCAGATGACAGTAATATTGTACTATTAAGATGCCAGTATTATTTTTCCATACAGATGCCAGTATTATTGTGCCATTCAGATGCCAGTAATATTGTGCCATTCAGATGGCAATAATATTATACCATTAAGATGCCAGTAATATTGTGCCATTAAGATGTCAGTATAGTGCCATTCAGATGCCAGACGCACAAGGGCAGGGGGCCCGTGGGGCAGCTGCCTTGGGCCCCCCAGGAGTAACTGGGCCCAGGGCAACTTCCATGTTTGCCCCCCGTTAAAAACGGCCCTGCGTAGAATGAGAAGTGGGAGGAGTTAATGTCCAATCTATTCAGGTAGCCGATCATATAGCTGCATGCATGGAAGGAGAAGTAACGGGAGTTAAGGTCAGATATATTCAGGTAGCTGATCATACAGCTGTATGTCTGGAATCAGAAGTAGGGGAGGAGTTAAGGTCAGATCTATTCAGGTAGCTGATCATACAGCTGTATGCGTGGAACGAGAAGTAGGAGGAGTTAGTCAGATCTATTCAGGTAGTTGATCATACAGCTGTATGCGTGGAATTAGAAGTAGGAGGAGTTAATGTCAGATCTATTCAGGTAGCCGATCATACAGCTGTATGCGTGGAATGAGAAGTAGGAGGAGTTAATGTCATATCTATTCAGGTAGCTGATCATACAGCTGTATGCGTGGAATGAGAAGTAGGAGGAGTTAATGTCAGATCTATTCAGGTAGCTGATCATACAGCTGTATGTGTGGAATGAGAAGTAGGATGAGTTAATGTCAGATCTATTCAGGTAGCTGATCATACAGCTGTATGGGTGGAATGAGAAGTAGGAGGAGTTAATGTCAGATCTATTCAGGTAGCCGATCATACAGCTGTATGAGTGGAATGAGAAGTAGGAGGAGTTAATGTCAGATCTATTCAGGTAGCTGATCATACAGCTGTATGCGTGGAATGAGAAGTAGGAGGAGTTAATGTCAGATCTATTCAGGTAGCCGATCATACAGCTGTATGCGTGGAATGAGAAGTAGGAGGAGTTAATGTCAGATCTATTCAGGTAGCCGATCATACAGCTGTATGTGTGGACTGATTAGTAGGAGGAGTTAATGTCAGATCTATTCAGGTAGCCGATCATACAGCTGTATGTGTGGAATGAGAAGTAGGAGGAGTTAATGTCAGATCTATTCAGGTAGCCGATCATACAGCTGTATGTGTGGACTGATTAGTAGGAGGAGTTAATCTCAGATCTATTCAGGTAGCTTATCATACAGCTGTATGCGTGGAATGAGAAGTAGGAGTAGTTAATGTCAGATCTATTCAGGTAGCTGATCATACAGCTGTATGCATGGAATGAGAAGTAGGAGGAGTTAATGTCAGATCTATTCAGGTAGCCGATCATACAGCTGTACGCGTGGAATGAGAAGTAGGAGGAGTTAATGTCAGATCTCTTCAGGTAGCTGATCATACAGCTGTATGCATGGAATGAGAAGTGGGAGGAGTTAATGTCAGATCTACTCAGGTAGCTGATCATACAGCTCTATGCGTGGAATGCGAAGTAGGAGGAGTTAATGTCAGATCTACTCAGGTAGCTGATCATACAGCTGTATGCGTGACTATTAGACATTTTTTCAGAAAGGCCAGTATGATACCATATCACTAATGTACATGAGTTAGCATCTGGCTCATTAAAAAAAATAAAAAGATAAATCTATAAATAAAAAAAATAAGTATTCACTGTTCTTTTCACTCATAAACTGTGCATATGAAGCCACAAGATGATGTGACAAGCAGGGGATGCCCCAGACACATTTAAACCATGTAATTCTCTTATTTGATGCATTTGCTCGCGGTTTTACTAACACAACATACAGGTAATTTTTCATCATTTTTGGATTGTCTGCATTCACAGTATAATCAGTTTTGTTGACAGAGACCCTGTAAACCAGTATCCCCCTCAAAACATAGAAATCGGCATTATCAGTATTCCTCGCCATGAGACTGATCCTCCTTTCCGTACTTCCCGTCGTGAGCTGACGGACATTTAGATGCCAGAGGAAATGTCAAGGCTCATCTTTTAGTAAATCCATTCCCATCTCGTTCACGATGCTTCCATTGCTACCACCGCCAAAATATCTTTGGCGAGTGCCGATGCCCAGAGTTTATAATTGCCTTCATTTTGGAGGTAATTTTTGCTGAAAGTGTTTGGAATTGATTACAGGTTTCTTTCTTCTTTTTCCGTCGACTCTTAGCTCCCCGCGGGGTGTTGAATAAAGAAAAGGAAAGTCTAGCTAATTAAGTTGGAAAATATGTGGAAAAAATAATATATAATAATTTTTTTTTTTTTTTGGATCAATGCTCCATGAAATTAGAAATCTATTGTTGTTGTACATTCTACATATATATATATTTTTTTTATATAGCCGGCCAGGCTCCAATGCTCCACAAATGTTAGAAACCTTGTGCTAAATAATTACAGCACAAGATGGGCAGAGCTGTAAATCTGATGCATTGTTATAGTGCTCCTTTATTTAAAATGCACATTCAGCGTTCTTGCCAAATGGGACTGTCTTGAAGTGGATAGGAAGACCCCAAAAAAGGTGATAATTGTTGACCTTATTTGCATATGCCTACCCAGGACACCTTGCAGTGGTGGTAGCACTGTCAATTTGGGTCAAATTTGGGTCAAGAAGGTCTGGTGTTTTGTCGGATGTGGGCTTCATAATAAGGGGTTTCCCATTACCCACCAAAAATTAGGTTGCGAATGGGATTATGTGTAATGAAATAAAGCACAATGAAGGGCGCACCCCACACCCCATGGTGGACCATCTGGGCGTTGCCCAGTGCAGGTGCTTTAGAAAGAGTTAATAGCGTAACATGGTCACCAAGTTTCCCCGCTGACAATGGAGGCGTGTAAAAATGCAAAGCGAATTAAAAATGATGGTGGAAATATAAGGAGATCAAACACGTAGGACATGAGATGTTTAAGCTGGAATTATGGGGACTACCATGCGTATGGAGTTTTAGAGGCATCTCCTGGGCAACAAGGTTGAAGGGCAACCTAAAGCTAGCAAGAAGGAGCCCTATTAAATGCATCCTTCTTGCAGATGTTGTATTGGAAAAATACTCTGGAAGGCAGGAGTATGTATTTTTTTGGTATCAGATACGTAGCAAATTTTCAATGTATGTGGTGCACTTAACGTGAGTTGGAACTGGGGCAGGCTCTTCAGGGAAGAAGTCGGTAGTAGAAGGGACATGAGGGATAGCTAACTCAGCAGACGCACACTCAGCCATGGCAAGTTTGCTCCAAACACAGGAAAGCTATGACTGCCAGAGGCTGAACTTACAACGCGTCCTCTCGATGAATATTGATGCTGCAGATAGGGCAAGGGCCCCATATGCCAATATTCTCCTCTGCCTGAACACTACACGAATCGATGAACATGTTATGTCCCAGTTAAACTCAATGCCCTCCAGTTTGGGTTCGGTAGCTAAGGACTTGTCCACTTCAGCAATCGGCCTGTGCGCCAATGTATAAAGCAGATTCCCGACAAATTTTGGGGGTCTGCACTATCTATGCAGAATGCGTAGACGTAGGTTGTGCCGGTGCTCGTTGCTCATTGTAAACCTCATGTGTCTGTGACGTCTCCTGTTTATGACATCACCTTGTGGCATGATATCGCCATATGGATCAAGAGAGGAATGCTTCTCTTGACATAGATCAACTTTGGCAGGAGATAAGCTTTAACTACATTGATCTTGCCAAACCATGAAACCTCGAGACCTTTCCACTTATTTGTTAATTCCCTAAGCTCCGATATTCACTCTGCATTAGTTTTATATCTCCCTGTTCTTAAGAAGTCTTCTGGTGTCTGTTATTTTTGATGTTGAGATCAGCATAGCTCCTTGGTTTTAGAATAGAATGTGGAAAGCTCTCATGATTAAGCGCTATATGAGCGAAAAGCGTCAAGCGTGTGATTGGCTGATGTTTGCCTCCCCTTTGCTGTCCCTTGCTCACTTATTTTTTGTACATTGGATTTAACAGTGGAACATCCGCTTCTGCCACAGCGCGATTGTCTATCTGATCCAACAGGTGTGAAAATTTTAAATCGGTCGACAAAAGAAATGGTAAATCTAGCGTTGAGTATTCCTGCGATGTTTAATAAGCAGCCTCTGAATGTTGGATAAACGTTTGTGGTTATCAAAAAAAAACCCACTAGAGTAGCGGGGAAGCTTGCGTATAAAGTGTAGCAAGGAAGCAATTCCGCCAGAAGCAGCGGAAAGGGAAAAATAAACCGTTAATTATGACTTTAATCCATGTCCCCAATTATTCGAAGCAGCTTTTTTTTTTTTATGGATTTTTACAAATAATGCTACTGATAGCTCAATAACGAACCCTGTCTACTGCTCATAAAGCAGGTGAAAAATGGGTTTCCCTGGAAAAAAAATAAATCGATGTGAACCAGTGACAAGTAAAACTTGCAAGGTTGGGTTCTGCAGATCTGGGTTTGGCTTTACGGCGTGGAGAGAAGTAACAGCTACGGCTGTGCGTTCCCATTTATTATTTTTACTTTCTTCGTACTAAATCATGGCTAATTGGAATCCTTGCCTCGATTTGTTTTAAATCTGTAAATATGTCTCCGCAGGCGTATACACACAGCATTACAAGGCTCATTGTAGGAATCCATTGGGTTCAATACTGAATTCCTGAAAGATCGTAAATACACATTTCAGCAATTACATTACACAGCCCCAAAAATTTTTTTTTCATTCTAGCTGTATGATGCAGCTAAATGAATCAAACAGATAAGTATTATCCTTTATGGAGAATTAATTTATCACTGCAGTGCAGTGTTCGTTTCGATGACCGTTCAAATTGTCCTAGTCGGGTAGAGAGCCATGGACACTGCAAGGGGTGTGGAGTTCAACTGCCATGAGACCCATCAAGCTACTTAGCCCCTAAAATAGATACACTACCTACAATGAACACATTTTTAGTTACCCTTTTCAGTTTGTTTTATCATGTTTATGCACAAACCAATGCAAAAGGGTGACAGTATCGAAATAAAAGCCAAAGGCAGCCTGGCAAGCGCGCTTGCACACTTTCAACACTAGATGGCAGACTAGGAGCAGCAGACAGAAAAATAAAGTGAGATATTACGTCGGAGCTAAGGGGCAACTCATTTTAAAAAAGTTTTACTTGCACAGACCGCCTATGCTATAGACTCCTCTCTGGCCCAAAGTTACTGGCGACAGCTTGTATAATTTTAATTGGACATACACGCCTCTGTATGTGATGTGCAAATAGTCCGTGCAGTGATGTGAATGGATTCATGCTGAACCCCACAAACATGTGGACTGATGCACACATCCAAGAGCTTTTGGATGCTGGTACTTGCAAATTCTGTAATTAATCCTATGTCTGAGAAAACTATAAAAGCTAAAGGGAAACTGGACATGTCTACCAAATAGGCCTGGTTCTCTATTATAGGAAGGGGGGAGAGCAAATTAGAGAGTCGGGTTATCTGACCTACTTGGATCATATGATGGACTAGATCTACTAAGGCCTCTTTGGTCGGATATTATCCCTGAAATGTAAATGAGTGAGTTTTAATGAAATGTATATTTCCCATATTGCCTTGACTAAGACTACAGGACTAAGTCTCCCTTAAAATGACATCTTCCACTACAGCTCCCCGATTACTTAGTATGTCCCATGCTGTGTTGGTCTGATCATTTGGACACCAAACTTATTAATTTCTACAATGTAGCTGACTTGACCAAAACCCTGTAGGACAACAGGCTTCCCTCAGGTGAGTCCTGCACACTAGCCAGGGTAGGGTCACTCCTTCTGGGGATCGGATACGGCTTCCTGCCATGTGGTGAGAATCTTAATATACATAAACTGCAAACACCGCACAGAACTTGCTACACCATGGCAAGACAAACCCCTAAGATCATGGGCAGACATTTTTTCAAGGGGGGGGGGGGGGGAGAGGCATTTTTTTGCCACCCCAGCATCATTGATCTCTGTCTCCTTGTCTTCCAGCATCTTTTTCTCCGTCTTCCCAAAGCTACAGAAAGCTCACTCTTACCCTGCCCTAGTAGGGGATATTCCATGGTGGTCCAGTGAGTAACAAGGGCCTGTGCGCCCCATAAACAGAAACCTCCTGAGGATCTGATTAAACTCAGAAGCATGCTTTTTTCCCCCCCAGGAGGGTCGAGAGGAGTGCCTCATCCCTTCTCCAATCTTCCAAAACGTATATTCCTGCATCACCAAAACTTTCATAATTGGGGTCAACGAGGAAGAAGTCAGGAGGGCCCAGCCTGCGTCAGACACAAGCTTTATCAGCCTCACTTCTTTCCAAGTTCATTTTTAAGCTCCTATAACAAATACAGTTCCTGTTAAAAGATGGAAAACCCATTTCTCACGTACAATTTTACCAAATTTAAAAACAGTGATTACCACCTCCTTGTACTTGTCATGATGCACAGATCTAGAGGGTTTATTTCTTGCTTTATTTAACAGAGTTAAATAACTTTTACCTATCACTTATTCTTCAAGACCAACTCTATCCTGCCTGTAATCTGTAAACTAGAATTAACCCATTTTTTCTGTAAGTATACCTTGAAATGGAGCAAGAAGAAATCAGGTGATTTACCTTTTTTTTTCATAAACTGGAGACAATTAACTGACACATTTAAAACACGGTTTTTCTCCTAATACAAGCCTTTTCTTACAGTGTATAGAGAATTTTCAGTCTGTTTTTTATTCTCCATATTTACAGTTAAATCAATCTTTAGGCGATACAGTCCCTTTAATGGAATAATGTAACAAAAGAATGTTAGTGAGCCCTCTTTGGTGTAAGTGCTGTCAGGGGGCAGACATCTTGGGTCAGATCTTCCTCAGTCCGACCCACGATTCTACACAACATGTCCGCTAGGGGGGGGGGGCTACATCGCTGTTTTATTCAAGGGCACTTATGACAAATGCACACTACTATAGTCAATAAAATACAGACTGGGCTGCAATCTTTATTCTACATAATACAGCCTGGGAGCGGGCATTTTTAAAACATGTCCCTGCATAAAATGGAGATGAGGTTCACCTAATGTCCGCTCCCTGATGGAGCTCTACAGAACAAAGGGGGCTCAATAAGGTACTTTATTTGTGTTATCTCATTAAAGCATTTCTTTTTTTATTTTTTTTAAATATAAATGCATTCACAGTTTTGACATATCATGACACATATACACAACAAACAGAAAAGATAAAAAACAAACAACCCAAAAAAACAAACATACTTAACATAACGAAGACAAGGCGCCTCGATTTCAGACCAACCATAATATTGTTAGATTATACACAAAATATATACCCAGCTCGGGGCTCTCTCCTAACGCCACATACATTTGAGGCCTAAAAAAAAAGAAAGCATTTTTATCCAACATTCATATCCAGTAAGGTATATCCCTACAGGGGTATCTGTAGAAAATGAGATGCCAGCTGGGGGCAGTGCTGGGTGTCTCCGGGGGGGGGGGGGGGGGGGTAAGTATAATTTATTTATTTTTTTCAATATCCAAATGTTGTTGTTTTTAACAAAAGAGATACAGTATCATAATACAGACTTACAGTGCAAATGACATCGTATAATTCATTTTTTGGACACCTTTTTATTCAACTCGACCTCCCACAAACCTATCGTGAGACACTTTGCACAAGAACTGTGGGGAGTATAAATGTATTGTCATGCATAGTATACACTTTGATTTTGTAGATGTGTATATTATTTCTGTACAGCTCTTGGTATACATGTGAATATCACAGAAAAGAGATACTTTATTTAACAAAAGTTAAGAATCATTTGATTTCTGCCACATAAGGCGTCCGGTTACTGAAATATATGCTCAGCACATTTTATTCTCCATGAAATCATTAATCATTAGCTTTGCTTTTAAACTAAGCAGAAAATGTACCAATTTACTAATATTTTTGACCCCAAACTGGCTTCCTTTTCACTGTTGTAATGAGTGCATACAGGCACACTCTCACAACTCTCAGCATTCCATCACATTCAAGAACATCATAAAAACTGATGGACTGTTTTAAAATATATATATACTGTATATCTCTGTACTCAGGATCTAACTCTTACAGAATATACCAAAGTATATATATTTCTATACTCAGAATCTAACTCTTACAGAATATACCAAAGTATATTTATTTCTATACTCAGAATCTAACTCTTACAGTATACACGCAACTATATATATTTCTATACTCAGAATCTAACTCTTACAGAAAATACCCAGCTATATATATCTCTGTCCTCAGAATCTAACTCTTACAGAATATACCCAACTATATATATCTTTGTCCTCCGAATCTAACTCTTATAGAATATACCCAACTATATATATATATATATATATATATATATATATATATATAGATCTCTGTACTCAGAATATAACTCTTACAGTATATACGCAACTATATATAGCTCTATACTCCGAATCTAACTTACAGAATGTACGCAACTATATATGGCTCTGTACTCAGAATCTAACTCTTACAGAATGTTCGTAACTATATATATCTCTGTACTCAGAATCTAACTCTTACAGAATATACATAACTATATATATCTCTGTACTCAGAATCTAACTCTTACAGAATATACGTAACTATATATATCTCTGTACTCAGAATCTAACTAACTCTTACAGAATATCCGTAACTATATATATATGTGCTCAGAATATAATTACGGTATTTTTCGCCTTATAAGACGCACTTTTTTCCTCCTCAAAAGTGAGGGGAAATGTCTGTGCGTCTTATGGAGCGAATGTAATACTCCATGCTGCTCTCCGTTGTGTGCTCTCCGTTGCTTCCTCCGTGCAGTCTAACCTCCTGCACGGAGGAAGGAAGATCCGGGCGCTTTTTTTTTTCTTCTTAACTTTATTGATGTCGCGCCAAAAAAAGCGCCCGGAGCTTCCTTCCTCCGTGCAGGAGGTTAGACTGCACGGAGGAAGCAACGGAGAGCAAACAACGGAAAACAACGGAGAGCAGCATGGAGGTAAGTGCTAGGGAAGGGGGGGGAGGAGGGTGGCACAAATGAGCAAAGCCTGGCATTGTGAGGGGCAAAAGCCTGGCATTGTGAGGGGGAAAATCCTGGCACAGTGAGGGGCAAAAGACTGGCATAGTGAGTGGCTAAAGCCTGGCACAGTGAGGGGCAAAATCCTGGCACAGTGAGGGGCAAAATCCTGGCACAGTGAGGGGCAAAATCCTGGCACAGTGAAGGGCAAAATCCTGGCATAGTGAGGGGCAAAAGCCTGGCATAATGAGTGGCAAAATCCTGGCACAGTGAGCGGTAAACTCCTGGCATAGTGAGGGGCAAAAGCCTGGCATAATGAGTGGCAAAATCCTGACACAGTGAGGGGCAAAATCATGTCATAGTGAGGGGCAAAAGCCTGGCATAGTGAGTGACTAAAGCCTAACATAGTGAGGGGCAAAATCCTGGCATAGTGGGGGGCATAATCCTGGCATATTAAATGGCTAAATCCTGGCATAGTGAGGGGAAAAATCCTGGCATATTGGATGGCTAAATCCTGGCATATTGAGTTTTTTTTTCTTGTTTTCCTCCTCTAAAAACTGGGTGCGTCTTATGGTCAGGTGCGTCTTATGAGGCGAAAAATACGGTAACACAGAATATACGCCACTATATACATCTCAGTACACAGAATATAACTCTTAAAGAATATACGCAATTATATATATTTCTATACTTAGAATATAACTCTTACAGAATACACGCAACTATATATAACTCTGTACTCAGACTCTAACTCTTACAGAATATACGTAACTATATATAGCTCTGTACTCAGAATCTAACTCTTACAGAATATACGCAGCTTTATATATCTCTGTCCTTAGAATCTAACTGTTACAGAATATACACAACTATATATATATATATATATATATATATATATATATATATATATATATATATATATATATATATATATATATCTGTACTCAGAATATAACTCTACAGAATATACGCAACTATATATTTCTCTGTACTCAGAATCTAACTCTTACAGAATATACCCAACTATATATGGCTCTGTACTCAGAATCTAACTCTCACAGAATATACGTAACTATATATATCTCTGTACTCAGACTCTAACTCTTACAGAATATACGTAACTATATATATCTCTGTACTCAGAATCTAACTCTTACAGAATATACGTAACTATATATATCTCTATACTCAGAATCTAACTCTCACAGAATATACGTAACTATATATATCTCTGTACTCAGAATCTAACTCTTACAGAATATACGTAACTATATATATCTCTATACTCAGAATCTAACTCTTACAGAATATACGTAACTATATATATCTCTGTACTCAGAATCTAACTCTTGCAGAATATACTTAACTATAAATAGCGCTGTACTCAGAATCTAACTCTTACAGAATATACCCAACTATATATATATATATATATATATATATATCTGTCCTCAGAATCGAACTCTTACAGAATATACCCAACTATATATAGCTCTGTACTCAGAATATAACTCTTACAGAATATACTTAACTATAAATAGCTCTGTACTCAGAATATAACTCTTACAGTATATACATAACTTTATATATCTCTATACTCAGAATCTAACTTACAGAATACACACAACTATATATAACTCTGTACTCAGAATCTAACTCTTACAGAATATACGTAACTATATATCTCTCTGTACTCAGAATCTAACTCTTACAGAATATAAGTAACTATATATATCTCTGTACTCAGAATCTAACTCTTACAGAATATACATAACTATATATATCTCTGTACTCAGAATCTAACTCTTACAGAATATACATAACTATATATATATATCTCTGTACTCAGAATCTAACTCTTACAGAATATACGCAGCTTTATATATCTCTGTCCTTAGAATCTAACTGTTACAGAATATACGCAACTATATATATATATATATATATATATATATATATATATATATATATATATATATATCTGTACTCAGAATATAACTCTACAGAATATACGCAACTATATATTTCTCTGTACTCAGAATCTAACTCTTACAGAATATACCCAACTATATATGGCTCTGTACTCAGAATCTAACTCTCACAGAATATACGTAACTATATATATCTCTGTACTCAGACTCTAACTCTTACAGAATATACGTAATATATATATCTCTGTACTCAGAATCTAACTCTTACAGAATATACATAACTATATATATCTCTATACTCAGAATCTAACTCTTACAGAATATACGTAACTATATATATCTTTGTACTCAGAATCTAACTCTTGCAGAATATACTTAACTATAAATAGCGCTGTACTCAGAATCTAACTCTTACAGAATATACCCAACTATATATATATATATATATATATATCTGTCCTCAGAATCGAACTCTTACAGAATATACCCAACTATATATAGCTCTGTACTCAGAATATAACTCTTACAGAATATACTTAACTATAAATAGCTCTGTACTCAGAATATAACTCTTACAGTATATACATAACTTTATATATCTCTATACTCAGAATCTAACTTACAGAATACACACAACTATATATAACTCTGTACTCAGAATCTAACTCTTACAGAATATACGTAACTATATATCTCTCTGTACTCAGAATCTAACTCTTACAGAATATACATAACTATATATATCTCTGTACTCAGAATCTAACTCTTACAGAATATACATAACTATATATATCTCTGTACTCAGAACCTTACTCTTACAGAATATACATAACTATATATATATCTCTGTACTCAGAAACTAACTCTTACAGAATATAAGTAACTATATATCTCTGTCCTCAGAATCTAACTCTTACAGAATATACGTAACTATATATATCTCTGTACTCAGAATCTAACTCTTACAGAATATAAGTAACTATATATCTCTGTCCTCAGAATCTAACTCTTACAGAATATACGTAACTACATATCTCTCTGTCCTCAGAATCTAACTCTTACAGAGTCCTGCCCTGATTGGTTGTGCCTGCTGACTCAGTCGCTGACTATGCCAGGCGGTCTACTTCCCAGGGAAACATGGCAGCTGTCGGTCAGAGAATAAACTGGCAGTTACTATCAAAAGTACATGGCAGTTTATCTTTACACCATGGTCAACTAACCTTTCACTTGTACTTCTATATTAGGAGCACAAGTGAACTAGAAAGTATAGGGTTCCTTTAAACAACACATCAAGTTGACAAAGTAAACTTTTATTCGGTCTAAATTTGAAAACCTGCCTTTTTGCGACTATGCAAATTTGCTAATGTACCTTTCAGTCTTTAATTTGGAAATGTCTTAAAATAGTTTAGTTAGTAATAACATTTTAATTGTGTTTATTGTTCCAATAAATGACATGTTTAGTTTTTGTCATTTAATAAGCAGTTTGTGGCTTTTTTTCTTCTCTTTGTATTATTTCTCATAATTAAAGCACTGTAATATTCCAACGCATTTTGCTTGATATCAGTTTATTAATTTAAGTGTTCCAAAACATTTCAAAGCTTTTACTAATTCTTCAGTGGACAGGGGGGGGGGGGGGGGGTAAGAGCAACAGCATGGGGGGGGAGGGGGGGGTAGTCACTAAAAGGGAACCGATAGGAAAAAAATAAAATAATAATTTGGCAATCAGGACAGCAAAGTATTAAATTATGTTTAATTCAAAATTGGATCAGTTGTGGACATTTTTAATAGAAATGTATTAATGAATGAACACAAATAAGGTACCTTATTTGACTGTGTAGAGCTCTCGGGGGCAGACATGTTGATTAGAATCCTGGGTCATGTGACCCAATAGTCTGCCCCTTGATAAAGCTATGCAAGCTCATAATTGGCTGGGGGAACTTTGAAAAAGTTATTGAATTTTCACCACCAAATCTATGGTGTGACGAGCAGATAAAGACTGGTTTCTTTCTGGACCAGCTGGAGTTATACTGTAAGCCAGAATTAGCTCAGGACTATATAAAAACATATGTCTCTTTAAATAAAACAGTTCTGCTACCGTGGTATATATTCCATCGGTATAGTTCCAGATTTCTATTGCAGAGCCTGTTTAGGAGACAGTGTCAATTTAATATGTTCAAAAGCATCATTTTCACTTATTAAGAAATTTGACTTCAGTTCCGCTCACGGTGTTTGGCTGGAGTTGGGGGGCGGTAATTAAAAATCTAAATGTCTTAAAGGGACAGTATCACCTGGACATTGTTTTTACTGTGAATGTAGAGCATAACAAATGATTGAAAAAATAGCACACAAATGGCGAAATTAGTAGGTGTGGAGTCTCCTGCTTGTGACGTCACCTGTGGCACGGTATGCAAATTACCCATTTCCCATTGAAACGCAGTTCATTTGCATACCGTGCCACTAGGGTTGCCACCTGGCCGATATTTTACTGGCAGGCCGGTAAAAAAGTGGCATCAGGCCAATGTTAAGTCTATGGAGACAGTACCAAGGCCGGTATTTTTTTGAAGAAAAGGTGGCGACCCTACGTGCCACAGGTGATGTCATAAGCAGGGGACTCCACAGACACATTTAAAAGACAATTCTTTCCTAATTTAGGTATTTGCTTGCAGTTCTGTAAAAACAATTCTTAGTCCATACAGTCCCTTTAAAATTGCCCCTCTATCAGGAGGCGGACATATTGTTTAGAATCTTTGTTCTGTATAGCTCTATCAGGGGGCGGACATGTTGTTTAGAATCATTGCTCTGTATAGCTCTATCAGGGGCTGGACATGTTGTTTAGAATCTTTGCTCTGTATAGCTCTATCAGGGGGCGGACATGTTGTTTAGAATCTTTGCTCTGTATAGCTTTATCAGGGGCGGGCATGTAGTTTAGAATCTTTGTTATGTATAGCCATATCAGGGGGCAGACATGTTGCTTAGAATGTTTGCTCTGTATAGCTCTATCAGGGGGCAGACACATTGTTTAGAATGTTAGCTCTGTATAGCTCAATCAGGGGGCAGACATGTTGTTTAGAATCTTTGCTCTGTATAGCTCTATCAGGGGCGGACATGTTGTTTAGAATGTTTGCTCTGTATAGCTCTATCAGGGGGCGGACATGTAGTTTAGAATGTTTGCTCTGTATAGCTCTGTATAGCTCTATCAGGGGGCGGACATGTTGTGTAGAATGTTTGCTCTGTATAGCTCTGTATAGCTCTATCAGGGGGCGGACATGTTGTTTAGAATGTTTGCTCTGTATAGCTCTGTATAGCTCTATCAGGGGGTGGACATGTTGTTTAGAATGTTTGCTCTGTATAGCTCTGTATAGCTCTATCAGGGGGCGGACATGTTGTTTAGAATCATTGCTCTGTATAGCTCTATCAGGGGGCAGACATGTAGTTTAGAATGTTTGCTCTGTATAGCTATGTATAGCTCTATCAGGGGCGGACTTGTTGTTTAGAATGTTTGCTCTGTATAGCTCTATCAGGGGCGGACATGTTGTTTAGAATGTTTGCTCTGTATAGCTCTATCAGGGGGCAGACATGTAGTTTAGAATGTTTGCTCTGTATAGCTCTGTATAGCTCTATCAGGGGGCGGACATGTTGTTTAGAATGTTTGCTCTGTATAGCTCTATCAGGGGGCGGACATGTTGTTTAGAATGTTTGCTCTGTATAGCTCTGTATAGCTCTATCAGGGGGCAGACATGTAGTTTAGAATGTTTGCTCTGTATAGCTCTGTATAGCTCTATCAGGGGGCGGACATGTTGTTTAGAATGTTTGCTCTGTATAGCTCTATCAGGGGGCGGACATGTTGTTTAGAATGTTTGCTCTGTATAGCTCTGTATAGCTCTATCAGGGGGCGGACATGTTGTTTAGAATGTTTGCTCTGTATAGCTCTGTATAGCTCTATCAGGGGGCGGACATGTTGTTTAGAATGTTTGCTCTGTATATCTCAGGGAGCGGACATGTCCTGGGTCATATTTTTCTTGTGCGCCTGCGCAGCCAATGTATAATGTAGTGAGAACCTCGACCATACAGTGTTTCTCGCACTGCAAAGTGTCTGGATTTAGAAAATCCCCATTATACATGACAAACGGCAATTACAATTCTCTCAAGACCTTGCAGTGTGGGAGTTTTTATCCAAGACCCCCAATATTTCCTGCATTAAAAGATTTTCTTTTTTTTTTTTTAAATGCCCACTGTATAAAAATGTCATTTCAGTAAGAGAAGACAAAAACTCCCCAAAGACTTGATCCAGATGACTCCTGGCTAGCAATGCTCACAGTACAACTGCACAGAGGCTCGATTCTAAGGACCATCACATACCGGGGTTTATGGCACATACGACACCTGCTAAAATGAAAGTGCAGCTTTCGCGAGGTAAATCAGCGTATTCTGTATGAGATATCGCGTCCCTACGTAACATGGCCTGCTGGGCGTTGTTTCCATGGTAACCGCACTGCCAGCGTTTACTAGAAGGTACAGGTTGTTTCTATATTGAATAATTACCTGGTCTTTAAATGCTTACAGTACTGCAAAAGAAACAGACAGGCCACTAATGCTTTTCCAGCGGGACCGTCTGGATTCTCCATTGTCAAGTGTCCGGGGGGCGCGGAGAATACTGCGCGATTGCGCACCACAGCGCTCGCTTAGAAAGACCGATTGTTAGTAAATGGAAGACGTTTGTTTGGGGGGCTTTACATGAAGCAGTGAGCTCTGGTGACCTAAAGATTGTAAAAAATAAAACATCAGGAATTGATAGAAGAGTTGGATAGACAGGCATTTTTTTTCCAGTTCAGGTATTGATGTCTGAGATTTGCAGTTACCTTGTCAGTTCACTTTGTTGTTATAGTTTGTTGTAGGTTTCAAAGCTTAGGGAGGGGAGTCTCAGAGCCAAAACCTTTCTAAAGGAGAACTGCAGCAGAAAATGATCTCACGTATTCAAAGTTTGCTTTACGTGTAGACGGTTTAGATTTTCTTGAATGAATGAAAACAAATAATTTACATTATTAGCTCCTCTTTGCTCCACATAGAGCTCACAGGGAGCAGACATGTTTAGAATATTTGCTCCACATAGAGCTCACAGGGAGCAGACATGTTTAGAATCTTTGCTCCACATAGAGCTCACAGGGAGCAGACATGTTGTTTAGAATCTTTGCTCCACATAGAGCTCACAGGGAGCAGACATGTTGTTTAGAATCTTTGCTCCATATAGAGCTCACAGGGAGCAGACATGTTTAGAATCTTTGCTCCACATAGAGCTCACAGGGAGCAGACATGTTGTTTAGAATCTTTGCTCCACATAGAGCTCACAGGGAGCAGACATGTTGTTTAGAATCTTTGCTCCATATAGAGCTCACAGGGAGCAGACATGTTTAGAATCTTTGCTCCACATAGAGCTCACAGGGAGCAGACATGTTGTTTAGAATCTTTGCTCCACATAGAGCTCACAGGGAGCAGACATGTTGTTTAGAATCTTTGCTCCATATAAAGCTCACAGGGAGCAGACATGTTTAGAATCTTTGCTCCACATAGAGCTCACAGGGAGCAGACATGTTGTTTAGAATCTTTGCTCCATATAAAGCTCACAGGGAGCAGACATGTTGTTTAGAATCTTTGCTCCATATAAAGCTCACAGGGAGCAGACATGTTGTTTAGAATCTTTGCTCCACATAGAGCTCACAGGGAGCAGACATGTTAAGAATCTTTGCTCCACATAGAGCTCACAGGGAGCAGACATGTTGTTTAGAATCTTTGCTTCATATAGAGCTCACAGGGAGCAGACATGTTGTTTAGAATCTTTGCTCCACATAGAGCTCACAGGGAGCAGACATGTTTAGAATCTTTGCTCCACATAGAGCTCACAGGGAGCAGACATGTTGTTTAGAATCTTTGCTCCATATAAAGCTCACAGGGAGCAGACATGTTGTTTAGAATCTTTGCTCCACATAGAGCTCACAGGGAGCAGACATGTTAAGAATCTTTGCTCCACATAGAGCTCACAGGGAGCAGACATGTTGTTTAGAATCTTTGCTCCATATAGAGCTCACAGGGAGCATACATGTTGTTTAGAATCTTTCCCCCATATAGAGCTCACAGGGAGCAGACATGTTGTTTAGAATCTTTGCTCCATATAGAGCTCACAGGGAGCAGACATGTTTAGAATCTTTGCTCCACATAGAGCTCACAGGGAGCAGACATGTTTAGAATCTTTGCTCCATATAGAGCTCACAGGGAGCAGACATGTTGTTTAGAATCTTTGCTCCATATAGAGCTCACAGGGAGCAGACATGTTTAGAATCTTTGCTCCACATAGAGCTCACAGGGAGCAGACATGTTGTTTAGAATCTTTGCTCCATATAGAGCTCACAGGGAGCAGACATGTTGTTTAGAATCTTTGCTCCACATAGAGCTCACAGGGAGCAGACATGTTTAGAATCTTTGCTCCACATAGAGCTCACAGGGAGCAGACATGTTGTTTAGAATCTTTGCTCCATATAAAGCTCACAGGGAGCAGACATGTTGTTTAGAATCTTTGCTCCACATAGAGCTCACAGGGAGCAGACATGTTAAGAATCTTTGCTCCACATAGAGCTCACAGGGAGCAGACATGTTGTTTAGAATCTTTGCTCCATATAGAGCTCACAGGGAGCATACATGTTGTTTAGAATCTTTCCCCCATATAGAGCTCACAGGGAGCAGACATGTTGTTTAGAATCTTTGCTCCATATAGAGCTCACAGGGAGCAGACATGTTTAGAATCTTTGCTCCACATAGAGCTCACAGGGAGCAGACATGTTTAGAATCTTTGCTCCATATAGAGCTCACAGGGAGCAGACATGTTGTTTAGAATCTTTGCTCCATATAGAGCTCACAGGGAGCAGACATGTTTAGAATCTTTGCTCCACATAGAGCTCACAGGGAGCAGACATGTTGTTTAGAATCTTTGCTCCATATAGAGCTCACAGGGAGCAGACATGTTGTTTAGAATCTTTCCTCCACATAGAGCTCACAGGGGGAAGACATGTTGTTTAGAATCTTTCCTCCATATAGAGCTCACAGGGAGCAGACATGTTGTTTAGAATCTTTCCTCCATATAGAGCTCACAGGGAGCAGACATGTTGTTTAGAATCTTTCCTCCACATAGAGCTCACAGGGGGAAGACATGTTGTTTAGAATCTTTCCTCCATATAGAGCTCACAGGGAGCAGACATGTTGTTTAGAATCTTTCCTCCACATAGAGCTCACAGGGAGCAGACATGTTGTTTAGAATCTTTCCTCCATAGAGAGCTCACAGGGGGCAGACATGTTGTTTAGAATCTTTGATCAGGTGAAGGAAGTTGTGACCCATCTCCCCCTGTGGTGCAAGGTTCTGGTGGCGACACATTCGACCACGATGGGGACGCAACTGTACATTAGTTGTTTTCTTTCAATAATTATTTTCTATATAAACCAACTACTTCCCCTGTAAAATTAAACATGAGTTACATTTTGTTTTTTGCTACAGTTCTCCTTTCAGTGTGTTTCTCAGGCCAAAAAAAACAAAACTTTATCTATATAGTTCGCCTTGTATGTATGCAGAGGGGATAGATGCCCGATTCCTGAGACATACCATAACCCCATAATCCCCCATAACCATACCAGCCCATGTTCCCCCCAATAAATAGACACGAGACTTGTGATGGTACAACAAGGCCACAGCACTTCTTTATTAAACATGTATCAGGCTGTATAAACCACCACCATCCTTTAATACTTATATGTATAAAACAGAATACAGCCTGACAAAATGACTAAGCCCTTGCCAGTAAAACCATTTAAACTTAAACCCATATATTTACATAGTGCAAACTTTTACCAACCAAATCCAGAATCCAGAAGCTCGCCTCCCCTCCTCGTCCCTTGAGATGCCATACCTCCACCTGGTCCATCTCTCCCACAATGCTTACCACTATCACCAGACCTGGTTCCCGCACCATATCTGCTGCCAGTATACCCCCTGGTTTCGTTTTTGCCTGGCTAACCAATTGCCCAATACGCAAAGCCCCAAAAAATGCCATGGAAAAAGCTAACAGAAACAGATCCACCTCAAAAGGCGAGTGGCAAACCACCGGCAGTATGTGGCACAGGCCCAGCAACAAAGCCCCAGACACCGGTTTACGGTAATCCACGGAATAAAGTCCCCTCCTCCAACCCTTCAACGCCTGACGCACTAAAAATTCCTTAGTCACGTCCCGTAGCCCAGAAGCTCTGAACCAGGAACTAAGGCCTGACATCCGCGCCATTACTGCCGCGGGCGACACGCCAGCCGCGGGCGACACGCCAGCCGCGTCCCAATGCCACAACAACCACAGTAAACCTTCCAGGCGAGCCCCATCGTCCCTGAAACCCCCACGAGCCGACTCCAGATCCAACCATTCCCCCCAAACCTTACCATAACGCTTCCATGTGGATCCAGCGACAGACTGGCTAACCCACTGTGCTATTCGCCCAACCCAAGGTCCCACAGCGTCTACGGGCACGGGATACCCTCCGGGTCCACCCATGGTGCTGCCGCCTGGAACGCCGCCCACTGCGAACGAGAAAGTGCATCCGCAATTACGTTATGCACCCCAGGGATATGAACAGCACGAAAGGTCACATTAAAATCAAGGCAGTTAAGGACCAGAAGCCGCAACAGCCGAACTACCGGCGGGGAAAAAGACGTCAGGTTTATTCACCGCCAGCACCACTCCCATGTTGTCACAGTGGACAACTTATCCCGCACCACCTCCATGTGGTCGGCCACCGAACGCAAATTACGCAACTGCAAACAAACCTCCCGTTCCTGAAAGGGGATCCTAAAACCAGACTCAAACCCTTGCAACAAAATGTCCGCCGCCCTGCGATTCCTATACCGGCTTAGCCAGGGGTGCATTGCCCCGACGTCCACCGGCGTCATCCCCCTTTCCGCCCATGTCAGATTTGTCCCCACCTCTCTGACGCTTGAAACACCGGGAGGCAGGGTGGCTACCTCCGCAACCGGAACACTCGTGTTTAAAGCGACAACCGGAGCCAAACTTGCACTGACCCTCATTAAATTGCCAGCACCCTCCCAGTCGTCGTTGGGTCGCGGCCGAGGGAGAGGGCGAACCCAGTCCCCCGACCCCCCCAAGAAAGGACGTCAAACCCCCCTGATGAGAGGCAGGCCGGGTCATAATGGCCAGCCACAGCCCCACATCCATTTGATCCCAACCCAGGGTAGGCCGTAATGCAATCCGTTGCCGGAATTGTTCGTCATAGCGCCACCAGCTGAGACCCCCATAAATCCTGCACGCGTTCCAGATTTGATCCTGGTAACAAAACAAGGAGCAACATTTCTCAGGGGATTTCTCACCAATGACGCTGGCCAAGATGGAGAAAGCCCGAATCCAATTCCCATAATTCTTTGGGATTTTGCGATAACGGTACTTCTCCTTCTCCTTCTCGGCATCCTTCAACTCCTTCTCAGGAGGAGGAACGTCCTCCATGGGAAGGAGCGAATAGATTTCCACATATTCGCCCTTCCAAATGCGCTCCCTCACCTCAGGTTTAAGATGAAGGCCTAAGGGGCCCGACCAACATAAATACGCAGCCCCATGCGCCATTGGCGCAACTGGGTGTGTCAAATAAGCCGCCCCCACCAGTGACGCCGACGTACTCCGCGCCGCCGATGTACTTGGCATTGACAAGGGAACCGCAGGGAGTGCCGCAGCAGTGGCCGCCGGCAGCAACAAAGGGGGCAGTAATGAGGGGAACTGTGGGACCCCCGCCGTGCCTGACAAACCTGAAACCACCCCCGGTGAACCCCCCGGGGAACCCCACAAGCCGCCCAGCGTACTATCGATGCCCTGCAGGGCCGCACTACCAAAAGGCCCCGCCACCCGGCTCACTTGCTCGATCGCCCCCCGCAGGCAATGTAACAAATCCACCCATGGCTGACTAGCAGGAGTAACGGTAGACCCCACCCCGCCCACCCCCGAAAACCCCGCGCGGGTTGCCCCGTGGACTCACCAGTGTCTCCTTGTACCGCACCCAGAGCCGGCGTGGAGGCCCGGGAGGCCGCTGAGTCACCCGCAACCTGGGAAGCAGGATGGGGGACGTAGAGTGGCACAGCACTAGTAGCTGGAGCCTGTGAAGGAGAGACAGGTGAATACAACGCCAAATCAGGAGGAGAGAGAAGCCCAGCCAAGGGAACCTGGTAAGTAGTGACAGGGGTAGGAGTAGGGGACGGGGTAGGGGGCAGTAGGAGACCCAGGGCTGGATCCTCATCCCCAGAAGACCCACTGCAGCTGCCCACAGCCTCCCCGCTGCCCCCCGCCCGAGAGGGTAATCGAAGGGACCCCCGTTTTAGGCCCTGAGGCCTACTTACCACCCTGGCCCGCCGATCAGCGCTCCTCCTCCTGCTAGGCCCCGCATCCAGACGTGGGGGGGAAGGTAGCAGGGCTGTACCGGACCTGGTCACAGCCCTGGATGTCCTCCGTCCATCGCGCTCCAAACCCCGAGGGGAGGGGCGCGGCCTGCGAACCCCGCTCCCACCAGCCACCGGGGATGGTCGCGTGGCTGCAGTAGCAGGCCCGCCGCCGGACGCAGCGGGCCGCGCGGCCGAAGGGCGAAGGCCGCTTCTTCGCCCAGCTCCACTCCGGTGAGGCTGGATGGAGCCGGCATCCGGGCTCAGTCGAGCGGGCGGGCAGGACACCCGCCGCGCCCCGCCACGAGGACCCGCGGGAGGCGATGCCACCGCGGGTGTAGCAGCCTGCAGCGCTGCAAACTGCTGCCTCAAACGTCTGCCACCATCTGTAAGGGCCTCAGCCCTCAGGGCAGTGATCATTGCCTCAATCTCCATGCCTGGGCCGTGAAATGAAACACCAGAGCAGCAAAATTGCTACCAGGTGCGTTTACAGATTAAAATGGCTGCTGGGGAAGAGGCTCCAGGGCTTTTATCAACTCCCCCCTGAAGCCCCTCCCCCCAACCCCCGTCAGTCATCTCTTGCCTCCCCCTCGCCCATACATATCCTGTACAATTAATTTGCATAATTTCCCAGGGTTCTTAATTCACAGAGCTGTGAGTCTTTGTCTATCAGTGAGGAAATTATATATATTATAAAACAAATATTACATACTCAGTTTCAGAACCTTCCCTGTAATATGTACAGCTCTGCAAACCCCAACGAATGATAAATAAATAGTTCTGCAGCATGGCTCTTACATTCCATTTTGTATAATGATCCCAGACTTTGCAGCATGGAGGAGCATCTTCCCCTCTGATCCTGTCCTCGGAGCATTCAGCTGGTAATGGATTTTAGCTCCAGACTGGCAGGACTAAGGCCAGACATTTCACTCCAACAGAAAATGTGTGAAATTTGCAGAGACTTTGGACTTGTACCTGACCTTGAACTAATCACAAATACTGTAATGTCATCTGACGGAGATACATTTATACCTGGTCGAAGGAGGGTGGGGGGGTAACAGGGCTTGTTTGCCTTCATTTTACAAGATTTAGAAATCTCAAATCCTCTCATTAATTAATGTAAAATGTATTGAAAACAGCATACTGCAATACATACACTGAACACAATTATAAACACAACACTTTTGTTTTTGCCCCCATTTTTCATGAGCTGATCTCAAAGATCTAAGACTTTTTCTATGCACACAGAAGGTCTATTTCTCTCAAATATTGTTCACCAATCTGTCTAAATCTATGTTATTGCAATGTAAAACATTTTACCCCTAATTCAGGCATTTGCTTGCAGTTTTGCTAATACAATGTATAGATATTTTTTTTTTATTCTCTACATACACAGTTTAAGTTATGTTTATATGTCAAAATGACCTCATGACACTTTTTTTTTTGTACAAATCACCTCCAGTTATAGACATTTTGTCAGTCTATAAGCACCCTCCTTACTTTGCTACCCCACCTCCATCATGTCTTACTCCCATATCTGCCATCATTGTGTATCTTGGTTTTGTGATGCCCAAGGCAGACATTTAGGCACCCCCCCATCAACGTTGCACACCCACAACATGACCCATAATCAACGTTGATTACCCAGGACATGCCCCATCACCCCATTACATGCTTCCTCACCCATATGCACACACATTAAATGCCCCATCACCCCATTACATACACATTATATCCTCCATTACCCCATCACATGCCCCCATCACCCCGGTTACATGCCCCCATCACATACCCCCGTCAACCCTAATACATGTTCCCATCGCATGCCCCCAATACATGCCCCATCACTCCCAATACAAGTCCCCATCACCCCCAATACATGCCCCCATCCCCTCAGGCAATTAGCCTTGTCCCTGGTGGCTAGTGGCAGGTAGCATGGTGTCCTCCATGCTGCCTGTTTGTCTCCCCCGCGGGTGTGCAGAGAGGTCAAGTGACATGGAATGTGTCTGACGTCAGAGCACCGGTCATGTGACCTGTCGGCACTTCCCTGTCACACTGCATAGGGAGCCGAACAGGCATTATTTTGTGCCACTCGCTTCCAAACTACAGTTACACGAAAACGTACACAACAACCAATTAACAAAGTTAAGGAGCATGGGGGGTCCCGGAGGGGTGCATAGGGCTTCCATGACAAGTTTTATTCTCCAAATACAGTCTAATGAAAGGTCACCCTTGGCACTTGCCTTGTTTGCCTCACACTAAATACAGCGCTGGTGTCGGTACAAGGACAAAAAGGGGAAAAAGCTTAAGAGGCACAGTCACATGACACCATGCGACTGTGTCTATGTCTTAGTCATGCAGCTAAAAACTGTGACTATGCAGGATATAAAATAGCTTATGGGAAGAGTAACAAGTTTGATAATGCTCAGCATGCACAGCCCGGAATTGGAGTAAGCAGTCTCGGTGAGCACGGTACGTTACAGAGGACATACTTGCCAACACAGCACTGTGCACACATTGCAGCCCAATGTCAAGGGCGGCGAACTGGAGGGGGCAACAGCAGAACCAACGCTTCCACTGTTGGTGTTATATCCTCCCTAGTTGCCTTATGTGGCCTGCGCAGCCATCCAGGCTGGTCCCACTAGATCAACAATGAGCAGTACGGTGCAGTTTAAATGGATGTGGGGGAACCTGGCTCTGTGGACAGGGGTGCGGTAAATCTAGCGCTGTTGTGAGGACAATCTGATGTTGTGGAATTGGTATGGCAGGGGGTAAAGGGTGCGTTCTGTCAGACCTAGTGCAGTGCAAAACCTAAATACCCCAATTTGTAGCCTGACAAACTCATTTTAAGTGAGCCCGCAAATATATATATATATTTGTAAAGGCCACGAATACACAGCGGCTCTTTTGTCTTTTTAATGCAGAATAGACGAGAAACAGATCTGACATTTCCAATTTGAAGAACCAGCTAAATATAGTAACGTCATCATTTCGGAAAAAAAAAGAAAAAATACAACAAAGCTGCAGTTTCTAGGGGACAAGAAAAAAAAAAAAATTTTTTTTCTCTCTCCTTACCACTAGGGATGGATCTTGGAATATCCCCAGCCTTTCTTCATGTCTGCTTGCTACGCGGTATGAACTCCCTTTGGTATCTTTATTCTGTGACACAAAACGCCACTATACCCAAAGTGATGATAGAATGATAAGTGATCCCCCGGGGCTGAGTATGACATGTTTGTCAGACATGATGCTTTTAACGGTTTGCTGGAATCTGGTCCGAGGCCTGCTGGATTTACCTGTCACGCCATTTGCCTCTTCACATGGATTTATTTCTAAATGATGCCAGCAGATTTGTAAACACATGCATCAACTGAGAAACATGTGTTTTAAATATCAGAGACCACCAATCAGAGACCACCAATCAGAGACCACCAATCATAGACCACCAATCAGAGACCACCAATAAGAGACCACCAATCAGAGACCACCAATCAGAGACCACCAATAATGCCGCCCATAAAAACAACAATGTGAATGAATACTACGAAAGTATAGAATAAAAAAACGGTCCATACGTTGTGTTAGCAAAATTACAAGCAAATGCATGAAAAAAGAGAAATACGTCTGTACTGTCTCAAATCTATGACATTTAATGTGACTTGATATGTCAATTACACACTTTGATAAGTAGTGATGTCAGAAACAGGAGACTTGTGGTGTAAAACACGTTTATCCTAATATATGTATTTGCTTGCAAACCTGCCAACACAATGTATATTTTATCCTCTGTACTTATATATAAACGTGTTTAGGTGACAGAGTCCCTTTAAGTTTGCTCATTGACTAAAGTGTCTACTTTCATAGGTGCCAACATCGGCCATGTTTCCTGGGACACATATTTGTTTAACATGCTGCAGAAAGAGCATGCAAAGTGCAGCCCGGCAGTATGTAGGATGTATATACACACACAATCCAATTCATGTAAAGTGCAGCCCGGCAGTATGTAGGATGTATACACACACACACACACACAGACACAATCCAATTCATGTAAAGTGCAGCCCGGCAGTATGTAGGATGTATATACACACACACACATAATCCAATTCATGTAAAGTGCAGCCCAGCAGTATGTAGGATGTATATACACACACACATAATCCAATTCATGTAAAGTGCAGCCTGGCAGTATGTAGGATGTATATACACACACACACATAATCCAATTCATGTAAAGTGCAGCCTGGCAGTATGTAGGATGTATATACACACGGACACACAATCCAATTCATGTAAAGTGCAGCCCGGCAGTATGTAGGATGTATATACAGACAGACACAATCCAATTCATGTAAAGTGCAGCCCGGCAGTATGTAGGATGTATATACACAAACAGACACACAATCCAATTCATGTAAAGTGCAGCCTGGCAGTATGTAGGATGTATATACACACACACACACACACAATCCAATTCATGTAAAGTGCAGCTCGGCAATATGTAGGATGTATATACACACACACAATCCAATTCATGTAAAGTGCAGCCCGGCAGTGTGTAGGATGTATATACACACACACACACACAATCCAATTCATGTAAAGTGCAGTCCGGCAGTATGTAGGATGTATACACACACACACACACAATCCAATTCATGTAAAGTGCAGCCCGGCAGTATGTAGGATGTATATACACACACACACAATCCAATTCATGTAAAGTGCAGCCCGGCAGTATGTAGGATGTATATACACACACACAATCCAATTCATGTAAAGTGCAGCCCGGCAGTATGTAGGATGTATATACACACACACACACAATCCAATTCATGTAAAGTGCAGCCCGACAGTATGTAGGATGTATATACACACACACAATCCAATTCATGTAAAGTGCAGCCCGGCAGTATGTAGGATGTATATACACACACACAGTGGCGTCCCGAGGGGGGGGGGCGGACCGCACCGGGTGACACCTCCAGCGGAGGTGACACCCGTGCTGCCGGCAACCCCCCGCATCGCGCTGGCGCTGGTTAACTTTTTTTCTGGCAGCCGCATCCCCTGGACGCGGCCGCCGGAAAAAAGTAAAAAAAAAAAAAATAAAAAAAAAACACAGCAACCGGAAGTGACATTACGTCACATCCGGTTACTGTGTTTCCCTCCTCCGTGCAAGAGGGAAGACTGCACGGAGGAGGCGTCCGTGAGCAGAGAGCAGCCTTCAGGTAAGTGATGGGGGAAGGGGGGGAGGAGGCTCTGGCTGGCACATTATTACTGGGCTCTGGCTGGCACTATATTACTGGGCTCTGGCTGGCACTATATTACTGGGCTCTGGCTGGTACTATATTACTGGACTCTGGCTCCCACTATATTACTGGGCTCTGGCTCGCACTATATTACTGGGCTCTGGCTCGCACTATATTACTGGGCTCTGGCTGCACTATATTACTGGGCTCTGGCTGCACTATATTACTGGGCATCTGGCTGCACAATATTACTGGGCATCTGGCTGGCACAATATTACAGGCATCTGGCTGGCACAATATTACTGGCATCTGGCTGCACAATATTACTGGGCATCTGGCTGGCACAATATTACTGGGCATCTGGCTGGCACAATATTACAGGCATCTGGCTGCACAATATTACTGGGCATCTGGCTGGCACAATATTACAGGCATCTGACTGGCACAATATTACAGGCATCTGGCTGGCACAATATTACAGGCATCTGGCTGGCACAATATTACAGGCATCTGGCTGCACAATATTACTGGGCATCTGGCTGGCACTATATTACTGGGCATCTGGCTGCACAATATTACAGGCATCTGGCTGCACAATATTACAGGCATCTGGCTGGCACAATATTACAGGCATCTGGCTGGCACTATATTACTGGGCATCTGGCTGCACAATATTACTGGGCTTTGGCTGCACAATATTACAGGCATCTGGCTGGCACTATATTACTGGGCTCTGACTGGCACTATATTACTGGGCTCTGGCTGGCACAATATTACAGGCATCTGACTGGCACAATATTACTGGGCATCTGGCTGGCACAATATTACAGGCATCTGGCTGGCACTATATTACTGGGCATCTGGCTGGCACTATATTACTGGGCTCTGACTGGCACTATATTACTGGGCATCTGGCTGGCACTATATTACTGGGCATCTGGCTGGCACTATATAACTGGGCATCTGGCTGGCACACTATTCCTGGTATCTATAATTGTACAATTTTCAATTTTTTCAAACATTGAAAAAATTGTGGGTGTTTACTACATTTTTATTATGGGGGGGGGTGCCACACTCAGGGTCCCCCCGGGTGCCAAATGCTCTAGGAACGCCCCTGCACACACACACAATCTAATTCATGTAAAGTGCAGCCCGGCAGTATGTAGGATGTATATACATGCAGACACAATCCAATTCATGTAAAGTGCAGCCCGGCAGTATGTAGGATGTATATACACACAGACACAATCCAATTCATGTAAAGTGCAGCCCGGCAGTATGTAGGATGTATATACACATAGACACAATCCAATTCATGTAAAGTGCAGCCCGGCAGTATGAAGGATGTATATATACACACACACACAATCCAATTCATGTAAAGTGCAACCCGGCAGTATGTAGGAGGTATATATACACACAGACACAATACAATTCATGTAAAGTGCAGCCTGGCAGTATGTAGGATGTATATACACACACACGCACAATCCAATTCATGTAAAGTGCAGCCCGGCAGTATGTAGGATGTATATACACACGCACAATCCAATTCATGTAAAGTGCAGCCCGGCAGTATGTAGGATGTATATACACACACACAATCCAATTCATGTAAAGTGCAGCCCGGCAGTATGTAGGATGTATATACACACACACAATCCAATTCATGTAAAGTGCAGCCCTGCACTATGTAGGATGTATATACACACACACACAATCCAATTCATGTAAAGTGCAGCCCGGCAGTATGTAGGATGTATATACACACTGACACAATCCAATTCATGTAAAGTGCAGCCCGGCAATATGTAGGATGTATACACACACACACAATCCAATTCATGTAAAGTGCAGCCCGGCAGTATGTAGGATGTATATACACACACACACTCTATCCAATTCATGTAAAGTGCAGCCCGGCAGTATGTAGGATGTATATACACAAACAGACACACAATCCAATTCATGTAAAGTGCAGCCCGTCAGTATGTAGGATGTATATACACACAGACACAATCCAATTCATGTAAAGTGCAGCCCGTCAGTATGTAGGATGTATATACACACACACACGCACAATCCAATTCATGTAAAGTGCAGACGGCAGTATGTAGGATGTATATATACACACACACGCACAATCCAATTCATGTAAAGTGCAGCCCGGCAGTATGTAGGATGTATATACACACACACACACACACACACAATCCAATTCATGTAAAGTGCAGCCCGGCAGTATGTAGGATGTATATACACACACACAATCCAATTCATGTAAAGTGCAGCCCGGCAGTATGTAGGATGTATATACACACACACACACACACACACACACACACACACACACACACACAATCCAATTCATGTAAAGTGCAGCCTGGCAGTATGTAGGATGTATATACACACACACACACACACACACAATCCAATTCATGTAAAGTGCAGCCCGTCAGTATGTAGGATGTATATACACACGCACAATCCAATTCATGTAAAGTGCAGCCCGGCAGTATGTAGGATGTATATACACACACACAATCCAATTCATGTAAAGTGCAGCCCGGCAGTATGTAGGATGTATATACACACACACAATCCAATTCATGTAAAGTGCAGCCCTGCACTATGTAGGATGTATATACACACACACACAATCCAATTCATGTAAAGTGCAGCCCGGCAGTATGTAGGATGTATATACACACTGACACAATCCAATTCATGTAAAGTGCAGCCCGGCAATATGTAGGATGTATACACACACACACAATCCAATTCATGTAAAGTGCAGCCCGGCAGTATGTAGGATGTATATACACACACACACTCTATCCAATTCATGTAAAGTGCAGCCCGGCAGTATGTAGGATGTATATACACAAACAGACACACAATCCAATTCATGTAAAGTGCAGCCCGTCAGTATGTAGGATGTATATACACACAGACACAATCCAATTCATGTAAAGTGCAGCCCGTCAGTATGTAGGATGTATATACACACACACACGCACAATCCAATTCATGTAAAGTGCAGACGGCAGTATGTAGGATGTATATATACACACACACGCACAATCCAATTCATGTAAAGTGCAGCCCGGCAGTATGTAGGATGTATATACACACACACACACACACACACACAATCCAATTCATGTAAAGTGCAGCCCGGCAGTATGTAGGATGTATATACACACACACAATCCAATTCATGTAAAGTGCAGCCCGGCAGTATGTAGGATGTATATACACACACACACACACACACACACACACACACACACACACACACAATCCAATTCATGTAAAGTGCAGCCTGGCAGTATGTAGGATGTATATACACACACACACACACACACACAATCCAATTCATGTAAAGTGCAGCCCGTCAGTATGTAGGATGTATATACACACAGACACAATCCAATTCATGTAAAGTGCAGCTCGGCAGTATGTAGGATGTATATACACACACACAATCCAATTCATGTAAAGTGCAGCCCGGCAGTATGTAGGATGTATATACACACACACACAATCCAATTCATGTAAAGTGCAGCCGGCAGTATGTAAGATGTATATACACACAGACACAATCCAATTCATGTAAAGTGCAGCCCGTCAGTATGTAGGATGTAAATACACACACACACACGCACAATCCAATTCATGTAAAGTGCAGCCCAGCAGTATGTAGGATGTATATACACACACACAATCCAATTCATGTAAAGTGCAGCCCGGCAATATGTATGATCCTTATACACACAGACAGAATCCAATTAATTAATCATGATAGGTTCTATGAGATCTCCACCATAATTAATTAATTGGATTCAGACACACACCCTTGCATGTGGCAGCCACATGCATCATTCTTCGTGAGTGCACATTCCTAGGTATCCAGCTAATACATGTGTCACAATGCTTCCTGTGGTGTAGAAGTATTTTAAATGCAATTACCTTTTCTTCACCACCTCCTCGGACTCGTTAGTCAGTTGAGCTCTTATATATAATCCTCTATACACTGTGCAGTGCCTGGTGAGTTTTTCCTGCTAGAAGAATAGAGTTGGCCCTGTATAATGCATTGTTTTAAAGTGATAGTGTATAAAGATGTAACTCTGCATTATCCATGGCCAGCTGAGCTCTTCTATATATTATTCTATACATTGTGCAGGGTCTGGTGAGTTTCTCCTGTTAGAAGAACAGAGTTGGTCCTGTATAATGCATTGTTATAAAGTGACAGTGTGTAAAGATGTAACTCTGCATTATCCATGGCCAGCTGAGCACTTCTATATATTATTCTATACATTGTACAGGGTCTGGTGAGTTTCTCCTGCTAAAAGAAAAGAGTTGGCCCTGTATAATGCATTGTTATAAAGTGACCGTTTGTAAAGATGTAACTCTGTATTATCCATGGCCAGCTGAGCTGTTCTATATATTCTTCTATACATTGTGCAGGGTCTGGTGAGTTTCCCCTGCTAGAAGAACAGAGTTGGCCCTGTATAATGCATTGTTATAAAGTAACAGTGTGTAAAGATGTAACTCTGTAATATCCATGGCCAGCTGAACTATGCAAGTCATCCTTTAGTGAATAGACCCCTGTGAGATCTTAATTCTTGGAAACAAAAACCTATATTTTCTAAGAATGTTCAACTTTATTGCAATGTTGGGGGTTAAGCAACATATCTCCAGCATATTGAAGATTATGTCCTATGTTTTATTATTCTATCATGATTTTCAAATCTTCAGAGCAATATAAATAAAATCAGTTTCCAAGCTGTTTGCAGAATATATCAGTCTGAAACACAAGGATCTGTGTCTCTTTCTGTAACTGTCAAGCACGCAGACATTTACCAAATTACAGATTCAGATAGCATCCTCTCCTATATTACTCATGGAACAAAAGAATTGCCATTTATAGACTGTAGCCAGTTGCAATTTATAAACTGTAGCAGTGATGTATTTAGAAAAATAGATATATTTTTTTTAGAGGGTGGGAGGGGGGATACAGTAGGATATGTGGGATTTAGGAAATGGGTGTAAATCATAATAAGGAATAGATGGATGTTTCAGGTGCATTAAATATGGAACTGAGGTAAGGCATGTCCTGATCCTTATCAAGTCAAGGTGAGAACTACCAGGCAAGGCTAAATATTACTGGTTATTACTGGGGAGGGCCAGTGTGGGCCCCATGGGTTCAGTGGCCTCCAGCACAATTTCATAAGTCCACTCCTTATCATCAGAGATAAGAGACAGATATTGCCAGACAAGACAATTGGATGGAAAGACAGATTAGACACAGAGACAGACAGAGATCAGTGGTTGGGCCCAAATGCATTTCAACCAGTTTCCATAGTCCCTTTATTGCCCCTTCTCCCTCCTCTCGGCGGAGAAAGAGACATTGTGAAGGTGGAGACAGAGAGGATCTCTCCTCTTACGCATGCCCTTGGGGTTTGCAGGGAAGTTGAAAATAGGGAAAATCATACCTGACCTCAGGAGTCACAGCGTTCTATCCTATCCTATCACAGTCAGAGCTTCATATGAGAAAGATGGCTGCCTAGTCCATGCACTGGGGCATTTAGAAAAGAGAAAGGGGTGTAGCCCCAGTCCACTGAGTAAGGTGGGGGTGAAGGGCAATTGTCTTGCTAAGCCCCATGCCTGTATAGTACAGTAAATGTAATCATGTCTAATCATTAAACAACATATAATAGAACTCTATATGAGCTTACAATCATTTGGTGCCCCCATATAGCTGCCCCTGCCAAATATTTACCTCTAACACCCCTCCAGTGACAAACTTGTATTAGACTTGATAGAGTCTGAGATGTACATGGACATATAGATTTTTACAATTAGATAGGGACCAACTGGCCTATAAATGCCCGTAATGAAAGTTGACATATTTTGTTCTTCAGCAAGCATGCCCATTTAGTAGAAGGTTACTCCAGGTTTCTAATACTCTTTCAGAAAATAATATTTTATCATCATTTTCTAAAGTCTTTCTCCCTTTACCTTCAAATTGTGCTGCATTGTATTGTATTTGTAGAAGTGGTCTATGGGTGTAGTGGAACTTGGTTTTATGGAAAGGGTCAACAAGACCTTCTGCAATATCGCTAATAAAAATATTAAAGAGAATGGGTCCAAGTACAGATCCCTGAGGTACCCCACTAGTAACAAGACCTTGCATCGAATATACCCCATTGACTACAACTCTCTGTTGCCTGTCACTCAGCCATTGTCTAATACATTCAACAATATTGAAATCCAAACTCAAAGATTGCAGTTTATTGATAAGCCTTCTATGTGCGACAGTGTCAAAAGCCTTACTGAAATCTAGGTAAGCAATGTCTACTGCACCACTCTGATCTATTATTTTAGTCACCCAATCAAAAAAATCAATAAGATTAGTTTGGCATGATCTCCCTGAAGTAAACCCATGCTGTCTCTGATCTTGAAATCCAAGCGACTTTAGATGTTCAACAATCCTATTCTTTAACAAGGTTTACATTATTTTCCCCACTACTGAAGTAAGACTTACTGGTCTATAGTTGCCTGCCTCCTCCCTACTACCTTTCTTGTGAATGGGCACAACATTATCTAATTTCCAATCTTCTGGAACTACTCCCTTTAACAATGATTGGTTAAATAAATCTGTTAACGGTTTTGCTAGTACACCACTAAGTTCTTTTAATAACTTTGGATGTATCCCATAAGGTCCCATCAACTTATTTGTCTTTACTTTAGACAGCTGAAGTAAAACCTCTTCCTCTGTAAACTTACATGCATCAAAAGACTCATTAGTCTTTTCCCTAAATGAGGTCCCTTACCCTCATTTTCATTTGTAAAAACTGAACAAAAATATTCATTAAGGCAGTCTGCTAAGCCTTTATCCTCTTCTACATAGCATCCTTCTTTTGTTTTTAATCTAACTAATCCTTGTTTTACTTTCCTTTTCTCATTTGTGTATCTAAAAAATGTTTTATCCCCCTTTTTCACTGACTGGGCTATAGTCTCTTCTGTGTGTGCTTTGGAAGCTCTTATAGCTTGCTTTGCCTCTTTATGCCTACTCTTATAGATCTTTCTATCTTCCTCACTCTGAGTATTTTTATAATTACTAAATGCTAGCTTTTTATTTTTTTACTATTTTAGCCACCTCTGCAGAGTACCACAATGGTTTCTTCAATTTTTTGCTCTTACTGACAAGCCTTATGCAATTTTCTGTTGCCTTCAGTAGTGCAACTTTTAGATAATCCCATTTCTCCTGGACTCCATTTAAATTGCTCCAGTCTGATAATGACTCCTTGTGGCGAAACCGGCCTCGCCACGTGTCCTTGGAGGGGGCTGCTTGCCCGCCTCTTGCCTTTAGATTATGGACCCTGTCTGTAATGTGTTTAAGCCTTCCATTGTTTAGTTATGTCAGCCACCCAGTCTGACTACCTTGCTTCTGGCTCCAGATTAAAGTGGCTAGATACTGCTTTACTGGTGATGTGTTTAAGTTTTCTATTGTTTAATCAAGTGTTATCTGATTGCAGTTTGGTGTATATAAGTCTGTGTTGTTTGTCAAATAAAGTAGTTCAATCTTGCTGTAAAAGTTCCTGCTTAACCCTCAAAGTGAAGTGTCGTCTCATTATTGGGGGAAGGATTTATTGTATGCTGTTCCAGTTTGACTGCTAGGAGAGTAAACCTATTCGTATGGTTCCTATTCAACTGTCTACAGCATTCATATGCTTGGGAGGATTCATATGCTTCTCCGGTTTGGTGGTTGTGGTGTCTGCTGCAGTGCTTGGAGTCCTCAGGAAGCGCTAGGAGCATCCTTTAACGGAGGTACCCAGTCGGGGTGCCAGGTGATCCGTTACATTGGTGGCAAGCGGTGGGATGGCATCCTAGTGCGAGGTAAAGCAGCTCAGAGACACAGTCGTTTGGATTTACAAATTGAAGGCGACGCTAGTGTTTATACAGCGTCCCTGTCTACATAAAGATTTGGGAAAATGGGGTTCGTGGATCCCTGGGCACCTCGCACACCTGAGGAAGAGGGTGAATTGGACTGGAGAGATATTGCCCGGCAAGAACTATGGTACAATGCCCTGGAGGAAGTCCAGTATCAACGGCAGCAGCGCCTTCCTGGTGTCGCATACCGGTTGGAGGAACAAATGGCCTGGCGGATGCCGCTTCTGGGAGACCAACCCGGAGGGCAGCAGGTCAGACAACTTGAGTACCTCGTGGAAAGGGAACTGAGCCTTGACGCCTCATACCGGGCACTGTGGTGGTGCACTGTCCAGCCAGAGACATGGAGGGCAGAGGGCATCCAGCCGGAGGGGGAGAACTACACTAGCCCTGGCCTGTTGTGGAAGGCCTTAGCAGAAGACGTCGACTTTGGCAGTCCAGCAGAGTCACGGTACTGGGCTATTTTTTATTACCGGGGTGAGATGGTACAGGGCCCGAGATCTAGGGGTCTGGGACAAGACCTCCACCGTTTGGCTGCCATGGAACGACAGCTAGAGATGGACTATGTGGAACTACTAAACTCATGTCAGCCACAGGGCATAGACACAGAACAGGAAAACTGGCTGGGAGACCCAGACCTGCCAACCTACAGCTGGGAAAACGCAGCCGAGGTACCCCCTGCTTCACTACCAGCGGCAGAAGTAGGGGACCTCATAGACTGGTCCTGGGAAGACCCACAGGTGGCAGGTGGAGATGGGATGGCGGTCTCTCTACCGGCCCTACAGGGACGCTGGGCGGTCGGCCCAGATCTCCAGCGGCAGTGTGTACCCCAGGGAGATGAAGGTGCCGTCCTTCCTCCCCAGCGGCAGCGTGTACCCCAGGGAGATGAAGGTGCCGTCCTTCCTCCCCAGCGGCAGTGTGTACCCCAGGAAGCAGAGACCATCTGTCTCGCACCCCAGCCGCAGGACAAAATATTGAAAGGGGAGACAGTTGGTCCCCCTCTCCACCAGCAAAGAGAGTGTCAGGGAGAGGAGCAGGTTACCCCCTCTCCCCAGCGGCAGTCTACAGTTCAGAGAGAGGAGCTTGTTACACCCTCTCTCCAGCGGCAGCCTAACCCACCAAGGGGAGATGTTAAGCCCCACAACTATGCAGATGGGACCGTAGTCTCTGCACTTGTCCTGTCCCCCAGCCACAGAGCAGTGTATCCAGAGGGGAGACAGTCGGTCTCCCCCTCCCCCAACCAGGCTCCAACCAGGCTACTTCAGTGGTAGCGCTGGCACCCGGGCAGAGTACCGCTGGTCTCTGCCCACTCAGCAACCCACCAAGGCAGTCTACCAGCCCCCCGCACAGCTGTGGTGAGGCACCTGGACATGGACAAGTTGCTATTTTATCCAGGTGTAGTAACCAGTTATTGTGGGTGGGTTGTATTGCTGTTTGTGCTTCGTGGGTGGGTTGCTGGACTAACCAGGGCACTGACCGGCAGGAGGTCAGATACCCTGTTAGTTTGGATGGTAAAGGGGAGAAATGTGGCGAAACCGGCCTCGCCACGTGTCCTTGGAGGGGGCTGCTTGCCCGCCTCTTGCCTTTAGATTATGGACCCTGTCTGTAATGTGTTTAAGCCTTCCATTGTTTAGTTATGTCAGCCACCCAGTCTGACTACCTTGCTTCTGGCTCCAGATTAAAGTGGCTAGATACTGCTTTACTGGTGATGTGTTTAAGTTTTCTATTGTTTAATCAAGTGTTATCTGATTGCAGTTTGGTGTATATAAGTCTGTGTTGTTTGTCAAATAAAGTAGTTCAATCTTGCTGTAAAAGTTCCTGCTTAACCCTCAAAGTGAAGTGTCGTCTCATTATTGGGGGAAGGATTTATTGTATGCTGTTCCAGTTTGACTGCTAGGAGAGTAAACCTATTCGTATGGTTCCTATTCAACTGTCTACAGCATTCATATGCTTGGGAGGATTCATATGCTTCTCCGGTTTGGTGGTTGTGGTGTCTGCTGCAGTGCTTGGAGTCCTCAGGAAGCGCTAGGAGCATCCTTTAACGGAGGTACCCAGTCGGGGTGCCAGGCGATCAGTTACACTCCTTTACACCTAATCTAATTTTAGAAAAGTCTGTTTTTCTAAAATCTAAAACCTTTGTTTTTGTGTGGTGTGACTGCGTCACTGTTCTTATATTAAACCACACTGTCTGGTGATCACTAGATCCTAAACTTTCACCTACAGTAATATCTGATAACAGATCTCCATTTGTGAACACTAAGTCTAGTATGGCCTGCTTTCGAGTTGGCTCCTCCACTACTTGTTTTAGAGATAATCCCAGTAGGGAGTTTAGGATATGCGTACTCCTGGTGCAAGTAGCTATTTTGTATTTCCAGTTCACATCAGGAAGATTAAAGTCACCCATGAAGATCACTTCTCCCTTCATTGTCATTTTAGCTATTTCCTCAACTAGTAGATTATCTAACTCCTCTATTTGTCCAGGGGGCCTATAAATCACACCTACCCGAGTTACCATAGGATTACCAAATTCTAATGTAACCCAAACTACCTCTATGTTTCGCCTCACTAACATTTTAAGCTATCCCTCACATACAGGGCCACCCCTCCCCCTTTTTTACCTTCTCTGTCTTTTCTATATAAAGAGTACCCTGGTATTGATATGTCCCAGTCATGTTTTTCATTATACCATGTCTCAGTAACAGCCACTAAATCTACATTCTCAGTTGCCAATATTGCCACAAGTTCATGAATCTTATTCCCTAAACTGCAAGCATTTGTAGACATGACCCTAAGCTTATCATTTTTCAGCACACTGACTACAGGTACCTTCTGTCCCTGTTTTGGGGGGCAATTGGATTGATGTTTTATAGCCATTTTGCCCCCTCTTTTAGTTTATCTTGGATTTTATGGCAGTGGTCCATGGGTGTTGTGGATCTTGTTTTTATAGCAGAGGTCCATGGGTGTAATGGATCTTGGTTTTTATGGCAGAGGTCCATGGGTGTAGTAGATCTTGTTTTTATAGAGAAGGTCCATGGGTGCTGTGGATCTTCTTTTTATAGAAGAGGTCCATGTGTGCTGTTGATCTTGTTTTTATAGAAGAGGTTCATGGGTGCTATGGATCTTGTTTTTATAGAAGAGGTTCATGGGTGCTATGGATCTTGTTTTTATAGAAGAGGTCCATGTGTGCTGTGGATCTTGTTTTTATAAAAGAGGTCCATGGGTGTAGTAGATCTTTTTTTTTAGAAGAGGTCCATGGGTGCTATGGATCTTGTTTTTATAGAAGAGGTCCATGGGTGCTATGGATCTTGTTTTTATAGAAGAGGTCCATGGGTGCTATGGATCTTGTTTTTATAGAAGAGGTCCATGTGTGCTGTGGATCTTGTTTTTATAAAAGAGGTCCATGGGTGCTATGGATCTTGTTTTTATAGAAGAGGTCCATGGGTGCTATGGATCTTGTTTTTATAGAAGAGGTCCATGGGTGCTATGGATCTTGTTTTTATAGAAGAGGTCCATGGGTGCTATGGATCTTGTTTTTATAGAAGAGGTCCATGGGTGCTATGGATCTTGTTTTTATAGAAGAGGTCCATGGGTGCTATGGATCTTGTTTTTATAGAAGAGGTCCATGGGTGCTATGGATCTTGTTTTTATAGAAGAGGTCCATGGGTGCTATGGATCTTGTTTTTATAGAAGAGGTCCATGGGTGCTATGGATCTTGTTTTTATAGAAGAGGTCCATGGGTGCTATGGATCTTGTTTTTATAGAAGAGGTCCATGTGTGCTGTGGATCTTGTTTTGGGAATTCCCAATCCATGATTTGCTTGAAAAGACTTCTCAACAGGTTTTCCCGATCTTTTGTCACTGTTCAACTCCATTTCCCTGGCTCCTGTATGCTTTATTCAGTTTTTGTGGCTGTTTCCTGTTCAGCCTCTAGTAGCCGCTGTTCTAGTGTTTCCATACTCCTCCTGTCGTGTAAGCAGCCTCATCATCCTGAGCCGGACCCTATTTAATCCTGCATCTCGGGTAATGGCTGGAACCGCTAGTTAAGGTCTGGTCTTGTAGTAAAATAACTGCACGGAATGAAATGCTTTCTGGATAGGATTGATGTTTTATAAATTACATTTTTCCTTACGCTTGAATAGTCATATCCATGATAAAATGTTTACTATTGATTCTGCACTCCTCTTAAGTTGATTTTATTTTCAGGAAATGTTGAATTCTCTCATTCATCTCCAGGCACAGACATTACTTATATTACCTAGAAAGAAACCACTTCTCCTGAAAGCATTCCACTCTACCTAGACAGCACGCTAAATCCCACAACTCCTATAATCCACTCTACCTAGACAGCACGCTAAATCCCACAACTCCTATAATCCACTCTACCTAGACAGCACGCTAAATCCCACAACTCCTATAATCCACTCTACCTAGACAGCACGCTAAATCCCACAACTCCTATAATACACTCTACCTAAACTGCACGCTAAATCCAACTCCCCACGCCTCCTATAATCCACTCTGACTAAACCGCACGCTAAATCCCACGACTCTTATAATCCACTCTACCTACACCGCATGCTAAATCCCACTCTCCACGCCTCCTATAATCCACTCTACCTAAACAGCACACTATATCCCACGCCTCCTATAATCCACTCTACCTAAACTGCACGCTAAATCCCACTCCCCACGCCTCCTGTAATCCACTCTACCTAAACAGCACACTATATCCCACTCCCCACGCCTCCTATAATCCACTCTACCTAAACCGCACGCTAAATTCCACGCCTCCTATAATCCACTCTACCTAAACAGCACGCTAAATCCCACTCTCCACGCCTTCTATAATCCACTCTACATAAACAGCACACTAAATCCCACTCTCCACGCCTTCTATAATCCACTCTACATCCTACTCTCCACGCCTCCTATAATATACTCTATCTAGACAGCACGCTAAATCCCACTCCCCACGCCTCCTATAATCCACTCAACCTAAACCGCACGCTAAATCCCACGCCTCCTATAATCCACTCTAACTAAACGGCACACTAAATCCCACGCCTCCTATAATCCACTCTAACTAAACGGCACGCTAAATCCCACTCCCCACGCCTCCTATAATCCACTCAACCTAAACCGCACGCTAAATCCCACGCCTCCTATAATCCACTCTAACTAAACGGCACGCTAAATCCCACTCACCACGCCTCCTGTAATCCACTCTACCTAAACGGCACAATAAATCCCACTCCCCACACTCCTATAATCCACTCTACTGAAGATGCATTCTCTTTCCAACTCCCCTCACTTCCTAAAACCCACACTCCCTGAGCAGCACACTCATTCCAACTCCCCACACCTCCTATAACCCACACTCCCTGAGCAGCACACTCATTCCAACTCCCCGCACCTCCTATAACCCACACTCCCTGAGCAGCACACTCACTCCAGCTCCCCGCACCTCCTATAACCCACACTCCCTGAGCAGCACACTCACTCCAGCTCCCCGCACCTCCTATAACCCACACTACCTGACCAGCACACTCATTCCAGTTCCTCACACCTCCTATAACCCACATTATCTGAGCAGCACCCTCGCTCCAGATCCCTGCACCTCCTATAACCCACACCCCCTGAGCAGCACACTCACTCCAGCTCCAACGCCTCCTATAATCCACACTCACTCCAGCTCCCTGCACCTCCTATAACCCACACCCCCTGAGCAGCTTTTATTGTAGTGTTTTCTTCCTCAAAAGCTATGCCACCGCCAGAGGTGAGAGGCCTGGGGCAAAGTATCTCATGCGAGAGATCAGTAATGGAAGTCGTGAGACCAGCTTGGCAGGGAATGTCACAAACCATCACAAATATTACTTTTATAATGAAACAATCCAAAGAAAAGAAGAATAAAAAGTTAGAGGAACTTCTCCCCCTATATATTGTTCTTTTTCTGTGAATGTAGGCCATACACATAATCTATACAGAGTTACAAGGAAATATAGAAAATAGTAGATGCTAGAGGGGTGCAGATTTTTAGCAACAGAATAACTGGTAGATGTTACCATGGTAAATAATTATTAGTACATGCAAGGCCTTTTTTAAAGCAAGGGTGGGCCCTGGGCAGAGTTGTCAGTAGTGGGGGGCCCCCCTCTCTTCTCATAAAGTGTTATAAAAAGTAACTATTGATAGGAGTAACACAGACTATTACCCTTCCTTCTCCCACACTGCCCTCATTGCCAATAAACAAAACCTCTGGCCAGTTGTTCCCTTCATCCTACTTACTTCCATGGCTGAGTGGGTGCGCTATGTGGCCCTCCTTGTGGTGGAACAAAGAGTGGAACCAGTGAAGACATATTTGTGCCCTGTATGTCACCTCTCTCACTGCCCCAATATTGTCCTGGGTGCGAAAACTAAAGTTAAGGTCCCTTCTGATTATCCCTTCACCTATGAGTTGTTTTTTTCTGTGAATGTAGGTTATAACGTATAATCTATACAGTGTGTGAGCAGATATTATCATTACCTCACCTGTGACTTGATATGCAAACTAATAGGCAGTGTGTAATTTGCATACCAACCCAGGCGGTGATGTCATAAAACCTCTCTTACTTCCCCAACATGTTGATCCCATGTAAAAATGGGGGTCTCTCTCTGCCATAGCACAATTAAGACCACAGGTCAAGCCCACACACGGATGCTGTCCCCTGGTTAAGGTCCCCTCTGCTGACCCCATGTAAAACCGAGGGTCTTTCTCTGCACTAATAGAGCTGTGCCCTGGTTAAGGTCCCCTCTGCTGACCCCATGTAAAACCGAGGGTCTTTCTCTGCACTAATAGAGCTGTCATGGCAGCTGCCGGTCAGAGGCTTAGCTGGCATGTACTGTCAGTAGTTACTGTCAGTCAGTAGTGCCAGTAGTGCCAGTAGTGCCAGTACACGCCAGGTCATCCCCAGACTAGGGACGCATACTTTTTCACTTGTGCTTCTATATTAGAAACATAAGTGGGGAAAAAATCTTTAGTTGTCATTTAGTTATACACGGCTACTGAGATGCTTTTTTCCTCTTTCACCTGACAAGGTAACATAAAGGGTTAATGGAGAGGAGAGACGAGACTCACACAAAGTATATCTGTAGATCATACAAATAGCGTGAGTGTGGACACTCCTGGAGGGGACCCATTTAATTATTAATACAGTTATTAGACTGAGGCTGCTTTTATGCTGAGCAAACTCTATAAGAATGAGAAGCCTGCAGTGTCTGTATAATAATAATTATAATAATAATAATAATGCCAGTCTTACACTCCACTGACCTTACACGGGTGTCAGGATGCAGCTTGATTAGGGTCTTATTACAGTATTAGGAGACATGTATCACTCAGTGCCTATGCTCTGGATAAAGAGGATTAGACATGTATAAAGTGTGCATTGACTGGGGACGTGACCATTCCAAAATGAAGTTATTTATATTTATTTATGTTCTTACATTAGATATTCATAACAAAACCACAATATTTGATTTATTCTAATTGATTTGAACACAAAATGTACCACAATTTAACACTTTGGAGGTCTGTGATACAGTCACTATACCTTACTGTGAGTTGTATCGCTGTGGAGTCTGTGATACAGTCACTATACCTTACTGTGAGTTGTATTGCTGTGGAGTCTGTGATACAGTCACTATACCTTACTGTGAGTTGTATCGCTGTGGAGTCTGTGATACAGTCACTATACCTTACTGTAAGTTTTATTGCTGTGGAGTCTGTAAAACAGTCACTATACCTTACTGTAAGTTTTATTGCTGTGGAGTCTGTGATACAGTCACTATACCTTACTGTAAGTTTTATTGCTGTGGAGTCCATGATACAGTCACTATACCTTACTGTACGTTTTAGTGCTTTGGAGTCTGTGATACAGTCACTTACTGTACCTTACTGTAAGTTTTATTGGTGTGGAATAAGTGATACACTCACTTATTATACCTTACTGTGAGTGGTATTGGTGTGGAGTCTGTGATACAGTCACTTATTATACCTTACTGTGAGTTTTATTGCTGTGGGGTCTGTGATACAGTCACTTCTTATACCTTACTTTGAGTTTTATTGCTGTGAAGTCTGTGATACAGTCACTTCTTATACCTTACTGTGAGTTTTATTGCTGTGGGGTCTGTGATACACTCACTTATTATACCTTACTTTGAGTTTTATTGCTGTGAAGTCTGTGATACAGTCACTATACCTTACTGTGAGTTTTATTGCTGTGGAGTCTGTGATTAGTCACTTATTATACCTTACTGTGAGTTTTATTGGTGTGGAGTCTGTGATACAGTTACTATACCTTACTGTGAGTTTTATTGCCGTGGAGTCTGTGATACAGTAACTATACCTTACGCTAATTTTTATTGGTGTGGAGTCTGTGATACAGTCACTATACCTTAAAATGAGTTTAATTGCTGTGGGGTCTGTGATACAGTCACTATACCTTACTGTGAGTTTTATTGCTGTGGGGTCTGTGATACACTCACATATTATACCTTACTTTGAGTTTTATTGCTGTGGAGTCTGTGATTAGTCACTTATTATACCTTACTGTGAGTTTTATTGGTGTGGAGTCTGTGATACAGTTACTATACCTTACTGTAAGTTTTATTTCTGTGGGGTCTGTGATACACTCACTTATTATACCTTACTGTGAGTTTTATTGCTGTGGAGTCTGTGATACAGTCACTATACCTTACTGTGAGTTTTATTGGTGTGGAGTCTGTGATACAGTCACTATACCTTGCTGTAAGTTTAATTGGTGTGGAGTCTGTGATACACTCACACACTGTTACTGTGAGTTTTATTGCCGTGGAGTCTGTGATACAGTCACTATACCTTACGCTAAGTTTTATTGGTGTGGAGTCTGTGATACAGTCACTATACCTTAAAATTAGTTTAATTGCTGTGGGGTCTGTGATACAGTCACTATACCTTACTGTAAGTTTTATTGCTGTGGGGTCTGTGATACACTCACTTATTATACCTTACTTTGAGTTTTATTGCTGTGGAGTCTGTGATTAGTCACTTATTATACCTTACTGTGAGTTTTATTGGTGTGGAGTCTGTGATACAGTTACTATACCTTACTGTAAGTTTTATTTCTGTGGGGTCTGTGATACACTCACTTATTATACCTTACTGTGAGTTTTATTGCTGTGGAGTCTGTGATACAGTCACTATACCTTACTGTGAGTTTTATTGGTGTGGAGTCTGTGATACAGTCACTATACCTTGCTGTAAGTTTAATTTGTGTGGAGTCTGTGATACACTCAAACACTGCACCTTATTGTGTTTTTTGTTGCTGTGGAGTCTGTGATACACTCACACACTGCACATTACTGTGCATTTTATTGCTGTGTATCTCTTTGATATACCCACACACTGCACATTACTGTGAATTTTATTGCTGTGGAGTTTGTGATACACTCACATACTGCACATTATTGTGAGTTTTATTGCTGTGGATTTCTGTAATACATTCACATACTGCACATTATTGTGAGTTTTATTGCTGTGGATTTCTGTGATACATACCAGCCTGCACATTACTGTTGAGTTTTATTGCTGTGGATTTCTGTGATACATTCACATACTGCACATTTTTGTGAGTTGTATTTCTGTGGATCTCTGTGATACATTCACATACTGCACATAATTGTGATTTTTTTTTGCTGTGGAGTCTGTGATACATTCACATACTGCACATTACTGTGAGTTTTATTGCTGTGGAGTCTGTGATACACTCACACACTGCACATTACTGTGAGTATTATTGCTGTGGATCTTTGTGATACACTCACACACTGCACATTACTGTGAGTTTTATTGCTGTGGATTTCTGTGATACATTCACATACTGCACATTACTGTTGAGTTTTATTGCTGTGGATTTCTGGGATACATTCACATACTGCACATTATTATGAGTTGTATTGCTGTGGATCTCTGTGATAAATTCACATACTGCACATAATTGTGAGTTTTATTGCTGTGGAGTCTGTGATACATTCACATACTGCACATTACTGTGAGTTTTATTGCTGTGGATTTCTGTAATACATTCACATACTGCACATAATTGTGAGTTTTATTGCTGTGGAGTCTGTGATACATTCACATACTGCACATTACTGTGAGTTTTATTGCTGTGGAGTTTGTGATACACTCACATACTGCACATTATTGTGAGTTGTATTGCTGTGGATCTCTGTGATACATTCACATACTGCACATAATTGTGAGTTTTATTGCTGTGGAGTCTGTGATACATTCACATACTGCACATTACTGTGAGTTTTATTGCTGTGGAATTTGTGATACACTCACATACTGCACATTATTGTGAGTTTTATTGCTGTGGATTTCTGTAATACATTCACATACTGCACATAATTGTGAGTTTTATTGCTGTGGAGTCTGTGATACATTCACATACTGCACATTACTGTGAGTCTGTGATACATTAACACATAACTCATTACAGAAAGTGTTACTGAAGTGGAGCTCTGAGATACTTCACTTTATTGTTTGGTGTATTCATTAAACTACCAATTTGGACAGAATTTTGCCCAGATCGGGATTAATAGTCGAATTGTGGAGAAATATAGTGGTTCATTGACACAGTGATTGCTAAAGCTATAGAATATTTGCTGATCTTTAAAAAAAAATGCTATTTTGACCTAAATGATGCCATTACCACATCAATCAACTTATCATGTAATAAAACACACACATATCCCATAAGCCACTTTGTAACCCCAAGAAAAATTAGAAAGCTATATATATACAGTCACGTTACACAGAGCCATACCAGCTCTTGTGGTATATCAATACTGGTGATGTCACCAGTCACTGGTTATTGTTCACTGTCAACAGCTGTTAGGTTATATGTGCCCTTCCACCATCATGCCAAGTGTATCATGGGCACCACAATTGAAATACGCCCTACTGTCTATGGTACCAACTTTGTCCACCAGTTCTCAGCTGGTACGTGGACAGTGGCGGGATGTATTGCAATTGTGGTATCATGTGGTGATGTGTTCCATAGTGAGATGGCCAAGTGACAATCTTACCACTATGGCACAGTGGTTTCTTTTTATGCCACTACTTAGTGCACTACCTGAATCAAGCCCTGTGAGTTGTATTGCAGTGTCAAGGTTAGCTAACCCTGCACTAGCAGAACCATTTATTTCGGTGAATAGTAGCCACATATTTAACCAGGAAGGTAGACCGAGATATACATATTGTGTTCAGATACATCCGGTGGCCTTCTTTTTCCCAGTTTAATGGTACTCATTCTGACTGCGTTGGAAGGATGAAAGTTAACCCAGCCAGGCATTGAACCTGAAACCCCGAAGAAATCCTACCGCCGTCACATTAACCGATTTAGCCAATCTCACATGATATAACCATGGACAGACCACAGATGCCAACATGCTGCAAATATTCCACTAAAAAGATCAGTGTGGACTTTGAGATGATGCCATTTCATTATGTTCTTATCTAGGGACCAGGTAGTAAATGTTCCGAACAGGTAAAGCCTTCATGGGAATTATAAACAGATTACATAGGGGTTAATGGGATTTCTTTTCCTGAGGGACCTTTTATGAAGGAGAAGACTTACGTCAAGTACAAGAAGAAATATTAATAGAAAGATGTTGCCAGCCTATAAATCATTGGCTACGATTTACCTGGAATTTGGACTGGTTTCCTGGGCACCAGTTTTATAAGAAGGACATAAAGGAACTTGAAAGATCCTTGGTAACTGGATTTAAATCAGATGTTATTCGATTAAGAAGAGTGATTAAAACAAAATGAGTTTGTTTATTCTGGAAAAAGAAGCACCTGGGAGACGTGGGGATTCCTTCAAGGTCAACTTGGCTCAAGGTCATTACAAAGACGAGCTGTGCATTAGCTGAGCAGATTGTAATAAGGTGGTCTGTCAGTGTGGGGAAAACACTGTGAGAACTGCATCAACTTAAAGGGGTCTTTCCACCCACGGAGTCCGCGTACCATAGTTTTAAATACAGTGGATATAAAAAGTCTACACACCCCTGTTAAAATGTCAGGTTTCTGTGCTGTAAAAAAATGAGACAAAGTCAAATCATTTCAGAACTTTTTCCACCTTTAATGTGACCTATAAACTGTACAACTCAATTGAAAAACAAACTGAAATCTTTTAGGTAGAGGGAAGAAAAAATCTAAAAATAAAATAATGTGGTTGCATAAGTGTGCACACCCTTAAACTAATACTTTGTTGAAGCACCTTTTGATTTTATTACAGCACTCAGTCTTTTTGGGTGTGAGTCTATCAGCATGGCACATTTTGACTTGACAAGATTTGCCCACTCTTCTTTGCAAAAACACTCCAAATCTGTCAGATTGCGAGGGCATCTCCTGTGCACAGCCCTCTTCAGATCACCCCACAGATTTTCAATCGGATTCAGGTCTTGGCTCTGGTTGGGCCATTACAAAACTTTAATCTTCTTCTGGTGAAGCCATTCCTTTGTTGATTTGGATGTATGCTTTGGGTCGTTGTCATGCTGAAAGATGAAGTTCCTCTTCATGTTCAGCTTTCTAGCAGAAGCCTGAAGGTTTTGTGCTAATATTGACTGGGATTTGGAACTGTTCATAATTCCCTCTATCTTAACTAAGGCCCCAGTTCCAGCTGAAGAAAAACAGCCCCAAAGCATGATGCTGCCACCACCATGCTTCACTGTGGGTATGGTGTTCTTTTGGTGATGTACAGTGTTGTTTTTGCGCCAAACATATCTTTTGGAATTATGGCCAAAAAGTTCAACCTTGGTTTCATCAGACCATAACACCTTTTCCCACATGCTTTTGGGAGACTTCAGATGTGTTTTTGCAAAATGTAGCCTGGCTTGGATGTTTTTCTTCGTAAGAAAAGGCTTTCGTCTTGCCACTCTACCCCATAGCCCAGACATATGAAGAATACGGGAGATTGTTGTCAGCTGTACCACACAGCCAGTACTTGCCAGATATTCCTGCAGCTCCTTTAATATTGCTGGAGGCCTCTTGGTAGCCTCCCAGACCAGTTTTCTTCTCGTCTTTTCATCAATTTTGGAGGGTGCTCCAGTTCTTGGTAATGTCACTGTTGTGCCATATTTTCTCCACTTGATGATGACTGTCCTCACTGTGTTCCATGGTATATCTAATGCCTTGGAAATTCTTTTGTACCCTTCTCCTGACTGATACCTTTTAACAATGAGATCCCTCTGATGCTTTGGAAGCTCTCTGTGGACCATGGCTTTTGCTGTTGGATGCGACTAAGAAAATTTCAGGAAAGCCCAACTAGAGCAGCTGAACTTTATTTGGGGTTAATCAGAGGCACTTTAAATGATGGCAGGTGTATGCTGACTCCTATTTAACATGATTTGGAATGTGATTGCTTAATTCTGAACACAGCTACATCCCCAGTTATAAGAGGGTGTGCACACTTATGCAACCACATTATTTTATTTTTATATTTTTTCTTCCCTCTATCTAAAATATTTCAGTTTGTTTTTCAATTGAGTTGTACAGTTTATAGGTCACATTAAAGGTGGAAAAAGTTCTGAAATGATTTATCTTTGTCTCATTTTTTTTTACAGCACAGAAACCTGACATTTTAACAGGGGTGTGTAGACTTTTTAGATCCACTGTAAGTAAAAAAAATGTATGTTGAAAAGTGAAGATAAAGAAACTGATCTGTCTTCTCAACACTTCCTATCTACAAGAAACTGATCTGTCTAGTCAACACTTCCTATCTACAAGAAACTGATCTGTCTAGTCAACACTTCCTATCTACAAGAAACTGATCTGTCTAGTCAACACTTCCTATCTACAAGAAACTGATCTGTCTAGTCAACACTTCCTATCTACAACAAACTGATCTGTCTAGTCAACACTTCCTATCTACAACAAACTGATCTGTCTAGTCAACACTTCCTATCTACAAGAAACTGATCTGTCTAGTCAACACTTCCTATCTACAAGAAACTGATCTGTCTAGTCAACACTTCCTATCTACAAGAAACTGATCTGTCTAGTCAACACTTCCTATCTACAAGAAACTGATCTGTCTAGTCAACACTTCCTATCTACAAGAAACTGATCTGTCTAGTCAACACTTCCTATCTGCAAGAAACTGATCTGTCTAGTAAACACTAGAGAGGAGCGTCGGAATGCTGCATTGGAATCCTGCCCTGCATCCTGGGTGTCCTCCCTTTCCCCGCTGTCGCTGAATTTAGAAGCCCCGATGAAATTATGTTCAGTATAAAATTGCAAGCGAACTGTAAATGTTTTAAAAGAAAAAATAATAATTATACATCTCGAGTACAGTATATTAGAAACATGGTCAACAACTGGAAAATAAACCAGGCAGAAATGGCCCTGTAAAATGAATTGCATGACAAGTAGATAAAACTGTCTTATTTTGTTTCCAGTTTTTCCAAATACTGTACGAATATGCTGAATTCTTTTTTATGATTTGAGAATGACTGGACGGGTGTATTGGAGAACCACAGGCTAGCCATCACTGATATAAGTGATCAAATGTTTCCATGTTGCAGTAATTCTACCATTAGAACATCTTTCTGCACATATAGCAAACGTATAACTAAACTGCACTTCTTGTCATTTTAATTGGGTTTAATGGGCACTCTGCATCAGCAGGCAGTTCTAACATGTTCTTTCCCATCCCCTGCACATACCATTAGTACAACTCAAGAATTCCATCGTCCAATCGGACTTTTTTTTTTATCTGTAGGAGTCTACGAACAGGAGAAACTTGGGGTTTAAAAAATGTTTCAATTCCACGATTGCTATTTCTATTATTAGTAGCTACAGTGCCAAATTGTGACTGGGTTACGCTCAAGAGCGTCATTGGTTTATTGGATATATTAGCAGTGATTGATGCCAAGTATCTCTTGAGTGACTCAATGCTCCACCAACGTTTTATTTGTAAAGTCTGTGAGTTTGGCTAATGTGTAGATGAAGGAAGCAGCAGGAAGTGTGTTACTTTATGACTCAGAGATCAGGTATTACGTTACAGTGTTAGTTTGTCGGCTGTAACCATTTCTAACTAGCTGAACTCCGACGCATTTACCTGCATGCGTCGGCCAATCCAGCAAGGACAGAGCTTAAACAACGATACAGTCATTTATTACTAATAACAGTGAAAATTGCCCTGGCCAGGCACCCAGCTATTCATAGTAGGGAATTAGACATGAAAGGGACGACCTTTCTATAAATTAGAGATAGTAACAGAAGATGAGGTGAGTCAGCCGGTGTATTCATTTCAATTTAATTCTACATTTCTGTGTAATCGGGGAGATTTTGCAACTAATTTGTAAAACACAAGGCAGCAACTACTAAAGGAAGTAATGTGGCACTACACCATTTCTGCCACCTCTCCAGGGGGCTGGGGTTAGGGGGAGCAGGTCTAGAGACCTCCATGAATCATTTGCCTAGAATTAAGAACGACAAGGGATTAGCTCCATGCCTCTATAGCAAACTCTGACCACAAACCAAACCTCATCCATTCTTCCTCACATCCATCTGATCTTGGGCCGGAATTCTCACCAAGGATCTTGAATTCAAGTATTTTTTTTTTTTTTTACCTCTTTAGAACTGGTAGGCATCTGTTATATCACTAGCTGAAGGAGTCTATCAAGGGTTAGTGACCAGCATAATTCATGATGGTCATTTACTGTGGTTTGTGACAATGTATTGATGTTCTGTTGACCTTCACAGACCTTGCCACGGATATGTTCAATAACACAATCTCTGTTTATTACATATGAGGAAGCAGCGACCTCTTCTCTGTTCGCTTTTATTGCTCTGTGTCATGCTATATGACCATCTGACCCATCTAGTCTTCTTATTATAAAAACCTTATATTTATTTTACGTATGTCTCATGTGTATTTAAAAAAATTCCTAACACTTGTTAGATGTTAGCTTCTACAACTTCTATTACTCTTTCTTTCCAGAAACATTTTTGCACACTAACCTTCAAGTTACCCCCCTCACATTCATACCCCAACCTCTTATTCTGCCAGATATCTCCCTTTTTGCACTTTGCTCCTATATAAGCTTGACAATCTTGATCATGCTTCCCTCTCCCAAATTTTCCAGTTCTGACTGATAGCATATTTCCCCTCCAGAGTCAGAAAGCTTCTTTCCAAAGATGTAACCGACTGGAGCTCATCTTTGTCCAGATGTCTTGTGTCAGCCAAGTGCCTTACCTCCCAAGGCAGTAGGGAAGCCCTTCAAGGGACAGTGCAGAAAAGAGTAAAGACAGTAATTGTCAGGGTGTGAAGGGATAGATACTTCCAGGGTACTGTCTGGTGTAATAAATGTTCTGGCACTCTCCAACACTGAGAACAAAATATACATTTTGGTATGACATAACGAGAGATGCACGTACTGATACTGCTGGGACACACATAATATGATTTATGTCTCACAATGCCCAACGTTACCTTTTGCTAAGACTTGGGTCTACTTTTGTAAATATGGAGCCATGATGTAAGTTTTCGTACTGGTCGAAATGGCAACAGAGTGAGTAACTCTGATATCGAATGCTCTGCTGCTGTCTGTCTCCCAGATGTATTTTGTGTATTGTATTGTATGTTTGGAGCACACAAACCCCGCAAACAGACAGCACGCGTCAGGTAAATTCACTCTTACCAAGTATGTCCAAGCTTCTCTGACTTTGTTCAAATGGAGATTGATCCCTACTGATTTAAAAGATCTATATGGATTCCATTTTGTTCCACCATAACTGAGCAAGTTGACCTTTTTTTTTAAAGGCCAGTAATGGAAACATTTTGTTTTGCATTCTCTACGGGAGCTACTCACTAAAATTGAGATAGGAAGAAAACTTCTTCCATCTTCAAAGTTCCAACTATGCATTATCCGTGGCCAGTTTCCCAATGGTATGTTCCTCACTTTTAGTGTATAGGGGTACAGTCATAGTTTTCAGGAAAGACCTTGCTTTGTACAAATGGTATGATAAGCCCTATCGGACCATTTGGGGTGAGAACATTTCTGGCATCCAGATGACTTTCATTTTTTGTCTGGACCATAATAGATTAGATACCCTGATATACCTGGACATAGCTTGAAATCTTATTTTGATTAAAATTCCCCACTCTAGAAAGAAAAAGAGAATAGACCTCAAAATGAATATCCTTGCAAATTTTCATCTCTTAATTTGGAGTATCGATTTTTTTTTTTGCTTCTGTAAAAATGTTTTATAACCTTGTAATAGACCCGTAAACTCCCCCAACATCCTATTTTTTTCCCCCAATGAATATAAAATACAAATTTCAATTGTAGGATACCAACAATTAATAAAACGAGAACCAGTGAACGCAGCCCTTCTCATTATATTCTGGAAAACCCAATAGTTTTACTCTGTTTAGATTTAGTCATCCCATTGATTGCTTCTCCAGTGGTAGATAATAAATCTGAGAGCAAATGCCTTTACCAGGTCTATGGGATATAAACGTGTCGGAAATCTATCAATAACAACATTAACATCTTAGCTGAGAGGTAGAACCATGGTAACAAGTCCATTTCACTCTAATATTGGATTTGATATCAAAAGGAAGCGTTATCTCCGCCTGAACAAATTATTTACAGGGCAGGAGAGGTTTTGAAAGGTTGGCTGGATAAGGCAGAGCAGTCGTGAGGGTCAGAGGACCGAGGCAGTCGCATGGGGCGCCCCCCTCCCAGGTGCAGTCCTTCTTGGGCCCCGGTGACTCTAGACTTTCTGAGGCCTTAGGCGAAACTCAAACATGAGACCCTCACTGACACACATAATTAAAGAAAGATACGCAAACGATTATAACTGTATAAATGGCATATATTATAGGACAAGCCTTACAGGGAATGTCTGGTGGCCAAAATGCCTCCTCTAAATGTTAGTGCATATGAAGTACTTTCACACAGACTCACATCACACTTTGAAAGTACTTTAAAATGCATATTTTACATGTTGCATTGCAAAATGAACATCTTACACTTAGATGAAATGACACATTTGCAGAGGTTGAGGACGGCCCACTTTCTCATGTCTTTTTTCTTCTAGCTGCAACCAATAAAAATGTTAAAAGGATTTCCTGTTTAGTGATGTCATCACATTTAGTCAAACACAGACTCAAATCACACTTAGTCAAACACAGACTCAAATCACACTCAGTCCAACACACTCTCATGCAGACTCACATCACACTCAGTCAAACACCCTCTCATGTAGACAATAATAGTCTTACCTGCTCTCCTAACCAACCAGTAGTAGCATAACCAACCGGTAGTGCTGCTCTCTCGCGCTGTGGGATGGGCGAGGGGGGATGATATGTGTGTGGGGGGGGGGGGGGGGGACCAATTCTATCCCCTGGTAGCGCTTTGCTGAGAAGGGAGAGGAACCAAATGGCGCTGTCGCCATTTGAGTGAGACAGCTGCTGTTAGCACGCTGAGCTGCCATCCGCTCAGCTCAGTGTGCTTTCTGTCATGGAAACAGACAACATTGTGAAGGCAGCGCAGAGGGAGATGGGAAAAACCTGAAGCAGCGCAGGGCCTGCTGGGAGAGACAACCACACTCCGCATGTGGAAGAGAGATGCGGCCGCACCGATCCAATCAAGAGACGGAGGACTTGAGTAGGTAAGTAGGAATACAATTTTAAATAGGTTTTTTTCTCCTTCTTAACTAACAGTGACGGTCTAGTTCACCATTTGGTGCCCACATGTTGCACCAAAGTCAAATAGGTGACTACACGGTCCCTTTAGATCCCAAAAAATAGGAGTTCACATCTCCTAGCATTTTATTTGTCTCATAATTATCCTACATACGACTATAAAAAAAATACTTGGTGTAGATAAAAAGTCTGTGGCTGACTAACTCAGTACTAATAGTTTTGTCTCCTACACATATATACATAGCTATATACATACACACACATACATTAATTTATACAGATAGATAAATACATAGATATATGCATATATCTATATGTATATTGATAAATAGATGCATTTATACTTAAATACTTTTTATATTACATGAATCTATTTATATGTAATAAAAATTTTATTGAAAAAATTAATATTTTTGTTTATTTCCTTCCTCTGGACCCACATTGCACCTAAGCCTTACCCAAACATCCAGACTAAACTCACAGAACTTACTCCAACACCCAGATTTGCACTAACATGACATACCCCAGCACCCACTTTACTCTCAGTACTTACCCCAGCACCTACTTTACTCACAGGACAAACCCAAGCACCCACTTTGCACTCAGCAAAGGTAAAACGAAGACGCTTGCACTCCTATTATCCGGTAAAAAAGTAGCAGAATTTTATTTTTAGTGGATCAACCGATGTGGCAAAAAAGTATATCAAACTCGGAGTAACATACAGAACAAAGGGAAAAAAGAAAAAATCGCCTTACGCGTTTCGTGCCGACTGGCCTATGATTAAGTGCCAGTCGGCACGGCACGCGGAAAGATTTAGAATTTCGGATTTGCTCCAGCACCCACTTTGCTCTCAGGACTTTCTTCAGCATCCACTGTGCACTCAGGGCTTGACCCAGCACTACTTTACTCACAGAACATAGCCCAGCAAAAAACCTGGACAAAGGTCTTGCCTCCTCACCCACCAGATTCATCCCAGCACCCAGATTTGCACTCAGGAATTGTTCCACTTTTCACTGAGAGCCAGGATGTCACATGACGGCATTCAAAGCTGCTGTCCATGGTCCAACTGCTGGAACATTGTGTTGAAAGCATTGAAAAGCAACTGACCATGATGGTGACCAACCAAGAACAATTCCATGGCAAGTTGATGGAGAAGCAGAAACATACGTCTAGTCAGTTAGGTGCGATAGTTGCAAAGCTGGGGCTGGCAAATTTAATGTACCAACAGGAGTGTAAAGCTAGAACTGAACACCGCAGCCAACTTTTGCAATACAGGTATGCTCAATTGGACGTTCAGCATGCTTTATTAGAGCACACTGCTGCAGTTGAGAATTACTGCTTGTATAGTTCACAGTTTTTTTTCCCAGTGTGATTTGATGCAGGTATTCTAGATAAATCACATTTTTAATATTTCACTCAAGCCCTCCATCAGTGATTATTAATGTTTACTGCAGGTGCAGCAGCACTGATTATATAGACAGTGAGGATATAAAGTTTTGTTTCATTTAGTCACTTCCTGTGCTGCTGGAATACAATGCATTGTGTAGAATCAAAGTCTAAATTGACTCAGCTAGTGTGGGCAGTCCTGGTTTCTTACAAACTGCTGTAATTTCACAATTCTTCTAGCTGTAAGTATTTAAAATTTTAAGCAATGCCAAATGTAAAACATGCATTTTTGAGTACTTTGAAAGCACATTAATATCCATTAATATTTGGAAGATGAATTTTGGGCACCAGTCCCCTTTCAGACCAGATCAGGGGAATATTAAGTAGATCCCCTAGAGTAAGTTCTTTAGTAATTTCTAAGACTAATGGTCATCCTCACATACCTGTGGGAAATTCCTGTGATAAACCTTAATAAATATGACTATGACAGCACAGAGCGGAGAATATAATACACTATCTACTTGTTGTTGCTACTGGAAAAAAAAATGTGATTATTTTCTTTGAAAGCGAAAAGCCCCAAGGCTGCTTCTCAGTAGCTTATTCTACAGAACATCTCATCCTGTCTCTGTCATTAAAGTAAGACAAGCTTTAAACACACTGAGTCCATTACACTGCTCACTAATGCCACACTTGCAGTTCCTGGGAGCTAGGCAGAATAATAGGAATACAAATACTTTAAATACATTAAAGGGGCAGTCCCATCCAGTTCATTATCTGCATGTTGTACGGGTATTTGAAAGTATGCGAAATACACTTATTTTTACAATTTCCAGTTCTCCTGTAATTTTACACTGAAAATAATTTCTCCAGGGCTTCTGAATTCAGTGACAAATATAGGTCATGAGCCATACATCTAATAGCTATATTTGCAGTTTTGGGTGGATATTGACTTTCATGAACAAAGCCTGAAATAAAGCCTGAGGTCGCCAAGTAAGAAAGATTGTCCAATTTAGCCGAATTTTTCCAATTCGCCAACATTGGCGTCAGTCTGAACTTCTCTTGCCAATTCCCGACCTTTCCCTCTTTTCTGAATACAGCTCTTAATATTCTGTCCAGGTAGGGTAGGTTCTCCCCTCCTGTGATTGTGGTTCCACATTGTAATTTTATAAAATATATTATCTGCAAGAGTTTATTATACCCTATTGTGTTTATCTAGTTTTTTTTTTAAAGTTTCTTTTTAATCTGGGGTATTTATTAAAGTAATATTGTTTGTATTGTGTTTTAAGTGTGTGGGGGAGATTTAATTATTCATTAGGATGGTAATTAAGTGTTTTATATTTGACTTGTACCATTTAACAATTAAGATTTTACATACTTTAGTGGGAGTATATATATATTTATTGATTAAAAAAAAATCCATATGTATTTTGTTTATATATACAAAGATGTTTTAGGCTACAGCAAAAAAAAATATATATATATATATATATATATATATATAAGCATATTTAATTTTTAAAATGTATTTTATTAGCTAAAGCTTTACAGTTAAAAGTAAACTGAACCTTTTTTCATTTTAATCACTTTTCAAATTATATTTTTCATTTGTTTCATTTATGAGATAAAAAGTATTTTATCTGGCTTACTTTTCACATGTTTTTACATGTGTTTAATATATGTGAAATGTGCCCAAATTTCACCGGGGCTTTTTACAGTGATCTCAGTGAGAGGCAATACACAAGCTGTGGGCTCTTCGTCTGCAGCTTTTGTCATGCTCCCCTCCGAGAAGTGTTACCAATTAGTTATTAGTGTGGAATCAGCCTCCCCCAGTTGAACTCAACTTTTTCAAATGTTTGGAACGCAGAGGTGTATGGTTTGAACCCGCTCTATGAATTGTCAATGTGATACAATAATGAGACGTTGGAGCAACCACTAGTTTCTCTGTAATATCTTCTAAATAAATCAGAATAATTATGAATTAAAAGTTTTACCAAAGTCAGCAGAACAGTGCCAATGTGAGGTTATGTTTAGAATTCTCTCTTTAAGTCTTGTGCAAAAGGAGTTTTTTATTTTATTTTCAGTAGCTAATAGAATTATAAAGCATTTGAAGCGTGAATGATAAAGTACTCTGGCAAAAATGTTATTGTTATAGCAAAAACAATGAGCCAGTTACAACAAGAATCATGGAGGAAGAAAACAGATCCTAATTATAGATTTGCTTCACATTTTTATGTGAGAATCCATAGCCGGTTGGATTAAAAGAATTTTATTAGCATCACGAGGGTTTAGCATAAAAAAAAAGAAACATATGTTACATATCTCTATAAACAATTTATTTCAAAGGGGCTATCCCAGGTAGATTTTTTTTTAATGTATTTTATAAATGTTTAATATATGTGAAATGCACTTTAAAAAACAAAAACAAAAAAACAAACACATTTCAGTTCTTTTATGGTTTTAAATTGTAAAATATGTTTGCCAGGGCTTCTAACTTCAGTGACATTCCAAGCACCAAGCACTTGACACAACCCCTAGTGTTCCAAAATGAATAATACAATGTTATAGTGCTGCGTCTACAAAATAATATTATATTGTGCATAATATTATTATAATAGAATGAGAAAGAGGCTCATTCTCTGTGTGAAACAACACTTAAACTGGTGTACATATATATATAATATATGTAAGTACAATATAATATTATTTGTAGGCAGCACTATACCATTGTATTTTACTTTACATACAAAAATACTTATTTCCAGGGGGTGTAGATGGAACTGCCCCTTTAAGAAACATTGGGGGAGGTGTACACAACTTTCGTATAGACAATTGTCAGGTAGCACCCCCCAAGAAATTATACTGGTGCAATCGCTGAGATTTAATTGATAAATTGAAGGGATTGTACCTTTTTGTTGGATCGATCCTGACAAATTTGACATTTGAAATTCTTTGCCAACTTTTTTTCATGGATTCTCCCCCCCCTCCACCATTTTTCTTTTACAAGGACTGTGTTGGATCTAAGCGTTGTAGCGCAACCAGGAACTGCGTCTGAGCTCGTGCACCGCTAAGTTGCGTCTGTACATAACAATATGTAGTAATATCGCCACTGTTTGCCTGCTAATGGCTCCTCGGTATAGCTTCAATTCCTCGTGGGGGCAACTCATACTTTCATCCTGCTGAGGTTGATAAAATGACTACCATTAACTTGGGTAACAGTAAAATCCACGGAATGTGCGTACAAATCAGAGACTCACCCTATGTTCCCTGGTTCATCTCTATATTATCGTTCTATATAACCAGGATAGTTAGCCAAAGCGAGGTCAGTCTATCAAATAATGATCAACAAGGTAGTAGTGTCTAATTCCCGTCATGCATCATAAATGCGTGTTCATTTGGGATATTTTACAGCACTCTGTTACAATCCTCTTTTTTAAGTCCTTCCGTGTTGAAGTTAAATGTACTTCTGAAATCCCAGGAAACCATTATATTACACTAAAGAAGACTACACGTAATTGATCTTGCTGGTGTTGTTATTTTTACTCTAAATAACCTTTATTACATCAGCCTGCACCAAATCGAGATCTACAGAGAGAGTTCCGTGTAAGAGCAAAGGGAATGTAAAAGAGAATTCATTACTTTTATTTCCTTGATAAATTTGATACTTTTTTTTTTTTTCTTTGCTCTGGAAGAGTCAGTTACTGTCTAGTCTGAGTAAATTCCGATAACTGAACAGGAGAAGCAAACCTGCTTCGGGGAAAATTGTCTATAAGGCTATTAATATAGTGTAAGGTTTCAGTTAGCTAATACATTTAATACCTCAAAGCATTTTTTTTTTTTTTATACGACACACTCTTTTGAGTTGAATGTGTCAGTATTGAAACATTTAAAGGTCACCAGGGAAAACCTTTAAGCAAAATCTTTTTTTTTTTTTTTTTTTTTAGAGCAAGTCTTTACAAATATGTGCTTAAATAAAAAGAAATGATGCTTTGTGAATGGTTATTGATAGAAACATAAAATCCAAAAGGCGTAATGTATCCAAAACGTGTATTGACTTTACTCCCCCTTTAATGGTTACACGCACTTATCAAGTCTATCTGCATAGAACAGAGGCTCTGTCCGATAATATTATCCTGTACAATAATCAACCTCTAACAAAACCATATGGGGAGGGCTAATTCCAAACGTTCATTTTATGGCTACAGGAGATGGTTCCTGGGTGATTAGGCCCCACCAGTAACAAGTCCTGATATATAGATGGCTTCCTTACAACTTAAGTCATGCAGTTGTCTCTCAATATGCCCAAAAACCTGTTACCTTTGGCTGCCCTTCAATGTACAATGCAAAATACAAACCTCCAATGTCATTAGTTTTAATTACCTATCACCTACTCCCGTGTATTCCCCCACAAGCACATAATATATTATCTTCTTGATAGCCCCATCCACATTATTTTGGAATGCCATGGGCTTCCTCAAGGTACCATTTCTCATTGAGCTATGTTAAGAATGTCAATGCATCTACTCTACAAAACTCAATGTTTACACACAAAAAAAAAAAAAAAAAAACGACCAGGTGAAGAATAAATAAAAATTAAAAAATGAATTCCTGGAGTCGGAAACTGAGTTCCTCGCAAGCAGAAATAACCTTGTCAGCACATTTAAGTCTATCCAGTCTAAACGATCTTGGAGGATTTAAAACAATAGAAGGAAAGTGTTGGAAATAAAAAGCGAGCAAAAGAGATATGAAGTCAGAACAGATGGCGGAGCCATTTAAGCAGCTGCCTATACTAGGGTTGGACAATTCGAAGCCTGGAGGGGTAGAAACAGGCCAAGTTGTCAGGGCAACTTATACCTATGCAAATGTTCTCAACATTTCTGTATGTAAGCCAATTACATGTAAATGAGATCCATAGGCAGGTTTATTTAATTCATTTAAGACTTATACGGGATGTTCAACTCCCCACCCAAAAACCCAGATCATTTTTTGACTTTTGACTAAAAAAAAAAACGACACAGTGCTATGAAACAACCTTTCTCAATCAAAACGCAATCAAATGAAACAATCAAAATACATAAAAAAAAAAAAAAATAATATTGTGTCGATTTCAAATAAAAAAAAAATCAATGACTATATTTTGGAATATACTGATATCTCTTCCAATTCACCAAATAATTTTTGATGCGCTAGTTTACCAAAATGACTCATTATCTCAGTTTGTTTTGTAAATTGTAGAAGGCAGAAAGGAACGTAATTTGCTACGATACTATTTGTGACAGACGGGTGCGTGTAAAAGTTAAGCATTGTGCTGTGGTGGGGGTTGCACTGAGGAGGAGCACGACATTATTTAAATTGAGAACTCGCTCCCAAAATATTTATTCTTTTCCCTACCTCCTTGATATACACACCACTTGACAGAGGTTCACCCCCCTCCTTTTGAGCCTGCATCACTTTTACTACACCGCACTTCCATACCGATATCAAACCTATAAATACAGTGATCAGAAATACATGACATTAAAGCTCTGATTCCATTAGCCTGGTGTGACCCTTTGCCCCCCACTTTCCGCAAATGGATACTTTGATTGGAGAGAACCGATAAAAGAACTTGCTATCAAAACGTAGGACCAAACTAACCGTATTACAACATCCTGGTTGCACTGGACGCAGTTCATGGAAGACCGACAGACATGGGCACTGGGTTCTACTCATAGCAGAGGCTTCTACACCTAGTGGAAGTGGGTTTGGGCCTCCGGAGGACAGGGGCTCTGTGCGATGTCCCAAAAAGCAGTACAAAAGGTACAGCGGGACGCAGTCTCCAAACCGGTACTTGCAAAGCAGGACAGTTGGGAGGCAGCAGAATGATAGAAAGAAAAACAAAATGAAAAGACATTACATGACATTACCATTTATTTATATAGCACCAACAATTTACGTAGCGCTAGATACAGAAGGGAGATACTAAGTTAGACAAACTAGAACAGACTGGTACGTGAGGTAGAGAGCCCTGCCCGCAGAGCTTACAATCTAGAGGAACAGAGTGAAACATGGGGTAGAGAGCCCAGCTCACAGAGCTTACAATCTAGAGGAACAGACTGATAAATGAGGTAGAGAGCACTGCTCGCAGAGCTTACAATCTAGAGGAACAGAGTGATACATGGGGTAGAGAGCCCTGCTCGCAGATCTTACAATCTAGAGGAACAGACTGATAAATGAGGTAGAGAGCACTGATCACAGAGCTTACAATCTAGAGGAACAGACTGATACATGAGGTAGAGAGCCTTGCTCGCAGAGCTTACAATCTAGAGGGACAGACTGATACATGAGGTAGAGAGCCCTGCTCTCAGAGCTTACAATCTAGAGGAACAGAGTGATACATGGGGTAGAGAGCCCTGCTCGCAGATCTTACAATCTAGAGGGACAGACTGGTACATGAGGTAGAGAGCCCTGCTCACAGAGCTTACAATCTAGAGGAACTGACTGATACATGGGGTAGAGAGCCCTGCTCGCAGATCTTACAATCTAGAGGGACAGACTGATAAATGAGGTAGAGAGCCCTGCTCGCAGATCTTACAATCTAGAGGAACAGACTGATACATGAGGTAGAGAGCCCTGCTCGCAGAGCTTACAATCTAGAGGAACAGACTGATAAATGAGGTAGAGAGCCCTGCTCTCAGAGCTTACAATCTAGAGGAACAGACTGATAAATGAGGTAGAGAGCCTTGCTCACAGAGATTACAATCTAGAGGAACAGACTGATACATGAGGTAGAGAGCCCCGCCCGCAGAGCTTACAATCTAGAGGAACAGACTGATACATGAGGTAGAGAGCCTTGCTCACAGAGCTTACAATCTAGAGGAACAGACTGATACATGAGGCAGAGAACCCTGCTCACAGAGCTTACAATCTAGAGGAACTGACTGATACATGGGGTAGAGAGCCCTGCTCGCAGATCTTACAATCTAGAGGGACAGACTGATAAATGAGGTAGAGAGCCCTGCTCGCAGATCTTACAATCTAGAGGAACAGACTGATACATGGGGTAGAGAGCCCTGCTCGCAGAGCTTACAATCTAGAGGAACAGACTGATAAATGAGGTAGAGAGCCCTGCTCTCAGAGCTTACAATCTAGAGGAACAGACTGATAAATGAGGTAGAGAGCCTTGCTCACAGAGATTACAATCTAGAGGAACAGAGTGATACATGGGGTAGAGAGCCCTGCTCGCAGATCTTACAATCTAGAGGAACAGACTGATACATGAGGTAGAGAGCCCCGCCCGCAGAGCTTACAATCTAGAGGAACAGACTGGTACATGAGGCAGAGAGCCCTGCTCGCAGAGCTTACAATCTAGAGGAACTGACTGATACATGGGGTAGAGAGCCCTGCTCGCAGATCTTACAATCTAGAGGAACAGACTGATAAATGAGGTAGAGAGCCCCGCCCGCAGAGCTTACAATCTAGAGGAACAGACTGGTACATGAGGCAGAGAGCCCTGCTCGCAGAGCTTACAATCTAGAGGAACAGACTGATACATGAGGTAGAGAGTCCTGCTCGCAGATCTTACAATCTAGAGGAACAGACTGATAAATGAGTTAGAGAGCACTGCTCAAAGAGCTTACAATCTAGAGGAACAGACTGATACATGAGGTAGAGAGCCCTGTTCGCAGAGCTTACAATCTAGATAGAATGGGGTACATGAGACACATAAGGGACACAATTTAGCATGTGTTTTTTATTAGCATTGTAATTTTTCTACATGCAGTTTCATCAACATAATCCACATTCTACTTACCATAGAGTCTATTCACCAAAAAATGGAACTGTGTTGAATTGACAAGTGAACTGCAAAAAACAGGCATTAATTGTGGAGTTGGTAGAAACAGGCAAGATGCAGAATTTTGCAGATGTTTTCCAGTTTCGACTATAAATACCTGATTTCTTAAGCTTTCATTCCCCACCGTATTTTTTTTTGTTAATAGACCACTTTGGTGTAAATCTAACTACTGAGTAAGTGACTGAGTATAAGGTTTTTGGAAAATAAGCATACTCAAACTACAGCCCACCTTGTTTGGTGAAATAGTAACATCATATAAACAGGACCACTATCACTTGAAAAATCCGCTACTTGCATAGATTCATGCCAATACTAAAATTATTACTTACTGACTTTACTATTTCGTTTTGCCCAGGATTTAGATTTTTTCGCTGCTCCTCATTTTCAGTAACTCTCTCGCCGGTGATCGGATCGCTAGTCATGCTTTTCTTTAGCAGTCTCGTTGCTCTGTCTGGTAGCAGTTCGAAGTCGTTGTTCTGCAAGTCCCATTCCTATTCAAAACTTAATTAACTCATAACTCAGGGAAGGAACAATGTAGAGAGCGGAAAATAGTTGTGTTGACCTAGAAATGTCACACTTACAAACTTTGAAACCTATAACATAAGGTCTTCAGGATAGAAAACTCATTTGCTATGGAGATTATGACTTCACTGGTGATCTAGAACAATGACCCATCAATTTCACAGTATATGTGGTGTCTACCCGCCTCAAAACCTAATTAATTTAGAACTTGGAAAGGAACAACATAGAGCACTCCAAATAGTCACACTGACCTAAAAATTCCAGCATGAATAAGCTGTGCTAATGTCATGATTCTAGAGTTTCAGTGTTTGTACTGCTTCAGACAAAGACACAGTGATTTTCTGTATTCTATATAAGACTGAAACACATGTAATACCGTCGGAATAGTTTTATAGTTTGTGAAGTGTAATAGATAAAGGTTACATAAACATTTGCATAAAAATAAAATGTAGACGTAAACCTAACTGCTTTGTGTGTAGAGGATTTTGCAGTCAGCTCACCAGTCTGCAATGCCTTCCTTCATCTTTAGGTGTGCATCCAGCAGTGAGTCATGAAGAGTCGACGGGTGGATTTAGTATTGGATTCTATTCGTGTAGGTTGGTTATCAATGGAATTGTTACAGAGTTGCATCTTAATAATGGTTTCATGTACCAAGGTTGGAAAATTTGTTTCCCTTGTATTCTCCTTTCAATTAGTAAGATCATTTAATATGGTTTTGTCATTGGATTAAAGACATTTATGGTTCTTTTTTCTTTTGTGCTGTCAGTCAGGGCATTCGAAACAAGTGAGCATTGGGGGAGTTCGCTTGATTCAGTGATGTAATATACATACATATTTATATTATACCTTTTTATGTTGCTTTGCCAGCCTGGGAGTACACCGAAAATGGAGTAGCTGGATGTGAGCTGTATTTGGATTTCAGTTGCCATAGGCAATATAGAAGGTCTGCTGAAGGCTGGTTGCATTTTGGGACATAGAGGATGACAGCCCCATTTTTATTCTCTGTGTGGAGGGTATAGTATACCTGATGTAACGACCTTGCACGACCTTTGCGCTCCTCACTGGGACTAAAACTCTCCTCCAACCTCATCACCACCTCTCACTCGTGACTGCAAGATTTCGCCCGAGCTGCCCCCTCTCTCTGGAACTCCCTTCCGCAGAGCATCCAGCTCTCTCCCTCCTTTTCAAATTTTAAAAAGTCCGTCAAAACTCATCTCTTTAATGAAGCTTGGTACCCAACCCACTCGAACACCTGTCACTTTACCTCTAGCTGATCCCACCTAGCTGAAACACACACTACTCATCTTTGGGCTATCTCACCTAGTGCCACCCATCCACGCTACTATTATTCCAACTTCAATCCCTCTGGCCTCTTCAACCCCTTATGTGTCTTATTGACCCCATTCCCTCTAGATTATAAGCTTGCCAGCAGGGTTCTCTACCTCATGTACCAGTCTGTTTGTAGTTCGTCTAACTTAGTATGTAGTTCCCTTCTATGCTCTGTACCTAGTGTTAAGTAAATTGTTGACACTATATAAATAAATTTTAATGTAGAACGTAGAGGATATGGTATGCATCTTGGCTGAGTGAGCTTGGAGAATATCCTATAAGGTTATGTCGCCGTCTAAGGTTAATTGATGGTTGACGCCTGAATTGGTTTTATCTTGATCCAGTTGTGTGCGTATTTATTGTAAAATAGCGGAGGTTGGGTATCCTGAGGGTTGAACAGTGGTAATGAGACTGTCTAAGGGATTGTTCAGAGAAAGATTATAGGTGGTAGTTGGATATATTTGGGGATTTGACTGTGATATCATGGTAGGTTGGCATGTTCTTGTTATTGGTGGAAAATCTGTATTCTAAAAAATAGTTTCCACTTTGGTCTATTTTTACCTGTCTCATATAATAACTCTTGCGTTCTGCCATGAGGTGTATAGAAGTCATTTTTGACCAGATGTAAATCAATTAACTAATCAATGCGGGTCTGGGGGATCCGTTGCTTGATAAGTTAATTGGTTTTCGTCTGGTCGCATATGACTTTTATACACTGCAAAGCAGCGTGCGAAAGTGATGTGTTGGTGGTAAAAAATGTCCCATGGGGCAACACTAATTTTAAATATTATTAATTTACAAAGAAATATCAGGTTTACCACTTCTGCTGATTCACCCACTCATCTCTCAGCATTTTGCTAGAGTTTGGGAGGAATAAAAGAAACATTTTAAATTGTTGCAAAAAAGTAATCTCCCAAATGACAGCTGTGATTTTAATGTGTGCATACACAGAGGGGTCACTAGGGTTGGTGTCACCCGGTGCGGTAACTCATGGTGTCGCCCCCCCTGTATTTCCTCCAATACCATGCCAAACAGATTCCTTAGTAATGCCAGTCAGATGGCCCATTAACTATGCCACATACAGGAGCCCCATTACTATGCCACACACAGGACCCCATAACTATGCCACATACAGGAGCCCCATAACTATGCCACACACAGGAGCCCATAACTATGCCACATACAGGAGCCCCATAACTATGCCACACACAGGAGCCCCATAACTATGACACACACAGGAGCCCCATAACTATGACACACACAGGAGCCCCATAAATGATGCCACACTAGAGCCACTAGTTCCATTAAGAGGCAAGTAATACTCTGCCATTAAGATGCAAGTAATACTGTGCTGTTAAGATGCTAGTATTATTGTGCCACTAAGATGCATGTAATATTGTGTCATTAAGATGCCAGTATTATTGTGTCATTAAGATGCCAGTACTATTGTGCCATTCAGATGCCAGTATTATTGTGCCATTAAGATGCCAGTAATATTGTGCCTTTCAGATGTTAGTATTATTGCACCATTAAGATGCCAGTAATATTGTGCCATTCAGATGCCAGTATTTTTGCACCATTCAGATGCCATTATTATTGCACTATTAAGATGCCATAATTATTGTGCAATTCAAATGCCAGTAATATTGTGCCATTCAGATGCCTCAGCATATTTACCCATTAAGATGCCTGTAATATTGCGTCATTAAGATGCCAGTATTATTGTGCCATTAAGATGGCAGTAATACTGTGTCATTACGATGCTAGTATTATTGTGCCATTAAGATGCCAGTAATATTGTGCCATTCAGATGCCAGTGATATTGTGCCATTAATATGCCAGTTATATTGTGCCTTTAAGATGCCATTATTATTGTGCCATTCAAATGCCAGTACTATTGTGCCATTCAAATGCCAGTACTATTGTACCATTCAGATGCCATAATTATTGTGCCATTAATATGCCAGTACAATTGTGCCATTAAGATGCCATTATTACTGTGCTCTAAGATGCCAGTAATATTGTGCCATTCAGATTCCAGTAATATTGTGCCATTAAGATGCCCCAACCATTCATTAAGTTACTATGCTCGTTACATACCACCCTCATCCCCCCTTCCTCAGTACTTATCGCCTGGCTGCTCTTCCGTGCAGTCTCCACCAGATGTGACGTAACGTCACATCTGGTCGCAGTGATTTATTTTTTTTACTTTTTTCCCCGGGGGCCGAATCCAGCAGATGAGGCTGCCAGAAAAAAAAAAAATGTCAGCAGCACGATGCGGTCCACACCCCCTTACCCCCCTCGGGACGCCACTGTGCATACATATATTACACAGGAATCTGTACAGAGCAGACATATAATAATACCGGGTGAATGATAACTATACTTGCAATGTGTGCATACATATATTACACAGGCGTCTGTACAGAGCAGACATATAATAATACCAGGTGAATGATAACTATACTTGCAATGTGTGCATACATATATTACACAGGAATCTGTACAGAGCAGACATATAATAATACCAGGTGAATGATAACTATACTTGCAATGTGTGCATACATATATTACACAGGAGCCTGTACAGAGCAGAGATATAATAATACCAGGTGAATGATAACTATACTTGCAATGTGTGCATACATATATTACACAGGAGTCTGTATAGAGCAGACATATAATAATACCAGGTGAATGATAACTATACTTGCAGTGTGTGCATACATATATTACACAGGCGTCTGTACAGAGCAGACATATAATAATACCAGGTGAATGATAACTATACTTGCAATGTGTGCATACATATATTACACAGGAATCTGTACAGAGCAGACATATAATAATACCAGGTTAATGATAACTATACTTGCAATGTGTGCATACATATATTACACAGGAGCCTGTATAGAGCAGACATATAATAATACCAGGTGAATGATAACTATACTTGCAGTGTGTGCATACATATATTACACAGGCGTCTGTACAGAGCAGACATATAATAATACCAGGTGAATGATAACTATACTTGCAATGTGTGCATACATATATTACACAGGAATCTGTACAGAGCAGACATATAATAATACCAGGTGAATGATAACTATACTTGCAGTGTGTGCATACATATATTACACAGGCGTCTGTACAGAGCAGACATATAATAATACCAGATGAATGATAACTATACGTGCAGTGTGTGCATACATATATTACACAGGAGTCTGTACAGAGCAGACATATAATAATACCAGGTGAATGATAACTATACTTGCAATGTGTGCATTCATATATTACACAGGAGTCTGTACAGAGCAGACATATAATAATACCAGATGAATGATAACTATACGTGCAGTGTGTGCATACATATATTACACAGGAGTCTGTACAGAGCAGACCTATAATAATACCAGGTGAATGATAACGATACTTACAATGTGTGCATACATATATTACACAGTAGCCTGTACAGAGCAGACATATAATAATACCAGGTGAATGATAACTATATTTGCAATGTGTGCATACATATATTACACAGGAGTCTGTACAGAGCAGACATATAATAATACCAGGTGAATGATAACTATACTTGCAGTGTGTGCATACATATATTACACAGTAGCCTGTGCAGAGCAGACATATAATAATACCAGGTGAATGATAACTATACTTGCAATGTGTGCATACATATATTACACAGGAGCCTGTATAGAGCAGACATATAATAATACCAGGTGAATGATAACTATACTTGCAGTGTGTGCATACATATATTACACAGGCGTCTGTACAGAGCAGACATATAATAATACCAGGTGAATGATAACTATACTTGCAATGTGTGCATACATATATTACACAGGAATCTGTACAGAGCAGACATATAATAATACCAGGTGAATGATAACTATACTTGCAGTGTGTGCATACATATATTACACAGGCGTCTGTACAGAGCAGACATATAATAATACCAGATGAATGATAACTATACGTGCAGTGTGTGCATTCATATATTACACAGGAGTCTGTACAGAGCAGACATATAATAATACCAGATGAATGATAACTATACGTGCAGTGTGTGCATACATATATTACACAGGAGTCTGTACAGAGCAGACCTATAATAATACCAGGTGAATGATAACGATACTTACAATGTGTGCATACATATATTACACAGTAGCCTGTACAGAGCAGACATATAATAATACCAGGTGAATGATAACTATATTTGCAATGTGTGCATACATATATTACACAGGAGTCTGTACAGAGCAGACATATAATAATACCAGGTGAATGATAACTATACTTGCAGTGTGTGCATACATATATTACACAGGAGTCTGTACAGAGCAGACATATAATAATACCAGGTGAATGATAACTATACTTGCAGTGTGTGCATACATATATTACACAGGAGCCTGTGCAGAGCAGACATATAATAATACCAGGTGAATGATAACTATACTTGCAATGTGTGCATACATATATTACACAGGAGCCTGTACAGAGCAGACATATAATAATACCAGGTGAATGATAACTATACTTGCAGTGTGTGCATACATATATTACACAGGAGTCTGTACAGAGCAGACATATAATAATACCAGGTGAATGATAACTATATTTGCAATGTGTGCATACATATATTACACAGGAGTCTGTACAGAGCAGACCTATAATAATACCAGGTGAATGATAACGATACTTACAATGTGTGCATACATATATTACACAGTAGCCTGTACAGAGCAGACATATAATAATACCAGGTGAATGATAACTATATTTGCAATGTGTGCATACATATATTACACAGGAGTCTGTACAGAGCAGACATATAATAATACCAGGTGAATGATAACTATACTTGCAGTGTGTGCATACATATATTACACAGTAGCCTGTGCAGAGCAGACATATAATAATACCAGGTGAATGATAACTATACTTGCAATGTGTGCATACATATATTACACAGGAGCCTGTATAGAGCAGACATATAATAATACCAGGTGAATGATAACTATACTTGCAGTGTGTGCATACATATATTACACAGGCGTCTGTACAGAGCAGACATATAATAATACCAGGTGAATGATAACTATACTTGCAATGTGTGCATACATATATTACACAGGAATCTGTACAGAGCAGACATATAATAATACCAGGTGAATGATAACTATACTTGCAGTGTGTGCATACATATATTACACAGGCGTCTGTACAGAGCAGACATATAATAATACCAGATGAATGATAACTATACGTGCAGTGTGTGCATTCATATATTACACAGGAGTCTGTACAGAGCAGACATATAATAATACCAGATGAATGATAACTATACGTGCAGTGTGTGCATACATATATTACACAGGAGTCTGTACAGAGCAGACCTATAATAATACCAGGTGAATGATAACGATACTTACAATGTGTGCATACATATATTACACAGTAGCCTGTACAGAGCAGACATATAATAATACCAGGTGAATGATAACTATATTTGCAATGTGTGCATACATATATTACACAGGAGTCTGTACAGAGCAGACATATAATAATACCAGGTGAATGATAACTATACTTGCAGTGTGTGCATACATATATTACACAGGAGTCTGTACAGAGCAGACATATAATAATACCAGGTGAATGATAACTATACTTGCAGTGTGTGCATACATATATTACACAGGAGCCTGTGCAGAGCAGACATATAATAATACCAGGTGAATGATAACTATACTTGCAATGTGTGCATACATATATTACACAGGAGCCTGTACAGAGCAGACATATAATAATACCAGGTGAATGATAACTATACTTGCAGTGTGTGCATACATATATTACACAGGAGTCTGTACAGAGCAGACATATAATAATACCAGGTGAATGATAACTATACTTGCAGTGTGTGCATAAATATATTACACAGGAGCCTGTACAGAGCAGACATATAATAATACCAGGTGAATGATAACTATACTTGCAGTGTGTGCATACATATATTACACAGGAGTCTGTACAGAGATGACATATAATAATACCAGGTGAATGATAACTATACTTGCAGTGTGTGCATACATATATTACACAGGAGCCTGTACAGAGCAGACATATAATAATACCAGGTGAATGATAACTATACTTGCAGTGTGTGCATACATATATTACACAGGAGCCTGTACAGAGCATCTACAGATTTTTTGTTGCTGGACACATCAACCTTTTACCTGCTCCTCTGCATGGTGTAGAATACAAGTGGGTTCAATCTGGAGGACCAAATTAATTAACCAAGGAGGAGATGGTAACAGCGGGTGTCCAATAGACATGTCCATTCGTCTGAAAAACTAAGAACGAAAATGCTAAGCTAACCAAAGCCGAATGAACGAATGGTTAATAAACGAAAATCATTCGTTCATTCGTCCATTCGTAGTACTATTGCATTCTATAAGCCGAAATAGTTTCGGTTTATAGAATACAATAGCATTTAACTATACGGAGACAGAGTCTCCATTCATAAAATTATGAATGGAGACTTTGTCTCCGTATAGTTAAAAGCCGACAGCCTATAAACCGAACGTTCTGTTTATAGACTTTCGGCTTATGGAATACATGTAATCCTATTGCTATTCTATAAACCGAACGTTCAGTTTATAGAATAGCAATAGGAATACATGTATTGCATAAGCCGACAGCCTATAAACCGAACGTTCGGTTTATAGACTTTCGGCTTATGTAATACATGTAATCCTATGGCCAGTGCTGTCTTTACTGCGAGGCATCCTAGGCGGATGCCTAGGGCGGCAAATTTTGGGGGACGGCAGCGCCCCCCAGCACTGGGAAAAAAAAAACGAAAAAAAAAAACGCGGCCCTTTAAAAAAGAAAAAAAAAAGACCGCGCTTGCAGGCAGAGACGGAGGTGAGAGGGGATCGGAAGATCCCCCCTCACCATCGCTCTGCCTGCCAGGCTGCACGGGGAGCCGAACAGGCAGCACAGAGAAACCTCCGTGCTGCCTGTTCGGCTCCCCGTGCAGTGTGCCGACACAGAAGTGCCGACAGTCACGTGATGGGGCGCGCTGACGTCATACGCGCGCCCAGTCACGTGACCTGTCGGCACAATCGCCGGGAAGCCGAACAGGCAGCATGGAGGGACCATGCTGCCTGCCACTAGCCACCAAGGAAAGGTAAGTGCTGATGGGAGATTGTGTGTGTGTGTGTGTGTGTGTGTGACTGAGTGTGATGGGAGTCAGAGTGTGTGTGATGGGAGACAGTGCGTGTGACTGAGTGTGATGGGAGTCAGAGTGTGTGTGATGGGAGACAGTGTGTGTGACTGAGTGTGATGGGAGTCAGAGTGTGTGTGATGGGAGACAGTGTGTGTGACTGAGTGTGATGGGAGTCAGAGTGTGTGTGATTGGAGACAGTGTGTGTGACTGAGTGTGATGGGAGTCAGAGTGTGTGTGATGGGAGTAGGAGTGTGTGACTGAGTGTGATGGGAGTGTGAGCTTGATGTGAGTCTGAATGATGGGGCATGTCTTAGGTGTGTAACGTGGGTGTGCAGCTTGGGTAGAGGGGTGCCCGGATTTTGTCTGCCTAGGGCAGCACAAAATCAAGATACACCACTGCCTATGGCTATTCTATAAACCGAACGTTCGGTTTATAGAATAGCAATAGGATTACATGTATTCCATAAGCCGAAAGTCTATAAACTGAATGTTCGGTTTTTAGACTTTCGGCTTATAGAAAACATGTAGTACTATTGCCTTTCTATGAACCGAACGAGAGCCCCATTCATAAGAATTTCTTATGAATGGGGCTCTCGTTAGGTTTATAGAAAGCAAATAGTATTACATTGTATTGTATAAAACGAACGAATAAAAATTAACGAAAAGAAAATAATGAACGAATTTCGTCTGAAACTAATGCAGTAATGAACGAAATTCGTTTTAGACGAAATAAATAACATTTTCGTCCGAAAGGACGAAAACGAAACGAAAATTTTAGTTTTGCACATGTCTAGTGTCCAAAGTGCTGCCTGTGGGCCATATGTAACTCGTTTGACATCAAGGTGCAGCCCATCTGATTTCCCCATATTCTATTATCCCATGCCTCCCGGCTGTCCTGCTTTGAGTGGTAAAGTCCCAGATTGAAGCTCTGTCCAGACATGGAGATTGGTGGAACTGCGGGATTTGTGGCTGCAATCATTTGCTGTTGTCTGCTGCCAGTTGGAGTGCCAGCGGTACTGTCCATGCCCAGTAGCAGTGTCAGTTGGAGTGACAGTCCTGCCGCGAATGTCGGGTATCGATGACTCACGACTTTACTTTAGGTGGGCTTTTTAATAGTGGAAGGAGACCAAGCTATATTAGTATCGTACTTTTCAAGCTTAAAGGCCCATCATAAATATAAGGTGTAATTCAGTGCAGATAATACGATTTACAGTGCTAATGTCTGCTAAACCCTGCTGAATGTATTGTTCTGTCCCACCTCTGCTAAATGTTTCCATTTACTTAACCCTTCCCTTGGCCTCGCAGACTGTATAATCGGTGACTCAGTGGGGGTTATGTAAAGAGATTCCTGCACACAATAGTGTCAGCAAGTTTTTAGACATTCCGACAGTTTAGTGTGCAGGTACTCAAGCTCCGACACACAGTGTTTGGTGCAGGTTCTCACACACTAATCAGGCACAGGATTGGGTTGAGCCGTCACTCAGAGTGATGGATACACACAGTGCAGTGTAGCGATGCTCTGACGCACGCTGTATATACTATTATTCTGTGTTTACCTTCTTTATTAAAAAAAAAACCCAGTAAGTGCATCGGCTTTACCTGTAAAGAAGACACAACCTTCACAGGAAACTGTGTGTTCTGTACAATGATTTTCCCACTTTGATTATATTATGCTCTAGATTCAACGCATTCTCAGAAAAGCTCTTTTGTTCATTGACGGTGCGAAGGTTTGTATTTATTTATTTTTTCTTTATACATTTCAATAGCTCGTATGTACGTTTGTTTGTTTTTTAATGTTTTTTTTTTTTTTATCAGGATGCCATAAAAGGTGACATTTGAAATCCTTGACAAAAAATCCATCATTTTTTATATTCTCATTTGAATTATTTCTTTTTACACAGTATACACAGACGCAAGCCCAAAAAGTGGGTCGGAAAAAAGACAAAAAATATTGTCCTTGATGTAGCAGCTTTGATAAAAAAAAAAAGTATATATTTTTTGGTGAATTGTTCAAAACTATACACGGGGCAGATAAAAGCAATAAGAGATACTTTGCTGATAATAGACATGTCAGACATTTTCCAAACATTTTTTCTTTCATCCTCTCTTCTTCATCTGGTCACAGTTGTGTGTTAAAACCTGGCACAAGCTCTGGCATGTTGGGACATCATAGCAAAAAAAAATAATATATATATTTAAAGGGTCTATTTAATAAAGAGCGAATTGCAGGGAATTGAAAAGGGAAGTTGTAGGCCAAAGTAGCTGCAGATGGATGGGGGAAATTTTCTAACTCAATTACTTTGGCCTTACGTTTAAGAAAGATAATGTTTTAAGTGCAGCTTGTGCCCACAACATTTAACAGGGCAGTACCACCTTATTTTCTGTATGGTGTAATTGTTATGGTAGTGTGTTAATAAGTGTGTTGTCTATAATACTATTGGCAATTCTTATGAGTGGGGCTCTCGTTCGGTTCATAGAAAGGCAATAGTACTACACGTTTTCTATAAGCCGAAAGTCTATAAACCGAAGTTCGTTTATAGATTTTCGGTTTATAGAATACATAGAATTACATGAATGGGTTGGTAGAAAGGCACTACTACTGTTAGTTTTCTATAAGCCGAACGTCTATAAACCGAACGTTCGGTTTATAGACTTTCGGCTTATGGAATACATGTAATCCTTATGCTATTCTATAAACCGAACGTTCGGTTTACAGAATAGCAATAGGATTACATGTATTCCATAAACCGAAAGTCTATAAACCGAACGTTCGGTTTATAGACTTTTGGCATTTGTAATGCATGTAATACTATTGGCTTTCACTACACAGAGACAGAGTCTCCATTCATAACTTTGTAGTGAAAGCCAATAGCACTATTACATGCATTACAAATGCCAAAAGTCTATAAACCGAACGTTCGGTTTATAGAATAGCAATAGGATTATATGTATTCCATAAGCCGAAAGTCTATAAACCGAACGTTCGGTTTATAGACTTTCGGCTTATTGATTACATGTAATACTATGGGCTTTCTATAAACCGAACTAGAGTTCCCATTCATAAAAATTTTGAATGGGGACTCTGTTTCGGTTTATAGAAAGCTAAGAAGTTGAACGAATGAACGAATGGTTTAATATAAACGAAAATCATTCATCCATTCGTGCTATAGTACTATAAACCGAAATAGAGTCGGTTTATAGAATGCCAATAGACTTACATGCATTCCATAAACCGAAAGTCGTTCATTATGTCGTTTATTAAATGTAGTGTATTCTATAAACCGACTGTATTTCGGCTTATAGAATGCCAATAGTACTACGAATGGACGAATGAACAAATGATTTTCGTTTATTAACCATTCGTTCATTCAGCTTTCGTTAGCATAGCATTTTCGTTATTTGTTTTTTCGGATGAATGGACGAAAATGCTATTTTCGGACGAAAATGCATTAGTCCGAAAACGAATGCACATGTCTAGTAAATATTGGTACAAAGCCTCAATCGGTTCACAATTAGATACAGAAAAGACCTCAACAGGGGATAAGCCCATTTATTACTTTTTTACACTAAAACAATACATAGTTTGCCAACAGTCCCATGTATTTGCTGGTACAGTCCTTTTTTGGGGGTCCTGTCTTATCAAATTCAGGTCGCCCCATCATTAAAGGGACAGTCTAGTCCCCAAATTCACTTTGGTGCAAGATGAAGATCACTGCTTGTATAGTGCACAGGCTTTTTTCCCAGTGTGATTTGATGCAGGCATTCTGTATAAATCATATTTTTAATATTTGGCTCAAGCACTCCACAGTGATTACTCTGCATGTTTACTGCAGGTGCGGCAACACTGATTATATAGACACTGAGGATATAAAGTTTTGTTTCATTTAGTCACTTCCTGTGCTCTTCCAACTAAATACATTATGTGGACTCTGCGTGACCTTGCTCTTGTACACAGTAGGATCTCTTAAAAGTGCAGCACATTGTCTGATGATGTCACTAGAGAGACAGGATATTCCATTCATTTGAATGAAATTATTCTCATTGGTCATTGCAGCAAAAAGGAAAGAAAAAAAAAGCTAATTATTGTATTTGCTTGAATATAAGACAACCCTGATTATAAGAAGACCCCCCCCAAACTTTGGATATTCCTTTAGGAAAAAAACTAAAAGCCTGAATATAAGACTACCCTATAGGAAAAAAGTTTAACTTGTATATATTCACATGTAAATTGGTTTTTAATATTTAATAACATTTTGTTTTTATTTCCTTTTTTTTTGCCAATGCTGCCCCTACCCCCCAGACTTGCACAACGCTCCCTCCCCCGATCGTTGTCTCTCTATCTCCCTGGTGGATAGTGGGGGCAGCCAGGGGATGTCTGCACGATATGTGGAGAAATCCTCCATGCTGCCCCAATCTCCCTGGTGGGTACTGGGGGCAGCCAGAGGACGTCTGCACAATATGCGCAGACATCCTCCGCTGCTGTCTGGCACTTCCACTTCCGGCACATGACCTTCCCAGCTTCCGTAATAGAAGTCCCGACGGACATGCCGGGCAGCAGCGAAGGATCTCTGCGTGCATAGTGCACACATCCATCGGCTGTTAGCGAGGAGGATCCATGTCCCCTGCAGTTCTGTAGGGGTCCTGGATACCAGTCAGACCTCGATTTGAGGTCTGATTTTAAGACGAACCTTGAATATAAGACAAGGTGTCTTTTTCAGAGCATTATCTCTGAAAAAAACTTTGTCTTATATTCCAGCAAATACTGTACTTTTATTTAACTAGTGTGGGCAGTCCTGGCTTATTGCAAACTATTGTAATTTCACAATCTTATCTAGCTGTAAGTATTTTATATTTTAAGCAATGCAAAATGTAAGACATGCATTTTAAAGGGCATTGAAAGTCCATTAATATGCATTACTATTTGGAAAATGCCTTTTGGGCACCATACAGTCCCTTTAATATTCAGGTTATGCTATTTCTTTTTCTCCTGTTAAACAGAACTAATTCTACAAAAACCCTTAAAAAAAGCACAATATATATAAAGTGTTTACAATTTATTTGTATTGCAAATTCGTCGGCATAAAAAAAAAATCTGGATACAATTTGGCAATGTTATGATTACTGAGGATGGAAACCAAGAATATACGCAAGCAATTTGTTAAAACGCGTTGGGATTAAATGTCATCTACAAATGTAAAAATGAAATAATGGTTAGAAAGGCCTCACTCGATGGGGAATTCAAGGTAGGTGGGACGTTTTGGGGATTTTGTAGCAGAATCATTTCTAAAGCTGAAGGACTGTAATGTTTGCAGTTGTGGCTTCTTTTGTGTAAGTCTTGTTATTTGTAATTTGATATTGTCGGTAAGCCCAGATAGACCGGAGATCTTGACATGTGCGGAATCTAGTGAAACCCTTAAAATTCTCATTAGAATTGAACAAAAGTATGTATTATCTAACCATTGTGCATGTAGGGAGAAGAAAAAAAAAGATTGAAATGGATCTATACAAAGAAAATGCCTAAATTAGGAGAAAAATGTGTTTTAAATCTATCTGTGGAGTGTCCTGCTTATGACCTCACCTATGGCACGGTATGCAAATGAGCTGCTTTTCAATGGATAGATTTAAAACACATTTTTCTCCTAATTTACGCATTTTCTTTGTATAGATCCATTTCAGACTTTTGCTGCCATACCATGTATAGATCAATTATTTGTTATTCTCTACATGTGCAGTAAAAGCAATGTTTAGGTGATACAGACGCTTTAACCCTTTAATCCTTCCTGATCAAAATGAGTAAGTCAATGCATTCATACACTGATATGAATGATTGACTATAGAGACATCGTCAGAGACATTGTTTACAGTGTAAATATCTCTTGTTTATGACATCACCTCGTATCTCGTAAAGTGGGGCTTTCGCGTGGCAAGTCACGGGTGATGTCATAAACAGAGAGCTTTGAAAACATGTCTTGTTTTTGCTCACAGTTCTGCTAACCCCTTTACATTCTCTACATTCATATTAAACAGTGTTTTCAGTACATGTACATTTTGCAGGATCTTCCCCCGGGGATTGACCGCGGTACGCCAAAGTTTTTTTTTGTTTTTTTTTATAGACGGGCTCACAGTGCAATGGACACAATATAATGCTGCAAATGTAGGTTTTATAAAACGCATTGAGAAAATGTAAAAAAATAATAATATATTTTATTGGTTCCAAAGGTCTTCAAAGATTTACTGCCGAAAAATTAATGGGTGTTGGTTTTAAATGGAAGATTACGCTATATTAAAGGACAACTAAAATCTCTTTTTTTCAACACTGAGTCAGTAATGAACTTAAAATGACCTTTTAAGGGTTGTGGGGGGGCTTTCTTTATAATTTCTTTCTTTCATAGAGACCACTCTCCATGCTATAGACCATTGTGTCTGCAATGCAGATTCTGAAGATACCCGACTGCTGAATTCCACCACAGAATCATGGGAAATGTAGTTCCCATTGATTCTGCTTTCGGGCAGTTCAGGCATCAAACAGAATTGCATTCCCCACACAGGCTGTGTCCGAAATGCAATTCGGATGCCACATTCGACCCCCTGGTTAATTTGTTTGTCGACGACGCATCTGAGCAAAAGGGCTCGGAAATGAAAGTAGGAGGGTCTAGCGACTATTAAGCCAATAACGTTTAAAGTAGGCTCCTCCCCCCCCAAAAAAGTAAGTTTAATTAAGTTGCTGTCCTTTAATGTAAGTTTGAGACGAGCTTGGATTAGAAAATTAAATATAAAAAAAAGTCTGAATCCTTTTTTATCACAGAGGGGAGTGTGTCACACGAGCACGATGAGGTTTATTTATTAAATAGTGAGCTGAAGAGAACTGGCAACTAAAGGGGTCATGTACTAAACAAGTGCAGTCTGAATAAAAGTAGGTAAAACATGAGTAAGGGGAAATTTGCGACTATTTGTAACATTTTGTGGGGTTTTTTTGACCGATTTGCGCCTCTTCCGTTTATTTTTATTTGGCGTGCTTTTTTCCGGTAGCGCTAATAAATTGCGATTATATTTGCGCACGCTAAAGATTTTTGCGAATATTTTGTGAAAAATAATTCTTATTTGTGTGTGAAAATTCCACCAGCTTATAGCGAGCGCTATCAAAAGAGGTAGGAAAAATATTGTTATTATTAGCAATTTGCTCGTATGTACTATCGGAGTGTTAATTGTTTAGTACATTGCAATAGGAGCAAAGCGCTAAAATAGTTTTGCACATAAAATACATTTGCGTTTTTTTAGTACATGCTCCTTTAAATATCTGATGCTCAGTATCTGTTGATCCCGGTATGTTGGTAAGAATCACTCAGAGTTGTGGCTTTTTTTTTTTTTTTTAAGGTTTCAGATCCACTGAGATAAAATTGGAAATGGTCCTTCGCAAACCTTACATTTTGAGCGAATGTGAGGAATACGTGTTTTTGTATGAATATAAATACATTTCCTTTAAGATATGTGCTCACATTGCTTAATCGGCTGCTCATCAATTTTTAACGCACCTTGTATTTTTACAATGCTTGTAAAGCGGTTCAGTTTTTTAAGACATGGCATAAATAAAAGGCAGTAAAGTCCCTGCCAAACTAGGAAGAGAACTCAGGGTTTGTTTGTTTTTTCGTGAAATGTTGGAGACCAGGATTCTCTGAATAAGTGTCCATTGAATGGCTCGGCAAGAAATGCCAACCTTAATTAGGAATAGAGGTGGATGAAATAATCACTACCGCTGATGTATTGTCACCGCGGTTTGGATATGGTGGAAGACACATTCCTCCCGGGGTCTGAGAGGTCCCCTGCCCAATGTCCTGGTCATTTTACTCCAGGAATCCAGATCTGCCCATCAAGTGAACTGCTCATGTGCTCTATCACTCAATGCTCTATCACTCAAATCACATCTTGGAAGAAATTCACACTAGCGAACACCGTGCATGCGCAAGCAGCTTGGCAAAGTGGTAGATGCCGACAACTACACTTCCCATGATGCCTGCTGCCTCCAACGGTATGCAATCTGAGCGATTAGGGTTATAGTGAGGGTAAGGGTTAAGGCTAGGGGATTTAGTGCTAGAGTAAGAGTTTGGGTTAACTCTATAGATTACAGCCAACCCTAACCCCCCCCCCCCCCCCCATGGTGATACTGTAGGCACTTGTGAACACTGAAGAATCAATAATGCACACGCACACTTGCCAGTGGCAAACGTTGGAAGGCATGCTCACTCCAGCCCCTGCTCTGAAATACAGTACCACCTTGCCTCTATGGAAGGCGCTCTATTCCTCAAACAATGTTTCTTATTTATGTTTATCTTTCCACATCCCACCCTCCCCCATTAAGCCATAAATAAAGATTCGAGCACTTCGGTTGGCAAAGCATCAATCTGGCGCACTTTTTAAAGCTATTCCTTCCATCTACACAAAAACAATAACATTTTTATGAAGAATTACTACTGCGTGGTTTCTCTGTGTCCGAGGGACGAGAAATGCAAAGTGAATGAGCGAGGTTTCTTGGCAATAAATTGACAAAACTCTGTTGTAAAGTCCAATAAAGGCTATTCATTCTGTCACATTGCATTTTTTCTTTCATTTACAATGTTACGGCAAGACTTACTTGCTGCAGATTTAGACGTATTCCTTCACTGCTGGCTGGAAAAGCCATATTTTCTTAAATAGAACTTTAATTTTAACACGGTGAGAAGACCTATGTTCTGTGGGTGGGGAGGGTACAGATGTGTAACTAAACCTTCACTTAAAAGCTTGAACTATTTAAAAAAAAAATATATATATATATTTATATATTTACTTAGAAATAGTCGGAAATAAAGCCTCTCTCTCCGCCCAGTAGAGAGAGGGCAAAGGAGGTACTGGTAGGTTGGAGGGCATGAATCGGTGTGTGGAGCAGTGTCATCATACTAAATTAAATAATCAGTGATGAATTAATTAAATTCCTAGTCTACAAATCGCCGTTGTAGTTCAATGTCAGCGTTAGAGCTACATTATAGGGGGTGCCTGGTCCACTCTCCCCTACCCACAAAAAAAAAAAAAGATTGCAAGTACTTTGGAGAAGATTTTACTCTGCACATCTTACACTCTTTAAATGTTCACTATTCACTAAAAAAAAGAAAGAAGTGCAAGTGAGTTAAGGTGAATATTCCTAGGGTTGTATATAAATATCCATCTTGGATTAAAGTTCTAATTATGGTGCAGTCCCCATGGCAACCAATGCACTGTCCGTGCTCTTTTTTAGAATTTTAGAACTTTACTGCAGAATTTCATTTTTATTTATAAATTAAATTATAAAGTAAAGTACAAAAACGTTGTTCGGTTTATAGACTTTCGGCTTATAGAATACATGTAATGCTATTGGCTTTCTATAAACCGAACTAGAGTCCCCATTCATAAGAAATTCTTATTAATGGGGACTCTATTTCGGTTTATAGAAAGCCAATAGTACATGTATTCCATAAGCCGAACGTCGGGTCCCCATTGACTTCAATGGGCTTCGGGGTCAAGTTCGACCCCGAACACGGACTTTTTTCCGAAGTTCGGCCGAACCCGCCGAACCCGAACATCCAGGTGTCCGCTCCACACTAATTTAGAGCTATACATACATATACATTTATACCAGAAAGTTGGGGAGTTGGAACATAAAGGGTATACAATTATTGATACAGATAAATAGAGAAAACAACAATAAACATGTACAGTATATATAGGGTTGCCACCTTTTGTCCAAAAAATTACCGGCCAAGCTACCCCCTCCATAGACTTAACATTGGGGTCAAGCCAATTTTTTATCGGCCAGGTGGCAACCCTAAGTATATATAGCAGGTTGTAATCTAATAACAGGTACGTTCTGTGTTTAGAAGTGAGGAGACACTCATTGTCACAGATTTTATGCTAGTGGATGATTTGATAGAATCTGGGAGGCTAATTGAACATTTGAAGGAACCAATTTAAAAAAAATAAAATTAGGTGTTTATCTCCTGGCTCCATTTTGTGAATATTTCCAATGATGCATTTTCTTACCAGGAAAGGTTAAAGCATCTTAACATGTATAGCTTGGAGGAAAGACGTAACAGGGGGGATATGATAGAAACATTTAGATACAATAAGGGAATCAACACAGTAAAGGAAGAGAGTATATTTAAAAGAAGAAAAACTACCACAACTAGAGGGCATAGTCTTAAATTAGAGGGGGAACAATTTAAAAGTAATATCAGGAAGTATTACTTTACTGAGAGGGTAGTGGATGAATGGAATAGTCTTCCAGCAGAAGTGGTAGAGGTCAACACTGTCAAGGATTTTAAGCATGCGTGGGATAGACATAAGGCTATCCTAGCTATAAGACCGGGAACGGGGGACTAATAAAAGTATTCAGAATAATTGGGCAGCCTAGATGGACCGAATGGTTCTTATCTGCCGACACATTCTATGTTTCTATGTTTCTATGAAGAGCTCTGTAAGAGAAGCAACACGACCTGCATCGTTTTTGAAGTGCGGGATCACTAGTAAAGGGGCTGGTGATGGATCTGAGAGTCTAGGATGTGCGGGAAGTAAGAGCATGCTGCATTGATAAATCTTTAAATACGGAAGAAATATTCATCTCACCCCAACTCACCATCAGCTCGCTATTAGTGAATAGCTCACAATTTCTCTGCAATACAGAAAAACGATTGATTTTCCAGTTAATTTGAGAAATCTCCAATCAAGAGGACTGGAAGCCCTGGTGTCGCTCCGTGAGAGGTGTGTTTCTCTGTTTGTTTGTTACCTTATAAAATGTCATCGTAACAGTTGTGTTTGGTGTATAACTTGGCCCAGACTGACTCTGTAATGTCGGCTTCATTTGCATCTAAATTAAACATGTCTGATACACTGAAACTGCTTCATAAACGCAGCTTTTGTTTTTGCAAATGTAGTAATGTTTACTCATTAATGAACTGATTATTACGACACCTTTTGTCTGCATTTAGAAAGGTCATACTATAAAAAACGTGATTTCCTGCAAGATTAAAAAAAGACATTACTATTTGCATTATGAAGATGGTTTGGCAAAGCAATCTCCGAATTATCCAGTGTATGTGAACAGATGGTAAGGATGTGTAATCCAGTATTTTCTCACATTACGTATAAGCTTCTGACTGTTCACTTTTAACAGTGAGTTGGAGAGGCTGATTGCACAGTAACGGCTAATGACAGCGTCTATTCACTCTCACTTCTTTGATTATGATCTGTCATACTGATCGATACAGGGGTGGATCCAGCATCTGATCTCAGGAGAGGCATTGCCCATGTCTGTCTGTCTTTTCCTTTACACCCAAGGTATCTGCAGGGGTTTGTCTGTACCTGCGTAAGTGTGTGTGTATCTGCCAGTGTGTGTGCGTTTCTGCTGGGGTGTAGATGTGTATCTGCTGGGGTCTGTGTGTATATCTGCTAGTATGTGTGTGTTTTTGCTGGTGTGTGTACCCACTGGTGTGTGTGTGTGTATCTGTCGGGGTGTGTGTGTGTGTGTTTCTGCCGGGGTGTGTATGTGTATCTGCCGGGGTGTGTGTATATTTGCTAGTATGTGTGTGCATTTGCTGGTGTGTGTACCCACTGGTGTGTGTGTATCTGCTGGTGTGTGTGTGTGTATCTGCTGGTGTGTGTGTGTATCTGCTGGTATGTGTGTGTGTATCTGCTGGTATGTGTGTGTATCCACCGGTGTGTCTATATCTGCTGGCGTGTGTGTGTATCTGCTGGGGGTGTGTGTGTGTCTGCTGTGGTTTGTGTGTCTGTGTGTGTATCTGCTGTGGTGTGTGTGTGTGTGTATCTGCTGTGGTGTGTTTGTGTATCTGCTGTGGTGTGTTTGTGTATCTGCTGTGGTGTGTGTGTGTATCTGCTGTGGTATGTGTGTGTGTGGATCTGCTGTGGTGTGTGTATCTGCTGTGGTATGTGTGTGTATCTGCTGGGTTGTGTGTGTGTGTATTTTTTATGCATTTGCTGCAGAACTACTTATGTAGGTAATTTTTCATCATTGTTCATTACATTCACCGTATGAGCCATGTTAAGGGTCCCTTTAAAGGGACACTCCCACCAAAAAATGAAAAGGTTTTATTTTGTATTGTTGATTTCAGATATGTATTTTGTTTTTGTTATGTGAATGTATTCAATAAAATATGTAACTAAACATGTGTGACTGGGTGCTGCCATTTTTTAAAATATAATGTTTTGGGTGCCACCCCCCAGTGACTTTACATCACTAGTATCTCACTTTGGGGGCTGGGGACACAGAATGTAGTGTATAAGTCAGAATTCTGATCATAGACTTGCATTGAATGGGAGGGTAATGGATTTATTACATCACAAGGGGGCGGAGTTATGATCCTGTTTGATCTCCTCTCTTTGTGTTGGAAGGCAGGTAAGAAAAAGTTCTATGCAGCTACCTAGTCCTGCCCACTATGATACACAGGAGCCAGTAACAGAGCAGGGGTGTATCTTATGACATCATCAGGTAGGCTTTGGCTACAGTTGTAAAGTGAGACTAGCTGGATGATTTTGGACGATGTTGCATCATAGGAAATATTCACAAAATGGAGCCAGGAGATAAACACCTAATTTTATTTTTCCTTTTATATGTAATTATTCCAATCATATAAACAAACAAACAATGGCATATGATTTATATATGTGTTTGTTTTAAATGACCAGGTTATCTAGTTACATCTTATGTAAATGGTAGTGTCCCTTTAAGTGTTATGTGCTAGTGCTGGACTAAAGCAAAAAAGCAAGTTATATAATCTCAAATGATGTCATTGTCTCATTGACCAAATAACCTTCAATTACCTCTTCTAAATATTTTCATAAAGAAATCCATTATGTCATTTACTGTTTCCTTTATTGAAGGTTATGTTACATTTTGAAATTTTAATACACATATATCTGTTCATTAGAGTATTTTAATAAAACGATGTGATCAAGATCCAATCTCACATTCCTCTAATTTATTTAAAGGGGCAGCTTCACCCACAGTGCCTAAAAATATATATTTGGGGGTGGTGGGAGTGGGTGGTTTAATGGGGTAGGTACAGAAAGAGAAACAGATCTTTCTGTTTTACCTCAAAAATCCCTGTCTCTTAAACACTCCCAATAAAGTTTAATCGATCATTGCTGTTGCTATAGCAACATTTCTTCCAATCTCTCCAAGCTCCGCCTTATTGGAATGTCACTGAATTTAGAAGCCCCGCAAAAACTATTTTCAGTGTAAGACTACAGGAGCTCCGTACATTTTTCAAAGGAAAAATACAGAAAATAAGCCAAGTGGTACTGCCACTTAATAAACATTATTATATTTGTAGGACACAAGTCACGAGTATTAATAATTATAATAAAATATTTTAATGTATGATTGAGATAGTCTTTAATGTTCATGTACTTTCTGGTGGTGTGTCCTTTATCCAACCTAATGGCTTTCATTTTGTCGATCTTCTAACGTCTGAATTGATCTTGCTGAGAATTGAATCTTCAAGATTAAATAGATTAAAGTTTCTAAGAATGTGAAATTTGCTAAATCTTGACCTGATCCATATTCAGTGCCTCTTCATGTTCTAGGATCTAGTTTGATGGTGCACACGGGAAGCCCATTAAAACCTAGCTGGCAAAGAACATATTGTGAAGGGTTAACCCACTGGAAATGCAATAGTTAATCAATAGAGTAATCTCTCTAGCTGGTGAGACAGCTCAGTGGGTCAATGCACCATTAAATTGTGTAATAGTAACATCCCCTGAAAGTTACTGTATCAGGTGTGCTAATTACTATATCAGATGTGTTACTGTCTCTAGCATGCTAGTTACTGTATCAGGTGTACTAATTACTATATCAGATGTGTTACTGTATCTAGCATGCTAGTTACTGTATCGGGTGTGCTAATTACTATATCAGATGTGGTACTGTATCTAGCATGCTAGTTACTGTATCAGGTGTACTAATTACTATATCAGATGTGTTACTGTCTCTAGCATGCTAGTTACTGTATCAGGTGTACTAATTACTATATCAGATGTGTTACTGTATCTAGCATGCTAGTTACTGTATCGGGTGTGCTAATTACTATATCAGATGTGGTACTGTATCTAGCATGCTAGTTACTGTATCGGGTGTGCTAATTACTATATCAGATGTGGTACTGTATCTAGCATGCTAGTTACTGTATCAGGTGTACTAATTACTATATCAGATGTGTTACTGTCTCTAGCATGCTAGTTACTGTATCAGGTGTACTAATTACTATATCAGATGTGTTACTGTATCTAGCATGCTAGTTACTGTATCGGGTGTGCTAATTACTATATCAGATGTGGTACTGTATCTAGCATGCTAGTTACTGTATCAGGTGTACTAATTACTATATCAGATGTGTTACTGTCTCTAGCATGCTAGTTACTGTATCAGGTGTACTAATTACTATATCAGATGTGTTACTGTATCTAGCATGCTAGTTACTGTATCGGGTGTGCTAATTACTATATCAGATGTGTTACTGTATCTAGCATGCTAGTTACTGTATCGGGTGTGCTAATTACTATATCAGATGTGGTACTGTATCTAGCATGCTAGTTACTGTATCGGGTGTGCTAATTACTATATCAGATGTGTTACTGTCTCTAGCATGCTAGTTACTGTATCAGGTGTGCTAATTACTATATCAGATGTGTTACTGTATCTAGCATGCTAGTTACTGTATCGGGTGTGCTAATTACTATATCAGATGTGGTACTGTATCTAGCATGCTAGTTACTGTATCGGGTGTGCTAATTACTATATCAGATGTGTTACTGTCTCTAGCATGCTAGTTACTGTATCAGGTGTACTAATTACTATATCAGGTGTGTTACTGTCTCTAGCATGCTAGTTACTGTATCAGGTGTACTAATTACTATATCAGATGTGTTACTGTATCTAGCATGCTAGTTACTGTATCGGGTGTGCTAATTACTATATCAGGTGTGTTACTGTCTCTAGCATGCTAGTTACTGTATCAGGTGTACTAATTACTATATCAGATGTGTTACTGTATCTAGCATGCTAGTTACTGTATCAGGTGTGCTAATTACTAAATCAGATGTGTTACTGTATCTAGCATGCTAGTTACTGTATCAGGTGTGCTAATTAATATATTAGATGTGTTACTGTATCTAGCATGCTAGTTACTGTATCGGGTGTGCTAATTACTATATCAGATGTGTTACTGTATCTAGCATGCTAGTTACTGTATCAGGTGTGCTAATTACTAAATCAGATGTGTTACTGTATCTAGCATGCTAGTTACTGTATCAGGTATGCTAATAACTATATCAGGTGTGTAACTGTATCTAGCATGCTAGTTACTGTATCAGGTGTACTAATTACTATATCAGATGTGTTACTGTATCTAGCATGCTAGTTACTGTATCAGGTGTGCTAATTAATATATTAGATGTGTTACTGTATCTAGCATGCTAGTTACTGTATCGGGTGTGCTAATTACTATATCAGATGTGTTACTGTATCTAGCATGCTAGTTACTGTATCAGGTGTGCTAATTACTAAATCAGATGTGTTACTATATCTAGCATGCTAGTTACTGTATCAGGTGTACTAATTACTATATCAGATGTGTTACTGTATCTAGCATGCTAGTTACTGTATCAGGTGTACTAATTACTATATCAGATGTGTTACTGTATCTAGCATGCTAGTTACTGTATCAGGTGTGCTAATTAATATATTAGATGTGTTACTGTATCTAGCATGCTAGTTACTGTATCGGGTGTGCTAATTACTATATCAGATGTGTTACTGTATCTAGCATGCTAGTTACTGTATCAGGTGTGCTAATTACTAAATCAGATGTGTTACTGTATCTAGCATGCTAGTTACTGTATCAGGTATGCTAATAACTATATCAGGTGTGTAACTGTATCTAGCATGCTAGTTACTGTATCTGGTGTGCTAGTTACTGTATCAGGTGAGTTACTGCATCAGGTGTGATAGTTACTGCATGAGGTGTGTTACTGTATCAGGTGTGCTAGTTACTATATCAGGTGAGTTACTGCATCAGGTGTGTTACTGGATCAGGTGTGCTAGTTACTGCATTGAGGGTGTGACTGTATTAGGTGTGTTACTGGATCAGGTGTGCTAGTTACTGCATTGGGGGGTGACTATATTAGGTGTGTTACTGTATCAGGTGTGCTTGTTACTGCATTTGGGATGTGACTGTATTAGGTGTGTTACTGTATCAGGTGTGCTAGTTACTGCGACTATATCACCTAAAAACTGCTAATACTGTTACACTGTCTCCTAAACACTGCTTATACTGTGACACTGTCTCCTAAACACTGCTTATACTGTGACACTGTCACCTAAACACTGCTTATACTGTGACACGGTCTCCTAAACACTGCTTATACTGTGACACTGTCACCTAAATACTACTTATACTGTTACACTGTCACCTAACCACTGCTTATACTGTGACTGTATCACCCAAACACTGCTTATAATGTGACTGTATCACCTAAACACTGCTTATATTGTGACTGTATCACCCAAACACTGCTTATAATGTGACTGTATCACCTAAACACTGCTTATACTGTGACTGTATCACCCAAACACTGCTTATACTGTGACTGTATCAGCCAAACATCCTTTATACTGTGACTGTCATCTAAACACTGCTTATACTGTGACTGTATCACAAAAACACTGCTTATACTGTGACTGTATCACCTAAACACTGCTTATACTGTGACTGTATCACCCAAACACTGCTTATACTGTGACTGTATCAGCCAAACACCCTTTATACTGTGACTGTCATCTAAACACTGCTTATACTGTGACTGTATCACAAAAACACTGCTTATACTGTGACTGTATCACCCAAACACTGCTTATACTGTGACTGTATCACCTAAACACTGCTTATACTGTGACTGTATCACCTAAACACTCCTTATACTGTGACTGTATCGTCCAAACACTGCTTATACTGTGACTGTATCACCCAAACACTGCTTATACTGTGACTGTATCACCCAAACACTGCTTATACTGTGACTGTATCACCTAAACACCGTTTATACAAATTAACTGCTTTTCAATGGGACATGCAATTTGCATTCCGTGCCATAGGTGATGTCATAAGCAGGCGACTCCACAGACACATATAAAACACCTTTTTCTCCTACTTTAGGCATTTCCTTGCAGTTTTGCTAATAACATGTATAGATAATTTTCAATATTTTGATGCTCTACATGCCCAGTAAGACAATGTTTAGGTCATACAGTCCCTTTTAAATGTATCAGTTATGTAAGTCCCCTTTATTTTTACAAAACCAAAACGTCAGGTGAAATGATCATTCAGTCTAATAATGTATAATGTCATATTAAAGACATTTACTTCCGTTTTTTGGAAATAAACCCAGCTTTTTCCCCAGTACATAAAAAAAAAAATAAAAATAAAATCATCCAGGAAATGTAATTATCAGGTAGGAAATGCTTCCTCTGCAATGCAGCTGTGTGTTACAAGCGTGAAGATGGAGCTTTAAAACCTCTCTTGTGTATTTCGGATCCAGGTATCAACATTAGACCAAAGAAGAGTGAGAGAGAGGCATCCAGTGCATCACAGGCCTAGTGCCTGCGTTATGTCACTGAATGTAGATTAGCGTAACCTCTGGGTAGCATGTGTCTCTTTGGTATAGCCCTTTATAGAAGGGAGCTGCTAATATTTCCATTTAAATGCTGATTTTGACTCGCTGCCCTGGCCTTCTGCTTCCAAATATATATATATATATATTTTTTTTTTTCAACAGGCTGAAAAAGCAAAAGCAAAATAAAGTGATAAAATTTCCTTCACCCAGGGACAACGCTCTTTCCCACTTTACCTCTGATATATTTTTCACAGCAGGAATTCTCATTCAGTTAATAAAATAAAGGTTTTTCTTTTTTTTTCCTTTCTTTTTTTTTTTCTCAAGTGAACGGTGCAGCTGAGCAGAAAAAAGCCAAAGTAAATTATTCTTTCTTCAAAAATAAAAAAAATATGAGAGAGAGAGAGAGAATATTGTCTTATTTAGGTTGCGGACAGATACGGAGAATTACCCAAGACAGAAATTATCTGCAAAAGAAAAAAAAAATAATAAAACAAATAAATGTAATGTTTGTGCAATGTGTGGTATATGTGAGCTGAAAGCAGACTGTCTACATATTTTTTTTTATATCCCTTGATGTCATTGTTTCTATTCTTGAATCAGCTTAAATACGTTTTAAATGTGTGTGTGTAGTCTCCAGCTTATGACATCACCTGTGGCACGGTATGCAAATGACACATTTCCCACTGAAAAGCAGTTCATTTGCATACCGTGCCCCAGGTGATGTCATAAGCTGGAGACTCCGCAGACACATTTACAACACATTTAAGCTGATTCAAGAATCACATTTTTCTCCTAATTTAGACATTTGCTTGCAATTTTGCTAATACAATATATAGATCATTTTCAATCATTTTTTTTTTTTTTTTTGTAAATCAAATTTTATTATTTTCATAAAACACAGAAAATACAATAACAACTGAAAAATAGGACATAAGGGGAAAGTGGGGGGTTAGGAGAGGTGGGACACTAGGGTTACAGAAACTCCAATCATTTTTTTATCCTCTAGATTCACAGTGAAAGTCATGTTTTGAAGTATGCTAAAGTTAAATCCTTATGGAAAAAAAATGCATTTATTCATTAAAGGCTGAATATCTTTCTTCACAGATATGTTTAATTTAGTCACAGATGTCAGGTTTGCAGCTTTTACTGATCCTCCCAACTCAAAAAAAGCAAAGTATTAGATAAGTATATTTGCAATGTATTGTACAGAAGAAAGTAATTCTACCTCTAGAAGGAGATTCCATAGTCACCTTGATTAACTGTTTTTTTTAACATGTATAGCTTGGAGGAAAGACGTATCAGGTGGGATATGATAGAAACATTTACATACATAGAGGGAATCAACACAGTAAAGGAAGAGAGTATATTTAAAAGAAGAAAAACTACCACAACTAGAGGACATAGTCTTAAATTAGAGGGGCAACGATTTAAAAGTAATATCAGGAAGTATTTCTTTACTGAGAGGGTAGTGGATGTATGGAATAGCCTGCCAGCAGAAGTGGTAGAGGTAAACACAGTCAAGGAGTTTAAGCATGCGTGGGATGGACACAAGACTATCCTAGCTATAAGACCGGGAATGGGGGACTAATAAAAGTACTCAAAAAAGAATTGGGCAGACTAGATGGACCGAATGGTTCTTATCTGCCGACACATTCTATGTTTCTATGTTTCTAACTGATTTCCCTCTAAATATATATGAATTATAGTTATTTGTATCCCTCCAAAAAATGGTCAGGAGGAAGCGTTAGTGTCGATCTGTTCAGGGTAATAGCAACAAATCTGTAACAGTCAGAAAGTGTGACTGAGGGGAATGGAGGCTTAGGGTACAAATAATAAAAGGGAGGAATTAAACATATACTTTAGAGATGGTAAAGGCTAGAATTTGCCAAGCGGGTACCTGGATGGTGTTGGTGTTTGCCCAAAAAAATTGTCCTGAGAACAATGTTATGTCTATGGAGATGGTAAAATAGCTGGTATTTTTGGGAAGAACCTTGCATGCTTGTAGGCCTCTCATACACTCTCTGGGATTCTTACAATTTTTTTTCCCCCAATTTGCCCTTTTGGATTTTAATTTTTTTTGAGCAACTTACAAATTTTGGGTCTTTTTTTTCCTTACCTAGCTTTGAGACCAATTGGCAGCTGAACCAGGGATAAGCAAAGTAATATCCAACTGTGTCACCGGCAGATATAAGCCATTCACCCATCTAGTTTGATCAATTGGCCGTATCTTATATCTAGGATAGCCTTATACCTATCCCACGCATACTTAAACACCATCACTGTATTAACCTCTACCACTTCTACTGGAAGACTATTCCATGCATCCACTACCCTCTCAGTAAAGTAATACTTTCATTAGTCCCTGACCTTATTTATATCTAGTATAGACTTATACCTATCCCATGCATACTTAAACTCCTTCACTGTATTAACCTCTACCACTTCTACTGGAAGGCTATTCCATGCATCCACTACCCTCTCAGTAAATTAATACTTTCATTAGTCCCTGGCCTTATCTTATATCCAGGGTAGCCTTATACCTATCCCATGCATGCTTAAACTCCTTCACTGTATTAACCTCTACCACTTCTACTGGAAGGCTATTCCATGCATCCACTACCCTCTCAGTAAAGTAATACTTTCATTAGTCCCTGGCCTTATCTTATATCTAGGATAGCCTTATACCTATCCCACGCATGCTTAAACTCCTTCACTGTATTAACCTCTACCACTTCTACTGGAAGACTATTCTATGCATCCACTACCCTCTCATTAAAGTAATACTTTCATTAGTCCCTGGCCTTATCTTATATCTAGGATAGCCTTATACCTATCCCACGCATGCTTAAACTCCTTCACTGTATTAACCTCTACCACTTCTACTGGAAGACTATTCCATGCATCCACTACCCTCTCAGTACAGTAATACTTTCATTAGTCCCTGGCCTTATCTTATATCTAGGATAGCCTTATACCTATCCCATGCATGCTTAAACTCCTTCACTGTATTAACCTCTACCACTTCTACTGGAAGACTATTCCATGCATCCACTACCCTCTCAGTAAAGTAATACTTTCATTAGTCCCTGGCCTTATCTTATATCTAGGATAGCCTTATACCTATCCCATGCATGCTTAAACTCCTTCACTGTATTAACCTCTACCACTTCTACTGGAAGACTATTCCATACATCCACTACCCTCTCAGTAAAGTAATACTTTCATTAGTCCCTGGCCTTATCTTATATCTAGGATAGCCTTATACCTATCCCATGCATGCTTAAACTCCTTCACTGTATTAACCTCTACCACTTCTACTGGAAGACTATTCCATACATCCACTACCCTCTCAGTAATGTAATACTTTCATTTGTCCCTGGCCTCATCTTATATCTAGGATAGCCTTATACCTATCCCATGCATGCTTAAACTCCTTCACTGTATTAACCTCTACCACTTCTACTGGAAGACTATTCCATACATCCACTACCCTCTCAGTAATGTAATACTTTCATTAGTCCCTGACCTTATCTTATATCTAGGATAGCCTTATACCTATCCCATGCATGCTTAAACTCCTTCACTGTATTAACCTCTACCACTTCTACTGGAAGACTATTCCATACATCCACTACCCCCTCAGTAAAGTGATACTTCCTGATATTACATTTAAATCGTTGCCCCTCTAATTTAAGACTATGTCCTCTAGTTGTGGTAGTTTTTATTATTTTAAATATACTCTCCTCCTTTACTGTGCTGATTCCCTTTATGTATTTAAATATTGCTATCATATCCCCCCAAGCTTTCTTTTTTCACCTTTATTCATAGTCTAATGGTCCTCTTTATGAAAAAGATTCCTTTATTATATGTAAAAGAGGATAGGAAGATCCATGGTTCAATGAAATGCCTCACATTAATTCGTGTAAAAGTTTCTCCTTGGTTTCACAATGGGGGTTTAAATGACCCAGGTGGGACTTGAACCCACAATCCCCAGCTCCGGAGGCTGATGCCTTATCCATTGGGCCACTGGGCCACACGTCAACACCACTTTTGTCCTGACATGGTCACCAATAAATACATAAAAAGTGCACTAGGCACTTCACACTAAAAATGGGATATAGCTATAGAGGGTGAAAAACAGCTTCTGCTCTTATCCTACAAGATAAAAATAGTGAAAGAAAAGAAAAATATTGTTTAGAGCAAATGAAATAAAAGAGTCAATAACTCATCATCTAAATAGTGATTGGAGGATGATTCCTAAGATAATGTATGCATTCAAAACAGCAAAAAGAAACAAAGAACAAGACACGATGTGTGATACTGTAAATATACACTACATCTATATATGTTGCCACCAACAGGACTCACATTTGCTGGAGCCTTCCATACCAAGATCTGGTTTAAATTGTTTCTGGAATAATTTGGTTCCACCACCTCCCCCTAGTAGGTCCCCCTCTCTTCCAGCGGTACAGCTTGGAAATCAGCAAAATAACAGGAAAATGGCAGGCCAATGGTTTATGGAAAGAAAATAAAAAACAGCAAAAAAATTTGCGTGATCCTGAACACAAATATATCTTTTTTTGGTCCCTTATAATTAGCCTTTCACTTTAGAACCGTAAAAACGGTGCGCATGTAATATAATACAACCGGATCGCACTGCATCAAAAATGTTCAGGCTCCCTTCTGAAGTAGATGGAGCAACAGCGCTCCTCACTTCGTAGACTTCCTTGCTCTCGACTTACCTCGGTCGTGTACGATGTCGTGATAGCAAACACTCCCACCACATGATCTGCACGACGCGTTTCGCCAAGGCATGTGTTTCTTCACAGTGCTGCCATGAAGTGAGTAATGCTGCCATATGTAGTCCTCATGTGATTTTTATGCAGAGCGAGGGACTAATTGCAGTCGTTATAAGGAGTAAAAAGTGCTACATAAGAATCGGGTGGGTATTCTAAGAGTTAAAAGTATAAATATACTTCTCTATATGCTACCAACAGGGTTAAATATCCATACTATAAAATGAATCCTCCACTTTTTACCTGCCGCAAAAACGATTAATTGCCAAAAACTGGAAGTCATCCTTCCCCCTACCATTCAACTTTTCCAAACTGAAACTGAATCAGTACAAACAATGGACTGTCTAACTGCAAGCAAAATGAAAAATATTAAAACCACACAAAACATGTGGGACATATGACTTTTATATACCCTCCCACACTTGAACCTGCCACCCAACCATATAACTCACAGCATACATTGTAAGTGTAACTATTTAACCCACTATCACTTTTAAAATAAAAAATCATGCATGGATCTATGAATTCCCACTCCCAATCTGCCCAACCCTTCATCCTTCCTTAATCAACCCTTCCCTAATGTCATTTCCCTTTACCCTATGTATCCACCCTTTTTTTCTTTGTTTTTTTTTTCAATTTACTCATCCTTATTTCATTAATCTTTGTGCAATACTTATATATCCCATAAATTGTTTCAGTGCCCATGTAAGAATGTATAACTCCAATAAAGCGCTTTGCAACCTTAAAAAAATGTAAAAAATTAACTTTTCAAGGAAAAAAAAAATATATATATAAAACGTAGCTACAAGTAATAATTATGTTGTTTCTTATAGTGCACTGTATTTTTCATAATTTCATAATACTCCCTTTTATGAACTTCTGTCACCCCCGTTGGAGAGATACTCTCGACTCCCGCTAGGTACATCTGAAGAAGCTTCCTTCGAACATCCATCTCCCTTGTAGAGTGGTTTCTATTCATGCCACTGCCCATCAGGTCCGGGCTACCGATGTGTAATTATCAACTTACTGATGTTTTTGATAGAAAACAAGCAGAAGCCTCTTCTCCCCCCCACGAGCCCTGTCACCGCTCAGCTGACCTTCTATCAACATATTACATAAATTAGTTCATATGTACCAAAAACCCAGAGAGGTTTCCAACCTCTTGTCAGGCGGGATCTGTCTATATTCCAAGCACTGCAATTAGGTTCCGGCTCAGTATTGTGAAATGATTTGACCAAAGGTCTAGAGATGCTGTGCTATGCAGAAACCTCCATCCCAAAGTGGTCCCTAACCCTTCAAGGGCTAGATGGAGGAAATCAACAAGGCTGTGTCTATCTCCCAGCCACTAAAATACGGAGTCAAAATGGTTAATAAACTGCTGTGGCACGTAGAGAGTTACTGATGCTCCTTCCAAGTCTATCTATCTGATTTTTTTTAAAACATATGTATATTGTGAATGTAGAATGTCTGTATTGTCTCCTGTTTATGACATCACCTGTGGCTGGATATGCAAATTAACTACTTTCAGCAAAATGTACATATCAAACCACAAGGTGATGTCATAGACAGCAGACTCCACAGACACATTTCAAACATATTGTCCCCTTAATCTATGCATTTGCTAACATTTCTGCTTACACAATGTATAGATCGTTTTTCGAAGGTCTTATAAGCATCGGGCAGTTTGTGGAGAGAATACATGGCGGATACTCGTGTGTATACAGGACATTCTCCAGGAGCTGGACCTGAAGGTGCTAAAATGCTAAGTCTGAGTTACTGAATTACATGGACATCGATTAAAGATGGCAGTAAAATGTTGATATTTAGTGAGGGTCATACGCACTGGAGACAGTTATAGAGAAGAAATGGCACTGGAAAGTGATTGTGTGGCAGACATGGCACCGGAAAGTGATCGGGTGGCAGACATGGCACTGGAAAGTGATTGGGTGGCAGACATGGTACTGGAAAGTGATTGGGTGGCAGACATGGCACCGGAAAGTGATCGGGTGGCAGACATGCCACTGGAAAGTGTTTGGGTGGCAGACATGGCACCGGAAAGTGATTGGGTGGCAGACATGGCACTGGAAAGTGATTGGGTGGCAGAAATGGAACTGGAAAGTGATTGGGTGGCAGACATGGCACCAGAAAGCTATTGGGTCGCAGACATGGCACTGGAAAGTGACTGCATGGCAGACATGCCACTGGAAAGTTATTGGGTGGCAGACATGGCACTGGAAAGTGATTGGGTGGCAGACATGGTGCTGGAAAGTGATTGGGTGGCAGACATGGCACTGGAAAGTGATTGGGTGGCAGACATGGCACTGGAAAGTGATTGCATGGCAGACATGGCACTGGAAAGTGATTGGGTGGCAGACATGGCACTGGAAAGCGATTGGGTGGCAGACATGGCACTGGAAAGTGATCGGGTGGCAGACATGGCACTGGAAAGTGATTGGGTGGCAGCCATGGCACTGGAAAGTGATTGCATGGCAGACATGCCACTGGAAAGTTATTGGGTGGCAGACATGGCACTGGAAAGCGATTGGGTGCCAGACATGGCACTGGAAATTGATTGGGTGGCAGACATGGCACTGGAAAGGGATTGGGTGGCAGACATGGCACTGGAAAGTGATTGCGTGGCAGACATGGCACTGGAAAGTGATTGGGTGGCAGACATGGCACTGGAAAGTGATTGGGTGGCAGCCATGGCACTGGAAAGTGATTGCATGGCAGACATGCCACTGGGAAGTTATTGGGTGGCAGACATGGCACTGGAAAGCGATTGGGTGCCAGACATGGCACTGGAAAGTGATTTGGTGGCAGACATGGCACTGGAAAGGGATTGGGTGGCAGACATGGCACTGGAAAGTGATTGCGTGGCAGACATGGCACTGGAAAGTGATCGTGTGGCAGACATGGCACTGGAAAGTGATTGGGTGGCAGCCATGGCACCGGAAAGCGATTGGGTGGCAGACATGGCACTGTAAAGTGATTGGTTGGCAGACATGGCACTGTAAAGTGATTGGGTGGCAAACATGGCACTGGAAAGTGATCGGGTGGCAGACATGGCACTGGAAAGTAATTGGGTGGCAGACATGGCACTGGAAAGTGATCGGGTGGCAGACATGGCACTGGAAAGCGATTGGGTGACAGACATGGCACTGGAAAGCGATTGGGTGGCAGACATGGCACTGGAAAGCGATTGGGTGGCAGACATGGCACTGGAAAGTGATTGGGTGGAAAACATGGCACTGGAAATGAATTGGGTGCAGACATGGCACTGGAAATGAATTGGGTGGGAGACAGGTCATGTGACACATGTGACAAATTACTGTCCCAAGCTGCGAAGTCTGAAGAAATGCTGCACAGTTGGGGGGCATGATTTAATGATATTCTATGAGCGTCACAGAACTTGAACATTATAAAGGAGAGGTAAGAGTGGAGCCTAAAGAGGAAGTGGTGCGACAAATTAGAGTGGGGGGAGGAAAGAGCAAAACCTAAATACAACCCTGCACACTACAGACATTTATAAGTTGTAAAAGTGGAGCAGTCACCGTGGGAACCATCAGAATCTTCCTGCTGAAACTTCTGCTGCACAATGCATTCATAACACATAACACAGTGAGATTAGTTCTTATTAGATACAATACATAGAATAAGACAAAAGTGCAGCGAGCAGACCTCTTAGCCTCGGCAGTATGCAAACATTAATAACACTTGTGCTCCCTGTCTGATCTGTCAGTTAACAAGCCAGAGTGGACACAATCTAGAAGTAAGACGTCGACCAGTTATTGAAGGTCAAGTCAATTAGCGTCACTGGCTGCCATCTTGCACTTGAAAGATTGATCAAGTCGTAAGTCTCTGTTAGGGAAATGTGTGAATAAATAGAAAACAGTGATCTTATCCTATCTCGTCCACCCATCAGAAAAAAACACGTTGATCTTCCCTAGTCTTCTCTGCATTTTTACGGAGGTGGGGGGGGGGGCTGTGACTCTACAGGGTCCCAAAAAATGTTTCTGGAAAAAAAACAAAACAGATCTGTTTTATCAGTTTAAAAATGATAATAATACTGCAATTATTTATTTTGTATATTTTTTTTTACAAATTGCAGCTGGATAACTGTTTTGTTCTAGTCCTGGTCCCCTCCCAGCCTTGGAGGTCCAAGTGCAGTAAGATACTGATTTCCCCAGGTTTATCTTGGATTTTCCTGGTCACTCATGGGAGAAGGTTTCCTAGTGCTGAGCAGGGAAAAGAAAGATGGGGGTTCTCAAACAGGTAGAAATTCTTATGAATGGGACTTTCAGCTTACAGGGAGTGCAGAATTATTAGGCAAATGAGTATTTTGACCACATCATCCTCTTTATGCATGTTGTCTTACTCCAAGCTGGATAGGCTCGAAAGCCTACTACCAATTAAGCATATTAGGTGATGTGCATCTCTGTAATGAGAAGGGATGTGGTCTAATGACATCAACACCCTATATCAGGTGTGCATAATTATTAGGCAACTTCCTTTCCTTTGGCAAAATGATTCAAAAGAAGGACTTGACAGGCTCAGAAAAGTCAAAAATAGTGAGATATCTTGCAGAGGGATGCAGCACTCTTAAAATTACAAAGCTGGGCGTTGTACCTGAGAGAGAGCCATACCCCTCCACTACCGCCTGCACCGCAAGGGAGAGACTTCCCCTTTCTCCCACTCCTTGACCTCTCCTCTACTTCCTCGCTCTCTCCTCTTCCGCCTCTTCGATGTGGACGGGTGGGGGGAGAGAGAGTGACGATAGCTGCTATGGCAGCATGGTGGATGGGAGCTGGGGGGGAGAGAGACGGGAAGGGGATACTTGAAGATTTGTATGTTTAGCTCTTATGTTGTGTATTTGTCTTCTGTGTTATATACGATCAAACACTGAGAGGAATGCATATATATGTATGTACGTTAAATGTATATGTATACGATTATTCTTCCTTTTTTCTGTATATATTTGAATGGTGTGTTTTTTTTTGATACAATATACCTAATAAAGAATTATAAATTTAAAAAAAAATTGCAAAGCTTCTGAAGCGTGATCATCGAACAATCAAGCGTTTCATTCAAAATAGTCAACAGGGTCGCAAGAAGCGTGTGGAAAAACCAAGGCGCAAAATAACTGCCCATAAACTGAGAAAAGTCAAGCGTCCAGCTGCCACGATGCCACTTGCCACCAGTTTGGCCATATTTCAGAGCTGCAACATCACTGGAGTGCCCAAAAGCACAAGGTGTGCAATACTCAGAGACATGGCCAAGGTAAGAAAGGCTGAAAGACGACCACCACTGAACAAGACACACAAGCTGAAACGTCAAGACTGGGCCAAGAAATATCTCAAGACTGATTTTTCTAAGGTTTTATGGACTGATGAAATGAGAGTGAGTCTTGATGGGCCAGATGGATGGGCCCGTGGCTGGATTGGTAAAGGGCAGAGAGCTCCAGTCCGACTCAGACGCCAGCAAGGTGGAGGTGGAGTACTGGTTTGGGCTGGTATCATCAAAGATGAGCTTGTGGGGCCTTTTCGGGTTGAGGATGGAGTCAAGCTCAACTCCCAGTCCTACTGCCAGTTCCTGGAAGACACCTTCTTCAAGCAGTGGTACAGGAAGAAGTCTGCATCCTTCAAGAAAAACATGATTTTCATGCAGGACAATGCTCCATCACACGCGTCCAAGTACTCCACAGCGTGGCTGGCAAGAAAGGGTATAAAAGAAGAAAATCTAATGACATGGCCTCCTTGTTCACCTGATCTGAACCCCATTGAGAACCTGTGGTCCATCATCAAATGTGAGATTTACAAGGAGGGAAAACAGTACACCTCTCTGAACAGTGTCTGGGAGGCTGTGGTTGCTGCTGCACGCAATGTTGATGGTGAACAGATCAAAACACTGACAGAATCCATGGATGGCAGGCTTTTGAGTGTCCTTGCAAAGAAAGGTGGCTATATTGGTCACTGATTTGTTTTTGTTTTGTTTTTGAATGTCAGAAATGTATATTTGTGAATGTTGAGATGTTATATTGGTTTCACTGGTAAAAATAAATAATTGAAATGGGTATATATTTGTTTTTTGTTAAGTTGCCTAATAATTATGCACAGTAATAATCACCTGCACACACAGATATCCCCCTAAAATAGCTAAAACTAAAAACAAACTAAAAACTACTTCCAAAAATATTCAGCTTTGATATTAATGAGTTTTTTGGGTTCATTGAGAACATGGTTGTTGTTCAATAATAAAATTAATCCTCAAAAATACAACTTGCCTAATAATTCTGCACTCCCTGTATAGAATACATGTAATGCTATTGGCTATTCTATAAACCGATAGTCTATAAACCGAATGACTTTTGGTTTAAAGACTTTCGGTTTATAGGCGAACCTCGAACTCCAACACGGATATACAGTGAAATATCCGGGTTCGGGTTTTTGGCACGGACACCGTAATGTCCGGTACGAACCCGAATAGTGCGGTCCGGGTTCGCTCAACACTACTTACTACCCAACCCACTAGAACATCTGTCACTTTACCTCTAGCAGTTCCCACCTAGCTGAAACACGCACAATTCATCTTTGGCCCAACCCACCTAGTGCCACCCATCCGCACTACTGTTACTACAAAGTCCATCCCATTTAGCGCTACGTAAATTGTTGGCTCTGTATAAATAAATGGTAATGTAATGTAATGTGTGCCCACTCTCAGCCAACCCTAAAACATGCCCTCGGTCACCCATTGTGCGTGTCTGCCCACACATCCTATAGGAGGATATAACTCTCACTACCATCTTTAAAGACATCCTACCCATCTAAGCTACTCACCAAGAGCACAACAGCAGGGTGCGTTGGTGGGAAGGCTTTTACCCTGGAGCCCTGCCACACATCACACTGGGTCCCCCTTCACAGTCCCTTTTTTCATGTAAAAAAATCCATTTTTGGGTATTCCAAAAAAAAAAAAAAATTCATTAATGAATACAACCTTCTGCCCCTTTAATACCGCCACTACTGCTACTTTTATGATGTCATAAAAAAATAACTACAACAGTAGCAAAAAAAAAATAAAAATAGCTGAAATAAGTCAAAACCGAACTGTCAAAAAACAAGTATACCGTTAAATATTATTACATGATTATTAATACACGATATATAGATAAATAAAACTAAACCTGGAGACCAATAAACCCAACAAACATCCCGAATAAATGACCATATTTCTAATCTCAGATTATTAATCTTTATTTCCCGCATGCTATGATTATTACACTAATATTTGGAGCAGAGAGAGGAAGCACAGGGGATACTACCGGCCTATAAAGCAGTGGTTTGAGGGGGGGGGGGGGGGGGGTTGCCTTTATGAAACATCAAAGCGTTTTCACCCTCCAGCAATCTCTAAAAGTAATTTAGTGTAGTACATGAAGCTTGCTTCCAGATAATAGCAGTCTGTTTCCTTTTTAAACATGAGAGGTTACAATGAAGAGTCAATCATTTAGGAAGCTTTCAAATAGTCAATTCCAAGCTGGATATTCTTGCAGACGTTGGGATTGGTTTTTTTTTTTATCTTTCCATTCGACATTGAGATGAGGGTCTCACCATGTCCTCCAGTTACCAAGGCTGAATAAAAATCCACAACAAGGGAGAACACAACCCTAAACTAGCATATATAATATAGTGTGTGCTGCAGAAGTGCCCAAATGTATACACAATACATAGAAACATCAGCACACAACCAACAATGTCTAATTTTCCCTCAAGCAATTTTAAAACCACCTATCTTGAAAAAAAGTATGTGAAAAGAGTATGTGAAGCCCACCCGCACATATACCGTGCCAAGTGAAACTGTATAAATTGTAGAGCTGTTTGTGTCCAAGTGATATAGTTTGAGAGTTAGACACACCAGTAATGGACTGCTATACTATATATATCTATATCTCCAATATTTTCATCTAAGACAGGTGCATTTTGAAGTTTCTTTAAGAAAAAGTAACAATTTTTGGCTGGGCACTGATATTTCTTTGTATTGTGTATTAACAAAAATCCACTTGACTCCTGCTTGACTGAGGCCACTTATACTTTTGGTGAAAAGTGCGGTGCACCAAATAGCTTCTCTGGTTTCTAGAGAGAATATTTGAATGCTGCTTAGTAGAGTTGAGCGGACACCTGGATGTTCGGGTTCGGCAGGTTCAGCCGAACTTCGAAAAAATTTCTGGGTCCGTGCTGGAACTTGACCCCGAACTTGACCCGAACCCCATTGAAGTCAATGGGGACACGAACCTTTGGCCACTAAAATGCCTCTAAAAAAGTCCTGGAAAGGGCAAGAGGGCTGCAAAATTAAGTAAAATGTGGGTAAGAGTGTCCCCATTCATACGAATAGGTCAATTGACCTATTTGTATGAATGGGGACTCTATTTTGGTTTATAGAATAGCAATAGCATTACATGTATTACATAAACCGAAAGTCTATAAACCGAATGTCTTTCGGTTTATAGACTTTCGGTTTATGGAATACATGTAATCGCCGAACTCCAACCCGAACATACAGTGACATGTCCAAGTTCGGGTCCGGGGTCCAAAAACCATAATGTTCGGTATGAACCCGAACAGTGCGGTTCGGGTTCGCTCAACACTACTGCTTAGTTGTACCAACCACACGTGAAAAGGTGGTCATCAGACATTAAGTATAATTTTAAATACTTGATAATAGAGCCTATATTCTCTTGTACTTGCAGCATCTGGAGCCTGTATCTTCTACCTGCAGCAACTAACCAAGCTTTGTAGCCAAATATCTTCTCCATTCTCAGCTTTGGTTCAATCAACAATTAAAAACTATTACAAACCCAACCTTGGGTGTGAAATGCGTAAGGTGATTTTCTTTCTTGCCCTCCTCCATTTACTCATTGTGGATCATCATTCACAAACTGGACTAAAACAGAGTATTGACTACACAAGGTTTGCTATGCCTGTTTTCTTAATTGTAGTCTCTGTGGTAGGGATGAATGCCAATCCCTTTGGTGAAGAACCAGCAAGAGAGCCCGGCTATTTACATAAATAAATAAAGGCTTATTGGATGGCAATACTGTTACCGAGAAGAACAATGAAAGCCTGGTGCCACATTTACTTTATCTACAAGAGGAACATTTACTATCACCAACTTATATATGCATTGCACAGCTGCAAACCTGGCTAGTTTGTACTTCACTTCTGGTGAATAGCTAAAATTTAATTATTGCCAATTTATCTATTGGATGCAGAATAGGATTATACTCAGGTGCTGGCCTGGGACAGTGATGGGGAACCTATGGCACAGGAGCCAAGGGTGGCACTCGGACACATTTGAGATGGGACTCAACATGCGCCTACGGTATCACCATCAATTATGGAGGATCCAGTAATTTTTACGATCCAAGACTGACATTAGAGGATAGTAGGCACTTCAGTGTAATTTTTTTTACTTGAACTCATTGGTGCAGGAGAAATTATAGGAAGGGAAGGAGCAGAGTGGGTGATACTGATAGGCAGACACATGTCTGAAATGAGAGGGCACACTGAGATCTTCATATTGGCTTGCTGCAGAAGACTCGGCACCCAAGTTCAAAAATGTTTCCCCATCACTGGCATGGAAAGTCTTCCCATTTCTAACACAATGGGACATCAGTTAACTTATCTTCTGACCATCCATTAGACCAGGATGAAGACCATTCCGTGTTCACCAGATGACCAGCCTTACTCATCAAACGTTCAATGCGGATCTCTTCTGAGGTCCTAGAACTCTTGTGGATAATGACATCCACGCTACATCAAGTCTAGAATACTCAGATTCTACAACCTCTAAGATGCAACCTCTAAGTTACACCTTGAAACCTCTGCACGGCTGAATATATATTCAGACAAGAAAAAAAAATGACTTCGTTGAAAAACTCCCCCAGATAATTAGTTATATATGCCTGTAATGTTTTATTACTTATCTATGTAGAAACTTAAAATAGAGAGAGACAAAAGGCAGATAAACGCTCCCAATCTAAATAAGATGATGTATTAACAGTGACTAGGGTTTGACACCTTGTAATTGTGATGTTTCTCATAAACATTCTAGTAATTACTAATTTAAGAAGGGAAACACAACAGGCTGGATAAATAATTTAATTTATCTTGTTGGCTGGTTTTCTCTATTTTCCTTTTTTGCTCCTTTTCATTAGATTTCCACGATGGAATCTGCAGTCACTTTGCATTTTTTGTACCTCTCTTTCTCTCTGGGCTTTTCTGTTGTATTTCATCTTTAACCCCGCTGATCAATTGCACTTCAAGGAAGACTATTGAAGTCTTCTGCGGTTTCTCTGCCAGGACAGAAAAATGCCAGATGGTTGACCCAAGCATGGAACCTGTGCCCCCCACTCATTGTGTCACCACAGATATGTCTAACAGAGGATGCTGCTATACGAGAGGACAATAACAAATAATGTGTCTGTTATTTATCTCCCCTCAACTTGTACAATGCACGGGTGTAATTGTCAATCAACGCGGTGCAAGCTTCTATGTAACACAAGTAACGATTGGGCTGAGATATATACGTTGTAACCATCCGATGATTGCCGCTCAATCCTTGTAGGACACTTTGCCTATCCCTACCCTCACCATGGTTAAACAGCACCTAGACTTTATGGGCCAAATGCTAAAATCAGCCTTGTGATATCACTGGGCACCGGAACTCGGGGTGCAAATCCAATGTCTACCCTAATAAATAAAATCCTCCACGCTTTTCAATAAAATATTATATTTTTGAAACTTTTTTTTACCGACACTAAGTAAATGAAACAAGAATTCTTGTAAGAAAGCCATTGGTTCATTCTTCCGTACAAAGGCTGTTTGTTATGAGATAAAACCAAACTAACTCTGTGTGATGAGTAAACACATTATCGACTTATTCCATGAAGGCTTCCTGTGTTGTCTATATGTTTTCTTTCCCCCCGGACTCAGAGGCATTAGCATCTGATGGGAGGATTACATACGTTTTATCAGAGGTGAAAGATTACACTATATGTGCTTCTCTCTATCTGTAAACGAGATTAACCGAGAAGACGGGAGGTGTCACCAGAACTAACCCCACATCCTTCACAGTCGAAGACGGCATTTCTGACTGAGGCAATATGTTTTCGTAGTGACCTTTGGCAAATATGTTTTTTTTTTAAAAGACACATTTGATCAGAATGTCAGCAAATTAATATCCGCACGACTTTCCACCTGTGTTCAAGGTCACCTCAGACAATCGTATTATCGCATTGGTAGAAATAATTGGTGTGGACAAGAAGACAAGTGCGACTATTGCGTGGAATAGATGTTTTGTTGGTATGCTTTTTGTTTGTTTGTGCTAATATAGTCTTATTTAGTCATTTATTGTGTTTTATTCATGGTTTTACTTAAAAACAAACAAACAAAACCAATATATAATTAAATCTTATAGGGACCCTCTCACCTAAACAGTGTTTGTGATCTTTACCTTATTTTAGCATAAAAAAACATTGAGATGTATAAATTATGAGGAACTTGTGGCTTGATACATACATGGCACATTTCTCAGAGCAAAAAGCTTATGTGCATATCTAGCCACAAGATGATATCATAATGAGTAGTCACCAGACTTTCTAAATGTATGCATTTGATTGCAATGTTGTTTATGTCATGTCTGGATAATTTTAGTTTCTAAATTTTAGTTTTAGTTTTTTAGGTAATCTCTGTACCTTATCTGTCAGTATATCTGTCTATCAATCTCTGTACCTTATCTGTCAGTATATCTGTCTATCAGTCTCTGTACCTTATCTGTCAGTATATCTGTCTATCAATCTCTGTACCTTATCTGTCAGTATATCTGTCTATCAATCTCTGTACCTTATCTGTCAGTATATCTGTCTATCAATCTCTGTACCTTATCTGTCAGTATATCTGTCTATCAATCTCTGCACCTTATCTGTCAGTATATCTGTCTATCAGTCTCTGTACCTTATCTGTCAGTATATCTGTCTATCAATCTCTGTACCTTATCTGTCACTATATCTGTCTATCAGTCTCTGTACCTTATCTGTCAGTATATCTGTCTCTCAATCTCTGTACCTTATCTGTCAGTATATCTGTCCATCAATCTCTGTACCTTATCTGTCAGTATATTTGTCTATCAATCTCTGTACCTTATCTGTCAGTATATCTGTCTATCCATCTCTGTACCTTATCTGTCAGTATATCTGTCTATCAGTCCCTGTACCTTATCTGTCAGTATATCTGTCTATCAGTCTCTGTACCTTATCTGTCAGTATATCTGTCTATCAATCTCTGTACCTTAGCTGTCAGTATATCTGTCTATCAATCTCTGTACCTTATCTGTCAGTATATCTGTCTATCAGTCTCTGTACCTTATCTGTCAGTATATCTGTCTATCAATCTCTGTACCTTAGCTGTCAGTATATCTGTCTATCAATCTCTGTACCTTATCTGTCAATATATCTGTCTATCAATCTCTGTACCTTATCTGTCAGTATATCTGTCTATCAATCTCTGTACCTTATCTGTCAGTATATCTGTCTATCAATCTCTGTATCTTATCTGTCAGTATATCTGTCTATCAGTCGCTGTACCTTATCTGTCAGTATATCTGTCTATCAGTCTCTGTACCTTATCTGTCAGTATATCTGTCTATCAGTCTCTGTACCTTATCTGTCAGTATATCTGTCTATCAATCTCTGTACCTTATCTGTCAATATATCTGTCTATCAATCTCTGTACCTTATCTGTCAGTATATCTGTCTATCAGTCTCTGTACCTTATCTGTCAGTATATCTGTCTATCAATCTCTGTACCTTAGCTGTCAGTATATCTGTCTATCAATCTCTGTACCTTATCTGTCAGTATATCTGTCTATCAGTCTCTGTACCTTATCTGTCAGTATATCTGTCTATCAATCTCTGTACCTTAGCTGTCAGTATATCTGTCTATTAATCTCTGTACCTTATCTGTCAATATATCTGTCTATCAATCTCTGTACCTTATCTGTCAGTATATCTGTCTATCAATCTCTGTACCTTATCTGTCAGTATATCTGTCTATCAATCTCTGAATCTTATCTGTCAGTATATCTGTCTATCAGTCTCTGTACCTTATCTGTCAGTATATCTGTCTATCAGTCTCTGTACCTTATCTGTCAGTATATCTGTCTATCAGTCTCTGTACCTTATCTGTCAGTATATCTGTCTATCAATCTCTGTACCTTATCTGTCAATATATCTGTCTATCAATCTCTGTACCTTATCTGTCAGTATATCTGTCTATCAGTCTCTGTACCTTATCTGTCAGTATATCTGTCTATCAATCTCTGTACCTTATCTGTCAGTATATCTGTCTATCAAGCTCTGTACCTTATCTGTCAATATATCTGTTTATCAGTCTCTGTACCTTATCTGTCAGTATATCTGTCTATCAGTCTCTGTACATTATCTGTCAGTATATCTGTCTATCCATCTCTGTACCTTATCTGTCAGTATATCTGTCTATCAGTCTCTGCACCTTATCTGTCAGTATATCTGTCTATCAGTCTCTGCACCTTATCTGTCAGTATATCTGTCTATCCATCTCTGTACCTTATCTGTCAGTATATCTGTCTATCAATGTCTGTACCTTATCTGTCAATATATCTGTCTATCAATCTCTGTACCTTATCTGTCAGTATATCTGTCTATCAATCTCTGTACCTTATCTGTCAGTATATCTGTCTATCAATCTCTGTACCTTATCTGTCAATATATCTGTCTATCAATCTCTGTACCTTATCCGTCGGTATATCTGTCTATCAATCTCTGTACCTTGTCTGTCAGTATATCTGTCTATCAGTCTCTGTACCTTATCTGTCAGTATATCTGTCTATCAATCTCTGTACCTTATCTGTCAGTATATCTGTCTATCAATCTCTGTACCTTATCTGTCAATATATCTGTCTATCAATCTCTGTACCTTATCTGTCAGTATATCTGTCTATCAGTCTCTGTACCGTATCAGTCAGTATATCTGTCTATCAATCTCTGTACCGTATCAGTCAGTATATCTGTCTATCAATCTCTGTACCTTATCTGTCAGTATATCTGTTTATCAATCTCTGTACCTTATCTGTCAGTATATCTGTCTATCAATCTCTGTACCTTATCTGTCAATATATCTGTCTATCAATCTCTGTACCTTATCTGTCAATATATCTGTCTATCAATCTCTGAACCTTATCTGTCAGTATATCTGTCTATCAATCTCTGCACCTTATCTGTCAATATATCTGTCTATCAATCTCTGTACCTTATCTGTCAGTATATCTGTCTATCAATCTCTGTACCTTATCTGTCAGTATATCTGTCTATATTCTACGGCGGGCTGGCAACACTAGTAGAAGAGACAGGTGTCTGTTTGAGACATCCCTTTGGACTAGGATTACCTAATTTACCAACAGGCCAGCAAACAATTGTTAAGTCCATGGAGGTAATAACGTGGCCGATATTGCTTTTATAGAAGGTGGCCATCCTACTTGTCCACTCGTGGTCTGCTAATGAGCAGCTTTCAGTGGGAAATGTGTAATCAGCACGTCAAGCGCCAGGTTTACTATGGTCCTGAAGGAACTAATTAATTAATCAATCAATCAAGAAACTATCTTGATAAAACGATTTCCCTCTGATCAACAATGAATTATACATTTTGCAGCAGAGCAGGTAAAAGGTATATGTGTCCCTCAAAAAATGGCTGAGCATACATGTGTTTGCATGAAAAGAAAAGAAGGAGGTGTTAAGGTAAGATCTACTCAGGTTGTGAAGAAGAGGGATGAATTCTCCGGTACTAAAGTATTCAAACAGGAGGTTTGTTTGGCTGAAATTAATTATGTGATGCAAACAACTCTGTGTGTTTTGATTGGCTGCTTGCTTTTTTCTTTAGCCAATCATAGTACAGCTAGAGTACAAATCATGGTCGCTCACCAGGGTATGCATTAATGTCAGCCACCGTCTACTATAGAAACAGAAACTTTGTATGTGAATGTCAACACTATAAGAAGATAATTTGGCGGGAGAATGCAAGTTTACTCCTTTTCTCTTCAATTAAAAATAGTAAGATAGAGCAATACACGTCTGGTTAAAGACAGAGGAATGAGGGTAAAATTTGGTATATTTATTTAAGAAGTGAAGCCAGGAACTACAGTAGAGGTGATATATTAGAAGGGAAGAGGTGCAAATAGGAAACAAAAATGAGAACAAGATAAATTCAGACACTCCTGTTCTATATATGCAATTATTAGATTGTTACTGTATAGCATATCCTGCCAACAGACTTATATCTGAATTTTTGTATGAATCTCTTTTTTAATGCACTGTATGTATCTTTTGTATTTTTGTAATAAAAAAAAAAAGAAAATAAAAAAAAAAAAAAAAAGAAACAGAAACTTCCTGGCTGAATAAAAGTAAAAACCTGAAAGTCACATCCATTTTCCATTCCCATTTTAACATCTCTTCAATAGAAACTTTATTAACAGTAACTATCTTTTTCACATCTACAATGTTTCTGTTTCACTCATTTTTGTGTCGCAAAGGGGATTGAGTCATGACGGAGAGCATCGCAGGGAATTGAGAAGGGAATTTCTAAAGTAAGGCCAAAGTAGCCGAGTTTGAGAATTTTTTGAAGTCGGCTCCATTCGCCTTAAGTTTGCCATTCCCCTCTCAATCCCTTGGGATTCTCTCTATCGTGAACAAAGCCTTACAGCACATAGGAAACACATGTTAAAGCTAGTGGAATTAGGTAACCTTGGAAATATATGTTTTATCAGCGTAACTCCCATTTATTATCAACGAAAAGCTACAATAAGATGTAAAAGTGCAAGTAAATGAGGTGTGTGCTCTTACTGTAATTACTTACCTCCATACTGTCACCCGGCACACCCGGACTGTCCATGTATGTCAGTGGAATGCATGTCCGCTCCTGACATTAAATCCGCTGTATCTATTTATCTGGAGGACTTATTGGGAGGTGTGTGCACACAGGGACCAAACTCTTGCTCGGCTGTGATAAGGAATGGTGCTCAGCCCTGACAGATTATTGACACTGCCGCTGTTTTCTGATTGGATTAAGGGCGATGATGTGTTGTCTGCGTGTTGGGATCTTGTGACTTGTCACGTGAAGGCTTGGAAGGAGAAACAAGATCAATGACAAAGTGAAACTCCTGACAGTAGTTTTATTGCAATGCACAATGAGTGTGCACAGAGTGGGGAGGAGGATCTCAAATTAGCAGAATTTATGATTCCAATAACTGGGAAGAACTGGCTAGTACTTTTGATGGACAACTGTAGTAAAACATGAATGTATATTTAACTGAAAGATTGCATTTTATGTAGATATAAAAAAATCATCATTGAAAGAATACAAATAAAGAACCTTATGTGGCCCTCTTTGCTCTGTATAGCTCTATCAGGGGGCAGACATGTTGTTTAGAATCTTTGCTCTGTATAGCTCTATCAGGGGGCAGACATGTTGTTTAGAATCTTTGCTCTGTATAGCTCTATCAGGGGGAGGACATGTTGTTTAGAATATTTTCTCTGTATAGCTCTATCAGGGGGCAGACATGTTGTTTAGAATCTTTGCTCTGTATAGCTCTATCAGGGGTGGACATGTTGTTTAGAATCTTAACTCTATATAGCTCTATCAGGGGGTGGACATGTTTTAATCTTTGCTTTGTATAGCTCTATCAGGGTCAGACATGTTGTTTAGAATCTTTGTTCTGTATAGCTCTATCAGGGGGAGATCATGTTGTTTAGAATCTTTGCTCTGTTTAGCTCTATCAGGGGACAGACATGTTGTATAGAATCTTTGCTCTGTATAGCTCTATCAGGGGGTGGACATGTTTAGAATATTTGCTTGTATAGCTCTATCAGAGTGCAGACATGTTGTTTAGAATCTTTGCTCTGTATAGCTCTATCAGGGGGCGGACATGTTGTTTAGAATATTTGCTCTGTATAGCTCTATCAGGGGGTGGACATGTTTAGAATATTTGCTTGTATAGCTCTATCAGAGTGCAGACATGTTGTTTAGAATCTTTGCTCTGTATAGCTCTATCAGGGGGCGGACATGTTGTTTAGAATATTTGCTCTGTATAGCTCTATCAGTGGGAGGACATGTTGTGTAGAATCTTTACTCTGTATGCTCTAGCAGGGGGTGGACATGTTGTGTAGAATCTTTGCTCTGTATAGCTCTATCAGGGGTGGACATGTTGTGTAGAATCTTTACTCTGTATGCTCTAGCAGGGGGTGGACATGTTGTGTAGAATCTTTGCTCTGTATAGCTCTATCAGGGGGAGGACATGTTGTGTAGAATCTTTACTCTGTAAGCTCTAGCAGGGGGTGGACATGTTGTGTAGAATCTTTGCTCTGTATAGCTCTATCAGGGGTGGACATGTTGTGTAGAATCTTTACTCTGTATGCTCTAGCAGGGGGTGGACATGTTGTGTAGAATCTTTGCTCTGTATAGCTCTATCAGGGGGAGGACATGTTGTGTAGAATCTTTACTCTGTATGCTCTAGCAGGGAGTGGTCATGTTGTGTAGAATGTTTACTCTGTATGCTCTATCAGGGATGGACACGTTGTGTAGAATCTTTGCTCTGTATAGCTCTATCAGGGGGAGGACATGTTGTTTAGAATCTTTGCTCTGTATAGCTCTATCAGGGGCGGACATGTTATGTAGGATCTTTATTCTGTATGCTCTATCAGGGAGCGGACATGTTGTGTAGAATCTTTATTCTGTATGCTCTATCAGGGAGCGGACATGTTGTGTAGAATCTTTATTCTGTATGCTCTATCAGGGAGCGGACATGTTGTGTAGAATCTTTATTCTGCATGCTCTATCAGGGAGCGGGTGGGAAAAGGGACATAGCTCTGCACCTGGATTTTGGGAAATCTGGCCACCTCAGGGCTTTCCTTGGTTGACTAGCTCTTACAATATACAGATGCCGAGGAACCCAGAGTTCCTCTGCTGAGTTTGGGTGACTTGTGGATGTCAGGGACAAGTCACTCAGGTGACACAGTACCCATAAAACCCATAGATGGTATAGAGAAGTTTATATGCAGAGTCATAGTGCCATGGATCAGGATAACCACACTCCCCTGATTGCTTGATGCCCCAGGTTGTTGTTGCCACATACCAGGGTCCAGAGGCAGAAGTGCTTTATCCAGTATAAAACAACACAGGATCTGGCAATACCATGCAGACACCCTGGAGCAGTCATGGGGGATAGCACTGCAGAATAATATGCAGGATGCTGCAAGCTGGGACAGACAAGGTTAAGCAGATAAAGAGCAAATAAACTACAGAAAGCAGAAACAGGAAACAAGAATAAAAGAAAACAGAGTACTGGACACAAACAGAACTGGTACAGGGCAAAGGCAATGACAGGATTCAGGACTAAGGCAAGACTAGGAACAGGACTGACTAAAAGGAGAACTATGGCAGAACACATGACAGGTGGTGACGTACAAAAATAGAATACACTGTGCCTATTATGTGAGAAGAGTAGCAGCACCGAAACACAACCAGTGCTTCACTCCTGGTAAAATTTACAAACAATACACACAATGTGGACAGTACGCTTCCCAAAAACACTACACACTCGTATTTACCCTATACGTGGAGGCAATCCTCTCCGTGGTATGCAAAGGGAAAAAAAAATAAAGAACTCTTATAGTTATATAAAAAACACTTTTAATGATACACAAATAAATATTAAATCTTACATAAAAACAGGCAGCATCCAGCTTATAAAGTGCAGAGAGTCCCAGTTTTTAAGGTGCAAAGTGTTCCTGTAAAATGCTCCTTCTCCATACACAATGCGTTTCTCCTTTAAAATAGGCTTTTTCAAGTCTAAAGTTTTTTTTTACTGAGAATACATCTCCTTCCTCTCCTGTTCCACCATATCTACCTGAGTTTGGAGCTACTTTGGAATCCTATCTTCCACGAGGGGCTCCCGAATACCCTATAGACTGAGCAGGATACTGCTCAGTAAAATGTGAGTGTGTCTATGTTTACGCACAGAAAAACAAGTCAAAAAGACATCCGGGCACAACCAGCACTACTGCTTAGCTGGATAACTTGTTCTAGTGAACAAAAACAAAGATCCAAGGAACAAAAGATATCACAGGTACAGTTTCCCTGGTCTGATGAAGGTCCTCTCAGTAGCAGGGGTTCAGACACAGGACTTGGTCCAACTCAGAAACATGCATGGGTCAGAAAACGGATTCCACGTGTGGTGGAACTGTGTCATTGTCTGGTAGGGACTCATAGTGGGTTAATGGATGCACTCGTCTGGGTCCACTAGCTGTCAGTGCCTTTACCAGGTCAGGGAGGAGTTTCAGTGCAGGGATAGAGGAGTTGTCTGTTTACATATTGTTATTCATTGTGCAGGGTGAGAACCGATATAGAAACAAAGAAATAAGGATTGGAATAAGGACTGAAGCAGAGACAAAAGGGGACTTTACCAAGGGACTGCAGAATAGGAAAAGGGTTTGAGTAGGAACTGCAGTATAAACAAAGAGCTTTAGCAGGGACAGCCGACAAAGCAGAGGTAGGGGTGGAGAGTTAAACAAAGGGTGAGGCCTGAGGTAAGGATGAGGCCTGAGAAGGGTAACTAAGAAGCAACACCCTAGAGAGGGTGACTGAAGCAGGATCATCCTAGAGAGGGTGACTGAAGCAGGAGCACCCCAGAGAGGATAACTGAAGCTGGAACACCTTAGAGAGGGTGACTGAAGCAGGAACACCCTAGAGAGGGTGACTGAAGCAGGAACACCCTAGAGAGGGAGACTGAAGCAGGAGCACCCCAGAGAGGATAACTGAAGCTGGAAAACCCTAGAGAGGGTGACCGAAGCAGGAACACCCTAGAGAGGGTGACTGAAGCAGGAACACCCTAGAGAGGGAGACTGAAGCAGGAACACCCTAGAGAGGGCGACTGAAGCAGGAACACCCTAGAGAGGGTGACTGAAGCAGGAACGCCCTAAAGAGGGTGACTGAAGCAGGAGCACCCTAGAGAGGGTGACTAAAGTAGGAACACCCTAGAGAGGGTTACTAAAGTGGAGTGGCCCCTTTGAGGAAGCAACTTAGCTGAAGTAATATTGCTGTAGTCAGAGGGTCTCACGAGAAGCTGAAAATCATCCACTGAGCTGGTTGAGCCTTCCAGGTTCAGTTTCCCAAGAAATTCAAAATAAGCTTAAGCAGAGGATCAGGATCAGAAGCAGCAGCTCTCAGACGCCATGCATCCAACTTCAATGCAAATGCTCTGTTTGCAATAAACTGCAGGTATTTAACAGGGGTGTTTTGCACTAGTTAACGAGCCCACCTGACACTAACACAGGAGAAGAAAGCAGGTAAGGGAGGCATCTCGAGGAGGAAGGAGGTATATCAGCAACAAGGTATATATAAACAACATTTAGTAACTTGGAATACATGAGTCCGGAGGTCAGGGTCGAACTCTGACACCAGCAATTGGGATGCAGCAAAATTCACTTACAGATGTTACATTTGCTGTGATGTGTTTCCTTGCTCTGCTCTGGTTGAGGAAGAGGCTACAAGCAATGAGACACTCGGGTGTAGCTTCTCCTTCCACTAGTGACTACACACTGTTATTTCATTGGGACATAGTGTATCAGTATGCTTCCTCTGGCTTTGGCTTTTTACTGTGATTATACAGAACCAGTCGAACATTCCGTGGAAGAATATCTTGGGAAAGTGAAACTTAACGTAGATTAGAGCACAGAATACTTTCTTGCTCTGGTTGAGGAAGTGACTGTAAGTATTGACATGCACTGCTGTTAGACTCTGCTTTCTCTGTATGTACAGTATATATATATATAATGCCAATGTATCAGGCACTTGTAAAAGGGAAATAAAATGAGTCCAAAAACATGACACTGGAAATATATAAAGGTAGGGCCACAGTGATCTATGAAAGCTCACACTATGTTGAGCAATAACCTGCTTGGATTTGGTAGGTATATCACACTCCACGAAGGTTACACTGTCATATAGACATTGTGTATACTGTGAATGTACAGAATAAATAATGATGAAAAATGATCAGTGTTAGTAGCATTGCAGCAAATGCATAACATAAAAGAATATATATGTTTTAAATGTGTCTGTAGTGTTTCCATTATATGGCTTGAGGTGCAAATGACACATTTTCCAATGCCGACACATTTAAAACATTTTTGTTTAATTTTATGCATTCGTTGCAATTCTGATAACACGCTGTATACATCATTTTTTTTTTAGCTTTTAATATTCTCTACATTCACAGTACGAGCAGTGTTTAGGTTGATGAGAGTCCCTTTAACCCCTTCGTGACGCGTGGAGCTTGCGTCCCAGATGACCCAAGCACCAAAACGCCACGTTTTGTTCCTGCCCACCCATCGACAAGGTCATCGTTAGCCAGGGACACAATGGAAGAGACCCAATCAGGATCTTAATATTTCATGTGGGTTCGCTGGCAAAAAATCTCCAGACCTTCCGACGTCACGTGTGATGCAGTGGGATCCGAGAACAGATCATCGCAGGGAGCCGTGATGAGCTGTTAAACGCTAGATGTTCTATGTCGTCCTAGCTTCTTTAGGCACCAGTAATATAGGACGGCATAAAACGCCCTAGCGTCATGAAGGGGTTAGGGCTGAACATTTCTCGCTTAGCTGTAAAGAGGAGAGAAATTATTATCAGGCAAAGTCTAGGATGAAAATGGTCCATCACCCCTTTGTTGGTACTATTACACGTTGTGTCATTGCATCCACACTCTGCACTACATTATTACATTGTGTATAATGTGTTTATTATCAGGGTAGTTTAGACGGAGTGCTGGAATATATTCAATTCTTTTCTCCTATTTACATGTCTCGGTTAGACCTCCCAAAATACCCCAAATCCTTTAAATGATACCAAACCCATGGGAAAACCTTGGCCCTTCCCTTTAAGGGGCCCATGACTGCCATTTTATCCAGCATCACAGTCACAGTCAGCCATTTAATAATGTATAGGGGTGTATATAAAAAATACCCCTTTCTGTCTCATTAGAGATTTTTGCCAGAGGCTCAAAGAAGCAAGGTGAATGGTTAGAGTTAGGACCCACCTAGGGGGGTCTGCCTTGACGTTGGCAGGTGGGCTCATCCTCTCATGGCCATTGGAGGTAACTAAAAAACCTCCATTTGTTTGAAAATTACATAGGGATAAAGGAGAGAGCGCAGGTAACTTGTTTTTCTTTGGTTTTTACTATATATTGGGGCTGATGTGTACTGTAGTCGTTGTAGTGATGGGAGTGAGCGCAGGACTTTTCTTTCTGCATTTGTAGCCATTTAACTCCCGTTCCAACTCCTGTTCCAACTCTCACCCTGCCTTGGGAAATATTGGCCCAGTTGGGGTTCCAGAAGTTGTTTCTGTATCAGGTCCACTAACAGTCTTGTTCCTTCACTGGTTCGCACAGCCACTGTTATTTTGTGTGTAGTCCCTTTAATATCCTCCTCTTTTTTTCGGATTTCTTGCATTGACATTCTCGCGGAGGGCGAGCAGCAGTGCGGACCGCCTATAGCACCACAAGATAACGCGGCCATTATTTAAGGCTCTCACTTTAGGTGACAATCTACATTAACATAACATGGTGCCAGAGGTGAATTACTCTCATACATAAACACAGGGGATTTTAATGGCTATTTTAAATATCTGTATGTTAAAAGGGCACAACTCAAATTGCCTGCCTAACATATGGTGGACCATACATCATTCGTAGGATAGCATCTTCTGTCATATCGTAGGGACATTTAATTCTACCTCACTGTAATTTATCAGTAACCCAGTAAAATATGGTGTCACATAGTATCGGTTACATAACTCTCACAGTCATAAAAACCTTCGTTCTTCTAGAAGGATTTAGATCACGTAATAAAAAGCCAGAGTATTAAGGTAAATGGTGAGAAAACATTATTGGGGGATATACTAAAAAACCCATCTACATGAGCCCTTTTGCTATTTCTGCAATGTACTAAATGTTTACTTTTTAACCCTGATTTGTTTATTCACTAAAATTCGAGAATAGCTGGAGTAGATCGACTTTCATTGTCAGACTCAGCACCATGGTTGTATAAGGAGGAGTAATATTAGGAGGGGTAATATAAGAAGGGGTAATATAAGGAGTGGTAATATAAGGAGGGGTAATATAAGGAGGGGTAATATAAGGAGTGGTAATATAAGGAGGAGTAATATAAGGAGGGGTAATATAAGGAGTGGTAATATAAGGAGGGGTAATATAAGGAGTGGTAATATAAGGAGGGGCAATATAAGGAGTGGTAATATAAGGAGTGGTAATATAAGGAGGGGCAATATAAGGAGTGGTAATATAAGGAGGGGTAATATAAGGAGTGGTAATATAAGGAGGGGCAATATAAGGAGTGGTAATATAAGGAGTGGTAATATAAGGAGGGGCAATATAAGGAGTGGTAATATAAGGAGTGGTAATATAAGGAGGGGTAATATAAGGAGGGGTAATATAAGGAGGGGTAATATAAGGAGGGGTTATATAAGGAGGGGTAATATAAGGAAGGGTAATATAAGGAGGGGTAATATAAGGAAGGGTAATATAAGGAAGGGTAATATAAGGAGGGGTAATATAAGGAAGGGTAATATAAGGAGCGGTAATATAAGGAGGGGTAATATAAGGAAGGGTAATATAAGGAGGGGTAATATAAGGAAGGGTAATATAAGGAGGGGTAATATAAGGAGGGGTAATATAAGGAGGGGCAATATAAGGAAGGGTAATATAAGGAGTGGTAATATAAGGAGGGGTAATATAAGGAGGGGTAATATAAGGAGGGGTAATATAAGGAGGGGCAATATAAGGAAGGGTAATATAAGGAGGGGTAATATAAGGAGGGGTAATATAAGGAGGGGTAATATAAGGAGGGGTTATATAAGGAGGGGTAATATAAGGAAGGGTAATATAAGGAGGGGTAATATAAGGAAGGGTAATATAAGGAGGGGCAATATAAGGAGGGGTAATATAAGGAGGGGTTATATAAGGAGGGGTAATATAAGGAGGAGTAATATAAGGAAGGGTAATATAAGGAGGAGTAATGCAAGGAGGAGTAATGTAAGGAGGGGTTATATAAGAAGGGGTAATATAAGGAAGGGTAATATAAGGAGTGGAAATATAATGAGGGATAATATAAGGAGGAGTAATATAAGGAGGATTAATATAAGGAGGAGTAATATAAGGAGGATTAATTTTAGGAGGGGCAATATAAGGAGTGGTAATATAAGGAGGGGTAATATAAGGAGGAGTAATATAAGGAGGAGTTATATAAGGAGGAGTAATATAAGGAGGAGTAATATAAGGAGGAGTAATATAAGGAGGGGTAATATAATGAGTGGTAATATAAGGAGGGGTAATATAAGGAGGAGTAATATAAGGAGGAGTAATATAAGGAGGGGTAATATAATGAGTGGTAATATAAGGAGGGGTAATATAAGGAGGAGTAATATAAGGAGGAGTAATATAAGGAGGAGTAATATAAGGAGGGGTAATATAAGGAGGAGTAATATAAGGAGGGGTAATATAATGAGTGGTAATATAAGGAGGGGTAATATAAGGAGGAGTAATATAAGGAGGAGTAATATAAGGAGGAGTAATATAAGGAGGGGATAATATAAGGAGGATTAATTTTAGGAGGGGTAATATAAGGAGGAGTAATGTAAGGAGTGGTAATATAAGGAGGATTAATTTTAGGAGGGGTAATGTAAGGAGGGGCAATATAATGAGTGGTAATATAAGGAGGGGTAATATAAGGAGGAGTAATATAAGGAGGGGATAATATAAGGAGGATTAATTTTAGGAGGGGTAATATAAGGAGGAGTAATGTAAGGAGTGGTAATATAAGGAGGATTAATTTTAGGAGGGGTAATGTAAGGAGGAGTAATATAAGGAGGAGTAATGTAAGGAGTGGTAATATAAGGAGGATTAATATAATTTGCCACTTGATATTGCCCCTCAGTATGCTCGTTATGCCACCTTCCTCCCCCTTCCCCAGTCAGTACTAACCTCCTTGCTGCCGTCTCCTGGTGCAGGTCCGTGGCTGTGAGGGAAGCGTTGTGCACTCCCCTGCAGCTGCGTGGATCAATAAAGTTTGTTAAAACTTTTTTTAAAAACAAAATTTATTGATCCGCGTGGCTGGAGGGGAGAGCACAACGCTTCCCTCACATCCGCGGACCTGCACCGGGAGACGGCAGCAAGGAGGTAAGTATTGGGGAACCCTACTCCTCAGTCCTGACTCCTTCACTATGGATCGGCTCAGGAGGAGCACCGGTTGGGCTCAAGAGGCAGCTGCCCTGGTCCTGCAGGAGCAAAGGGAATGGCGTTCCTGCCATGAAAAAAGTGCAGGAACGCCGTTCCCACGAGTTCCTGCAGGACTCGAGCCCTGCCAGAGAAGGAAGAGGGACAGAGGGATTTGGGTTAAAAATCAGAACACCAGGGAAGGGAGGCATACTGCCATGCTCTTGCCTCCATTGGTGTAATATTAAACTGAAGCCAAACCAGATGGGAGGCAATTCTTGTTATGTAACATTCATTTACAGCGGGCACTTTGCTTTCAAATCTGCTAACTCAATGTATAAATCACGTTATATTAACATTCACCAGAAGGCTTTGTGATATGGATTTTTTCTTTATTTATAATTTAATATATACTGATCAGCCATAACATTATGACCACTGACAGGATGCTTTGGGCAATGTTCTGCTGGGAAACCTTGGGTCCTGCTATTCATGTGGATGTTACTTTGACATGTACCACCTACCTAAGCATTGTTACAGACCATGTACACCCTTTCATGGAAACGGTATTCCCTGATGGCATTGGCCTCTTTCAGCAGGATAATGCTCCCTGCCACAAAGCAAAAATGGTTCAGAAATGGTTTGAGGAACACAATAACGAGTTCAAGGTGTTGACTTGGCCTCCAAATTCCCCAAATCTCAATCCAATCGAGCGTCTGTGGGATGTGCTGGACAAACAAGTCTGATCCATGGAGGCCCCACCTCGCAACTTACAGGGCTTAAAGGATCTGCTGCTAACATCTTGGTGCTGGATACCACAGCACACCTTCAGAGGTCTGCCTCGATGGGTCATGGCTGTTTTGCCGTCAAAAGGGAATCTACACAAAATTAGGCAGGTGATCATATTGGTATGACTGATTGGTGCAGATGTTGCAATTACCATGAACAGTGCAGAGAATTAACCCTTCTATTATCAGACATGAGCAGTTTCAGAGAACTAACCCCTCTATGCGCACACACACACAATCTCACAAACAAACAAATGCACACAAAGTCACTCGGACATAGTCACACACTGTCTGGGTTTCTTACCTGATAGAGATTGCTACAGCTAACAATAGCTATGTGTGAAGGGGGGAATCAGGTCACTCAGAAGTGACATTGCAGTACCATGCCTGGGACCCAGGACATAAATTCCTTTTGCAGGGCTGTCCCCAAAAAATCGTGGACATGTGGTCTGCGTGAGAGGCAGCATGGAAGCATGTTGCACAGACACCATGCTGCCTTCTCGCATGGAGATGGTGGTGAGGGGATATCTTCTGATCTCCCCAGGCAGTCTCTCTGTCGGCACGCTTTTTTTTTCTAATTGTTTTTAAAGGGCTGGAGACTGAGCGGGTCCCCTGGGCCAATGACAGGTGTATCGCCCGTCACCCCCTGATGGTGGCCCTGTGTGGTCACCCTACACCTAGCCCCCTGGACATCACTGAATTTAGAGGAGAAATGTACTTTTTAAAAAAGAAGTAGACACTGACTACTCTACTACTGTTAAAACCTCTCCTTATGCAACCATGTCACATGGGTCTTTTCACTAAAATTCCAGAATAGCAAAAAACATTTTGGAGGTCGACTTTCATTTTGTCAAATTGTGCACCCCGAGTTCAACTTTGAAAAATAAAACACTTCAATCATTTTGCCTCCCATTATTTTAAATGGGGAAGATTCATAACATTTTTTTTCAAATGCTTCCTCCTCTGTTTTTCCCTATACGTCAAACACTGCATCAGACTTGACCTCCAAATTCCACCTCTCAAGATTTTTAGAGAATACCCATTTTCAATGCTTTCACTGGATCTCAATGGCAAAATCAACTTTGACAAGCTGGGGTCAACTCGGATGCTGAGTTTTCTTTTGTGAATACCTCTAGGAGGTCTAGTTGGGAGGTCGAATTTGACTTAGTCTCAATGTGAAAGTCAATCTACAAAGTCTACCTCCTCAAGCTACCCTTGACTTTTAGTGAATAGACCCCTATGTTCAACATGTGAGCATTCTCCAATGATGGTGAACCTGTGGCACTCGGAGGCCCTTGAGGTAGCACTCAGTATGTGTCCACAGTAACATCAATTATGGAGAACTCAGTAAATATTAAGATCTAAGACTGACAATGGATATTAGGCACTTCGGTGTATAGTTTTACTTGAACTCATTGGTGCAAAATAAATTTTAAGAAGTAAGGGGAGAAAAGCAAGAAAGAGTAGTGTGGGCAAAAAAATACCCCAAATGAGAGGCATTTTGAGTCCTTCATCTTTGCTTCCTACATAAGTCCATAATATAGTACAACACAAAGGCTAATATGTGTCACGAGCGAGGTCCATATGCAAATACGGAGACATAAGGCCTGGTGCAGGGTCACTGCTCTCCCCAAAGCTTGAGGCCCCAGGTTGGACAGTTACATTCCAGGGCCTTGTGTAAGCAGACCTCCTGGCACAGACATGGAACACAACCTTGATAGGATAGCGGGATGTCTACAGGTTGGGACAGAATAAACCAAGCAGAGCAGAGCAAACACAGACAGAGCAGAAATAGAATAAACTGAATACAGAATGCAGAGCTACAGGACAGACAGAGGAGTAAAGGAAGAACTCAAACATACATAGGCAGGATAAAGGCAAATGGCAACACTATAGAACCAAATAGTTATAAACAAACACATGACACCAAACGAAGGACAGGGCTAAAGAGACATGGCAAACATACAAACATAAATACAGGAACTAGCATAATCCTCTGAGATGGAGAGTTTAGTTACACCTGATGGCTAAAATATGATAAGCTTCCAGATACCTCACATAGACAAGTCCCGAACACAAAAACCAATAATAAACTAGTAACTGCATCTAAAAACAGAAACAAGGACACCAAGGAATAGAACAAACGTGAAGCTGCACAGACTGGAAGCTTGAAGAAACAGAACAAATACAACATGTTCATCTCAGTTCCTCTCTCCTGTAACTCACCTTTTAGTGAATAGCCCCGATTGTCTGTCTAGCTATTTATTCACAGAATATATTGATTATTCATTTATTTATGTACCTTTTCTAATTTTGTGCAAAACAACAGCTATGAAACTATATTAAACAGGGGTACACATTTATATTTGTGCCTCGGGCGCAGAGAGCTAGCCCCCTTTACTGGAGAATGGGAATTATTAATGGAAGATATGGTATCAATTGGTATAGGTTTAACACTTTACAGTCTGGCTCCCAGGGTTACTCATGAAAGCAAATCCCAATAGGAGTCGCATAAGCATTACCTGAACAGCAACATGTATAAATGGTCAATGTAACAATACAACAACTACACCAAACCACAACATTATTACAGCATTATATTCAATAACCAAACAACAGAATATCTGCCCACACACTTGAACAGGTTGAAGCATAACAAAGTTCAGTGATAAATCTACAACAATATCTATGCAGTTTAGCATAGGTGATACAGATACACAATGCTATAATATTCAATCTATTAAAAGGACTGTCTAGTGTCTAAAATGCATCTTCCAAATATTAATGCATATTAATTTGAAAGTAATTAAGTTAAAATGCATGTCTTACATTTTGCATTGCATAAAATATAAAAAGCTTACAGCTAGAAGAAATTGTGAAATTACAGCAGTTTGCAAGAAACCAGGACTGTCCACACTAGCTGAGTAAAAGTCATTACCTTTTTTTCTTTTCTCCTGCTGCAGGAACCAATGGGAATAATTTCATTTAAATTAATGGAATTTCCTGTTTCTCTAGTGATGTCACCAGACAATATGTTGCACTGTTAAAGGGACAGTCTAGCCCCCAAACTCACTTTCGTGCAAGATGAAGATTACTAATTGTATAGTGCACAGACTTTTATCCCATTGTGATTTGATGCAGGCAGACTGTATACATCACATTTTTAATATTTGGCTCAAGCTCTTCTCAGTGATTACTCTGCATGTTTACTGCAGGTGCGGCAGCACTGACTATATAGACACTGAGGATATAATGTTTTGTTTCATATAGTCAATTCCTGTCCTCCTCAAATTGAGTCTATTGAGTGGCCTATGAGTGACCATCCTCTTGTACACAGTAGGATCTCTTAACAGTGGAACCCATTTGAATGGCATTATTCTCATTGGTTCCTGCAGCAAAAAAAAAAAAAAAAAGGAAATTACTTTTCCTCATCTAGTGTGGGCAGGCCTTGTTTCTTGCAAACAGCTGTAATTTCACAATTTCTCCTAGCTGTAAGTATTTTACATTTTAAGCAATGCAAAATGTAAGACATGCATTTTAAAGTACTTTGAAAGCATATTAAAATGCATTACTATTTGGAAGATGCACTAGACAGTCCCTTTAAGAGATCCTACTGTGTACACGAGTAAGTTTATCATAGTCCACACAATGTATTCAATTCGAGGATCACAGGAAGTGATACTGCGCACCTGCAGTAAACATGCAAGATGAAGATTACTGCTTGTATAGTGCACAGGCTTTTTTCCCAGTGTGATTTGATGCAAGCATTCTGCATAAATCACATTTTTAATATTTGACTCAAGCCCTCCCCAAGTGATTACTCTGTATGTTTATTGCAGGTGCGGCAGCATTGATTATTTAGACACTGAGGATATAACTTTTTGGTTAATTTAATCACTTCCTGTGCTGCTGGAAATAATACATTGTGTGGAGTGTGTGTGAACTTGCTCTTGTACAGAATAGGATTTCTTAACAGTTGAAAATATTGTCTGATGACATCACTAGAGAGACAGGAAATTCCTTTCATTTGAATTAAATTATTCTCATTGGTTACTGCAACAAAAAGAAAAGAAAAAAATGAATTACTTTTACTCAGCTAGTATGGGTAGTCCTGGTTTCTGCTGTAATTTCACAAATTCATCGAGCTCTAAATATTTTACATTTTAAGCAATTCAAAATGTAAAACATGTATTTTAAAGTACTTTGAAAGCACATTAATATGCACTGCAGACGTTTTGTAACTTGACTACTTTGGTCTAACGTTTGAAACTGCTTTCTCAGCTTTTTTTTCCATTTTTTGAAAAGCTTTAAAAGGTTATGTGCCACATGCAGTGTCTGAATAAATATTGTTAGATCAAAAAAAATAAACATGTTTTCCGTGTTTTTCCCCCAATGCTTTCTATCTCCAAAAACATTTATAGAAACATAGAAACATAGAATGTGTCGGCAGATAATAACCATTCACCCATCTAGTATGTCCAATTTTCTAAATACTTTTATTAGTCCCTAGTTCCCTATCGTATATGTAAAATAACGTTGTGCCTATCCCACGCATGCTTAAAATCCTTGACTGTGTTTACCTCTATCACTTCCACTGGAAGGTTATTCCATACATCCACTACCCTCTTAGTAAAGTAATACTTTCTGATATCACTTTTAAATCATTGCCCCTCTAATTTTAGACTATGTCCTCTAGTTGTGGTAGTTTTTCTTCTTTTAACCCCTTAGTGACATGACTTTTTTGGCTTGTCCGACGCTTGGTGACATGGGCTGTTTTAACATTTCTGAGCAGTTTGTGTTTTGCTGTAATTTATTTCTGTCTCATTTAGTGTACCCGCACAAATTATATATTGTTTTTATCGTTATAAGAAGGGCTTTCTTTTGATACCATTATTTTGATAATAGCATATAATTTGATGTAAAAAAAATAATAAAATATGGCAAAAAAATTGAAAAAATACTTTTTTTATGACTTTTATTTGAAAAATCGTATACTCATGTACAAGAGACAACAAAAAAACACTGCTAAAATGTTTCTAATATATGTCCTGAGTTCAGAAATAGCCCATGTTTTTATGTTTTTGTGCTTTTTTATTCATGTTACAGGGCCAGAACTATAAGTGGTGCAAAGCTATTTTAAAATCCTTTCTTTCAAAATTAGCGATAGTGACATTGTAACACTGATTTCTGTACTAAATCCATGAATGACCCCCAACATGTACATATTTTTGAAAACTAGACAACTCAGGGCATTTAACTTGGGGTATTTTGACACATTTCATGTAGCCATTTTACAACCAATCTATGCCAAAGTTTGCAGCAAAAAATCTTTTTTTTTAATTTTTCACATATATTGCAATTTAGGTAAACATTACCTTAAAATGTGAAGGGATATTTCCAAATAACACCTCAATATGTGTTCAGCAACATCTCCTGAGTACAGGGATACCACCCATGCATAGGTTTGTTGGTTTGTTTTGGGGCTAAAAGGCCACATTTAGGGGGTGCTCATTTTGGTTTTCCAACTTGGAATTCTGACATGCAGAAAACTTGTGCCCATGTCCCATTTGGGACATTTTTGAAGCCAGAAAGTGTATTCTACCCCACAAAACCATATATATTTTTAAACTAGACACCCTAGGGTATTTCGAATGGTAGTATTTTAACACTTTCCATGCACTAATTATACTACCAGCCTATATCAATGTTTTGGGTAGTAATTTTTTTTCACATACATTGTACTTTGTGCATGAATTCACAGATCCTGTTATATGTCAGTGCCAAACAACACCTCAATATGTGTTCAGCAACATCTCCTGAGTACAGGGATACCCCCCATGTATAGGTTGGTTAGGTTATTTGGGGGTTAAAAGGCCACATTTGAGAGGTGCACTTTTTGGTTTTCCAACTTGGAATTCTGACGTGCAGAAAACCTGCTCCCATGTCCCATTTGGGACATTTTTGAAGCCAAAAAGTGTATTCTATCCCACAAAACCATATATTTTTGAAAACTAGACACCCTAGGGTATTTCAAATGGTAGTATTTTAACACTTTCCATGCACTAATTATACTACCAGCCTATGTCAATGTTATGGATAGTAATTTTTTTTCACATACATAGTACTTTGGGCATGAATTCACAGATCCTGTTATATGTCAGTGCCAAACAACACCTCAATATGTGTTTAGCAACATCTCCTGAGTACAGGGATACCACCCATGTATAGGTTGGTTAGGTTATTTGGGGGTTAAAAGGCCACATTTGAGAGGTGCGCTTTTTGGTTTTCCAACTTGGAATTCTGACGTGCAGAAAACCTGCGCCGATGTCCCATTTGGGACATTTTTGAAGCCAAAAAGTGTATTCTATCCCACAAAACCATATATTTTTGAAAACTAGACACCCTAGGGTATTTCAAATGGTAGTATTTTAACACTTTCCATGCACTAATTCTACCACCAGCCTATGTCAATGTTATGGATAGTAATTTGTTTTTCACATTCATTGTACATCGGGCATGAATTCATAGATCCTATTATGTGTCAGTGCCACAAAACACATTAATATGTGTTCAGCAACATCTCCTGAGTACAGGGATACCACCCATGTGTAGGTTAGTTAGATTATTTGGGGGCTAAAAGGCCATGTTTAGGGGGGGTGCATTTCCAACTTGGAATTTTGACATGTAGTCAGCCTGCGCCCATGTTCCATTTGGGACACTTTTGAAGCCTGTCAAAGTATTTTACCCCATAAAACCATATATTTTGGAAAACTAGACATCCTAGGGTTTTTAAAATTGTGGTATTTTAACACTTTCCAAGTGCTAATTCTACCACCAACCTATGTCAAAGGGTTGGGATGTTATTTTTTCCCCACACACATTGTAGTTCAGGCAGGAACCAACACCTCAATATGTGTTCAGCAACATCTCCTGAGTACAGGGATACCCCCCATGCATAGGTTTTGTTGGTTTGTATTGGGTCTAAAATTCCACATTTAGGGGGTGCGCAATTCCAACCTGGAATTTTGACATTTAGTCAGCCTGCGCCCATGTTCCATTTGGAACATTTTTGAAGCCGTCCAATGAATTTTACCCCATCAAACCATATATTTTTGGAAAATAGACATCCTAAGGTATTTCAAATGGTGGTATTTTAATACTGTATAGGTACTAATTCTACCACCAGCCTTTGTAAAAGTTTGTGGTAGTACTTTTTTGGGAGGTTTTTTTCCACATGCATTGTACTTCAGGCATGAATTCACAGATTCTGGTATATGTCACTGCCAAACAACAACCCAATATGTGTTCAGCAACATCTCCCGAGTACAGGGATAGCACCCATGCATAGGTTTGTTGGTTTGTTTTTGGCTAGAAGGCAACATTTGTGAGATGCGCATCTCAAAATTCCAACTTGGAATTTTGACATGTAGTCAACCTGCGTACGTGTCCTTTATGGGATATATCTTTGAAGCCAGCCAATGTAATTTACCCCCACCAAACCATATATTTTTTTATCGGTAGACCCCCATCACTACTTGTGGCAAGGGCTCAGCAGCCACCGATACATCGCTAGATGATGTATCAGAAAGCTGAATAGGGTCAAAATCGAACCCTGAGTCCGCGGCCTCAGAATCAGTGCGTAAGCAGTGATCTCGAGCAAAGAAGGGGTTAATAGCTCTTAGAAGAGCCTATATAGTACTGTAATACATTACAGTACAAAGAAATTAATCCATAAAACAGTGCAGACAGAAAAACATACTGTTGCTGTGCAAGATTACTGCTTACACAGTGATGAATGGCAGGGAAGGGGTTAATACACAGTGAAAGACTTTCATAAAACCTGACAATTTTATAAAATGTTATTTTATATCACTAATACTGATCTGTCTCTTTCCGTCACAAAAATGTAAGTGAGGAGAGGGAGGCAGATCAATATTTGTGAATATTGATCCGACCAATTTTGATCTGACCAGGGCGAATGGTGAGCTTAATTGAGAAATCACCAAACCGCCTTTGCCACTAATTCGCTGTTACTGATCGCTATGCGCTCAGGCAGCTTAAAAAAAAAACTCAAATATTTTTACTTTACATGTAATCCCCTAGCGGGTATGTGTAAAAAAAATAAAATAAAAATATGCAGACAGATAAAAATTGCTTTGGCGTCAATATCATTGCGTAAGCAGTGATCGACGGCAAAGAAGGGGTTAATAACTCTTAGAAGAGCCTTTTTAGTACTGTAATAAATTACAGTACAAACAAAATTAACCCCTAAAAAATGCACAAACGGCAAAAATAAATGCGCTGATGTGCACGATCACTGCTTATGCAAGATCAGTGGCAGGGAAGGGGTTAAACGCTGGGAATTGCTTTAATAAATTTTTTTTTTATTGTTTTAATATTTGTGTGTTGTGTGTTTATTGTTTTTTTTTACTTTTAGAACTTTGATCTGTCTCTCTCCCTCACTAAAAAAATGTGAGGAGAGGGAGGCAGATCATAACTGGTCAGATCAATATAGGGTTAATATTGATCTGACCAGTCAGTGGGGATGTTCAGCAGAACATCCCCACTGCCTGTCAGTGTTCCTGGCAGTCACTGATTGCCTCTGTGAAGAGGCAATCGTGTGACAGCCAGAGAGCACAGGAAGCAGGTACTTCCTGCCTCCTGTGCTCTTGCCCTTAGAAGGGCAGCGCCATCTTGGTCACTCAGTGACCAAGATCGTGCATTTTTTTTTTGTGTTCCTGATTGCCTCGACTTGCGAGGCAATCAGGAACACTTTCTGAGCATAGGAAGCGAAAAATTTGCTTCCTATGCTCATTTTTTAATGCACGTGTTTTAAAGGCACTGTGCCTTTAAAACCGGCATTTCGATCGCTCTCCGGAGCGATCGTAATGCCGACGGGCATTTTTTTTAGTATTGTACGATGCTTCCACATGGAAGCATCGTTACAATACCATCAGAGCACTGAAAGCGGAAAAACTCCGCTTTCAGTGCTCATTTTGACACAGGACGGACTAGGTCCGTCCTGTGTCACTAACGCTTCGCCACACAGGACGGACCTAGTCCGTCCTGTGTCGCGAAGGGGTTAAATATACTCTCTTCCTTTACTGTGTTGATTCCCTTTATGTATATAAATGTTTCTATCATATCCCCCCTGTTACGTCTTTCCTCCAAGCTATACATGTTAAGATGCCTTAACCTTTCCTGGTAAGTTTTATCATTCAACCCTTGAACCAGTTTAGTAGCCCTTCTCTGAACTCTCTCCAAAGTATCAATATTCTTCAGGAGATACGGTCTCCAGTTCTGCGTACAATACTCCCAGTGAGGTCTCACCAGTGCTCTGTACAATACTCCAAGTGAGGTCTCACCAGTGCTCTGTACAATGGCATGAGCACATCCCTCTTTCTACTGCTAATACCTCTCCCTATGCAACCAAGCATTCTGCTAATACCTCTCCCGATGCAACCAAGCATTCTGCTAATACCTCATCCTATACAAACAAGCATTCTACTAATACCTCTCTCTATACAACCAAGCATTCTGTTAATACTTCTCCCTATGCAATCAAGCATTCTGCGAATACCTCTCCCTATAGAACCAAGCATTCTGCTAATACCTCACCCTATACAACCAAACATTCTGCTAATACCTCACCCTATACAAACAAGCATTCTACTAATACTTCTCTCTATACAACCAGGCATTCTGCTAATACCTCTCCCTATACAATCAATAATTCTGCTAATACCTCTCCCTATATAACTCAGCGTTCTGCTAATACCTCTCCCTATGTAACCAAGCATTCTGCTAGCATTTCCTGCTGCTCTATTACATTGCCTACCTACGTTTAAGTCCTCTGAAATTATTACTCCTAAACCCCTTTCCTCAGATGTTGAGGTTAGGACTGTACCAAATAGTCTATATTCTGCGTTTGGGTTTTTACACCCTAGGGTCCTTATCTTGCACTTATACTGTGACTATTCATAGTAGTCACAGCATAAACCAGGGTTAGTTAATGGAGCCCTTTTAATATACTGGTGATGTTGCCCACTTACACCACACATACCTAGCTTGTGGTTAGATTAGTTTAGTTACAGGCCTAGGGGTTTGTGTACAATGGGGAGGGGGTTGTATACTCTCTAAAATGAGTCCTGGAATGCTGTTAGCTCCTTTGATAAAGGTGAAATGAATGACTGTTAATTATCGTTGCTTCAGGACTACTGTGTATAAGCAATATCATTTTGCCACTTCAATTATTCAATACTCCATTTCCCATGATATTTGGACTGACTGAGAGCAGCTCTGTATTTAGCGTGAGGCAGAACAAGCAAGTGCCTAGGACTCCACTTACCTTGTCCAGGGCTGCCCTTAAGTGTTCAGGCTCCCTGTGCAGGCCACCCTCGTGATCCCCCCCCCCCCCACCCCTGTCTCTCTCTTTCCTCTCCCTCCATATATGTCTCTCTACCTTCCCATGTCTGTCTCTTTCCTATTCCTTGCCATGTCTGTCTCTCTCAAATCCCCCACATTTTATGTCTCTCTCCCTTCCCATGCACGTCTCTCCTCTCCCCACCCCCCTGTCTGTCTGTCTCTCATCCTCCCCCTCATACCTGTTCTCTCTCCCCCCATATCTGTTATCTCTCTTCCCCTCATATTGATTATCACTCTTTCCCTTCCCCGTACCTCTTTCCCTCTCCCCATATCTCTTATCTCTCCTTCCCCATATCTCTTCCTTCTCCTTCCCCTCCCCATATGTCTTTCCTTCTTCCCATAACTATTTCCCTCCTCTCTATCTCTGGTTTCTCCCCCCTCCTCCCCATCTCTGTTTTCACCTTCCCTTCCCATCTCTGTTCTGTCCCCTCCTGTTATTCCCTCCTCTGTTCTCTCCCTCCTCTTCTGTTCTCTCCCCTCCTCCCCATCTCTGTTCTCACCCCTCCTCTTCTCATCTCTATTCTCACCCCCTCCTCCTCTGTTTTCTCTCACTCCCCCTCCCATTCATTCTTAAAGTGGGCAGCGTAAGCTCTGTGTGTTAAACACACACGGTGCTCAGTGCTGATCGCACTCCCCGCTCATATCGCGGCTCCCCCTGGTGAGGCGCTGCTCTGCTTCACAGGGTGGGGGCGGACCTTCACCTCTCGCCCGGTGAGGTCCGCCCCCTCCCAGGATCATTCTCTCCAGCCTTGTAGAGGGCTGGTGAGGGGAGATCTTATGATCTCCCCAGCCAGTGCCTCTACCGGCAAACTATTTTTTTTTAAACTAGTGCCCCCTGGGGTGTTGCATCCTGTGCTTGCTGGCAGAGATGATGGCTAGGGAGATCACCACATGGTGTCTGTGTGCTGCCCAGGTGCACAGTTAATCTCAGTAATAACTAACCCTAGCTGCAACACATATATCTTGTGTCTGCAGCATGCAGACTGTATCTTTGCCCTGGCAGTGACTCTATGCATGTGAAATAGCAGCTGCCAGAAGTGGCCCCCCACCCCATTGTCCCACTCTGGTAATGTCCAGGAAGAAGGACCTCATCCTCTAGCTGCCGACAGGAATACAGGAAATTATACATTATTACTAACTGTGAGTTGTGAGAAGGGGCTACATTTACAAATGTTAGAAGAATTATATTGGCAGGAGATCTTCCCCCCAATCCCTCGTGGGAGTGTCAAAGTGACCATTATTTGAGACATTTCCTTTGTATTTTGCTCCAGATCCTCACATTGCATTCTTCGAGGAGGATCAGCTCAGCGTGAGATTATTATTTGTGTTCCGTAGTCTGAAAGTTTGTTTTTTGTTTTGTTTCTACCTATGTTTCAGACCTCCCTTACGTCAGAAACCAGTGCAGTAACTTACAATCGCTCTCAATGCAGGTGGGTGGCTTGGCACGGATAGTAAGTGTGGGAAGATGTACGTATGCCACTGAAAAGAAATATGAAAAAGCCCCTGAAGTTTGTAACAAACAAAAAGGTAAAAGAATTAACCTTCAAAAACAAGATAATGGCAACTTTAACGAATGACCTTGGCAGAAAGACAGGTTCATTATTTATTGACTAATTAAGATGCAAACAAATACGGGAATTGCAATGCTGCTAAAAGGGACCAGATTGACCCCACAGTCAAGTCAGACTTTCCATATCATACCTCATATAGGCACTGTGTCAACTCATACCGTGACCCAAGAGAAACAAGCATGATGGAAAATGCTCGATACATTGTGTCAGCAAAATCCCCAAGTAAAGTAAGAGCAAAATATAGGGTGATGTATAAACATTGCAAACAAGCACCACATATTGCGCCAATGTATAATATAGACTCTCTCTGCTACTCCTGCACATGCGGGCGGTGCTGGCTCAAACTGCACCAGCACAGCCCATGTCTAAAGAATCTAGAATGTTGATAAGTTTTTTACATCCCGACACTTCACATTGTAGGAGTTTTTACAAATAAACACCTATTTTTTTTTTTAAACATGTCTGTGGTGTCTCCTGTGTATGCCATCACCCATGGCTTGGTATGCAAATGAACAAATTTTAAATGTAAAAAATCACCCCGCCAACATATTTTAACCCATACAGTGTTCTGGGAAACACAAACAGTTCTTTAGGGTTAATCTTAAGAAGAAAAAATTTTGGGGGAGCCATAGGGGCTACCCCAATTTCCCACACTTAATTTGCCCTCCCTGCTGGCCCCATTAAATAAAGAAAATGCCCATGCTGGCGGTCACATGGGGTCAATACAACCATATACATGGCCCTGGTCCATGCCTGTGGTACCAGTATACATGAAGGAATGGATCCATGCGAAAGGGGCCAGCACTTTGCCCCAAATCTCAATTAAAATGATAGGATCTCTTACGCCAGGGGATGGGCAAATACTCCTGGCACATTAAATAAATCAATATAATGAAATCTAATCACAAATGCCCCCAAAGTCAAAGAATAAAAAAAACCTTTAGGTGGCATGATGGTGGGAATCACTGCCCACCCAGGGAATTGCAGGAAATATGTTATTGTGGCAAGTGATTTGCAGGGAATATGTTATTGTGGCAAGTGATTTGCAGGGAACATGTTATTGTGGCAAGTGATTTGCAGGGAATATGTTATTGTGGCAAGTGATTTGCAGGGAACATGTTATTGTGGCAAGTGATTTGCAGGGAACATGTTATTGTGGCAAGTGATTTGCAGGGAATATGTTATTGTGGCAAGTGATTTGCAGGGAATATGTTATTGTGGCAAGTGATTTGCAGGGAACATGTTATTGTGGCAAGTGATTTGCAGGGAATATGTTATTGTGGCAAGTGATTTGCAGGGAATATGTTATTCTGGCAAATGTTTTGCAGGGAATATGTTATAGTGGCAAGTGATTTGCTGCGGAGGGGGTACTGTGGCAAGTGAATTTGGGGAATAGCACACTGTGACAAGTGATTTGACCAAAGTATTTGTCCCTGAATGGCAGTTAGGAAAGGCTGAATTGTTTTTAAAAAAATTATCCCACATTAAATACGTAGTGTTTGATGCTCCATAGATGACAGTATCGTTAAATTACTGCAACTGCATCCGTGCAAATCCCAGGTTGGCTCACGTGGCTCTTTGATAAATCACCCTTATTAAATGAAAACAATAATAAATGTCTTTATCTGTAATTGGGTTTAATCACTGATGTTTCCACATCACTGTGATCTTTCATGAAACCTTTCATTTTTTCCATTCAAAAAAGGCACATTTTTTAAAATAGTAATGCGTCATAACACAATTTAATAAATGGAAAGTACAAACTCCGGCTGTCCGAGGATATACGTAATTAACGAGCATAAATGATACCATCGGATAGATAAATAGGAAACAATTAAAATACCAATAATCTTTGTATCCTCTGGGTAATTATCATTCTGAAATTAAAAATATGGCCATTTTTCATGTAATCTCTGGACTCAGTTTAACCTGTTATACAACAGATTTGTTCAACACACAGTGGGTCCTCTCTAAAGACCTATATTGACCCTTTAATTACAGAGAATTGTGCATCATATTGCTAAGCTTAGAGATACTATCAGAGACTTTTTTTTTTTAGAGAATAAAGAATTATAAATACTGGATATGAAAGATTCCAAGCAAATGCCTTAATTAGGAGAAATAAATGTGTCTGTGGAGTCTCCTGTCTATGACATCACCTGTGGAATGACATGCAAATGAGCTACTTTTCATTGGGTAATGTATAATCAAGCCAGAGGTGCAGTGCTGTATTTACCTCGAGGCATCCTAGGCGGATGCCTAGGGCGGCAAATTTTAGGGGGCGGCAGCGCCCCCCAGCACTGAAAAAAAATAAATAAAAAAAAAGTAAAAAACCCGGCCTTTTAAAAAAAAAAAGACTGCGCTTGCAGGCAGAGACAGAGGTGAGAGGGGATCGGAAGATCCCCCCCTCACCATCGCTCTGCCTGCCAGGCTGCACGGAGAGCCGAACAGGCAGCACAGAGAAACCTCCGTGCTGCCTGTTCGGCTCCCCGTGCAGTGTGCCGACACGGAAGTGCCGACAGTCACGTGACGGGCGCGCTGACGTCATACGCGCGCCCGGTCACGTGACCTGTCGGCACAATCGCCGGGAAGCTGAACAGGCAGCATGGAGGGACCATGCTGCCTGCCACTAGCCACCAGGGAAAGGTAAGTGCTGATGGGAGTCAGAGTGTGTGTGATGGGAGACAGTGTGTGTGACTGAGTGTGATGGGAGTCAGAGTGTGTGATGGGAGACAGTGTGTGTGACTGAGTGTGATGGGAGTCAGAGTGTGTGTGATGGGAGACAGTGTGTCTGACTGAGTGTGATGGGAGTCAGAGTGTGTGTGATGGGAGAAAGTGTGTGTGACTGAGTGTGATGGGAGTCAGAGTGTGTGTGATGGGAGACAGTGTGTGTGACTGAGTGTGATGGGAGTCAGAGTGTGTGATGGGAGATAGTGTGTGTGACTGAGTGTGATGGGAGTGAGAGTGTGTGTGATGGGAGACAGTGTGTGTGTGATGGGAGGCAGTGTGTGTGACTGAGTGTGATGGGAGTAGGAGTGTGTGACTGAGTGTGATGGGAGTAGGAGTGTGTGTGTGATGGGAGTATGAGCTTGATGCGAGTCTGAATGTTATGTGTGATGTGGGGTCATGAAATGGAGGTGATGGGGCATGTCTTATGTGTGTAAGGTGGGTGTGCAGCTTGGGTAGGGGGGTGCCCGGATTTTGTCTGCCTAGGGCAGCACAAAATCAAGATACACCACTGCAGAGGTGATGTCATAAACAGGGGACACCAGAGAAATTCTGCTGACACAAGGTATAGGTTATTTGTATTCTCTATATTCAAATTATAAAGTATATAGTGTCCGTTAACTAGTCATCACACTTTTTATTTTTTTTTATTTAAAAAGGCACATTTGCCGTTTACGTATAACGGTGATTGCAACTTTTAAAAAACCTCCTGAGGTAGGAATAATAAATGAGCATTCGCCAATTCTTACATTTTGACATGTTTGTGTGCCGGTATTATACTGTTTTTTTTTCTTCTTTGCACTGGAATTTTAGTATTTTAGGAGCTTTCTCCATTATAAGGGTTACTGTTTATTTAACTTCATTTGTTATTCTGATTGGGTGCTTCAGTTTTCATTGGTGGGATATGTAAAAGTTTGCTTGTGGGGCAGAGTTATAAAAGTGGAGCAGTCACCACTGACTGCCCCTGCTGATTCATTGACTGCCCCTGCTGATTCATTGACTGTCCCTGCTGATTCATTGACTGCCCCTGCTGATTCATTGACTGCCCCTGCTGATTCATTGACTGCCCCTGCTGATTCATTGATTTCACCTGCTGATTCATTGACTGCCCCTGCTGATTCATTGACTATCCCTGCTGATATATTGACTATCCCTGCTGATACATTGACTGCCCTTGCTGATTTATTGACTGCCCTTGCTGATTTATTGACTGCCCCTGGTGATTCATTGACTGCCCCTGCTGATCATTGACAGCCCCTGCTGATTCATTGACTGCCCCTGCTGATTGATTGATTTCCCCTGTTGATTCATTGACTGCCCCTGCTGATTCATTGACAGCCCCTGGTGATTCATTGACTGCCCCTGCTGATTCATTGACAGCCCCTGTGGATTCATTGCTTGCCCTTCATTGCTTGCCCTTGCTGATTCATTGACTATCCATGCTGATTAGACCACATTTAGAACTTTGTCCCAGAAATTATCTTTATACAGCACCCCACTACGATCTCATATCATTGTTTATCATGAATGCACTGTAAAGGAGATGTTTTTGCATTGTTTTGCATTGTAAAGAAGTTTTGTTTCTTTGTATACATTGTTTTACATTGTATGACGTTTGTGAAATGTTTAGCAATGTATACATGAAACTAAACCACATGGACTATCAAAACTATTGGTGGTTACATGTATGATAAATATATAGGTTTGTCTCCGACACAAGTTTGTTCTATGTTCTAGGTGTGTCAGGTCACACAGCTCTCTCGGGGTATGTTTAAAGAAACGTAGCAGGGAGTGTCAGCCATTTTGGCCAGAGGTGCTAATACAGGCACACAAAAGTCTTACCTAGAATGTGTCGAATGTGTCGGCAGATAAGAACCATTCCGTCCATCTAGTCTGCCCAAATGGATCTAGTCTTGAAATGTATTAATGTATCTGAAGACAACCATTTTGGAAGACCATTTAAGTATTATTCATTACTACTTATGCACCAGTGATTGTAACCTTAATATTGCAATTTAAGAGGAGTGAACACAGTGCCCTTATATACTGTTTTTATTTTTAAATACATAACCCCCAATGAGGTACTTGTGCTGTGTAGTGCTCCTGGCCTTGGATGACTACTTGTTCCATATTTTGACTGTGGCGTTCCAGACCATCAGTTCTCTCTCCTGTACGAGTCCCATTTCTATAGCTGTAACGGGGTTCACCACACTTTGGGATCATTTACGTTCTTGACTTAGGCCTTGCCTCGAGACTCAACCTTGGGATAAAGTAGGTTAGAGTGAAACTTCCGCTGCGGTGTGCGTGTTCTTCAGATATCATCACTATGACAATTCCGAACCGCTAACCTTCTCGCAAACTTCTTAACAGGCGACAAACGTAAACAACTGATTTAGGAATCCCCTGATTCATTCCACTAGGGAAACTAATAATAAAAATGGCAGATTATCACCAAAATAAAAGCTGTGTCTTATTCTTGAACCTGCCTTTTCAGCTGATTCTCAGGATAGCCTTCATACTAAACTATATCTCTTGGGGGCGGATTTGAGAGTAGGTAGATGATAACAGCCAGGGGCCAAATGTTATTGAGATGGGATTGTCTAAAGTCTCAGTAGGATATGATAGAAAGAGCTTATGGGAAAATACAATTTCCTTAATCCATGGCAGTACATCCATTAAATCCTGGGGATATTTTGGAACTGGACGAAAAAATCTGGCCGACATTTCAGACAACTGACTTGTTAGCAAAGACTTATTTCATCAGAATAGCACTCAATTTCTGAGGTCCTGGAATTCGACTATCGGATCATACACCCGCCCCCCCCCATTGGGCAAATGCATAGATTAAGAGAACAAAAACATATAAACCCCCATGGCAATGTCTGTGGTGTTTTCTGTTTATGGCATTCACTTTTTGAAATCAGGTAATTTGCATATCAAGCCACGTGTGATGTCAATAACAGTAAACACCACGGACATCTGTGGCAAGGTTTAAAATATATCTTTTCTGTTAATCTGTGAATTCGCTTTCAATTGGATGAACACAATGCACAGCCCATGTGCATGATCTGCATTCACAGAAAAAAGATTTAGGCAACAAAGAAATTCAAAAGAAATGTAGCCTACACAGCGCGTGTTCCTGGGCCGTGTATGGTACTCCCGCTGTGTGGACTACATTTTTCCATCTTACAGCTGAAATGTAGTCCACCCATCTGGCCTCCTACCATGAACCAGCGTTTGTCTTCTGTTCTAACTGGTTTTATCCATATTATATATTTCCTTCAGACTTTTTACTTCACCCTAACGCCTGCAAATTCCATATTTTTATCTTCCGCGCAGGATATGTTGGCGCCTTTAAGCCTTGGTAGAGGTTATTCAACACTTCTCAGGTTCTGAAAAGCACCTGATTCCGGTCAGTGGAGACTCCCCGACAGTTGTGACTCCCAAAGTACAGTGTAATAACTACGGTTGCCCCCTTTTGTCAAACCGCTTGCCGGACATGGGGGCATGAGAATGACTGTGCTTTTACTGATGTTTACTTTAACCATTTTTGTCTACATAATGTAGACTAAATTAAGTTGTATATTTAGTTAGACTCTGTTGTGGTATTTGCTCCCCCTAAATACCCTATTTGGATCTCGGATAAAAAAAGAAAAGGCCTGAATATAAGGTGAGCCTATGATCTTCCGCACGCTCTGGCTTCTGGGAAGTGCATAAGGGAGGAGATCTTGTGCTTGGGGGATGCACACAGCAGCCTGAACCACATGAGGGGCGGAGATATGGGTGTCTGGTGTCCTTATTCTGGGACATGGAGGTAAAAATAGGACTCGTTAAGGATGGGTGGGGAACCTAGCGATAGCACCATTATAATGATTAATGTCCACATAACCCCCATGAGAAAAAATACTTTCAGGAGATAAAGGCCGATTTTCATATATCTACCGCACCCTGAATGTGTCTTCTCCACACAATTTAGACCTTTACTTTTTGTTGCATGCTTGCCAACTGTTTGGCAGACGTACCTGGAACGTAGGGAGGTGGGGCTTAAATGGGTGGGATTACCTGACACCATGTGACATCACCTGCCGTTGCATGACTCTACTTGCGTGAGGGTAGAGGGGAAATGTGATGCTGTAACAAGAAATGGACAATAGCCCTAAAAAAAACATTAATAAGAGACAGACACTGAGGTATGGGTGAAACAGCTCACAGCATTCATAATATAACATATCAGAAGTACTGCATGACAGATCCATAAATGTCTTTATAAAAATCTGTAAATAATATACAAATATGACATAACCCTAAGTCAATATTCAATAACACATAGTGCCATATAGTATTTAACATCCTTGCCATTGTAATGGAACCACATATCAATATGCAAAAATTCTCAGCCGCCCTCGTCCACCAACACTTTAACCCATGTAATGCACACCACTGCCGAATTAAAGCTGGGGGCACATTTTTCGTAAATCCAAATCCAAAATTTCAAAACGCCCCCCCCTCCCTCCTGCAGACGCTCATGCGAGTAGATCTATCAGGACGACTGACAGTGCCAGCGTGCATGCACGGTAGTGGTGTCACTTGACCTCCCAAGCTGAGCCCAATTCACCAGGGGGGGGACAAATGTTAGAAGGTATATGGTAATGACGGCACAGACCCAAATGCTAAAAAAAAAAGGACTGTCCCGACTCCCGGCCAATCCGGGTCTAAACTGTGTCATTGAGCCAGAGAGTTACAAAGAAAATGTCAAATAACAACACCCTCTGCTTATAATGTGCTTAAACATACATATATTCATAGCAATATGTCACTGCTAATATATATGTGCTGTGAAGGCTGGGAGGTAAGTGTCCTAATAAATCACGTTTATGGTTATAGGATAAGAGGTGGCAGACTGAAGACCTCAGTAAGTACAGCTAATACCGGCGCAGTTGGCATAATAAAATTCTGTGATCCTCTCACCAGGGCCAATTTGCTGTCGTTTTGGCGCTTTGCACACGGGGTGGGGGGACTGGAGTAATTCGCTCAGGCAATTCCAATAACATCTGAACTATGTCACCCACCGTATCATGGTGGGTCTTTATCCCATCCACCCACTGAAGAACAGTAATTACCATGTCTGTCACGCTGCCGAATTATAGCACTTAGATATAGGAACCAGTCAACAGTGGTCAAGTATTTAATGGATATTATTCGCTCGCCTCTTAAAACACTTACAGAAGGAGAAGGCAAACATTTTACAGGGTGCTTGACATAGCTGTCACAACAGTCTATGTATTATTATTATTATTATTATTATTATTTAAAGTTTTAACTATATATTGATTTCCATTCTCTGTTTGCAGTACTTTTTTTTTTGGGGGGGGGGGGTCATAAGTCAGATGTTTAAATGAACAAGACTTTTTTTTTTTTTATTTTTTATTAGTATGCTCTTCATCTTTAAAGGGGCACTCCAGGCAGCAAACTAACTTTGGTTCATCAGCTAGGGTTTAACCTGTACATTGAACTGGGTTTATTTGCATACAATTCCTTGAGAATTCCTGCTCTCTCCCTCTTTCCTTACTCTTTCACTTGCTCTATAGCAGAAAAGAAAACAAAAAATCTTAACAATTTTTTGGGGACTCTGCAAGTGAAACTAACCCTTTAAATGCCACTTGATCGTGGCTTCAAACCTATGCAGGGTGAAAGCCACAATCTAAATGTTTAAGTCCACTTACTTATAGCAGTGCTTTTTAAATCTGTCCTCAAGGACCCCAGTGGTCCCAGAATAATGGATTACACATCTGTGTGTAAATGAGAATATGTATAACATCTGGTGTGGTTCCCTAACCATTAGGGCAATGGGTAATCCGTAAATCCTGGACCATTAGGGGTACCTGAGTACAGGTTTAAGAAGCACTGATCTATAGCATGAAACTGGATAATTTCCTTACACAACTACAGACAGAAAAATACAATGCAAACTTTCATTTAAAACTCTACTGAATGAACTATTAAATAACTGACATGAAACAAGGTGTACGGCATGTGGAGGATCTAATGACTCATCTCATGCTCGCCCTGGCTTGGATGAACAAGACGATGGAATGGAGAGGGCAGCAACAAAAGAGAGGAACTCATTATCTAGTTATTGCTGGGAGGCTTTGATATTGTTTTTTTTTTCTATTCTTCCTGTGCTGCCTGTAACATATGCCAAATAAGGTTGCTTCGTGGGGTCGCAAGCAGAACACCCAGTTCCCTGAACCTTTCACAGACGTCAAGATTGGGAACTCATCCGAACGCTCTCAAATCTCTGCAATACAGTGCGTCTGCGCTTCTGCCAGACAACGGCTGGACAATCTTAGCTGCTCTGACATTGCCCACCTCTCTGGCAGTTAAAGTGTTAAAAGCAAAAAAAAAAAAGTGTTGTATATTAAAAATTATAAGTCTTACAGGGGGGATGAAATTTAAAAAAGTAAATATATATTCATGCAATTAAAACTACACTTATTGTAATTTTTTTTTTCTTTTATCATTAATTGTCAGTTTTTTTATTTTGGGTATATTTCTTTGGAAACCCTCTTCTACCGAAACTATTTATTTGGAGTCAATGTTGAGCTCCAGTTCCATCTTTCAAGTCTGAACTTTTGTTTATATATATATATATATATATATATATATATATATATATATATATATATATATATGTAACATTTGTATCAAGTAAGATAAGCAACAAGGAACAGATCTATATTATCTGTTTTTTTTTTCTCTCAACACTTCCTATCTCTTAAAAACTGTGAATAAGTGTATTAAGTGTATTTGCTGTTGCTATAGCAACATTCCCGCCCATCTCTCCAAGCCCCACCTTATCGGAATGTCACTGGATTTAGAAGCCCCGGCGAAATAATTTCATTGTTAATCTACTGGAGAACTAGAAATTGTTTTAAAGTAAAAAAATAAGGGAATTTCACACATAATAACATGTACGACCTACAGAAAATGATCTAGATGGAACTACCCCATTATAAGAGGGACTAAACCACCATGGATATATTTTAATCAGGCGGAAGGCCACTTTGGCTGTCGTCCCTGGTTAACGTAGGCCTATTCCTACTGAAATTTGTTTTACAGCGATCCACTTCCAATGTGTAGTTTTACGAGGGATATTTTTTTTTTCACCGGGGCTCCTAAATTCAGTCACATCCAATAAGGAGAGCTTGAATAGGTAGGGCTGTTGCTATAGCAACATCAATAAATCTGTAACACTTTATTAGCAGTTTTTTGGGAGATTGGAAATTTCCTTTACATGGTGCAGAAGTTATCTGACTACAACACCACCTTCCCCCACCCGCCCATTGTTCAATCTATAAGCGCTAGCTATGTGAGCTTAAATGTCTTGAGTCAGTACAGTCCGGTCTTTTAATATTTCCTACATAGAGAATGATTTTCCCTCAGCCTTCATGTGTTTGGAGCCGGGATTTGTGTGCTATATAATTCATCCTTTACAATTTCAGGGGAAAATACAATTTTGGCGTTTTTTTTTATCAGTATATGTTTTTTTTTTTGTCTGCAACGTTTGAATAAGGGTCGTGTTTGTGTCTTATCAAACCTTCCACGTTGTGAAATAGAAATGGAAAGATTTTATTTTAGTTTTTTCTTTCGAAAAAACGTATTCCGCAAATGCGCGTCCTAATCATCGTATCAATCTCTGGAGAGCGTAATTAATTTAATTCATACTGTGCGAGATTATATGCTTTATTTTTTTTCTCCTCCTTGACTTAATGCCATAATATTTGACAAAGTACAAAATAGACAAAAAAAAGTTAATACACACACACACACATACACACCACAAGGGAAAACGATAAAATGTATACTCTCGACGGGTCGAACACACGTACAGGAGAGGAAAAAATATACAAGATATAGTGTAACATTTTACGAACAAAAACATAACAGAGAAGGTGATTAATGCAGTCACATCTCACAGTGTAAACAGAGTAACAGTCATGTAGGGGGATGAATTCCCCCAACCAGTAACAGTCTTTCACGACCTCCTCAGATAACAATTAGGGATTATTTTAGCCTTGGTGCAGTGATAATCTCAATTTTAATAAGAACAGAAGGTGAGTATTTTCATTAATTTCTTTACTGAAAAACCTCCAGCAGCTCGGAGCAGGTCGCGTAGCAGATGGATGCCTTCCATCTTGAAATGCCTGTATGCTATGTGGTAATTGAGGGCACACAGGTTGATAACCGGGGATGAAAGTATTTTTCTGAACTAGGAACATGTTGCTTAGGAAAGTGTGTGTGTGTGTGTGTGTGTGTGTGTGGTGGGGGGGGGGGGCTGGGGAGCGCTCTATGGCTCCCTTGGCTAGCAAAGAGTTTAATTCCTCATGGATTAGGAGAGATGCCGAGTGGGGCATGCACAAGGGGGCAGTGGGTTGAAGTTGGGTAGGGGTTGAGAGGAAATCTATCCAAAAACCCTTTATATTTTGAAGGACCCAAGAGTCTAGAGTAATTGTTTCCCACTGAGCTAAAAAGTGTGCGAGCCTGCATGCAATTGGTTACTGGGGCATAATTAAGTTTGTTCTTACCTCTGGCACGGTAGGAGAAGCCCTGACCTCTGGAGGGTCCCCGATATGTTGAGGTACGGTATTGGGACCTCGGGAAGTAGGAAGGAGCATTGGCCTGGAATCTCGAGCTTGTAAAGGCAGCATGACCGGTGGCACGACCCCTTTGCCGACCAGCCCTGAGAGGAAAAACATTCCCTGGTATGAAAGCCACATCTGAGGGAGGATTGTGCCTTGTTAAAAGACGTGAAGATATTAACATGCTTGTTGACATCCTTAAAGAATTTTCGCCGAACAGTAGACCGTTTTCTTCAGGGCCCAGTTCTTTTGTGGCCAGCTCGGTCAACTTGGCGTCTAGCTTGAATAGGGCCGCCTTATATCATTCAGCTGACACTGGTGCGTTGGCATTCCCCAATAGAAAGATCACTCTTTGGATCCATTCCCATGTCAGATGTGGGTCCATAGTCAAGCTCACAGTTAGGGCCTGGTCGGCCATTAGAAAGTCCTGTGCCAGAGGACTGGATACGTCTAGAAGCTTGTCTTTGGTTATTTTCAACCATTGCTCAAGGCCTTTCCGGCGTCTTTTCCTGACTTTGCCATAAAGGTGGCGAAGGTTGGATAAAAGTCCAGTGTGCTGGAAACTTTGTCCGGGAGAGTAGGCCTGGGACATTCTGGCCTCAATTTCTGTTGGACCTCCTTGTCCAGAGGTCGTCTCAGCCAGTATTTGAGGAACTCAGCTATATGGGGTGGTGGAGCCCATTCAGAAAATCTTGGGTGTCTCAGGTCATGGGCGTCAAAGAAAGGGACCCCATTAGAGTCAAGGATTTCCTGGGGCTGGTCAGTGCCGGGGTTTGCCATATTAGTGGGGATGTCCGCAAAAGACGCGCGTACATAAAGGCAGTAAGGTTGACCATCAGGCATTCGTCCCAAGGGGGTGACTGGTCTGGATGACCCTGCCAGGTATTCATCCTAGGTGTCAAATTCATCGTCATCCCCAGGAGTAGCTTCTTGTGTTGGGTTCAGGGTGACTGTCATGTGGGTTTAGCTTTTTTAAGAGGTGTTTTGCCTTTAGAGAGTGGCTCAGAGTCTGACAAGACAATTTCTGAGATTGGGTCTGGTTCTCGGAATGACGTCAATCGTCTGATTACATCCGGGCCTGTGGGTAAGTGGGAGGTTCTGCTTGAAGGCGGGTGGCCAGGGCCGCTGGGAGTGGGCATGCCAGTGTTGACTGAAGCCAAGCCTGCAGACCCGCTGGCACATGAAAATCACCCTCACCTTGCAATGGCAATGTTTATCAATTTCTAGTGATATATCTGAAAGACACAATGGTGAGGCAGAGATAATGTTGAGGAATCAGGGTTCACCTGAATACATTATGGGGGTCACCCATGGTCAAAGGATTATCTATAGTGGCATATAAGTGGAATAATAACAGACAAATTATCAGTGGCATATTAACGGTCAAATTATCAGTGGCATATTAATGGGCAGATTATAAATGGCATATTAATTGACAAATTAGCATATGGCATAGTGATAGACAAATTATCAGTGGCATATTAATGGACAAATTATCATTGGCATATTAATGGACAAATTATCAGTGGCATATTAATGGTCAAATTATCAATGGAATATTAACGGACAAATTGTCAGTGGCATATTAATGGTCAAATTGTCAGTCTTGGATGTGCAATGCAGGTAATGGGGCAGCAGCAAATCCTGGATGTGAAATACAGGTGATGGGGCATGTCTTGGGGTGTATTTATTTCATTGGCATGATATCCAAAGACCTGGATAAACTGGCTTTAGGAGTGTAGGAGGTGAGAGGGGCCCTGACATTTCTGACGGTGGCCCTGCCCATCACATACCAGGCACAGTTGTCACCAAAGGCATGTTTTGCATGATGTGCCTGGCAAGTCATGGGTCGTGAATGAGTTCAGATAAAAAAAAAAAACACACTTAAGAACAAAAGCATAACTGGGCGTTAAGTGGTTAACATTAATTGTTGTTTTCAATCAAATCCAGCCCTTCGCAACTCATACTTGCTTTGATTGCTATTAAGTGACTGGCAAAGCATGAATGGGGCTTTAACTGCTAAAGGATAATTATATTAACACACATTGAGCAACGTCTAACATGCCGCTTTATTCGGCATTACACAAATCATTAGCCGATAATTAGCAAATAATTTATCCATCTACTGTTACCTTGGGGCTAATGTCATAATGCAATTAAAGATTTTCATAAAATGCGTTTCCCTTCCCAGTCGCACTCTGAACTGCGGCCTTACTAAATACATTTGTCTATTCTGCGGAGCGTAGATGGATTCCCAGTTTAAAAAAATGCACTTTAAGTCAGATTTAAAGGGACTCTGTCACCTAAACATTGCTTTTCCTATGAATCCAGAGAATAGAAATAAAAAAAAAAAGATCTATACATTATTTTATTTTAGAAAAATGACAATCAATCAAAAAGAGGAAAGGGAGTTTTACATGTGTCTGTGCCGTCTCCTACTTATGACCTCACCTGTGGCTCAATAGGGAAATGAACTACTTTTTCAATGGGAAATGTGTAATTTGCATATCAAGGGACAAAGTGATGTCATAAGCAGGAGACTCAACAGACACAATGTCCTATTGATGTTGGCATTTGTTTGAAATTCGCTAACACAATGTATAGATCGGTTTTGATAACCGGTTACTCTCTCCGTATTTATCATTTTTAGGAGAAAAATGGATTTGCTGCTGATGTAACCAAGAAATAACATAATGAACAGTAATTGTTACACGTGAGGACAGTCCTTGTGTGAATATGCAGGGTGTACACTGGAATACTTTGTGATAAATAAATTAGATGTAAATGCATATATTATTTATCGGTTGGTTAGAACATTGTGTGTACCATATAATTCTGAGTGACAGAAGGTGTATGTGTAACATTACAAACGAGAGCATTACTAATAGATGAATTTAACGATCTAGGTAAAACCGTTACTACTTGGAGCTTAGAGGGACTGTATCACCTACACATTGCACTTACTGTGAATGTAGAGAATAAAATGATTGAAAATGATCTATACATTGTGTTAGAAAAACTGCAAGCAAATGGCTAAATTAGGAGAAACGTGTTTTAAATGTGTGTGTGGAGTCCCCTGCTTATGACATCACCTGTGGCACGGTATGCAAATGAACTGCTTTTCATTGGCTAAGGTGTAATTTGCATACCGTGCCACAGGTGATGTCATACGCAGGACACTCCACAGACACATTTAAAACACATTTTTTTTCCCCACAAATCAGCTGTTTGGTTCGGTGATGAAACCGCAGCTCACGGCTGAGGATTTAGCACAATTAGAGTAAAGAACAGGTAGTTGTCCAAATCTCCTGCACGTCTGGGACACTCCCTGCACCAACACGCTAACTGCATGTGCTGATCCAGAGGAGCCCCCTCCAATGAATGGAATAACAGGTCATCACGGAGGGTTTGTCGTTACTCCGGACCTTTATGGCCAATTAGTGACACTCTCTTGCTGCTCTTCCCTCAGTTCCCCAAAAATTAGGAGATAAGTAGCGTGTGGTGATCTGTTCCATGTAACTGCTTTCAGTCCACAGATACAAATGACGTTCTGACCATTGTTATATTTTGTGCAGGATGCAGGGCAAACACCCGTAATGGATGAGAATACATTCAGATACCTTCACTCCCCTTATGGAGGAACAAATGAAATCATTACAATGTGATTTTCTTCCCTTTAAAAAAAAAAAAAGGATCAGACAACCCTTAAACGTGCAAGCAGTGCATAATTAGTTACAGAATGCACAAACCCCATCCTAATACAGTGTCCCTCGTAACACAATGCCCCTCCTAACACAGTGCCCCTCCTAACACAGTACCCCTCCTAATACAATGACTCGCCTAACACAGTGCCCCTCCTAACACAGTGCCCCTCCTAACACAGTGCCCCTCCTAACACAATGCCCCTCCTAACACAGTGGCCCTCCTAACACAATGACTCACCTAACACAGTGCCCCTCCTAACACAGTACCCCTCCTAACACAATGACTCGCCTAACACAGTGCCCCTCCTAACACAGTGCCCCTCCTAACACAGTGCCCCTCCTAACACAATGCCCGTCCTAACACAGTTCCCCTCCTAACACAGTACCCCTCCTAATATAATGACTCTCCTAACACAGTGCCCCTCCTAACACAATGCCCCTCTAACATAGTGCCCATCTATTACAGTATACCTTCTAACACAGTGCCCCTCTAATACAATGCCCCTCTAATACAATGCCCCTCTAACACAGTGCCCTTCCAAATGCAGTTCCCCTCTTACAAAATGACCCTCTAATAAAGTGCCCCACTAACCCATGCCCCTCTAACACAATGCTCCTCGAACACAGTGCCCCTCTAACATAATGCTCCTCTAACACAGTGCCCCTCTTACACAGTATCCCTCCTAACACAGTGTCCCTCCTAACACTGTGCCCTTCTTACACAGTATCCCTCCTAACACAGTGCCCCTCCAAACACAGTCCCCCTCTAACACAATGCCCCTCTAACACAATGCCCCTCTAACACAGTGCCCCACTAACACAATGCTCCTCTAACACTGTGCCCATCTAACACAATGCCCCTCTAACACAGTGCTCCACTAACACAATGCCCCTCTAACACAGTGCTCCACTAACACAATGCCCCTCTAACACAGTGCTTCAATAACACAATGCTCCTCTAACACAGTGCCCCTCTAACACAGTGTCCCTCCTAACACAGTGCCCCTCTAACACAACTCTCCTCTAACACAGTGCCCCTCTAACACAGTGCCGCTCCTAACACAGTGCCCCTCTAACAAAATGCCCCCCTTACGCAGTGCTCCACTAACACAGTGCCCCTCTAACAAAGAGCCCCTCTAACACAGTTTAGAATTCTTGTGTTGTTTTGCAGGGATTTAATCATTTGTCTTTGTAACTTAAAAAAAAAAAAAAAAGAAACACTGTTTTAGTTATAAAACCCCATTTTTACAACCAAGCATTCTGCTAATACCACTCCCTATACAACCAATAATTCTGCTAATATCTCTCCCTATGCAACCAAGCATTCTGCTAATACCTCTCCCTATACAACCAAGCATTCTACTAATACCTCTCCCTACACAACCAAGCATTCTGCTAATACCACTCCCTATACAACCAATACTTCTGCTAATACCTCTCCCTATATAACCAAGCATTCTGTTAATACCTCTCCCTATGTAACCAAGCATTCTGCTAATACCACTCCCTATACAACCAATACTTCTGCTAATACCTCTACCTATATAACCAAGCATTCTGCTAATACCTCTCCCTATGTAACCAAGCATTCTGCTAATACCACTCCCTATACAACCAATAATTCTGCTAATACCTCTCCCTATATAACCAAGCATTCTGCTAATATCTCTCCCTATATAACCAAGCATTCTGCTAATACCTCTCCCCATATAACTAAGCATTCTGCTAATACCTCTCCCTATGAAACCAAGCATTCTGCTAATACCACTCCCTATACAACCAATCATTCTGCTAATACCTCTCCCTATATAACCAAGCATTCTGCTAATATCTCTCCCTATATAACCAAGCATTCTGCTAATACCTCTCCCCATATAACTAAGCATTCTGCTAATACCTCTCCCCATATAACTAAGCATTCTGCTAATACCTCTCCCTATGTAACCAAGCATTCTGCTAATACCTCTCCCTATGTAACCAAGCATTCTGCTAGCATTTCCTGCTGCTCTATTGCATTGCCTACCTACCTTCAAGTCCTCTGAAATTATTACTCAGTTGCCACTGCTCTGACCATTTTTCCAGTTTAGCAAAATCATTTGCCATTTGGCTTATCCCTCCATGAATATCAACCCTGCTGCAACCGGTCATACATGTGAACATAGGTTTGACATGTAATCGCTCGAAACCTGCAAAGCTGGTCTTGATATCACACATTGTTTTTTCAGCCAAAACACAGACCCAGCATGATGAGAGTAAGGGTGAAACCTGTGACAACCATAAAAATAATGAATCTGACCAGGGGATTCCCAGATCCCCAGATCCCCAGATCTCCTCGTCCTCATAAAAAAAAAAACCTCCCCAGCCCCTTGCACATACACATAATAGGATTCATTCATGATAGTGCTGAATGGATAGAATTTTACAACTCTGCTACTTTGGCTTTTAGTTTGAAATTGCCTTCTCAATTCCCTTCAATTATCTCTTTTATGAATAAAACTGTAAATGCTGCCGTGGAGGGTTTAGTCCTTCTTAAGAGGGGTCAGCGTTACTGACTGATTGATTATAGCTGCTAAACACACATCTCAATAAAAAGCTGATTACAATTCCTGAGCCGTTTTAATGTATGATAACCTATAGATGGGTTTGAATGCTCCGGGGAGTAATGCAAATGTATTTTTTAGGTGACAAGTCCACTTTGTCCATAACATGTCTACGTCTGTGCACTTATCGCTAATAACATCACTAATTACGATTAAGAATGTTTTGAAAAACCTGCAGATGACATTTTTGCCAATGCTGTTACTCAGGTGCCATCACATCAAGACATTAAATACCGTATTTGCGCAAATATAAGACAAGGTTGTTTTCAGAGCAAATGCTCTCAGAAAGTCCCCTCATCTTACATTTGAGGTTTTGCTTAATGCAGGCTCCATGCTTAATACAGGCTCCCCATGCTTAATGCAGGCTCCCCATGCTTAATGCAGGCTCTCCATGCTTAATGCAGGCTCCATGCTTAATGCAGGCTCCCCATGCTTAATGCAGGCTCCATGGTTAATGCAGGCTCCATGCTTAATGCAGGCTCCATGCTTAATGCAGGCTCCCCATGCTTAATGCAGGCTCCATGCTTAATGCAGGCTCCATGCTTAATGCAGGCTCCATGCTTAATGCAGGCTCCCCATGCTTAATGCAGGCTCCCCATGCTTAGTGCTGGCTCCCCATGCTTAGTGCAGGCTCCCCATGCTTAATGCAGGCTCCCCATGCTTAATGCAGGCTTCCCATGCTTAATGCAGGCTCCCCATGCTTAGTGCAGGCTCCCCATGCTTAATGCAGGCTCCCCATGCTAAATGCAGGCTCCCCATGCTAAGTGCAGGCTCCCCATGCTTAGTGCAGGCTCCCCATGCTTAGTGCTGGCTCCCCATGCTTAATGCAGGCTCCCCATGCTTAGTGCAGGCTCTCCATGATTAATGCTGGCTTCTTGTGCTTAATATAGGCTCCCCATGCTTAATGCTGGCTCCCCATGCTTAATGCAGGCTCCCCATGCTTAATGCAGGCTCCCCATGCTTAATGGAGGCTCCCCATGCTTAATGCAGGCTCCCCATGCTTAATGCAGGCTCCGCATGCTTAATGCAGGCTCCCCATGCTTAGTGCAGGCTCACCATGCTTAATGCAGGCTCCCCATGCTTAGTGCAGGCTCACCATGCTTAATGCAGGCTCCCCATGCTTAGTGCAGGCTCACCATGCTTAATGCAGGCTCCCCATGCTTAGTGCAGGCTCCCCATGCTTAATGGAGGCTCCCCATGCTTAGTGCAGGCTCCCCGTGCTTAATGCAGGCTTCCCATGCTTAGTGCAGGCTCCCCATGCTTAATGCTGGCACGACATGCTTAATGCAGGCTCCCCATGTTAAGTGCAGGCTCCCCATGCTTAATGCTGGCTCCTCATGCTTAATGCAGGCTCCCCATGCTTAGTGCTGGCTCCCCATGCTTAATGCAGGAGCCTAGCAGCACTTTTTCTTGCTGCCTGTGGGTCCCCGTGAAGACGACGCTGCTCTGCTTCACAGGGTGGGGGCGGAGCTACACCTATCAGCCAGTTAGCTCCACCCTCTCAAGCAGAGCTTGCCGAGCAGAGGGCTGGTGAGGGGGGATCTTTTTTTACACTTTTTTTTTGGAGCTGGCACCTCCTGGATTGTTGCCCCTTGTGCGCTCGCACAGGTCGCACACCCCTAAGGCCGGCCCTGTATATGGAAAGGGCAAACGACTGGAGGGATCAGCAATACTTACAAGTCTTGCTCCAATGATGTGCAGGGCATATAGAGCTTAATATTTACCCAGTGATGGTGTTCAGACTCCAATGGTAGGTATAAAACAAATATTTAATGTCATGTCATAATGAAGACTACAGGGTGAAACGCGCTGGTTCTTGTTTGGGTCCTTTGTGGCCACAGTAGGGCTTTGACCCGGACACTGCTTATATCCAGGAACCGAAAAAGTTAACAGAAAGCGAAGGTTATCATAAAGTAAGACCGAATGTGTCGCTGGACCACATACTGGATGTAACCTGAGAGCAAGCCAGAGAAGAAAACTCACAGCCTTCCTCCGTTCAGACCATGGACTGTACTAGCTGCACTGCTGCCATTTGCTTCTTGGTTTTAAGCTGCTTTTATCTTCAGTGATTTGAATATCCGCTGCTTGTATCAGCCATTAAAGATTGTTTTATATCAACCATTGTAGTCTGAGGACCATCACCTGAAACACCATCACTGGGTTCATCTCATGCCCTCCATATGTCCTATTTTAAAAATCAATGGGGGACATTTATGATAGTGGCACACACAGAAATAGTAGTCACTATTCACTAAAAGGTGATTTGCAGGTGAGATGAACTTGTCTCCTCACCAGTTTAGCTATACAATGTGCAGGGAGAAAGCTGGTGAGTTTGATGTGTAGCTAAATTGGTGAGATGAATGGGCCTGTTTCCTAAAATTCTAATTAGTCTCAATCCGACCACCCGATTCGACTACCGTTAGCTATTCACAAAAGTACAATCAAACTCCCATCTCGAACTAAACTTATATTAAATTCAAGAAAAGCTGCTATTTACTAAAAGGTGAAGGGATTTCAGTTTGGGAGGGGAGATAGACTCTGATATCCATTTCACCCTGTGCAACTCACCTAAAGGTGGGGAATTGTACTGAAATGATTCAAGGGACAGTAAAATGATGGGGGTTCTTTTACTTCCCCTCCCTGAACTCAAAGAGTAACAGATCTGTTGCCTGGGCAACATGCCTCCGGTCCCAGTTTTGGAGGTGGGGTGGGAGCATGTTGCCCAGCCCAGCAATAAAGCCCCTTAATAATGAATGGGGCAGGAGCAAGCAAAGTCCACCTGGTCCTCCTGGTAATAATACGGCCGGGAGCTGGCCAAAGGACCCCTACCCACCCCTGTTTTGAATGGAGCTTTCACTTTCCACATCTCCTCTAGTTCTTCATTCAGGCCCTGGTACTTCTCCAGCTTCCTGGTGTTGCTGTAACTTGGCCCCACTACATCTATCACCATCTCTGTCTTCTTGTCTTCGTCCAGTAGCACGATGTCAGGTTGATTGGCCAGAACCAGTCTGTCCATCTGGATCTTAGCCTTGTTTCTGTGAAATCTCCCATCTGGACGACTTGGGAAGGTTTAGTCCATATGATGTGCAGATCCTGTTCCTGTACATAATGCTAGCTATTTGGTTGTGTTGTTCAATGTATGCTTTCCCTGCAAGCATCTTACACCCTGCCACTATGTGCTATACCGTCTCAGAGGCCTCTCTGCACAGTCTGTACCTTGGATCCTGTCTGGTGTGGTAGTTCCCTGCTTCTATGGATCTGGTGCTCAGTGCTTGCCCTTGTGCTGCTATGGTCTTTGAGTCCAGCCCTCTCCAGTCACTGGTAGGATTTCCCAATGTCAGCCACCTTGGCATCTGTGGATGGTTCATCCCATGCAGTGTCTTGGCCTGCCAGGGTACTTTCTCTATGTCTGTTGCTGCTTCAGGCATTCTCTCAGCAGCTCACCTTTGGTTGCCATCTTACTCATGTCTTCCAGATGCTGCCTGCCCCCTTTCCGGCTGGTGTACAGTCTCAGCGTGCTGGACATGGGTTGGAAACACATTGTGAGGAGCTTTCAGCATCTGATGACTGACAGGCTGTACATGTTTATGGTATGAATCTTGTTCGTCCCAATCAGTTGGCTCTTCCGGATCAGTCTTATCCTTTGGTGGTACATGAATGTTGTTGTTTTCCTGGCCTTTTCATTGTGGTTTCAATGTGATTGTTGAAGATGGTTTGTGTGTCTGCTATGTCTGTATATTTATAGAACTGATGCCGATTATTTGGTTACAGCTTTCTGTCCAGGAGTTAATTGGAAGAAGGCTAAACTGAAGCTCCTCACATTTAAAAGCTTTTGATCGAAGAATAGCCTTTGGTGTGCCCACTATATAGTAGATTAGGTTCTCACCCTATTGAAGTGGCGGGTAAGCCTAATTATGCTTTGACCAATGCATATAACCAAAAGTTATGTTATGTTCACATAATTGTTGACAACTTTATAATGGTGAGAAGCGCAGACAGACAGTTTTTTTTAAAAATAAAAATAAGATCTATTCAGGCTATCGGCATTCAGGGGCGTACCTAGAGCATTTGGCACCCGGGGCGGTCTCTGAGTGTGGCACCCCCCCCCCCCCCTTAATAAAAATGTAACAAAAGACCCACAATTTTTTCAATGTTTGAAAATTGTACAATTATAGATACCAGGAATAGTGTGCTATTCAGAGCCCAGTAATATTGTGCCAGTCAGATAGCAGTAATATTGTGCAAGTCAGATAGCAGTAATATTGTGCCACTCAGAGCCCAGTAATATTGTGCCAGTCAGATACCAGGAATATTGTGTCATTCAGAGCCCAGTAATACTGTGCCACTCAGAGCCCAGTAATAGTGTGCCAGTCAGAGCCCAGTAATATTGTGCCAGTCAGAGCCCAGTAATATTGTGCCAGTCAGAACCCAGTAATATTGTGCCAGTCAGAGCCCAGTAATAGTGTGCCAGTCAGAGCCCAGTAATATTGTACCAGTCAGAACCTAGTAATATTGTGCCAGTCAGAGCCCAGTAATAGTGTGCCAGTCAGAGCCCAGTAATATTGTGCCAGTCAGAACCCAGTAATATTATGCCAGTCAGAGCCCAGGAATATTGTGCCACTCAGAGCCCAATAATCGTGTGTCAGTCAGAGCCCAGGAATATAGTGACACTCAGAACCCAGTAATGTGCCAGTCAGAGCCCAGTAATAGTGTGTCACTCAGAACCCAGTAATATTGTGCCAGTCAGAGCCCAGTAATATTGTGCCAGTCAGATACCAGGGATATTGTGCCAGTCAGAGCCTAGTATTATTGTGCCAGTCAGTGCCCAGTAATAGTGTGCCAGTCAGTGCCCAGTAATAGAATGCCAGTCAGAACCCAGTAATAGTGTGCCAATCAGAGCCCAGTAATATTATGCCAGTCAGAGCCCAGTAATATTGTGCCACTCAGAGCCCAGGAATATTGTAACAGTCAGAGCCCAGTAATAGTGTGCCAGTCAGTGCCCAGTAATAGTGTGCCAGTCAGAGCCCAGGAATATTGTAATAGTCAGAGCCCAGTAATAGTGTGCCAGTCAGTGCCCAGTAATAGTGTGCCAGTCAGTGCCCAGGAATATTGTAACAGTCAGAGCCCAGTAATAGTGTGCCAGTCAGATACCAGTAATATTGTGCCAGTCAGAGCCCAGGAATATTGTGCCAGTCAGAGCCCAGGAACATTGTAACAGTCTGAGCCCAGTAATAGTGTGCCAGTCAGAGCCCAGTAATATTGTGCCAGTCAGAGCCTAGGAATATTGTAACAGTCAGAGCCCAGGAATATTGTGCCAATCAGTGCCCAGTAATATTGTGCCAGTCAGAGCCCAGGAATATTGTAACAGTCAGAGCCCAGTAATAGTGTGCCAGTCAGTGCCCAGTAATAGTGTGCCAGTCAGTGCCCAGGAATATTGTGCCAGTCAGAACCCAGTAATATATTGCCAGTCAGTGACCAGGAATATTGTAACAGTCATTAAATTTGCTTGGAGTGAGGTTTGGCTTTGGACATGCCAAAGCTACGTAGGAACATTTCGTAAAACAGTTGTGTTAGGAACAGATGGTCAAGTCTAAACACATTTTGAGCACTTTTAGTTTCTTGGTAAACTTTTTTTTTAGCAGAAGAACAAACACTTATTTATTTTTTCACAATCCAAATCTGTTTGGCAGCAAATCCACAAAGAAACAACAGACAGCTCAGTGATGCTTTAAATCAGAAATGGGAGCAGACTTAGATCAAATCTGCGAACCACACACACTGCTGAGATCACAATATTATGCTCAAATTATTGAGGTAGTAATTTTCTCTCTCTGTCATACAATCCCATTTCAAGTACATTATGCAAAGGAATATTCCTTAAAAAAGAGGGCACTTCTTACCCCCCCTCGTAATGACTCCACTAATAAAAACAATCGATCCTAATGTTGGTAGAAAATGCCATTGTAATTAGCTTTTCTATGACATACAACAAAAAAATCCAGCAGCATATCCTCCAACCACTCTTATTATTAAATAGCCTGCAGCTTTCTGAAGATTTTTTGTGAAATCTCTCTATAGGAACATACGCAGTATGGTTATGAAGACAGAATATAAGTTTATGTTTTCAGTGCTAGCTTGTGTACTGCTGGCAATTTTATTAAAACAGATAATAATGCAGAAATATCATTAGATGGGTTATGCGGGAATAACTAATACGGGATACACTCAATAAGTGTTTTTTTTTTTTCTAGTCCTTAGGCCGGTGATTTTCAACCTTTTTTTATCTCAAGGCACAGTGAGACAGACACTAAAATGGTTGAGGCATACCATCAGTATTTAAATTGTCACTCTCCCTTTCCCCTCAACCTGCTGTCTCTCTCCTTTTCCTCTCCCCTACTGTCTCTTTCCCCTTTCCTCTCCCTTCCTGTCTCTCTCCCTTTTCCTCTCCCCGCTGTCTCTCTCCCTTTACTCTCATCTGCTGATTGCTCTCCCTTTCCGCTCTCCCTGCTGTCTCTCTACCTTTCCTCTTTTCCTGCCGTCTCTCTCTTACTTTGCTCTACCACTGCTGTCTCTCTCCCTTTCCTTTCTCCCTTACCACTTCCCTACTTTATCTATCACTAAACTCTCCCCATGCTATCTCCCTTTCTTCTGCCCTGCTGTCTCTCTCCTTTTCCTCTCCCCTCCTGTCTCTTTCCCCTTTCCTCTCCCTTCCTGTCTCTCTCCCTTTTCCTCTCCCCGCTGTCTCTCTCCCTTTACTCTCATCTGCTGATTGCTCTCCCTTTCCGCTCTCCCTGCTGTCTCTCTACCTTTCCTCTTTTCCTGCCGTCTCTCTCTTACTTTGCTCTACCACTGCTGTCTCTCTCCCTTTCCTTTCTCCCTTACCACTTCCCTACTTTATCTATCACTAAACTCTCCCCATGCTATCTCCCTTTCTTCTGCCCTGCTGTCTCTCTCCCTTTCCTCTTTCCCTGCTGTCTCTCCTTTTCCTCTCCCCTGCTGTCTCTACCCTTTCCACTCTACTGCTGATTTTCTCCATTTCCTCTCTCCTTGCTGTCTCTCTCCCTTTCCTCACACCCTGCTGTTTCTCTCCTTTTCCTCTCCCCCTGCTTTTTCTCCCTCTACCTCATGTTCCTCTTCCCCAGATTTTTATCTCTACCCTGTTTCCTATGACCCAGATGTCTCTCCCCTGTTTCACACCTCTGTTGTTTCTCTCCTCACCCTTTCCTCTCCCCCTGCTGTCTCTCCCTCTTTCATCTCCCCAGCTGTTTCTCTTTTCCTTCCTCTAACTCAGACCTCCTCGTGATTAGTGATCACTTTGCACATGGCAGTGACTTGAAGCATTGAAGTGTGCTGGGCGGGCATGGAACCCACCTATGGTACCCCCCAACCATTCTCTCGGGGCGGACAGAGTGATGGACTGCCAGCACACCTTCAGATGAAAAACGAATATGCTGTGTCACACAGGTTGAAAACATCTGCCTTAGGCAGACATGTTGGTAGCCTGGAATTATTACATGGACCATGGGAGACATAAACCATTCCGTACTACTGACTTAACTATACATTGTGCAGGGCCAAACCTGGTGATTTTCAAGAAGAGGTCATCTGGCACTGGATAATGCAGAGCAGGGGAGGGCTGGCAATCTCTATACTTTATCTATCAGTATATCTGTCCTGTGTCTATCTTTGATGATAATGGGTGGGCAGAAGGAGTTGTGGACTAATTACATGGCATCATCAGCCACTAACATGTTTTGCAACCCTTTGTATGATTACAGGAGAAAATAAAAGGTATTTTTTGTGCCATTTTATCTTGGTAGTAGTTTCAATGTAAAACAGAAAAAAAAGCCTCCTCCTTCTGTTAGAGAACCAAATGTTTATTTTAATGCTTCCAGATATATTTATTATTGATGTCTTTCTGGAAACCTTTATGCACAGAAGATTTAGGAATCATAAAATGTAATTAAACATTGACTGAATGTGTAAAAGTGTTGCAGTAATTTATATTTACACTGTAAAGGTTTGGATTATGTTTTGCTTCCCACAAATGTAAAAAAAAAAAGCAAGAAAAATATTACCGAAAAAAAAACCCAACTTCACTTTGATATAGATTATTCGGAATGAATTATTTTTGTCATGTCAAATCCGTTTGCCAAAAACAAGCTCATTTTTGATGTTGTACTTAAATTGCTCGCATGTCTTGAAATATTTAACTACACTTCAAAAGCAACTGTGCTTTTAACAGAATGAATTGAATGTGTCTTAATATTGACAAATTTAGCTTTGTACTATTTGTTGTACAATAAAAAATAAATGCACTGTTTGTGGAAGCGTGTTTTGACTTACATTAAAGGGGGTACTAAAGGTTATTTTTTCAAAAAAAGTATGCTTTTTTAGTAAAAGCAAAAAGCTTTAATACAGAGACAGCTTTGCCTTTGTAAAAAGGAAAACTAAGAGGTTGTTTTTAAACTTGTCTATCATGTATCCTTAGCCCCTTAAGCACAGACCCTTTGAAACATTTTTGTCTATTCTGGACAATGGCTATTTTACATTTCTGTGCTGTTTGTGTTTAGCTGTAATTTTCTTCTTTGTCATTTGCTGTACCCACACATATTATATATTGTTTTTATCGGGACAAGAATGGCTTTCTTTGGATGCCCTTATTTTGATCATATCTTATAATATTATTTAAATAAAATAATAAAATATGGTAAAAAAAAAAAAAAAACACAAATTTCCTGACTTTTATTTGAAACATATTCTCCTTATCGACAAAAGAGAACGAAAACACCTACTAAATAGATTCTAATATTTCTCCTGAGTACAGGGATACCACCCATGCATAGGTTTGTTGGGTTGTTTTGGGGCTAAAAGGCCAAATTTGGGAGGTGCAGTTTTTGGTTTTCAAACTTGAAATTTTGACATGCAGACCGCCTGCACCCATGTCCCATTTGGGACATATCTGAAGCCAGACAGTGTATTCTACCCCATCAACCCATATATTTTTTAAAAGTAGACACCCTAGGCTATCTCAAATGGTGGTATTTTAACACTTTCCATGCACTAATTCTACCACCAGCCTTTGTCAAGTTTTGTGGTAGTAATTTTGTTGTGTTTTTTTTCACAAACATTTTATTTCAGATATAAATTCACAGATTTTGGTATGTGTCACTGCCAAACAATTACCCAATATGTGTTCAACAACATCTCCTGAGTACAGGGATACCACCCATGCATAGGTTTGTTGGATTGTTTGGGGGCTAAAGGGGCCACATTTTGAAGGTGCACATTTCCAACTTGGAATTTTGACGGATAGTCAGCCTGAGCCCATCTTCCATTTGTGACTTCTTTTTAAGCCGGAGATTGTATTTTACCCAAAAAAAGCATATATTTTGTAAAAGTAGACACCCTAGGCTATTTAAAATGGTGGTATTTTAACACTTTCCATGCACTAATTCTACCACCAGCCTTTGTCAAAGTTTGTGGTAGTCATTTTATTGTGTATTTTTTCCCACATACATTGCACTTTAGACACAAATTCACATATTTCGGTATGTGTCACTGACATTGCATATGCAATGTTGATGCTATGACAGACCCGAGTTTTACGTGACACAAAAAGGGACTGGCAATTTCAGGGCTACTAGCAACTACGTTCCTCTGGACACACCTGAATTAGGTTTTAGGTGTTCAGGCGTCCTGGGCGGGCCACCAGTGTGGCGCCCCCCATCATCAGGGGTAAGGGACAATGTGGGTGGGGGAAGCCATTGTGGGTGAGATAGGTGTGGGTAACAAGCAGTTGAGTGAGGGAGGGTATAAGAGGTGGGGAGAGAGAGCAGACAAATTATATTTGGAAGGGGGTTTAAAAAAAAATCCCCCACCGCCTTCACCAAGTAACAAATCGCCCACTCTATTTATTTTAATTGTTTTTACATTATTTAATATAATATAAATTCTTTTTATATTTAAATTAGGCCATTTTTTCAAATATATTTTGTAATCTGGAGTATTTCAGATAAATTAGGTGAACCAAAAACTAGGCTTGAACGTCGGTTTTCTCATTCGGTTTGGCTAATATTTCACAATAAGATGTAACGAAATAACCTGCTCATTTAAACAAACACATAGATAAATCATATTTATTTTTATATGATTGAATTAATTGCATATAAAAGGAAAAAAATAAAATTAGGTATTTATCTCCTAGCTCCATTTTGTGAATATTTCCCATGATGCAACATCATCCAAAATCTTCCAGCTAGTCTCACTTTACAACTGTGGCCAAAGCCTGCATGATGATGTCACAAGATACTCCCCTGCTCTCTTACTGGCTCCTGTGTATCATTGTGGGCAGGAGTAGGTGGCTGTGTACAACACAAAGATTGACCTGATCAAACAGGATCATAACTCCGCCACCTTGTGATGTAATAGTTACATTACCCTCCCATTCAATGCAAGTCTATGGTCAGAACTTTGACTTATAGACTGCATTCTCGGACCCCTCAGATCACTGAAATTATCTGAATTAGCTCTGATTTTCAGCATAACACCAGTGCTCTGTGAATCAGTCCCTTTGTCTCACTGCCCCCAGTGAATATAATTGCTCTGCTGCCAGGTGAATTTAGGGGAACGTCATGGTTTTTGAGACCTCACAATTTAACGATGTGAGTTTTAGCGAGTGGCAGTTTTGTGTGCAATCTGTAGGATGTCGAGGTCACGTTGGGAGGTTGAGATGCACTTTGGTGAAGGGTGAGGAGTCAAGGCTGAGATGGGGATAGTGAATCGCTCAATGTGGTGGTAATGGAAATCCAGGTTCACTTTCAGATGTGAATTGAAATCTGATTCCCAATATCGACCACTTTTTTTTTCACACTCCCAACCTTAGCGAACTGACCCCCCCTATGGTGGTAGGCAGCAAGATGGAACCACTGTAGCTCCCTACTGCTGCCAACAACATGGAGGCCTGTTTAGACATGATAAGGTTCCGATGTCTTTTCTTACACTGTTACTCTGGCATGAAATATAACCCCTTTTATCTCTCTGTTCCTTTAACACCCGTCATATAGTTTGCACCTCTACCTTGGCAGATGTCATCATATATTCTGGTTCCCTGAACTGCAGAATGTAGTCAGATACTTGCCATGTTTGCAACAATATAATAACAGCCCGTCACATTGTTTCAATTTTAATGAGCATAAAATATATAAATCATTTATGAGCCTTTAACGTAAAGAATTTGTTTATAATACATTTCCACCTTTCAGCGGAATAAAAGACAGACAAGTTATCAGTGTCATCGAGGTGATAGTACCATATTCAGTCAAATATATATATATATATTTTTTTTTTTACATCACTGCCAAGAAAAAGCAGCACCTTAACCCGACCTTGAATAATATCCACTGACACATCGTCACCATGTCATAATGTCTCATTCTGAGCAATAAGCCGCTATTCCTGGGACCTATGGGAAATATCGCGGCTAGGTGTATTCCTGGGTAGAGGGAGGTAGATCTGCCCACTAAGGCTTCAGGAATTTCCGACAGCTGTAATGATAACATAACTTCACTTCTGTATTCTGGGACTCGGAAAGGCAGAGAGATGAGCAATGACTCACCGCACCTTAGAGATGTGAATCTGGAGCCAGCGTAGAGGCGGCCACAGTAACACAGACTGCTACTTATATGAACAATAAGTAGTGCTTTCTGTATTTGGATTCAGTTTAGGGATGCCATACTAATTGCTAGTAATAGTGGGAAAACACACACTAAACACACACACACACACACACACACACATATCTATACATGCTAGGGATCAAATAACAGACAACACATTATTGTATGTTATACCATTACCCTAAATGCCTTGGGGGCATAGGTTCTGTGCCTTTATACCCATTTTGAAGCATGAACCATATTTTTCACGGCTTATGTGTCATTTAGGTGTCAGGTGTTCACTGCCCACTTATTGAGCCAGTCCTACTGTGCAGGGTGTTCTTTTTTTGTCTTTTAAGTCTTTCCAGTTTACCAGCCCTTGGTTTGTTTTTCGTCACTTTGTTAGCTCTCAGTCTGTCCTGATCTCGGCTCATTCCATAGTTTAATTTAGAACTCAGCCCATCTAAATGTTTGCTTGTCCTACAGTATTTCCTAGAATTATGCCTGCCCCGAACCTTATACTGTGTTGTGACTGCGCTACTAGCCATCGACTCCTTAGCCTCTGGCTTGCTCCTGCTTGCATGTTTTCAGAATCGTATTCCTGATCTTGTCATGCATTTTTTTTGTCCTGTCACTGTGTTACTGGCTATCTCCCGACAGCCACAAAAACCTCGGGGGTTGAGGTTAACACTGGTGAGTCCCACGCTCCTCTCATTCCAAGTTCGTCATCTGGATAAGGACTTGCCAGAATTTCTAGTGGCAATTATCCGTGGAATGTTGGGTGACCAATGTATGAAGAGTAGTGTTGAGCGAACCCGAACCGCACTGTTCGGGTTCGTACTGAACATTACGGTGTTCGGACCCCGGACCCGAACACGGACATTTCACTGTATGTCCGTGTTGGAGTTCGGGGTTCGGCTATAAACCGAAAGTCTATGAACCGAAAGACATTCGGTTTATAGACTTCCGTTTTATAGAAGACATGTAATGCTATTGCTATTCTATAAAAAGAAAGTCTATAAACAGAATGTCTTTCGGTTTATAGACTTTCGGCTTATGGAATACATGTAATACTATTGGCTTTCTATAAACCGAACTAGAGTCCCCATGCATATGAATTTCTTATGAATGGGAACTTTAGTTCGGTTTATAGAAAGCCAAAGAATAAAGAATGTTGGGCTGGGTAATGAATAAAGTTTAGACGTTTGAACGACATTCGGTTTATAGACTTTCGGCTTACATGATACATGTAATACTATTGGCTTTCTATAAACCGAACTAGAGTCCCCATTCATAAGAAAGATTAGAATAGAAGACTCTATTTCGGTTTATAGAAAGCCAATAGTATTACATGTATTCCTGAAGCCGAAAGTCGGGTCCCCATTGACTTCAATGGGGTTCGGGGTCAAGTTCGGGGTCAAGTTCGACATCGAACCCAGACTTTTTTCCGAAGTTCGGCCAAACCCGCCGAACCCGAAAATCCAGGTGTCCGCTCCACACTAATGAAGAGGTCAAAGAGAAGGCTTATATGTGAGTCTAACCAAGTACATTGTAGCACTTTACCTCTTCGCCAAGATAAGGAATCCTAGAGCTCAATCTGGAAAAAGATCAGGGTAGTTGCTGATTAAAAGTTATTTTCAATTCTTAAAAAAAGATAAAATCGGCAGCAGCACGCTAGTTCTGATTTCGGAAAAAAGTGGATACCTGACACGTTTCATCGCTTAGACTTAGAAGCAGGTCTAGCCAAGCACTTCAATACAGGTCCCTCACACCATAGGATCCATGGGAAGGAGAATCTTTTCCACAATAATAAATATTATAAACTTTATTCAGGAATTAGATGTATTCGTTATAAATTAATTGGGGTTATTCTTTATTGCTCAACGTCAGGGATGCCAACACCTAGACACTCTCCAGAACACTTGACTTAGAAGCTCACGGATCTTACATCATGATTACCAGCTCTCAGATGTATTCAGGAATTTACCCCATGGCTTCAAATAATGTATATATTCGATTGTACCAAGGGGGGAAATGCTTTTTTACATTTTTATTTATTTATTTACTTTAAAGTGTACCAGCTTGTCTATGTGGATATCAAGCGTTGTTCCTCAGGCGGCGAAACGTTAGGAAGTAAATGGTTTATTTGTTCCTTTGGAGTAGAAGAATATCTTTCTAATTTTTTTTTTTCTTTATCAGAATATCCGTAGAGATAGACACTCGCACACAGCTGGGGATTACGGTAAGTGTTTGCCTGTAAGGATGGAATGTTCTCAATTAGAGAGAAAAAGAGATTCGGGCAGAGGAGAAGTGAAATAAAAGAAAGACAGATACAAATCTACAGGGGTTTCAAATAAAAGGGAAAAAAAAATATTGCAGAAGGCTTATAATTAACAGGAACAAAAGCTGCCTTCGACTATGTGTGGAGATAAATGCCTTCTCTGTGTTTTATAACCAGAGAGGCTCCTTTCTTCAGAGAATGATGCTGGTCAAACCTGAATTTGTATCATCTCAGTTTGTGCATTGTCCATTGTTGGCAATGAACATTATACCGTTTGTAGTCTCTGCTTAGAGGATTTTTGCCTCAGGCCTTTTGGAGTTAGCCTTTTCTTACCCCTGGCGGCCTCAGGAATACCTTGGGTTGCCACACTTCCTTTTTTAAAAAAAAAAGTAAAAATGCCAGCTATGCTGGAGTTTACAGTGGACTTTAAGGTTCTCGATCACATTAAGCATTGCCCATACTGAATAAACAAAGTATAAACAATGGCAGGCATACAGTAAGAGGAATACATGGTTCAAATATGTCTCTTGCTTATGACATCACCTTGATATGCAAATGATACACCTTTGAAATGCCATGGATTATACATGTGCCTTTGGAAAGTGCTTGATTTGCATATCAAGCCACACGTGATGTCACAAACAGGAGACGCCAGACCCACATTTATAGCAGATTTTTCTATTATTTTCTGCCATTGCTCGTAATTTTGTTAACAATGGGCTTGATTCAACAGCGCAAATTAAATCCATTATTTAGCAGTAAATTAAGGGGTCATTTGTGTTAACGTTAAAAAAATTACCTCACCCAATAAAAAAAAAACATACTTACAAAGGATTATTACCACACCCGTTAACCCCTCATACTTACAATGGATCATTACTGCACCCGTTAACCCCTCATACTTACAATGGATCATTACTGCACCCGTTAACCCGTCACACTTACAATGGATCATTACCACACCCGTTAACCCGTCACACTTACAATGGATCATTACCACACCCGTTAACCCCTCATACTTACAATGGATCATTACCACACCCGTTAACCCGTCACACTTACAATGGATCATTACCACACCCGTTAACCCGTCACACATACAATGGATCATTACCACACCCGTTAACCGATCCAGAACTTACAATGGATCATTACCACACCCGTTAACCCGTCACACTTACAATGGATCATTACCACACCCGTTAACCCGTCACACATACAATGGATCATTACCACACCCGTTAACCGATCCAGAACTTACAATGGATCATTACCACACCCGTTAACCGATCCAGAACTTACAATGGATCATTACCACACCCGTTAACCCGTCACACTTACAATGGATCATTACCACACCCGTTAACCCGTCACACTTACAATGGATCTTTACCACACCCGTTAACCGATCCAGAACTTACAATGGATCATTACCACACCCGTTAACCCCTCATACTTACAATGGATCATTACTGCACCCGTTAACCGATCCAGAACTTACAATGGATCATTACCACACCCGTTAACCCCTCATACTTACAATGGATCATTACTGCACCCGTTAACCCCTCATACTTACAATGGATCATTACTGCACCCGTTAACCGATCCAGAACTTACAATGGATCATTACCACACCCGTTAACCCCTCATACTTACAATGGATCATTACTGCACCCGTTAACCCCTCATACTTACAATGGATCATTACTGCACCCGTTAACCCGTCATACTTACAATGGATCATTACTGCACCCGTTAACCGATCCAGAACTTACAATGGATCATTACCACACCCGTTAACCCCTCATACTTACAATGGATCATTACTGCACCCGTTAACCCCTCATACTTACAATGGATCATTACTGCACCCGTTAACCCCTCATACTTACAATGGATCATTACTTCACCCGTTAACCCCTCATACTTACAATGGATCATTACTGCAAGATTTAACCCCTCATACTTACAATGGATCATTTCCACACCCGTTAAGCCCTCCTACTTACAATGGATCATTTCCACACCCATTAACCCCTCATACTTACAATGGATCATTACTGCACCCGTTAACCCGTCATACTTACAATAGATCATTACTGCAAGATTTAACCCCTCATACTTACAATGGATCATTACTGCACCCGTTAACCCGTCATACTTACAATGGATCATTACTGCACCCGTTAACCCCTCATACTTACAATGGATCATTACTGCACCCGTTAACCCCTCATACTTACAATGGATCATTACTGCAAGATTTAACCCCTCATACTTACAATGGATCATTTCCACACCCGTTAAGCCCTCCTACTTACAATGGATCATTTCCACACCCATTAACCCCTCATACTTACAATGGATCATTACTGCACCCGTTAACCCGTCATACTTACAATAGATCATTACTGCAAGATTTAACCCCTCATACTTACAATGGATCATTCCCACACCCGTTAACCCCTCATACCAACAACATCTGGTGAACATGGTGGCGATGTTGCCTAGTTGGAGCTTCTGGCGTCACTGGCGATGTATCCGGCACTGGTGGTGTGTCCAGCACTGACGGTGTATTAGGCACTGGAGGTGTATCCGGCACTGAAGGCATATCCAGCACTGGAGGTGTATCTGGCACTGGTGTTGTATCTGGCACTGGAGATTTTTCCAGCATTGAAGGTGTATCCATCACTGGAGGTGTAGCTGGCACTGGCAGTGGATCCGGCCCTGGAGGTGTGTCCAGCACTTGTGGTGTATCCGGCACTGGTGGTGTATCCGGCACTGGTGGTGTATCTGGCACTGAAGGTGTATCCAGCACTCGAGGTGTAGCCGGCACTAGCAGTGCATCTGGCACTGGAGGTTTATCCAGCACTGGTGGTTTATCCAGCACTGGTGGTGTATCCGGCACTGGTGGTCTATCCGGCACTGGAGGTGTATCCAGCAAAGGAGGTGTATCTGGCACTGGTGGTGTATCTGGAGGTGTATCCAGCACTGGTGGTGTATCTGGAGGTGTATCCAGCACTGGTGGTGTATCTGGAGGTGTATCCAGCAAAGGAGGTGTATCTGGCACTGGTGGTGTATCCGGCACTGGTGGTGTATCCAGAACTGAAGATGTGGTTAATCCGGGTGAGTCAGCTCCTGAGGATTCTTCTTACTCAATATGGGGACAGAAAAGAAGAAATCATGATTATTAATCCATACTTTCAACATCAGTCTATGTCAACCTGCATGGTAGGTGATATTCCATTTACTATCTATAGATGCAGTTCTGACTCACAGCTCACAAGAGGGAAGGCATACATTAATGGATGGTATAGAAACTATCTGACATATTTCTATATCTACTAATGTACGTGGGTATTTGTACATCTGTCACTTCTGTTTAGCTGTTATTCTGTCTCCTGTAAGTAACTAACATGCCGTATCAGTCACCAGTAATTAATAACTATACTGTTCTTAACCTGTCTCTGCACTGACTAGCTCCATTAACATACCCGCTGTCTGTACATTACCTATGTCATGACACACAAGTGGGTGATGTAGTAATACTCATCAGGGAACCCGAACATCCACATCTCCTGGGCTGCTCTCTATAGACGTTGGGGAGATGTACCTCCACAGTATCTCCAGGCAGCCATAATATATTGCAGCACCAGAGGTGGGCCACCACTCTCCTCCTTACTACTGCTGCTGTCTAAACAATTCTCCCATGTGCAGTAGTTAGGGTTGCCACCTGGCCGGTATTTTACCGGCAGGCCAGTAAAAGATCGGCATAAGGCCAATGATAAGTCTATGGAGACAGTACCATGGCCTGTATTTTTCTGAAGGAAAGGTGGCAACCCTAGCAGTAGTGTGTGAAGGGACAGCTCCATTTTCTGGCCTAGTGAGTGTCCTCTCCAACTCCCCATACCTGGGTCTCTCTGCACCTCTCTCCCACCCTCAGCAGTGCAGCCCTGCTTCCCTGTCCTCCTCTAGCCTTCTGACTCTCTCCTTGCCTTGCATGACTCCTGACTCCCACTTCTCCATTCCTGACTCCCACCTCTGCCCTTCTGACACCCACCTCTCCCCTTCTGACTCCCACTTCTCCCTTCCTGACTCCCACTTCTCCCTTCCTGACTCCCACCTCTCCCCTTCTGACTCCCACTTCTCCCTTCCTGACTCCCACCTCTCCCCTTCTTGACTCCCACCTCTCCCCTCCTGAATCCTCCCCTAATGGCTAGGTTAGTCCCCTTCAAGGCAATATTTTACCTGACTGCAACTGTCCTGTTTTATCATTGCCGATGAGGGGGGTCAAGTAACAGCTTCATTTCAAAGCTAATAATGTTTTTTTGTTTAACAGTAGTGTTTGGATGGGTAGGATAGTTCTACATCCGGCACATGTCTAGTGGAGACCAATGATTGGCTCCCATTTTCTGCTTGATATTGACGTCATGTGGCAAGAATCAATCCCCACGGGAAGACCAGCAAAATGGAATATTTTCACGTTGATGAAGCTACAGGAAATACCGCCATCTGCATGTGATTTGATGTCATGAGTTTTGCAGAACATACGTCATACACTGTTAACACCTGCGACTGAGCCTTTATTTTCACCTCCCCTGCACTCTAGGGAATGATTAATTAAAAGTGGGAAATGAAAGGGAAAAGGGAATTTCAAACTTAAGGCCAAAGTAGACTAGTTGGTAAACTTCTCTGATTTTGTTAAATTTAGTGTTGCCATTCACCTGGTATTTTTCAGGTAGCCCGGCATAAAGATTAGCTTGAAGCCCTTTGTGCGAGGACATCTCCTGATGGAATTTGTAGCATGCGAAAGCATACTAAACCAGTGCCACCGTGATGGGTACAGCTCGCTGATTGGTAAAGCGTCACACAGTCCTCGTCACGCCCCCAAAGGGTTAACATTGTCTAATATCAATCTGGCTCTTGTACAGAACTTCCCTGCTGTTCAAGCAATATCCAGGTCTTTGATGTCTGCCTTTTGCTCTGTCGTCGTCGAGCTGAAAGTATCAAGAACAAAGTTAGTCCAAACTATAGATGTAATAAAACAAGACACAAAGACAATCTGTTCCCCCCAATAAAAATAAGTTAAAACACAATAAAAAATTTTTTTTTAACCATTGCTTACTGGTAAGAAGCAAGGTTTTACAAAAAAACTTTCTTCTTTCCCCCAAGTAATCTTTTGGGGGAATGGCTGATGGTTTACCTGGGGGGGGGCAGGGTATTGTTAGGTGCCTTTATGGCAAATTGACATCTATTTATGAAATTTGGTAATCCATTCAGAATCCCAATAATGCAAATGTGTTTAGAGAATGAATACACACTGGTGGTAGATATAGTGGCCCCCCTTAAAAGGAAAAATGGTGTTTGCGGTAAATAAATGGTTCAGGATGATTCAATGCCCGCCACTAACGCCATTATCTGGTGCGGTAATAGAATTATCGGAACCTTTAAAAAAATGACTGCACCCGTCCTCCATACTGTAAATAGAGGATTACTGGACCATGGTTATAAAGGGGCCCACATTTTTTTTAAAATCATTGGTTTCCCGTGGGACCAATAGACTCCCAGAAGGGTATGAAAAGGAGCAACCAATATGTATCGCGGCAATTGCACTTTTTTATTAATACCGACAGTTTTCAGTACTGGAGAGAGACTTCAATGTCTGATTTTTTATATACATTGGCTGCGAATTAGTATTAGGTTTAAGTTTAGGATTAGGGTTAAGCTGATCATCGGGTTTGGAGTCAACCTAGCTACTCTAGGTTATTGCCCTATAATTTGAAAAGAAAAAAAAAAAAGCAACAGAAAAACATGTAAACCTGGCATATTTCTAAACTCATCACAAATATTAGGAACTATTTAGATGGATTTTTTTTTTTTACCGATTGTAATTGTGTAAAAGATTTTTCAGGTCAAAGTTAGAAAAAGTGTTTTATTTTCCAGTGTTTTATCATATTGTATAATTTTTTCTAATTGTAAATGATAAAATATGACGAAAAATAATGGTATCTTAAGTAAGTCCTACTTATGGCGATAAAAGCAGTATATGTGTAGGAACATTAAAAGATAAAACTTAAAATTACAGCTAAGCACAAAAACCGCAGAAGTGGTAAAAACATCCTTGGTCCGACAGAGGTGACGCAGACTCCCAAAATGTGTCTCCTTCACACGGAAGGTGCACATTCCAATAGCACCATTACTTGCCGCTATCAGCATGTGCGTTTGTTCACACATGGCTTCCAATGTTGTAATACTGTGTTGGTTATCATGAAACAGGAGTATGTCCATTGCAGTTTCCCTTTTCTGCTCTGCAATATGTTCCCTTCTTTCTTTCTTTTTTTCTTCTTCTTTTTTTTTTTTATCCAGTACACTTGAAATCTTACTTTATATTCCAGATGCAAAATAACGGAATATTAATAGTTCTGCACACTGGCCGTGAGTAACTGTGACATCACCAGGAATACTGAAAGAACAAAGCTAGTGCTGTGCTATTATAAGACGGCAACAAAAAAATACAAAAAAAAAAAGAATGTTCCTGTCATACTGTTTCTGACTGGTGTAAACATCGGTCCACATCCCAACCTGCACAAAAAATAATTACTCCAGCACTCCAGCCAGTAAATACCATTTCAAAATGAAAACTGATCATATTTTTTGGGAAGAAATTGAATTCATTTATGGAAATTAAGCTAATCCTTAGCATACAAAATAATACATATTTATATTGCTTAAATCTACATAATTAAAAGGACTACATCACCTAATCATTGCTTATACTGTGAGCAAGGGGAATAAAAATATGCTAAAAAATATATATCTGTACATTGTGTTAGCACAAATAGTGCTTGCACATAGTTGAGGTTGTTGGCTCCTCATTGTATGGTTGCAGCTTGCTGTCAAGGGGTAAATTGGGAGAAGGTTTAATTGCACCTATTCCAACACATTAAAAAGGATTTGGTAGCAGTATAGACTGCTTTGTGTTCCCAGTAGATAAAAGATGAGGTTAGGTTCTCACCCTATTGAGAGTGTGCCTTGACGTGGCGGTAGGTCTGCAACCCGGCCGTTTTTTTTGCCGGCACAGACAGTATTCCAGACATTGGAGCCGGCACCAGTACAGTTAAAAAAAAAACTGTCAATGCAATGCCCTGTATTTTTTATTTTTTTTTGCAATTAGGAGCAGCAGCAGATACTGTATGTATAAGCTGGTATATATAATGTGCTCTTGGGATCTTGGGATAATAGAACAGGACATGGTTAAGTGAGTCCTGAGACTGATCATAACATTATCTCCCAAACAGAATAAGTACAGATGCAAATATTGTTCACCAGTGTCAGGTGCCCTCTCGGATCAGTCTCAGACTTAGACGCACTGATCTCTAGAGCAACCCGCCAAAGTCTTAACACTTTTCACTGTGCTACGGCAGGTCTGGGGTTCCACAGGATCAATAATATCTGGATTCCTTTTAATTAATAATGATTAGGAAGACTAAGTGGTGTCAGACTCATTCATTAATTCTGGAATTGTAGGCATGTTGTTTAAAATCATTTGCAAGAAGCCGAACATATATATAAATGTATGTAGAATAAACCGAACAATATAACAGTGTCAGAAAGAGGTGAATGCTAATACTGACACTTTATATTAATGTAATGATCTATACACTGTGTTGATAAACTTAGTGCATAAAATAAGGAAAATATGTGCTTTCATTGTATTTGTGGCATCTCCTACTTATGATATCACCTTGCCCTGACATGCAAATTGCACATTTCGCATTGGAAATTAGTTTGTTTGCAAAAGCTACAGGTGATGTCATACATGGGAGACACTTAGGGTTGACACCCAGCCTGTATTTCAGGTAGGAACTGATGATAATCTGAAGATGCGGCAGCCTCCACTCTGCAAATTCCTGGCTTCTGTCTAAATCCATATGTCAAAGACGGGATGCAGATGACATAGGACCCAGGGCGCCCATTGATGATCTTCAGGAATTAATGTGTATGTGGAGACACAGGGCCTGGTGTTGGCTAACTGCACTCCCCCGGACTCTTGAGGTCCCAGGTTGGTGTAGCCACATTCCAGGACACTGTGGTAGCAGCTGCTGTATGCAGTATGAACAGAGAAGGAACTGAAGGAACCCTGCAGACATCCTGGAGCAGGTATGGAACTCTGACATGAATAGCAGGATGCTGCAGGCTGAGACAAAATGAAAAGCCAAGCAGAGCGGTAGCAAACACAGAGAAAGCAGTGTGGAACCCTCCATCTCTAGGGTTCTTGGAGAGAAGTAATGGCCCGCTTCCTCCCAATAGACTATGGACCCTGTCGGTGTGTGGAAGTTATGGGGGTAAACACTTTGGGGCCACCACTTCCAAGGCTGCACTTGGAGGCAGAGGGGTCGATACCTGCCTCCCTCTCCAGTGGGTAGAGGACTGTCCTGGCTTTGGTCACAGTATGCTACCACCCCTTCAGCCTCACTTTGCAAAGTAGTCCCTCTACTGAGACCAGCATCCTGGGGGAGATATAGTTTCTGATTTGAGCCCAGTCTCAGCAATATTCCCCTTCAGGATGATACGCCTAGGGGAGGGGCTGCTCTAGTATTCCGTATCGTCACAAACAGAAACAAGAATGACATAATACAGAGTCCAGGATTACAGGTATATAGTAAGGAAGGCACAGGAGCAGGACACAAAAGAAGGGCAGGTGTAACCATACATTATAGACAGACCAGCAAGGATAGAAAAGAAACTGGAATAACTGGATATATACTGGAAGACTGGACACGGGATGATCCTGCATGCACGATGTAGCCTGACACACAAACTTTTATGCTGACACCCATACTCATGCCCACTGCAGATGTGCAGAATGTCAGTGATGGCACTTGTGACATCAAAAAAATTGTCCTGTCCTCCAATCACTGCTAACAACAACAAAAAAACAGTAACCAGCTTCTGAATCAATCTGTTACTGCCTATGCTTCCATGCTGTTAACTTATTTAGCACTAATTATCTTCCATGAGTATATACACCGATCAGCCATAACATAATTATCACCTGCTTAATACTGTGTAGTTACTGTCGAGGCATGGACTCCACTAGACCTCTGAAGGTGTGCTGGGGTAACTGGCACCAAAACGTTAGTAGCAGATCCTTTAAGTCCTGTAAGTTGTGAGGTGGGGCCTCCATGGATCGGACTTGTTTGTCCAGCACATCCCACAGATGCTCGATTGGATTGAGATCTGGGGAATTTGGAGGCCAAGTCAACACCTTGAACTCATTGTTGTGTTTCTCAAATCATTCCTGAACCATATTTGCTTTGTGGCAGGGAGCATTATCCTGCTGAAAGAGGCCAATGCCATCAGGGAATACCGTTTCCATGAAAGGGTGTACATGATCTGTAACAATGCTTAGGTAGGTGGTACATGTCAAAGTAACATCCACATGAATAGCAGAACCCAAGGATTCCAAGCAGAACACTGTCCAAAACATCACACTGACCCGCTGTCTTATGTCAGTGAACCTAATATTTTGACTGATTCGTGTAGAGTTAGCCAAATATATGCAAGGGAATATAATAGCTCCCATGAGTATATATAGTTAGCCAGATATATACAATGGAATTTACTGACCATTTTTTGTTACTTTTTACAAACAGCCAAAGACTTACACATTTTATGAAATATAATTTAATGCAGCCATCCACAACTTCAGAACAGAGCAGATTTTACATTTTCAAATCACGTATTTTTCTTTTTTTTTTGGCAGTGTAGAAGATAGCCAGCAGCTCTAGATGGGGTCATAGAGACATCTCTCAGGTGTCAGTCAGGGAGCTATCGTATGCCTTAGACTGTGTTTATTCTTTAGCTGGAGATTGTATGCGAGCTAGCTAAAGTGCTATATGCGTTTCCATTCACTGACATTTCACTTATGTTGATCATCAAATGTCTGTAGACGATTCTCCACTGATGATAAAAAGAGCTGAACTTTTTCAAAAAAGAATCAGTTCCCCAAATACCAGCAATGTGTATGAGCAAATGACTAATTGATCTTGTGATGTCATTGTGAGGGAATGGTTATAGTGAGTGGAGTGCAGCCAGCCCCTGCATCAATGGGACAGTCATACTCTGGGACAGGCATGCAGAGTACATAACTGTCTGGAGGAGGGGCTAATTCTATGTGAGTTAATGTGTATAATTATGTGTGAGTGAATGTTTAAGTAATTCTGTGTGAGTTAATGTTTAAATAATTCTGCATGAGTGAATGTGTGTAATTCTGTATGAGTGAATGTGTGAAATTCTACATGAGTGAATGTGTGTAACTCTGTGTGAGTGAATGTGTGAAATTCTACATGAGTGAATGTGTGTAACTCTGTGTGAGTGAATGTGTGAAATTCTACATGAGTGAATGTGTGTAACTCTGTGTGAGTGAATGTGTGAAATTCTACGAGTGAATGTGTGTATGTAATTCTATGTGAGTGAATGTGTGTAATTCTGTGTGAGTGAATGTGTGTAACTCTGTGTGAGTGAATGTGTGCAATTATGTGTGAGAGAAGGTGTGTAATTCTGTGTGAGTGAATGTGTGTAATTCTGTATGAGTGAATGTGTGAAATTCTACATGAGTGAATGTGTGTAACTCTGTGTGAGTGAATGTGTGAAATTCTACGAGTGAATGTGTGTATGTAATTCTATGTGAGTGAATGTGTGTAATTCTGTGTGAGTGAATGTGTGTAACTCTGTGTGAGTGAATGTGTGCAATTATGTGTGAGAGAAGGTGTGTAATTCTGTGTGAGTGAATGTGTGTAATTCTGTGTGAGTGAATGTGTGTAATTCTGTGTGCGTGTATGTGTGTAATTCTGTGTGAGTGAATGTGTGTAACTCTGTGTGAGTGAATATTTAAGTAATTCGGTGTGAGCGAATGTGTGAAATTCTACATGAGTGAATGTGTGTAACTCTGTGTGAGTGAATGTGTGAAATTCTACGAGTGAACGTGTGTATGCAATTCTATGTGAGTGAATGTGTGTAATTCTGTGTGAGTGAATGTGTGTAATTATGTGTGAGAGAAGGTGTGTAATTCTGTGTGAGTGAATGTGTGTAATTATGTGTGAGAGAAGGTGTGCAATTCTGTGTGAGTGAATGTGTGTAATTCTGTGTGAGTGACGGTGTGTAATTCTGTGTGAGTGAATGTGTGTAACTCTGTGTGAGTGAATGTGTGTAACTCTGTGTGAGTGAATGTGTGTAATTCTGTGTGAGTGAATGTGTGTAATTCTGTGTGTGTGAATGTGTGTAACTCTGTGTGAGTGAATGTGTGTAATTCTGTGTGAGTGAATGTGTGTAATTCTGTGTGTGTGTGAATGTGTCTAATTCTGTGTGTGTGAATGTGTGTAATTCTGTGTGAGTGAATGTGTGTAACTCTGTGTGAGTGAATGTGTGTAATTCTGTGTGTGTGAATGTGTGTAATTCTGTGTGTGTGAATGTGTGTAATTCTGTGTGAGTGAATGTGTGTAATTCTGTGTGAGTGAATGTGTATAATTCTGTGTGAGTGAATGTGTGTAATTCTGTGTGAGTGAATGTGTGTAATTCTGTGTGAGTGAATGTGTGTAATTCTGTGTGCGTGTATGTGTGTAATTCTGTGTATGTGAATGTGTGTAATTCTGTGTGAGTGAATGTGTGTAATTCTGTGTGAGTGAATGTGTATAATTCTGTGTGAGTGAATGTGTGTAATTCTGTGTGTGTGAATGTGTGTAATTCTGTGTGAGTGAATGTGTGTAATTCTGTGTGTGTGAATGTGTGTAATTCTGTGTGAGTGAATGTATGTTACTCTGTGTGAGTGAATGTGTGTAATTCTGTGTGAGTGAATGTGTGTAACTCTGTGTGAGTGAATGTGTGTAATTCTGTGTGAGTGAATGTATGTAACTCTGTGTGTGTGAATGTGTGTAATTCTGTGTGAGTGAATGTGTGTAACTCTGTGTGAGTGAATGTGTGTAATTCTGTGTGAGTGAATGTGTATGTGCTACTGACTATTTTCAGCAGCCATTTGCATAGGAACACTCCCTTCTGACTACCACTGACTGCTAAACCTGCCTGTGTGTTCTTGCCAGTTAATCAGCCCGTTGTGCACTCATTACCTGGCACTCTAACCCCCGTGCATTTCTTGCATATATTTTCTGTCCTCTACATACAGACCAGGCCACTCTGTTATATTAACATAATCTCAAGAGTATGTGCAGCAAATCATTTTTTTTTCCAAGGAGCAATCCATTATTGACCTCAACGCTCTTATCTCCACTGGGTCATTAGAGAGTAAACACATGTGCGAAACGCGTTGTCTGCTGGGCCTCGCTTCTGATGAATGCATGTCAAATGATCTCAGTGTTATGAGAACGTCTCTGTCACTTAGCTGGAGTACAAATCACGGTATACTTTAATGACTAATGTAATGCTCGGAGTGAGCTGGATTGCTACTGATAAATTCATTTTCTACTGCATTTTATTCCCTCTCCTTACAAGTGTAGTGTATGGATTAATCTCATCACCCACGGACGACTACTAGTTCAGTGTGGTTACTGATGTGTATGGAAATGAATGGCTATTGTCACTCATTTCTTTTTTCTTCTCCTTACTATTACTTCTGTTTACAGGTTCGGATTTTGAAAAATAATTTCTGTTTTGTAAGTTGTGACAAAGGCGGGGTGGGGGGGAGATGGGCTGGGATTTTAATCATAGACGGCTTCCTCTGTGGTAAGCACAGACGTTCATTCTTTATCAGCTGGTGAGACAGCCGAGTGGGTTAATGTACCATCCGTACAATCTGTTTAACTTTCAGGGTTGCAGGTTTAATTCCTGGCAAGGTCAAATCTGTCTTTCAGCCTTTCAAGCTTGCATTACATTGGGCAAAAGGTACATACTTGAAAACCAGATAGTATCTGAGCATGATTACGACTTTATTATTAAATCCTGTCTTTGCATTTAATAATGTGTATTAATTATAAACGATTATAGCTACATGTAATAATGTAAGAGTAGCCCTAACTGCCACCTGGGGTAAGTCATCTTTTAATTCTAGCAAAGAAGGAGAGCAAATAATTGGTGTAAAGTACAGCTATACCTGTATTCATCCAATGCACTCTGCAGTAAAAATTTTGGGATTTTAGTGGAACAATGTAACTTGGGACAATAATAACCTTCTAAAACATTCATAGTGACCGGTTCTAAAAAAAGTATGTCGTATCTAATCTCTCAGCCAGTGTGTGTCTCTCAGCGAGTGTGAGTCAGTGTGTGTCTCTCAGTGAGTGTGAGTCAGTGTGTGTCTCTCAGCCAGTGTGAGCCAGTGTGTGTCTCTCAGCCAGTGTGAGCCAGTGTGTGTCTCTCAGCCAGTGTGAGCCAGTATTTGTCTCTCAGCGAGTGTGAGTCAGTGTGTGTCTCAGCCAGTGTGAGCCAGTGTGTGTCTCTCAGCCAGTGTGAGCCAGTGTGTGTCTCTCAGCGAGAGTGAGTCAGTATGTGTCTCTCAGCCAGTGTGAGCCAGTGTGTGTCTCTCAGCAAGTGTGAGTCAGTGTGTGTCTCTCAGCCAGTGTGAGTCAGTGTGTGTCTCTCAGCGAGTGTAAGTCAGTGTGTGTCTCTCAGCGAGTGTGAGTCAGTGTGTGTCTCTCAGCAAGTGTGACTCAGTGTGTGTCTCTCAGCAAGTGTAAGTCAGTGTGTGTCTCTCAACGATTGGGAGTCAGTGTGTGTCTCTCAGCGATTGTGAGTCAGTGTGTGTCTCTCAGTGAGTGTAAGTCAGTGTGTGTCTCTCAGTGAGTGTGAGTCACTGTGTGTCTCTCAGCGAGTGTGAGTCAGTGTGTGTCTCTCAGCAAGTGTAAGTCAGTGTGTGTCTCTCAACGATTGTGAGTCAGTGTGTGTCTCTCAGCGATTGTGAGTCAGTGTGTGTCTCTCAGCCAGTGTGAATAAGTGTGTGTCTCTCGGCAATTGTAAGTCAATGTGTGTCTCTCAGTGAGTGTGAGTCAGTGTGTGTCTCTCATTGAGTGTGAGTCTGTGTGTCTCTCTCATTGAGTGTGAGTCAGTGTGTGTCTCTCAGTGAGTGTGAGTCAGTGTGTGTCTCTCAGTGAGTGTGAGTCACTGTGTGTCTCTCAGCGAGTGTGAGTCAGTGTGTGTCTCTCAGCAAGTGTAAGTCAGTGTGTGTCTCTCAGCAAGTGTGACTCAGTGTGTGTCTCTCAGCAAGTGTAAGTCAGTGTGTGTCTCTCAACGATTGTGAGTCAGTGTGTGTCTCTCAGCGATTGTGAGTCAGTGTGTGTCTCTCAGCCAGTGTGAATCAGTGTGTGTCTCTCGGCAATTGTGAGTCAATGTGTGTCTCTCAGTGAGTGTGAGTCAGTGTGTGTCTCTCATTGAGTGTGAGTCAGTGTGTGTCTCTCATTGAGTGTGAGTCAGTGTGTGTCTCTCATTGAGTGTGAGTCTGTGTGTCTCTCTCATTGAGTGTGAGTCAGTGTGTGTCTCTCAGTGAGTGTGAGTCAGTGTGTGTCTCTCAGCAAGTGTAAGTCAGTGTGTGTCTCTCAGCGAGTGTGAGTCAGTGTGTGTCTCTCAGCGATTGTGAGTCAGTGTGTGTCTCTCAGCCAGTGTGAGTCAGTGTGTGTCTCTCAGCCAGTGTGAGTCAGTGTGTGTCTCTCGGCAATTGTGAGTCAATGTGTGTCTCTCAGTGAGTGTGAGTCAGTGTGTGTCTCTCATTGAGTGTGAGTCAGTGTGTGTCTCTCATTGAGTGTGAGTCAGTGTGTGTCTCTCAGTGAGTGTGAGTCAGTGTGTGTCTCTCATTGAGTGTGAGTCAGTGTGTGTCTCTCAGTGAGTGTGAGTCAGTGTGTGTCTCTCAGTGAGTGTGAGTCAGTGTGTGTCTCTCAGTGAGTGTGTGTCTCAGTGAGTTTGAATCAGTGGGTGTCACAGTGAGTGTGAGTCAGTGTACCTCTGTGTGTTTCATTTATTTTTTAGATTTTTTTAATATTTTTACTTGTTTTTGTGCATACTTGTTAAAAAAAAATGTGCTGCAGGGGAATAATGACCAGTGTGAATCAGTGTGTGTGTCTGAGCGAGTGTGAGACAGTTTGTGTCTTGGTGACTGTCCCTATCTCAGTGAGTGTGAGTCCGTGTGCATCTGTGTGTCTCAGTGAACAGTTTTTACTTATTTTTGTGCATCCTTGTTAAAAAACAAATCAGCACTGTTACTCACGGACACGGGGACTCTGAGCTGTCTCCTCTTTCCGTGCAGTTATTCTTACAGTTACACACCTGGGCTCCATTTTATCAGGACTGTATCGTGAAAAACGGGACAGTTGGCAACCATGGATTTGCAATGAACAAAATACCACTCACACTGGTAATGATACAGACATCTGCAGCCCACACTGCCAACCAAAGGAATAGACTCTAGGATTTGATGGGAGTGCCAGATTGCCAAGGATTATTAGAGAATTTTATAACCTATAAGTAGTGATTTAGGTAATAGTGGCATCAATTAGAACATGAAGAAAGTACTTTATTGTTCCACATACTGTATAAATATACACTGACTGCAGATTAAAGCTACATTATGGAGAGATTGGTTGCTGGGGAGCTCTGTGATACACACCTGGCATTCTGAGCTCCATAATTATAGGGTCACTTGAGAGCTATGTGTAAGGAACACTGTAATATAATATCACAACACAGCATCACCTATCCTGTGGTCACACACAGCATGGGGAATTTGGCAGACGAGAGATCTGTGGGGGCAAGGGTACAGATCTCCTGCTCCTTCTACTAGACCAGAAGGAGTGAGCCATATTCCTTGTGCCAAGGAAAGTTGAGAAAGCAAGAGAAGGGTTCATTTTGCTGGTGGCAGTGAAGGTTAATCTTTGGCACTCAACTTGCTGTGGACTACATTTCCCATTATGCACCAGCAGCTTGGTATTATAAAAGGGGTTCTGTAAATATATATTTACTTGTTCATCTTTCTGAGGCTTGGAGGACTATTCCAGCCTGTCAGCACAGGTTAATTGAATTGCCTTTTCTCCAGACATTTAATAAAATGAATTCTTATCGCAAACACAATAAAATTCCCTTCCCTAATTGAAAGCAGCATATAAAAACAATAAAAAAAAAAGCCCCCAGTTTCCAAAGGCATTGTCCAAATAACATTCTAGTGATATTACAACTGTGTGTGTGTGTGTGTGTGTATGTTTGTCTGCAATATGCATGTGTATGTATGTTTTTTGTCTGCATTATGTGTGTGTGTCTGTGTATGTGTGAATGTGTATGTGTGTGTGTGTGTGTGTGTGTGTGTGTGTGCGCATGTGTATGTGTGTGTGCATGTGTTTGTGTGTGTGGGAATGTGTGTATATGTGTGTGTATGTGTATGTATGTGTGCATGTGTATGTGTGTGATATGTGTGTGCGTGTTCATGTAATGTGTGTGTGTGTATGTGGGTGATATGTATGTGTTTGTATGTGTGCATGTGTATGTGTGTGTTATGTGTGTGTTCATGTGATGTGTGTGTGTGTATGTGTGTGATATGTATGTGTTTGTATGTGTGCATGTGTATGTGTGTGTTATGTGTGTGTTCATGTGATGTGTGTGTGTGTGTATGTGTGTGATATGTATGTGTTTGTATGTGTGTATGTGTGTGATATGTATGTGTTTGTATGTGTGCCTGTGATATGTGTGTGTGTGATATGTGTGTGTGTGGGGTCATCCGTGTGATTGGAGGGGCTATGTATGTAACAATGCCCCCTTCCTCTCCCCTTAATCGGCGTTTCTCTCCTGTTCTTCTCCCGTCTCTTTCTTTCTCTTCTTTATGTCTCAAAGTGAAAGTCGACGTCCAAAGTCAAATTATAGTAAATAAACCAAAACGACCAACACAGGAATAGACACTTGGCCAACAGGGGACTAACCAATGTCTATGATGATGAGCTCACGGCTGGGTCACCTGCTATCAGTGCGCTCCAAATAATTATACAATGTGTATAGTCAATGTGTAGATATTATAATCAAGTGTACAGACTAACCTATGTTTATAATATGTCTGTAATGTCTCCTGTATTTTATTAAAAAACAAAAAAACAATCTAGCTGGGACTGTACCAGCAGCAGATGCCCCCACAGGGATCTCCTTGTCATAGAAACTGATTAGTACCTCACTCAGAGAAGGGAAGGATCGGGGGTTTACCGGTGGTTTTTCAGAAGAATCCTGTTTGGTCTGCCCTTAGGTGATTAGTTCCCTCTGTAAGGGCAAAAAAAAAGCAAAATAAAGATTACAATTTTCAAGTGTGGTCCTGAGGGTTCCATTTCTGCCTGGCACAGATCTCCCTTCCCTGATCCATCTATGGTGATCTACACTATGGGGAGAGGAGGCTAGGAATTAATGTATCCTTATAACAATCCCAATGTCCACTAAGCCTTTGTGTAGATGACTAGTAGCTGTATTTTAGTCCACAACATCCAGGAAAGACATGCAATGAGGGGAGGCTGTTAATGTATGGCAAGCTACACATACCTTTCAGCAGGAAGCAGTTGCTTATCTCCCAGAGGCTAGGGGGTATGGCCACCTGGTCAATATGTGATTAATGCTGACATGCATTAAATGACTTGGCAGGTCTAAGGCTTTGTTTTTCCTGTGATTAACTTAAATATCTTTTGAATAGTCCACCTAGGAGCATCGATCAAACTGAGCTTTAATCAGGCAGAAGTAGTGAGTTCACCCAAGATGAAAAGACTTCTCAAGTTTGACGAGTTCAAAGAGCACGTATAAGAGTTGAGAAGCCTTCCTTGATTGGCTGAGGCTCGCCTTTACACTACATGCTGCAGCACATTACAGAATTCCCGAATGAGGGACTTGGGATATGATGTCATATGATGGATTGCCCTATTACAGGACTGTCTTGTGAAGTCTGGAACACTTGGTCATCCCAGCTGAAAGTCATGTATATATGTAAAGCCCTTGTGGCTAGATATTTATAGAAGTCCTCCTCACTGTTTCCTAAAGAAGATACCCATTTGTTTGTTGAGTTCCCATTATTTTGATCTGTGCCAAACACCCCTTTATGGTAAACACTCCACTCTTTGTCAGTGGGCACTGTCACCTGCCAATTATAGGCACATGGGTCTATTCATTAAAATATGAGAATAGTTCGAGGAGGTCGACTTTGGAGGTCGACTTTGGAGGTCGACTTTGGAGGGCGACTTTCATTTTGGATTTCGGCACCCGAGTTTGACTTTGAAAAAAACTCAAGGTTCTAATCTTCCCCTCTGAAAGTAATGGGAGGTGAAATGATTGGAGATATATGTTAGAATGAGTCAAACTCGGGTACCGAAAGTCTCAAAATAAAAGTTGACCTCCAAGGTCGAACCCAATAGTGTCCATACAATGCAAGGTCTGTCAAGGTCCACAGAACCTCATTAAGTTGTCAGTGACAAAATCCAGTAAAATGACCACCATGACCTATGTAGGGGCCCATCCCTGGGCAACTCCCTGATTTAAAAGACAAATGTTGGCAAACAATTTAGTTCTTTTTAACTGATATAAATGTAGTCTTTTTGATAGGCCTATGGAGAGGCAGACATTTTGGATAAGATATTATATATATTTAATCTGGTTACAGATGAAGGAAGATTTCACATGACCCCTTTCTGATAGAGCTCACCGGAGCAAAGAGGGCTCAGTAAAATACTTTATTTTTTATTCTTTTATTAAAACATTTCTATTTAAAATATTTACCCCTGATGTGATCTTTCAATTAAGCATAACAAATTTTTTTCACAACAGTTGTCCTCTTATAAGTCATTGATTTAGATTATTATATCCTAACAGTTAACTACCAGACTCGTTTCTTTGCTTTTTTTGTTGTTTTTAAAAAGAAAAAGCATGTTATTTTCCAACAATATTCAATACTACATCAAATTACATTAGCAGGCATCGAAGTGGATTTCAAATCCCCGGACACATAATTACATTGTAAAAATGGTTTTGTTATTGAGAATAGTATGCAACAAGAAGGTTTGTATTTAAAAGAGACCGAGGGATAAACAGCTTAGGGATTTACTCATCCCTGAGACCCGTGGAATATTATTACATTGAAGAAGATGAAAGAATTCGGTGAACGCCCTATCAAGACATTATTTTTCATGATAAAGAGAAAGACAGCACAGTTTGAGCCCTTATGTAACTGGCTCTGTTTGCTGTAGATCAGCTTAGTAACGTGTGTGGGTTTGTTTGCTGAGAAATCCCTCGTCGTGGGAGGTTCATCCTAAAATTGCGTGCAGCAAGAAGCAAATCAGTTGTTGACAGTTACCATCAAGTTTTTATGCTCCCAAAAAATCCAAATCAGAAACAACCTGACCTTAATCGTTAATAGAGGCAATGAGCAGTTCAAAGATGTCTGAATACACTAATGCAATGGTCTACAAGAGCTCGTAAAGGCATCAGAGGCATTGAGAATATTCCGTGGCAGTGTCTAATATCATAGGACTAATGAATTAATAAAATGGACACACAACGGAACATTAAGTAATATACATGGAAGTACATACTGGGACAGGGGGAGTCATGTTTGAGTTTTAATACAATAAAACAGTATTCACATAGAGTAATGTCCATTAGCTGCAGAGGTCTACATGGGAGGATAAGGGGGGATGGGTGACTGCTGATTGATAGGTGGGTGCCATTGGTTGACCTGAGATTAATACACTACTGTTGGTTTTGTCAGGGACAAGGTCTGTGAAGGTCAATATTACATTATTAAAAAGTCCTGTAAGTGTCAAATATTGGTGCTGACCCCTGGACAGCATACAAACTCTTTTGTTCCACACTAATTTTCCATTATTTTATGTAAATTCACTTTCCCATAGATTAGTGGGTACCAACATGCAGGGATAGGTGGTGGACCGCCCCTGGTGGCAGCTGGTCGAGAGGTAGGTGCCATCCGGACCGGTGCCACCGTAAGGTTGCTCAGGCAGCCGACTTAGGTCGCCACAGCGGGGGGCACCAGCGTGAAGAGGCTAGGGGAAAAAAATGCCAGTAAAGGTACTGGCTGGAGAGATGATCTCCCCTCACAAGCCCTCTACATGGCCAGAGTGAAGCACCCTGGGAGGGGGACGGATCTCACCGGGTGCGAGGTCCACCCCCTCCCCATGTAAAACACACACGAGCTCAGTAAGTGCTGCTCGCGCTCCGCGTGTGGAGTGATGATGCAGGACATCGGAAATCACTGTGTAGCAAAAAAAACTTCCACCGGCCCTGGTCCCATCACATTCAGCCATAATTGTAACACATCTGCACCTGTCAGAGGTGGGTCCAACATGGATCAGTGGCTCACGTCCAATGGAGGGAGTGTCTAATAATGATGGAGGAAATCGGGTCCCAGGTCCCTTCCAAGTTATGCATGCTACTGATTCACTGAAGGCCACATTGGGCCAAATTCATGCTGAGCAACCATGAGTTATCCGTTCAATATTTTATTAAAATGACTTAGGATCCATCTCTGTACTCAATGGCAGAGATTATAGTGGCACAGACATAACTGGACCTTGAGGCCAGGAAATAACCCTTCCATGCCACTTGCAGAAGATTTGTCGTTAGAGGCACAGATCTTCCTTCCCAGCTCCATCTATAGTGAGTTGCATTATTGAGAGAAGGAATTAATGTATCATTATAACAATCCCAGTGTGCACTAAGCCTTCATGTAGACATCTAGTAGCTATATGTTAGTCCACAATACCCATCAAAGACATGAGGGGAGGCCAGTGAAAATACAATTTTTTTTTTAAATAAAAATGTTATTAAAAATTCAACACTGAGCAGAAAGATTATTGTACCTCTGGATGCACATCATCCATACAATACCTGGCATGCTAGCATTCTTAAGTATTTTCCCTTCCTTCATAAATAATTTAAACTCTTAAGCCACAAGACACAACCTTCAACCAATTAGCGCTTTCTAAATTAGACTAATGAATTATTTCCTGTATGGTAATGGCACATTGTTTGATTGTTAATATTTCATAGACTAAAACACCCGTAATAAAAACAAAGCCTTTCAAATGGATTTAATTAGATGTTTGACTAATTGACTATCAGCCAGAGCAGACATAGGGGCAATGCAATTATTTATATCCCTGCATTATCTCTTCCACTTCCTGCGCATTTTACCTTCACCTGTACAAGCGCTCCGCAAAATGAATTAATATCAAGCTTAAGAGATGGCAAATGGTGTAGACAGTAAACCACTACACAGCATTTAAATGCTTTAAAGAGGGCTAATCCCCCAGAAGAGGACTCCTGTCTGATCACAAAGACTGAACGATGCTCCTATAGAGCACTATTCAGAAACTATTCACAATTCTTTTGTCTCCTTGAAAGTTCCAGTCCGAATTATTACGGAGCTTGTTCTCCAGGTCTGTGATGCTAAACATATACTAATACTGGGCAAGAGTGAACAAGAGTATTAGAACACCTAACCATCACACCAACAGGGACTTTTATGACGTTGCATTCTAAGTGTTTAGACATGAAAATATAGTGGGTCCCCCCCCCCCCTCAATGCAGCTATAACAGTGTCCACTTTTCTGGGAAGGCTTTCTACAAGATTTAGGAGTGTTTCTATGGGAATTTCTGCCCATTCATCCAGTAGAGTATTTATGAGGTCAGGCACTGATGTTCAACAAGAGGTCTGGCTAACAATCTCTGTTCCAGCACATCCCAAAGGTGTTCGATGGGGTGGAAGTCAGGGCTCTGTGAACGGCCAGTCAAGTTCTTCCACACCAAGCTCATCCAACCATGTCTTTATGGACCCTGCTGTGTGCACTCGGTTACAGTCATGTTGAAACTGAAAAGGGCATTCCTCAAATTGTACCCACAAACTTGGAAGCATAACATTGTCCAAAATCTCTTGCTATGCTGCAAAAATGTAAAAGATTGAATGAACAATGTGAAACTGAATCCACTGGCAAGCTAGGGCAGATATAAATCCATTGGCAAGCTAGGGCTGATATAAATCCATTGGCAAGCTAGGGCAGATATAAATCCATTTGCAAGTTAGGGCAGATATAAATTCAATGGCAAGCTAGGGCAGATATCAATCCATTGGCAAGCTAGAGCAGATATCAATCCATTGGCAAGCTAGAGCAGATATCAATCCATTGGCAAGCTGTGGTAGATATAAATCCATTGGCAAGCTAGTGCTGATATCAATCCATTGGCAAGCTATGGTAGATATAAATCCATTGGCAAGCTAGGGCAGATATCAATCCATTGTCAAGCTAGGGTGGATATCAACATATTGACAAGCTAGGGAAGATATAAATCCATTAGCAAGCAAGGGCAGAAATCAATCCATTGGCCAGCTAGGGCAGATATCATTCCATTGGCAAGCTCTGGTATATATAAATCCATTAGCAAGCTAGGGTAGATATAAATCCATTGGCGAGCTAGGGTAGATATCAATCCATTGGCAAGCTAGGGTAGATATCAATGATTAGCAAACAAGGGCAGATATCAATCCATTGTCAAGCTAGGGTGGATATCAATCCATTAGCAAACAAGGACAGAAATCAATCCATTGGTAAGCTAGGGTGGATATCAATCCATTAGCAAACTATGGTATTATATAAATCCATTGGCAAGCAAGGGTAGATATCAATCCATTAGCAAGCAAGGGCAGATATCAATCCATTAGCAAGCAAGGGCAGATATTAATCCATTAGCAAGCAAGGGCAGATATCAATCCATTAGCAAGCTATGGTATATATAAATCCATTGGCAAGCAAGGGTAGATATCAATCCATTGCGACAAAGAGGGGGGTGGGTGCTACAATGCCCGAGAACAAACAGTACTGCAATAGTCTGTCCTGTAGGATAATACCTACTCGGGAGAGCAACTCCATTTTTTGCCTGATTGCACCATTGCAAAGGAACCACTCCATTAGCATATCAGACTGATCCCACCCATAAGGGCAGTCCAGATCCGAAATGCATGGCTAGTACCCTCTACACGAGGAACACAGCAAACCACAGACGTACGTTTCGGCCTACATTGGCCTCGTCAGTGTGGTATGGCTGATGATCCTCTAGGTGCAAACAGGCCAGGGACCCACGGCCGTAAGCATACCCTGTTACTCATGGCGACAAAGAGGGGGCTGGGTGCTACAATGCCCGAGAACAAACAGTACTGCAATAGTCTGTCCATTGGCCAGCTAGGGCAGAGATCAATCTATTGGCAAGCTAGGGTAGATATCAATCCATTGGCCAGCTAGGGCAGAGATCAATCTATTGGCAAGCTAGGGTAGATATCAATCCATTGGCCAGCTAGGGCAGAGATCAATCCATTGGCAAGCTAGGGTAGATATCAATCCATTCGCAAGCTAGGGCTGATATCAATCCATTGGCGAGCTAGGGAAGATATCAATCCATTGGCGAGCTAGGGAAGATATAAATCCATTAGCAAGCAAGGGAAGATATAAATCCATTAGCAAGCTAGGGAAGATATAAATCCACTGTCATCCACACTGAAAAGTGTTAGGAGTTTTATAAAAAAGACATAATCACTCTTTGTGTATAACTCTAATTGCACTTTCTTATAACTCCCAACACTTCGGGTTCCCCCGACACAAAACAGACACTTTTCTGCGCCTGTTTTTTTTACACACAGACTGACCTGGCGCAATGAGCGCAGACACATCCCAAATCTATGCAGACTCACGGGATTTGTCATGAGTCTGCTTTATACATTGACTAACGCGCTGATTGTGCCAGTATTTGGTGTAATCCACATGTGTGCCATTTTTATATATCACGCCTTTTGTTTTTGTCATTATGGGGGTCATGTATAAACACGGCACACACTGTTCAGTGCCTGAATAATGTCTGGGAAAATCACTGACATTGTTGCAAAGGTTCATTTTTGTTACAGTTTATCATCAGTAAAGGCCCTTGCCATCTAATTATTTTCTAATCTAGAAGACAATATAAACAAGGTTCGCAAACACTTGCAAAAAAGGCAGAGAATAGAACACAACATAGACAATAAAACAGCAGAAATTACTCTTATAAGTGTGGCTCTCCAGTGAAAATGGGGATGTTTTTGTTTTGTCTTTCTACTGATACCCTTCCATTCTTTTTCAGCTCCACCCTGTGGCTTCATTGACCTTAGACCATTTGGTCTTTCTGTTTAATTTGCTCCCAGGCTTACTATTTGCCTGTGTACCCTCCCACCACGGCTGGGCATACCCCTATACATCAAAGAGACAAACAAAGAATTGGGATCAATCTCAGCGAGAACAGACAAACACTCAAATAGCCGGCCCTATAGGATGTAACCAACGCAGGAGAGGAACCATCAGGGTTTTTTTTTTTGCTCGCTTGCATCATTACAGAGGAAACCTCTCCATTCGCACATCAGACTGGTCCCACCCATAAGGACAGTCCATATTCGAAATACCTGACAGGACTGCTCCTCATGTAGCCACCACAGACATGGTCTCAAGCCACAGGAGACACCTCAGGTACGATTAAAACATACATTTCTATTAATTTACACATTCACAATTCTACTAACACAATGCATGAATATTGTATTGATAACTTTTGTATTTGTCAGTAAAAGCAATATTTAAGTGACCGAGTGCCTTTAAGCAGGGTGTATGGAGTGATGCCGATAATTGCATTTAAATCCTGTCAATTCTTTCTTATTTGATCACAACCTAAAACTAAGCCTGGCCTGAAATCAATATGGCAAATAATTTAACATGATAATTATTTCTCCTCGAGGCTCGGATTTTCAAACATAAAAGGGTTAATGTTCCTAAATGTTATATTCAACACTTTGAACATATCCAGTGCAATTTGTGTTTTTTACATCTAATTCTATTTCCGTTATTACACTCAGTTCTCACTTTATCTTATTTCATCCACTCACTTACACATTATCATATTTATTTGGTCACACTCAGGTTTATTAATATTTTATATTTTATATCTATTACTGTTATCATTTATCTGCTCTCTGTACTCCTCTTTAACATATTATTTGTCACTTTGCCCCCTTGCCCTCTTTAAATCGCTTATTCTCCGCATCTCAGCTGTTTATTTTCCATTTCCGCCGCAGTGTAGATGGGAGATGTAGTCCACCGCTCCCTGGGCGGGTGCTTCTCTGCCCGGAGGCGTGCTCAGCCTCTGAGTTCTCAGGCTGGACGCGCCACGTGGTTTGGGTGCGCGCCCGGGAGCGCTTACTGTGACGATCATCTCCCCTCCTCACAGCGGCTGAAGGTAAGATACTAATTACGTTTTAATTGTTTGTCATTTGTAATTTCTGTATTTAAACATGCTCTTACCATTCAATGTTAAGACTGCTTTTGATAAAGCACCGTCTGGTGCGAAACGCGTTAAGCGTTTGTCTTTTTGCCTGTCCTCTATCCCTCTGCCTGATGCCTTTTATACATTTTGGATTATAATAAAAGAAGATTTTTCTTTCATGCAACTCAATTTGGATTTACTTTATTTACCTACCGGATGATTATTGCTGACACACCCCCTGTTTGTTTCCAATTTGTGTTATTCCCTTAATAACTGCTGTACAGTACTGAGTCCATATCTCATTTTGCTTCATCCCGACCTTCATCTAACCTTGAGAAGGGCAGAATAACACAATCATTTTCATCCTTTCTTTTTAACACACTAAACGACAATTTTATTAATCGGAGCCGGTAATCCAAGTAAAAACAAAAAAATAGAGTCTAATTGTCCTTCTGTAGCTGAATCTCATCTGAAATTGTAGATGTTTCGTCAACAGCTGTTCTGGCATTCCAAACAAAGTCAATCCATTTTCGTCAAGACGAAGCCATTGGAATCACTTCCATTTATACTGAGATGTTGGCTTCCTTTCTCTGTTTACAAGGTTTGCTTCACTCGCATACCAAATGCAAATGTGTCGACTGACAATAGCTGCATTAGTTTCTATAATGCTATTTACTTTCTGCCTGCTAGCACATTTAAAAAGCTTTTCACATTTCTAATGCATAATTACGATTAAATTAATACCTACCTAGTTGGTCTCGACACAAAAAATAATAATATTTTTTTCTTGTTGAAGAGAAAAAACGATAAAACCCTTTGTATCATTTAGAGCTCCCATCTGCAGGTAACAAATCTGTAAAGATAGTTTGTAAATGTGACGTTACTGGGGATTTTTTTGCTGCTTTGGTCATGTGAGCATGATGGTTCATTTTAAAGACCAAATTTAAACCTCAAATCTAGCATGGTGACAAATATTACAGATTATCCCCTTCTTTCTGGAACTGGGGACTATTAAAAGTATTTAGTAAATTGGGCAGAGTAGATGGACCGAATGGTTCTTATCTGCCGACACATTCTGTGTTTCTATGTAGAAACTTGATTGTGTTTGAGAGGTGAAAATGTTGTTTTATTTGAATTGTTGACTTGTTTGTTAGGAGAGAACAACATGTTCATCTCTTGAACGCAATACCCTACAAATAAAACCAAATAAAAGGCAGCCAAATTTTAACCCCTTTGTGACGATAGGATTCTCCTATTTTTATGGTTCTAAAAGATGCTAGGATGGCATAGAACGTTCAGCGTTACACAGCTCATCGCGGCTTCCCATGAAGAGCTGTGCTCGGATTCTACTGCAGGAACTTGTAGCGATATCCCACCTGTGAAATGAGACCACTCTGAGTGGCCTCAGACTGTCAGCGAAAATTAAGCTGATATTCAAATCAAGCACTTGAATTTTGGTGTACCCGAACTTCCGCGTTCGGGCACACCTCCGTGATGTCACACATGACGTCCGGAGGTCTCGCAATGTTTTTGGCAGGGACCCACTGGGTCTATTAAAACCCTGAACCTTGTGATCGGTGGCCTGGAACAAAAAGTGACGAAGGCGTTAAAGGAGGATTAGACAGGTTTCTTTAACACCAATGTCTCTGTTCTGTTAAGTTATATTTGCGCAGCACTTGGTACAGAGCATGAGAAGAGAGTTACAAACAATTTTAGGCAAAACATTTTCAGACTAAAACATGAGGTAGAGGGCCCTGCTCGACAAGCTTACATTGCCCTGCTCGACAAGCTTACATTCTAGAGGGAATGGGGAACATGAGACACACAAGGAAAGAAAAAAAGGGGAGAGGTAAAAATACCAGTAGATTGTGATAATGGAAGGTGTGTGGGGGTAACTGAGAACTGAGTCAGAAGTTATTAAGTAGGAGAATAGTTGGGTGCATTGGAAGCCTACAAACTGCAGCTATGGGTTTGGAGACTGGAGGTGAGTAAGATGTCTGAGGTGGTTAACATATTGCTAGTAATTATGTGCAGAAGGGGAAAGATTGACAGGTGGTTGATTAGAGGTGAAGTCACTTCATCTGATGAACCAGACCCAAGGGGGCGTCACTAGGGTTGGTGTCACCCGGTGCGGAAACTCATGGTGTCACCCCCCTGGATTTCCTCCAATACAATGCCAAACAGATTCCTTAGTAATGCCAGTTAGATGGCCTATTAACTATGCCACACACAGGAGCCCCATAAATTATGCCACACATAGGAGCCCCATAAATTATGCCACACACAGGAGCCCCATAAATTATGCCACACACAGGAGCCCCATAAATTATGCCACACACAGGAGCCCCATAAATTATGCCACACCAGAGCCCCATAAATGCAACACCAGAGCCCCACTATTTATGCCTCACCTCTGCCCAATTAATTATGCCACACACACACAGGTGCCCCATAATTATGCCACACACACACACACACAGGTGCCCCCATAATTATGCCACACAAAAGAGTCCCTTAATTATGACACACAAAAGAGTCCCTTAATTATGACACACAAAAGAGTCCCTTAATTATGCCACACATGGGGCTCGATAAATATGGCACACACAAGCGCCCCATAATTATGCACACATGTGACCGCCATTAATTATGCAACACACAGGAGCCCCACTAGGTGACAATTGTACAATTATAGATACCAGTAATATTGTGCCACTCAGATACCAGTAATATTATGCCAGTCAGATACCAGTAATATTGTGCCATTCAGATACCAGGAATATTGTGTCATTCAGATACCAGTAATATTGTGCCAGTCAGATACCAGGAATATTGTGTCATTCAGATCCCAGTAATAGTGTGCCAGTCAGATACCAGGAATATTGTGCCATTCAGATACCAGTAATATTGTGCCAGTCAGATACCAGAAATATTGTGCCATTCAGATACCAGTAATATTGTGCCAGTCAGATACCAGGAATATTGTGTCATTCAGATCCCAGTAATAGTGTACCAGTCAGATGCCTGTAATATTGTGCCAGTCAGAGCCCAGTAATAGTGTGCCAGTCAGAGCCCAGGAATATTGTGCCAGCCAGAGCCCAGCAATAGTGTGCTAGTCAAATACCAGTAACATTGTGCCAGTCAGAGCCCAGTAATAGTGTGCCAGTCAGAGCCCAGTAATAGTGTGCCAGTCAGATAACAGTAATATTGTGCCAGTCAGAGCCCAGTAATATTGTGCCAGTCAGATACTAGGAACATTGTGCCAGTCAGAGCGCAGGAATATTGTGCCAGTCAGAGCCCAGTAATAGTGTGCCAGTCAGAGCACAGGAATATTGTACCAGTCAGAGCCCAGTAATAGTGTGCCAGTCAGAGCACAGGAATATTGTGCCAGTCAGAGCCAAGTAATAGTGTGCCAGTCAGAGCCCAGGAATATTGTGCCAGTCAGAGCCCAGGAATATTGTGACAGTCAGAACCCAGGACTATTGTGCCAGTCAGATACCAGTAATATTGTGCCAGTCAGAGTCCAGTAATATTGTGCCAGTCAGAGCCCAGTAATATTGTGCCAGTCAGATACTAGGAACATTGTGCCAGTCAGAGCGCAGGAATATTGTGCCAGTCAGAGCCCAGTAATAGTGTGCCAGTCAGAGCACAGGAATATTGTACCAGTCAGAGCCCAGTAATAGTGTGCCAGTCAGAGCACAGGAATATTGTGCCAGTCAGAGCCAAGTAATAGTGTGCCAGTCAGAGCCCAGGAATATTGTGCCAGTCAGAGCCCAGGAATATTGTGCCAGTCAGAACCCAGGACTATTGTGCCAGTCAGATACCAGTAATATTGTGCCAGTCAGAGTCCAGTAATATTGTGCCAGTCAGAGCCCAGTAATATTGTGCCAGTCAGATACTAGGAACATTGTGCCAGTCAGAGCCCAGGAATATTGTGCCAGTCAGAGCCCAGTAATAGTGTGCCAGTCAGAGCACAGGAATATTGTACCAGTCAGAGCCCAGTAATAGTGTGCCAGTCAGAGCACAGGAATATTGTGCCAGTCAGAGCCAAGTAATAGTGTGCCAGTCAGAGCCCAGGAATATTGTGCCAGTCAGAACCCAGGAATATTGTGCCAGTCAGAGCCCAGTAATAGTGTGCCAGTCAGATACCAGGAATATTGTGCCAGTCAGATACCAGGAATATTGTGCCAGTCAGAGCCCAGTAATATTGTGCCAGTCAGATACCAGTAATATTGTGCCAGTCAGAGCCCAGTAATATTGTGCCAGTCAGAGCCTAGTAATATTGTGCCAGTCAGATACTAGGAACATTGTGCCAGTCAGAGCCCAGGAATATTGTGCCAGTCAGAGCCCAGTAATAGTGTGCCAGTCAGAGCACAGGAATATTGTACCAGTCAGAGCCCAGTAATAGTGTGCCAGTCAGAGCACAGGAATATTGTTCCAGTCAGAGCCAAGTAATAGTGTGCAAGTCAGAGACCAGGAATATTGTGCCAGTCAGAGCCGAGGAATATTGTGCCAGTCAGAACCAAGGAATAGTGTGCCAGTCAGAGCCCAGTAATAGTGTGCCAGTCAGATACCAGGAATATTGTGCCAGTCAGATACCAGGAATATTGTGCCAGTCAGAGCCCAGTAATATTGTGCCAGTCAGATACCAGGAATATTGTGCCAGTCAGAGCCCAGTAATATTGTGCCAGTCAGATACAAGTAATATTGTGCCAGTCAGAGCCCAGTAATAGTGTGCCAGTCAGAGCCCAGTAATAGTGTGCCAGTCAGAGCAAAGTAATATTGTGCCAGTCAGAGCCCAGTAATATTGTGCCAGTCAGAGCCCAGGAATATTGTGCCATTCAGATACCAGTAATATTGTGCCAGTCAGATACCAGGAATATTGTGCCAGTCAGAGCCCAGGAATATTGTACCAGTCAGAGCCCAGTAATAGTGTGCCAGTCAGAGCACAGGAATATTGTGCCAGTCAGAGCCACGAAATAGTGTGCCAGTCAGAGCCCAGGAATATTGTGCCAGTCAGAGCCCAGTAATATTGTGCCAGTCAGAGCCCAGGAATATTGTGCCAGTCAGAGCCCAGTAATAGTGTGCCAGTCAGAGCAAAGTAATATTGTGCCAGTCAGAGCCCAGTAATATTGTGCCAGTCAGATACCAGGAATATTGTGCCAGTCAGAGCCCAGGAATATTGTACCAGTCAGAGACCAGTAATAGTGTGCCAGTCAGAGCCCAGGAATATTGTGCCAGTCAGAGCACAGTAATATTGTGCCAGTCAGAGCCCAGGAATATTGTGCCAGTCAGAGCCCAGTAATATTTTGCCATTCAGATACCAGTAATATTGTGCCAGTCAGATACCAGGAATATTGTGCCAGTCAGAGCCCAGGAATATTGTACCAGTCAGAGCCCAGTAATAGTGTGCCAGTCAGAGCACAGGAATATTGTGCCTGTCAGAGCCAAGTAATAGTGTGCCAGTCAGAGCCCAGGAATATTGTGCCAGTCAGAGCACAGTAATATTGTGCCAGTCAGAGCCCAGGAATGTTGTGCCAGTCAGAGCCCAGTAATATTGTGCCAGTCAGAGCCCAGGAATATTGTGCCAGTCAGAGCCCACGAATATTGTGCCAGTCAGAGCCCAGTAATAGTGTGCCAGTCAGAGCCCAGTAATATTGTGCCAGTCAGATACCAGGAATATTGTGCCAGTCAGATACCAGGAATATTGTGCCAGTCAGAGCCCAGTAATATTGTGCCAGTCAGATACCAGTAATATTGTGCCAGTCATAGCCCAGTAATACTGTGCCAGTCAGAGCCCAGTAATATTGTGCCAGTCAGATACCAGTAATATTGTGCCAGACATAGCCCATTAATACTGTGCCAGTCAGAGCCCAGTAAGATTGTGCCAGTCAGAGCCCAGAAATTTTGTGCCAGTCAGAGCCCAGTAATATTGTGCCAGTCAGAGCCCAGTAGTATTGTGCCATTCAGATACCAGTAATATTGTGCCAGTCAGATACCAGGAATATTGTGCCAGTCAGAGCCCAGGAATATTGTGCCAGTCAGAGCCCAGTAATATTGTGCCAGTTAGAGCCCAGTAATAGTGTGCCAATTAGAGCCCAGTAATATTATGCCATGCCAGTGCTCGTTTTAAACCACCCTCTTCCCCCCTTCCCCATCACTTACCGTCCGAGTAGCTGCTGCTCTGTGTCCCTGGACGGACGCCTCCTCCGTGCAGTCTTCCCTCTTGCACGGAGGAGGGAAACACAGTCACCTGATGTGATGTATCGTCACATCAGGTCGCTGTGATTTTTTTTTTTTCGGCGGCCACTGACCAGACCTATAAAAGAAATTATGCTGGGGGTGGGCATTAAACAGTCTGGTTTGGTTACAAAAGGATTCTGTAAGTGTGTGTGGGTCCAAGTGAGATCCACTGGGTCTAGTAAAACCCTGAACCTTGTGATCGGTGGCCTGGAACAAAAAGTGACGAAGCAGTTAAAGGAGGATTAGACAGGTTTCTTTAACACCAATGTCTCTGTTCTGTTAAGTTATATTTAAAGCTCGATAGGTTACACCATGTGCAAAAGTAATTGTTGCACTTACAACTTATCTCCTGAGGAAGCCGGCGATACAGCTGGCGAAACGCGTTGAGAAAAGACCGGATTCAAGTCATCTAAGAGCTGCACTGAAGTGTTCCATCCTGGTGGCAGCAGGAAAGAGACTTACTCTTACGCAAGTTTGCACTTTACTGTGCTTTTTCTGTTGTACATGTATTTGTTTTTAATCACCTTACATGTGTTAAGGTTACTGCGCTATGGTTTTTAATATGTTTTTTAGATGTACGGATTAAAACTGAATTTTCCACTACCTTGATGAGCCTGAATGACAAATTCGTTTGTGAGTGTATTCCCCAGTCCAATATTTTCAAGTGTTTTTCGCAGTGTTGCACTATTATATTTCTTTTCTCTCTTCCCTGTACATGCGCCTCAGTCTCCCCTTTTTCTTCAGGGCTAAAACATGAATATAGTCACACCCCCTCATTTCTGGTAGTCCCCTAAAAGATAATACAGGTTGAGTATCCCTTATCTGAAATGCTCAGGACAGGCAGCATTTCTTACGGATAACAGATAATTTCAGCAGCAATAGGCCTATAAAATTATCTCCATTATATAAATTCAGTGTGATCCACTTGCTCACATCAACTTGCGAACTTACCTGCTGCCGAGATGATCTGTCTGTGGCGTTTATTCCCGCCCTCCTGTTGCAGCGCTGCAGGAACTACATTTCCCTTGCGCGCTGGCTCCACATTAACCGTGTCCGGGAGGGTGAAGCAAACAAGCTTCACCGCCGGACTCCAGGAAGTTGAGCATCCCTTCTCCGAACTGACCCACATACGAAGAAATTTGGGGGGGATTTAGCTCATTTCGGTTTTTGGATCTTCGGATAAGGGATTCTCAGCATGTACCTCAGACCGAAACGGGAAATTTATCTTAAAAGAAACATTTCCTGGCTCCACTAGGTAAAAAAACATCCATTGCACAACAGATCTGGCCTGAACGTTCTGGGTGGGACCAATCTGAAAATTTCCCCAGCAGTGATCTAGAAACTGTGTAATGTTCTTTAGCGTGTACCATCACAAGAGAAGAAGCTTTCACACTCTGATTGATCTTGGCTGAGCTTCTTCCACACTTTGTTTTTCCAAATGTATTCATCCCCTGCTTTAACTATATATTTCTTACTGGTAACAAAAATGTGCCAGTAAACAATAGATGACATGACTGAATGGTGAGCGAATGCATGAGAAGGGAAGGACATGGGATGACTCCAGAAGATTGTTCTGTGGTGCTCAGTAACTTGGCACGATAAATTCTTGTGATGTGAAGGCTGACATGGCTTTGGCATGCTTTTTAAAAGACTTATTGATTTTATTCAAATCTCTTTTAACTGAGGCCCGTGAACTAATTTGCAATCAAGACTCAAGGTGTCCACACTTGGCCGGTACTCCCAGGCCTCATAACCTCCCTTGGCATATTAAAATACGAATCAACCACTTCCAAGCGAGGTGCAATCAGAGGGCTTTTCATCTTCCGTCGAAACGATTTGAACAGCTGGAAGCCTCGAGCTACAATATCCCAAACAGGGAAATGACAGAAGCAATTGTAACGCAAAGTGACTTTTTAACCAAAAAAAAAAAAACACAACTTACTACCCAAAAAAATCTTTTTGGATTGTAATATTCCAGTTACCCGACAATTTCACAGCCAATTTATTTATTTCCGTTGCACTGAACCTGCCTGGTCAAGATGATCATTTTTATTTCATACAAGCTTTATCCATGAAAGAGGAAGTGCAGGGAATTGACAATGTAATATGAAACTTAAAAGGGACAGTCTAGTCCCCAAACTCACTTTGGTGCAAGATGAAGATGAGCACAGCCTTTTTTTTTCAGTGTGACTTGATGCAGGCATTCTGCATAAATCATATTTTGAATATTGGACTCAAGCCCTCCCCCAGGGATCACTCTGAAGGTATAATATTTGTTCGGAATCACAGATTCTATAGATGATGAGCATATCAGGTTTTGTTTCATTTAGTCACTTCCTGTGCTGCTCGAATAGAATACATTGTGTGGACTGTGATAAACTTGCTCTTGTACACAGTAGGATCTCTTAACAGTGCAACACCTTGTCTGATAACATCACTAGGAAGACAGGAAATTCCATCAATTTGAATGAGATTTTTCTTATTGGTTACTGCATCAAAAAAGGGGAAATTTATTTTGACTCAGCTAGTGTGGGCAGTCCTGGTTTCTTGCAAAGTGCTGTAATATCACAATTTCACTTAGCTGTAAGGTTTTTATGTTTTAAACAATGCACAAAGTAAAACATGTGTTTTAAAGTACTTTGAAAGCACATTCATATGCATAAACACTTGGAAGATGTATTTTGGGTACCAGACAGACCCTTTTAAGGACAAAGTTGCCGAGCTGGAAAATTTCTCCCATTCAGCTGAATTCCCCAATTTATTCTTTCATGAAAAAAGCTGTGTGTGAAGTTTAACAAACTTCTATTTACTGCTTATATACTTTCAGAGACGTGCCTTTCTGTTGTGCATGTCAACCAATAAAAGACAAAAGACAAAAGTCTAGATTGTCGCAAAAAAACCCATAAAATACAATTAAAATGTATTAAATGAAAACAATAATATGGTGCCCATATAATAAGCAGCTGAGAATAATGTTAGCAGTATTTAAAATAAAGAAATATGTCCAAAAAATCCTCTGCCCCTTCTCATAAAAGCTGCAAATAAAATGTAACAAATCTATTGGAGTTGCTATGGCAACAGTCCTTCTCTCCAAGCCCCTCCTTATCGGAATTCGCTGAATTTAGAAGCCCCGATGAAATTATTTTCTCTCTAAAGTTACATATTAATTGTTTTAAAGTAAAAAATAAGTGCATTTCAGATAAATTAAACACATGCACAGAAAATGAGCTAAATGGAACTGCCTCTTTAAAACAGAATAACATTTTATCTATACATTGTGCCAGCCAAACTGTGAGCAAATTGAAAGATACGAGTGAATTCTTTATGGATGATTACAGCTTCTAGGTGTATGTTGTAGGTTGCACACTTGGTATTGTGATACTGACTATTAATCATTGCTGGAGCAGGTGTGTTTTGACTCATTACAACAAATAATGACAGATATAAAATGTAAAGTTTAAGTGACAGTAAAGGCAAACAAGTTGTTTTCCATAAATAAAAGGTCACATTAAGATGAACATCATGCATTTTTAAATGTTCTTTCTATGAGACAACCTTCATGAGGTATTTCGTTTTTTATTGAAGCACTTATTTCTGTTAGAGCTCCCATTTTAAAAAGTTTTGCTAGAGAATTTCCAGACTTTTCCCTTGAACAATAATAATTATAGTAAATAGCTGGTTCAAGGTTTAACAAATTGTCCAGTGTAGACCCCATTACTAGTGTTGAGCGAACCCGAACCACACTGTTCGGGTTCGTACCGAACTTTACGTTTTTTGGACCCCGGACCTGATCACGGACATTTCACTGTATGTCCGTGTTAGAGTTCGGGGTTCGGCGATTACATTGTATGTAATGCTATTGGGTTTCTATAAACCGAAATAGAGTCCCCATTCATGAGAAATTCTTATGAATGGGGACTCTATTTCGGTTTATAGAATAGCAATAGCATTACATGTATTCCATAAGCAGAAAGTCTATAAACCGAACGTCATTCGGTTTATAGACTTTCGGTTTATAGAATACATGTAATGCTATTGCTATTCTATAAACCGAAAGTCTATAAACCGAATGTCTTTGAAAAATTCTAATAGTTTTGGGTGCTAAATAGTACATCTGCGTCTTGCGGTGCACTTCAAATCTGACAGTCAAATAGAACTGTCAAATACTGTGCTTACAGCGCACTTTGAAAAATTCTGGCTACCTCCTCCTCCTCCAGCACCGCTTCCACCTACACCGCCACGGTCACTGCCTCCTTAACCTATGGGTCACTTAGTATAAACTGAAAGAGAATACCCTGCACTCCAACCCTCTCTCAAATGGATAATTCTGTTGATCCTCCATGCTTTAGATTAAGATTTATGTTCTTCCAAAGCTAAAATCAAAGATTCCATCTAGTGCTATTTTATGGCTCAGCTGTATTTGTAAATTGTATGTATTTTATGTTATTTTAAGTTATTTCCCTATCCATATTTTTTTGCAGGGCACTTGTCCTACTCTTACCCACAATTTAATTCCTTTTACAGCCCTCTAGCCCTTTCCAGGACTTTTTTATAGGCATTTTAGTGGCCAAAAGTTCATGTCCCCATTGACTTCAATGCGGTTCGTGTTCGGGGTCAAGTTCGGGGTCAGGTTCGGGGTCAAGTTCCAGCCCGAACCCGGACTTTTTTACGAAGTTCGGCCGAACCCGCCGAACCTGAACATCCAGGCGTCCGCTCAACTCTACCCATTACAAGTACAGAGTAAGGCCCTCCCTGCTGACACAGACTACCCAGAATCCTCTCACATCACAGAGCATAATCCCCTTCCATCCCAAAATAACTAAGTCTATATTGTTCCTGACATTTCATTGAACATGGAGAATAAATCTATGACAGATTAAAAAAAATAAGATTTTTAAGAGAAACGTCACATAAATTAAATGCCCCTCTGGCGTGTTGGGGTTAAACGAGCAAGCTGATATACCAGAGAGATTTTATTTATATGCCAATCTACTGAATATATATAAATACAATTTAAAAACAAATTTTTTAAAGGATAACTGTCGACAAAAAAAAAGTTTTGTTTAACGGAAAAATTGCATGAAGTGTAGGCATTTTAAATAGAAATGCTTTAAAGAAAGACTATCAATAAAGTACCATACTGAGCCCTCATTGTTCCGTAAGGGGGCAGACATATTATTTAGAATCTTGAGTCAGATCTTCACTCACCTTGGGTCAGATGGAGAAAGATCTGACTCAAGATTCTAAACAACATGTCTGCCACCTATTGTGCTATGTAGAGCAGAGAGGACTCAATTAGGTACTTTATTTATATTCCTTAATTAAAGCACTCCTGTTTAAAATTCCTACACTCCATGTCATCTTTGAGTTACGCACAAGTTCACGTTTTGCCGACAGTTGTCCTTTAAGCGGTCCGTGTGGAACTTCCACGGACAGCAGAGTCATGTTGAACATGTCCATATAAGGCTGTCGGAATGACTTCTATCTGATGATTACCTTCGGAAACATGCAGCGAGTACGGAGATTGAGTCTGACAGATCTTTTGTGTGCACTTTGCTGCCTCTGACGTTCTATGACACTGTTCTGTTCATTTTTCCCTCTCTCCGCCGGCTCTCCCACTCTTCGGAAATGACTGCTAATTGCAGGTGAGTCACATGCGATATGGTTTCTGCCCCCTCATTTTTCTGAAATGCCAATAAATTGACTCAGAGGAGTAAAATAAAAGCACTGCTTTTTTTTTTAGGGGGGGGGGGGATTTATTCTTCCAGAATGAGTCAGTAATTAAGGATGATAATAACGTGTGATTGGATCCTTCAGTAATTAACAATGGAATCCAAACATGATCAGTTGGTGCTGAAGTCATTTTAGGACATCAGATTTAAGCAAAGTGCAATTCTAGATTAAATACATTGATAAAATGTGTTGGAATTTCTTTGGTTTGATGAGTGGTGGAGAAAATACTTTTTTATAATGAAATAGCAGTTTTTATTTCTGACTTCTGCATTACGTTACCCTTCGGTTATTTTTGCAATACCCATGATGCTAAGCCAGACAGCTCCCTTGATAATACTGGTGCCCCAGACCTCTGTTGATGGTTGTTATCTTATCTATACAGTACATTCCAGTTAGCAGATTTCAATGGGGATATGGATGTGGACTAAAGAGCTTGCAATCATTGCTGCCAGGAAGAGATTGGAGCTGTTACAGGCTCATACTCCTAAGGGTGTCTGAACATTACAGAGATGCACATTTGTGGTGTCCATGAAAGTAGGGCATGTGTAACCATAAGGCTACATAGGCAGCCTCCTTAAGGCGAAGATGGGGGTGAAAAAAAATTAGGATTCCCAGCCAGTGGCAGTGGATTAAAATGTTTCAAACACCTGCCGAACAGCGATGTGTAGGGGAGAGAGGCACAATAGAAACATTATTTGCCAATGATATTGGCACAGACAGCCTGCTCCGCCCCCTCACACCACACTCCTCAATAATTTGAGCACAGAGAGTCATGTGACGTCCCGCCGCTCTGTAAAAACGTGGCAGCAGCAGGGTGCTGGAACATTTCCTAAGTACAAATCTGAGGCTGGCCAATGAGGTAAGTCCTGTGAGTGTAAATCTGGGTGCTGGGGTAAATCCTGAGTGCAAAGTGGGTGCTGGGGTAAGTCCAGAGTGTAAATTGTAAATTTTGGGCTGGTCGATGGCGTTAGTCTTGTGCGTGCAATTCTGGGTGAGTGCTGGGGTAAGTCTTGAGTTCAAAGTTGGTGCTGGGGTATTTCCTGAGTGCAAACCTTTGGTGGGAGGGGGTGGATCAATTGGCAGTGGGGGGAGGAGGGGCATATCGAAATGCACCTTTCTGTCGACAAAAATACTTTCACCGGCCCTGTTGAATTATATAAACTCCCATTATACTCTGCCAAGCAGATAGTTATTATTCAAGAGACATTCAGACCGTACATTAATCCAAGCTCCAAATTCTGAGAATGGCATGGATACCCTTACCATGCTATTACAAGGTTTATTGCATTTGCACAGTATTTGGAAATAGTCTTCCTCTAACCAAATACAAGTCTCGTAATGAAAATAAAGAATGTGACAGAAACATTTCCTCTTTCAACAAGGTGCGGCCAACACTAGTGTTCTTCCCACAAAACTCTGAGCCAGATAAAAGGCATTAACATTAACAGGCTCCTCCTTGCGCCTATTCTCAGCCGAGATACACATTTGTATCATCCCTGCTAAACCTGTACGGACGTGGTGGGAGTGTCCTAGTGAAGTGAGACGCCGGCAGGGGAGCCGAGAGAGAGCTGTGCACCATTACACGGATTCGGAGGAATCTTTACACGCAGATTTATTTGTTCTGTTATCCCTGAAGGCGCTGCCTGCACACAAGTTTTAATTGTGATGTGCACTTTTTATACATTTTTATACATAATTAAGTGTTCTTGCATAGCAAGACCACTTAATATTATCTCACATATATATTCTTATTCTTATTATAGCCAAATTTACCACCCTAACTCCTCCCACAGTTTTTATTCTACATAGACAGTAATATACCGAAACGTGCGGATTGTTCCCGATTGCTGTGCTATTACTTTGTGGAACGTTTCGCCGAATGGTTCTCGAAATATCGTCGTTTTTGTGGCGAAATTGGTCCCATAGGAATGAATGGCGGAATGTTCAAAACTAGAGTGGGAGCTGACAAAAGCTAGAGTGTGAGCTGAAAAATCGGGGCATGATTTCTTAACTGCCACCACTCCCTCATTTTCAAGCCCACCTACACAAATCTTATATCAAAACGTTCAGCTACCCCTGCTGCCACTAAACATGTCCACGGCTAAGCCATAGTCCTAATAGTTTTCACAATATGACCATTTGTTTGCAACTCACGCCGTCCATTGACATTCATTGAAACTCCACTCTAGCCACCTCAAATTTGAAGGGCAATATCTAACCTGTGAGTGTGCCTTCATTTTTAATATTTCAGAGACATACTATGCATCAAAATGTAGGTCTGGGTCTTGTGATTCTCAGAATATAAAGTTCTTTGCTGTAGGGTTTATAGTTTTTAAAATACGACCGTTTGAAGATGGCAACCGCACTCCAACCTTTCCACAGTTACTCCAGCCACTCCAACCACACAACAGTTACTCAAGCCACTCCACCCAGTAACTCCGCCCACTCCAGTTGTAGAACCGTAACTTAATGGGGAGTGGATCCGCTCCCATTCCTGTGTCCGTGATTCCTGTGTTCTGGGACGCACACGGGTGGCATCGGATCACTCTCCGACATTCAGTTAGCTCGTTTGACAGGGGGTTTCTCCGTTGTGTTCATTGCATTGTTGGAGCTTGGGGATTGGTTGCGCACTGGTCATATGAGAGCACGCTACTATGGCAACGTATACACAAAGCCGACACAGCCTTCTCACGGCTCTATCTTCAGCGGTGATACACACTTCCGGGTGAGGGGCGCGGGTAGGAACAGCTGCGGCTGGTGAGTAATTAACGTGTGTATATTTAAATGGATTTCAGTGCACTATGTTTGTTGTACTGGACAAAGGGCAACTGATCTGCCCGAAACTTTGCTAATTGATTAAATTGGATTTTTATGCTGCAAGACCCGTGAGTGCTTTCATTTTTTTGGGATATATGTAAATGTGACAGAGTAGCACCCGGGCATTGGATTTTTTTGTCTCTTCTGATGAGTGGAGTGCTTATGCATATTGAATATATATATTAATGCTTTTATATATATATATATATATATATATATATATATATATATATATATATATATATATAATAAGAGCATAATACATGAATTGTTCATAGCTAAAGTAATCACTTTAAAATGCCATAATAGAATATTTAATACAAAGTTAAAATAGTAATGCTTTCAATTTGGAACCAGGCTGTTTTATTTACCCTTGGTGACAAAGGGTATTTATACATTTCTGTGGTGTTTAGTGTGATATTTCTCTTTTTCATTTATTGTTCCAACACATGTTATATTTCATTTTTATTGGCATAAGATGTGTTTTCTTAAGATACGTTATAACTCTTACTTATGTACGTACAGTAACATATATCATTGTATACACTTCCATTAGGGCTGCCAACAGAAATTTCAAGGCCCTTCACTGAAAAAAAATTCTGGTCCCCCCATATCTTCCTCTTGCCCCTCTACCCTCCCAAAGTCATTTAATTCAGGTTTTTATAAATCATGCAAATGTTTTAAATACACCCCAGAACATGCCCCATCACCGTATTGCACATCCAGGAGATGCCCCATTACCCGCATTGCATTTCCAAGACTTACCACATTAATATGCCACAGTTTGCCCATTATTATGCCACAGCCAGTTTGTCAATTAGAATGCCACAGTGTGCCCATTAATATGCCACTGTTAGTTTACCCATGAAAATGCCACAGCCAGTTTGCACATGAATATTTTTTAGCCAATATGCCAATTAAAGTGCTACAGCCAGTATGCCCATTAACATGCCACTATGTGCTCATGAATATGGCACATCCGGTTTGACCATTAAAATGCCACAGCCAGTATGCCCATTAATATTCCACAGCCAGTATGCCCATTAATATGCCATTTTATGCCCATTAATATGCCACAGCCAGTACGCCCATTAATATGCCACATACAGTTTTCCACTCCACCCCCTTCCCCAGTACTTACCTCTTCTGCAAGAGACAGCAGTCTTCCATGCTGCCTCTCTCGCTCTCCCTGTGCACTGATTTGATTGAACATAGGAATGTCACGTGACCCTGGCACTCTGATGTCAACTGATGAGATCACCGGTTAGTATTCTCCTTCAAAAGCTGTTAGTTTATATGCACCATCTGGTCATCATGGTTTCATTTCATGTCCACAGTGTGGGTGGCTACTTTGCTTGGAAATGTACCATTGTCCACTGTGGATATACTTGCATATGTGAGTAACGGGTCTGTGGTTCACCATACATAACCCATATACATCTCCAATCTCTACTCAACGGGTAATAAAAAAACAAACATTTGCTGTAATCATGGACAACGATCTCCCTCTAAAATCCCAACTTGATGTACCTGTGAAAACTGTCCAGAAACAGAGACGGTCAATTGATGGTATGTAGATCAGGAACCGTGTAAACAGAAAGCACCAGCTGTAACTGTAATTATATTTGGGGCAATTTATAAGACCAGCGTATGTACAAAAATTGGTGTTGATTGTGCGTCCGACAATATATGGCACCCAAAAAAATTGCCGAAATTGTTCAACACTAGCACAAATGTTGGACAAATTGACCAAAATATTTGGCACAGGTCATAAATAAAGAAAATGTGCAAATTAGAGCAAGGAAATATCTAACAATTCCATTTTGGCAGGGGCGCTATTTTGCCAAAACACTGCAGTGTTGCGATCTATAAAAAAGGCTCAATCGCCATTGGACGTAAGACATATCGATGGCACCTTTTTGTTGCCTTCCACTGTCTCTGAACTGCAACCACACACTATAAAAAGATAAAATGTGACACTAACCCAAATTAGATATAACAGTGCAATAGAAACAATATTGTAAACAATGAAAAAAGTGAAAAAAATTGTTAAATATACTCCTCCTCTGGTACTGCAGCACCCGCTTAAGTGCTCCTCGGGCACTTGATAATAGAAAGACAGACAGAATTGGGGCGCATGTACCGGGAAGAGAAACAGAAAAAACAATAGTGCAACACAGTATATTCAATTGGATGTATTTCCCTCAGCAACCACACACTACATGCGATTTTCCAGACTACTTGTTTTCCCCATAACAGACAATCTAGAAATCCACTCTCTAGAAGATATGAAACTGGCAACATTTTCCAAAGGCTTGAAGAAACTACGCTGAAACCAAGAGCCAGTTTCAGATCCTTCCGATGGCACATACACTGTACAAAAGCTGTATATGGTACAGGAGAGGTTCTCCCTCCATCGTTTCCCCTCTGGGAAGTTTAGTCTAGAATTCAAAGCCAAAGTTCTTCAGTTATCCAGAATTCTGATTTGGAGTCCTCAGTAGAAGCTCAAAAGGCACAGCCTAGGGGCATAGGGGAAAAGTGAAAAGCAGAAAACAAAAACAATTAGAAAGACTGAATGAAATAAAGCATTCGCAGAGACATAGAATGAACGAGCAGGAAATTCAGTGCAATCAATATGCTCTCTGATGTCAGCTTGCATTATACATTTGATTTGTCTTTTACACATCGACCAGTTGCGTAGATATTTTGGACTGGTCTGACTGATGTAGCATACATTGGCTCTGGATACGGTATTGTAAATATGTGGCTACTCCGAGAATGTCACAGGTCTGCCAGCATCACACCACAAACAAATGCCTATGCCCCCAAAAAATATTCATAATCTGTCTACTAATAAGAAAAGTGAATCTAGTCAAGTGAGATTTAGAAGGAAAATGTTCTAAAGTCAGCTTCTATTAAAGAACCTCCTTTAACCTATTAAGTAAGAATTCAACTACTTTCACAAAGTTTTAACTCTTTGCGGCACTAAGGACCCATCGTTCACATCCATCGTTCAGGCGGTGTTCCTATAATGCCTTAATGTCGAGGCATTAGACAACATACAAATTTGGCCCAGTGGGGTGCTGCAATCACTCCAGAGAGCTATTGCGGGCACCATATCGGCTGGTACCATGTCCCTCAAACATGACACTGTATGGAACTTCTTCCAAATGCCTCTGTTTTATACATAACCACCATAATTAATTTCGGGAATTTTTCCTATCTCCGCATTGTCAGGTGAGGGGTATTTCAGAATATATTAAAACACTTATTCACCCACACAAGAAAACTGCAATTCTGTATATGTAGTGAAAATTGACCTTAAAGTGACACTGAGTTTGTTTTTAATAGAAGCAAAAATGAAAAACCTGGTGCCACTCTCAGCGCTCGATGGATGCTAACAGAGTCAGCAAGCACTCAGCCAATTAGTGAGGGGGCTCGCTCTGCGCCAAATGATCAGGGTCTGGCGGGTCCAGTCGCTAATGCAGAGAGGGACCTTTGTTTTCAAAAACCACCATCAGAACATGACTTAGATTATATACAGTGCCTTGCAAAAGTATTCACCCCCCTTGACTTTTTACCTATTTTGTTACATTACAGCCTTAAATTCAATGTTTTATTAATCTGAATTTTATGTGATGGATCAGAACACAATAGTCTAAGTTGGTGAAGTGAAATGAGAAAAATATATACATAAAACTATTTTTTAGAAATAGAAAACAGAAAATTGGCATGTGCGTATGTATTCACCCCCTTTGTTATGAAGCCCATAAAAAGCTCTGGTGCAACCAATTACCTTCAGTTCTGTCATTACATACACACCTTTTTTGAAAGGCGCCAGAGGCTGCAACACCTAAGCAAGAGTCACCACTAACCAAATACTGCCATGAAGACCAAGGAACTCTCCAAACAAATAAGGGACAATGTTGTTCAGAAGTACAAGTCAGGGTTAGGTTTTAAAAAAATATCCAAATCTTTGATGATCCTCAGGAGCACCATCAAATGGAAAGAATATGGCACAACAGGAAACCTGCCAAGAGACGGCCGCCCACCAAAACTCACGGACCGGGCAAAGAGGGCATTAATCAGAGAGGCAGCACAGAGACCTAAGGTAACCCTGGAGGAGCTGCAGAGTTCCACAGCAGAGACTGGAGTATCTGTACATAGGACGACAATAAGCCGTACGCTCCATAGAGTTGGGCTTTATGGCAGAGTGCCCAGAAGAAAGCCATTACTTTCAGCAAAAAACAAAATGGCACATTTTGAGTTTGCGAAAAGGCATGTGGGAGACTCCCAAAATGTATAGAGGAAGGTGCTCTGGTCTGATGAGACTAAAATTGAACTTTTTGGCCATCAAAGAAAAGGTTATGTCTGGCACAAACCCAACACATCCCATCACCCAAAGAACACCATCCCCACAGTGAAACATGGTGGTGGCAGCATCATGCTGTGGGGATGTTTTTCAGCAGTCGGGACTGGGATCTGGTCAGAGTTGAGGGAAAGATGGTTTGTGCTAAATACAGGGATATTCTTTAGCAAAACCTGTACCACTCTGTGTGTGATTTGAGGCTAGAATGGAGGTTCACCTTCCAGCAGGACAATGACCCCAAACACACTGCTAAAGCAACACTTGAGAGGTTTAAGGGGAAACATGTAAATGTGTTGGAATGGCCTAGTCAAAGCCCATACCTCAATCCAATAGAAAATCTGTGGTCAGACTTAAATATTGCTGTTCACAAGCGCAAACCATCCAACTTGAAGGAGCTGGAGCAGTTTTGCAAGGAGGAATGGGCAAAAATCCCAGTGGTAAGATGTGGCAAGCTAATAGAGAGGAGCTGGAGCAGTTTTGCAAGGAGGAATGGGCAAAAATCCCAGTGGGAAGTGGGAAGTGACTTGGAGCTGTGATTGCCATAAAAGGTGGCTCTACAAAGTATTGACTTTAGGGGGGGGGGGGTGAATAGTTATGCACATTGACTTTTTCTGTTATTTTGTCCTATTTGTTGTTTGCTTCAATATAAAAAAAAAAAATCTTCAAAGTTGTGGGCATGTTCTGTAAATTAAATCATGCAAATCCTCAAACAATCCATGTTAATTCCAGGTTGTGAGGCAACAAAAAAATGAAAAATTCCAAGGGGGGTGAATACTTTTGCAAGGCACTGTCACTGACTGTTGGCGACTGACCAAGCCATGATGTTTCCAAGGAAAGCATCATGGCTCGGGCAAGACGATAAACAGTAATTTACCCTAAAAAGTACCTCCCAGTTTATCCTCATACTAGGGCCAATCATTTTTTTACATTTGTTCTTCTATAATAGAAGTTTCATGGTTCTTTAAGCAGTGGTATTATCTGCTACGTAATGTATTGAAACAGCTCTCCAGGCAACATTTCATAATTGAAAAGTGTAATCCCATTGTACCCAGCTTTGCTCCTCTTACTAAATGAACCCTACGTAACACAGTACGTGACCCTCTCTCCATGACACATTATGTCAAAGAATGTGGGTAAGGAGAAGTGGATTCCAATAACCTTCAGTCAAGATCCTACGTGTTCCACTGCGGCACCTCTGCTGTTTCAGGAGTACAACCACCAAACTTCTGAACCATTCACAAAAAAAGTATTGGTGGATTCGGTGATTTACACTACAGAAGCAGAGAAAGGATCACAGTCGGATGCCAAGTGTCTAGATCAAGAGTTTTCAAACTCTTGAGGTCATGTATCCCTTCTAATTCTAAGTCTCTTACTCACCCTCAGCGTTTCAAGTCATTCTGGTTTGTAGTGATCACTGACTGAGCTTTATTCATGAGAGAGAATTGCAGGAAATTGAGAAGGGAATTTCCAACTTTTTTTTTTTCCCATTTGTGCCTTTCATAGAAGAAAATGAATGCCCCTAGTATAAGGGAAAAACTGGCAGGTACATGTCAGTTTATCCTCTGACCACCTTCCATGCTTCCAATGACAGCCCAATATGCTTGAAAAACTATTTGCTAGCACAGAGAATGACCCTTGTTTTCTTCTATGTTGATCCCCTTTGAAAAATTGAAGTCTCTCTTTGCTTGTGCACAGACAAAGCGAAGAGCCCGATCAAACAAGCAGGGGTTGAGGCCCTGCTCTGATTTCAGTGTGTGTATGTATACTGAGGGGGTGCGTTGCCCCTATGACTGTTAAGTAACACCCGGCTGTGTATCTATAAAAATACATGTGGGGTTTACTTGAGAGAAGGGGACACTCTTCATTGTCCTTTAACCCCTTTGTGACATTATGACGAGTTAGCTAGTCATAAAAGCCGCAGTGTTAGTGACCTTACGATGAGTTAACTCGTCATGCAGTCTAGCCAGCGGTGCACATTGTGTGCACCACCAGCCGCACTGAAATGGGTCCAGACCTCTGCCTCACACCCGAGGTAGTAAAAAAAAGGGCTTTATGGCCCCCATGTTGTTTTTTTTCCACGTGTGTTTTATTTTTGCAATTTTAAAGTTTTTTTTTTATGTATTCATTTAATTACAGTTAACCCCTGCATGCCTGTTCTGTGATTTTTATGGCTCTGACATCTCAATGGTCAGAGATTTTTTTACTGGGATTTTTTTTTTTGGGGGGGGGGTTGGGAACCTATGTTTTTATTATGTATTAGTTAGTTGATTATTTGGGATACATGGGTTAGTGTTGTACTGGTTTTACAGATTATTATTGGAAAAATAAGTTTTCCCGAAAATGTTCCCCTTTTATATTTATATATTTTTATTTTTTAATACTAAATTGTAGATTATTTTACATATAGGTTATCAAAAAAAAGCTCTAACTGTACTTTCAAAAAAAACATATAACTTGTATGGGTGCGTTAAATGACAGAGAGGAAATCTACGTTTCAACAAACACATATCAAAAATTGAAAAATCTTTCTGGTCCTTGGCCCAGGAAATCCCTGGTCCTGAGAGGGTTAAGGCCAAAGTAACTGAGTAGAAAACATTCTCCCATTCCGTTGAGTGGTATGTGCAAATCCCTTCTCAAATCCCTTTTTTCTGTTTCAAATGCATTAGACATTTCTGCAACAACTTACTTAGGTAGTCCTCCACCAGACACCACCTGCCTATGATGCCACTGAGAATGTTCTACCCACTTGATGAACCCATTGCTCACCGCTAGTAATACAATAATTAACTTGGCAATTCTTGCCTTAAAGGATCAGTACCTAACTTCTAACCACCTTATTTCTATAGTTACATTCAAAGACCGCCCCCCTTGGAAAACCTACGTCTCCTCCCATCTTGTCTATAAAGGCCTATTAGCCATCTATTCCTGGATGTCCCACCACATCCATAAAATGTAAGTACTAGAGAGTACTTGGCTCGATTGAAAACGCGTTGTCTAGATTTTTTTTTTTCACTAGAGTGGCGCTCTTCTCTTGTTTGTTTGTTTTTCTTGGGGAATTCCAAAATGAATGGCAATGTTAACAGGTTTTATTTTATTTCATTTGTGTTGTTACTATGTTCTTCTCTGTCTACCCCTCCAATAATTATAGTTCTCTCTGTGCCTCAATATATAATTTGCCGGCACAAGGGAAGGGGGTAAATCATGCACAGAATAAGCTGGCATTATAACCTTTTGCAGGTTTGTTGCGTAGGATGCCTGACAGTGCTCTTATTCGTATTTTTTTTTTTTTTGTTGTTGTTGCTATTGGAAACTGATGTGCATGACATGAGAATAACAGAGCAAAAAAAAAAAAAAAATGGCAGTGCCTGTTACCAGGTCAACACAATTCTCTCAAGTTCAACGGCAAAGTATATGGAACTCTGCGAAGACGACTTGGAGATGTTCATGAAACTCCTTGTTTTCTGGATCTTTTATTATTTCAACAGATCAAGGTCACGGAAGGTTATACCAAACAATTTAAACACAGGTAGTGTACTGACCCCCAGAGAAATGTGATTGCCCTTTTTTTTCGGGAATATCCTTTTGAAATGGCTTTAATATATATATATATATTTTTTTTTAATAAACAGATACATTTTTTGGAAAGCAAAAAAAAAATGATTTGCTTACGATAACTTGGAGCTAATTTCCCAAGTCATTTCCAATAATATCCTAGAAACAGTCTACTCAGAATCCTTTATCTGGCCTTAAGTCAGGCATAGACAAAGTGTCCATGGCTGGCTCTATGATGGTCATTAAAACATCATTAAAACTTCATCTACTCAGGTAGCTAATTTCTCAATATCTCTGCGCACCATGGATGTTTTTGCATGGAATCGGCAATTTCAACAGATTTTGCGGAAGTCTTTGGCAATATTCAGGGAATATGGCCGGGCAAATCCTACAGATTCCCCCCAGAGTCCCCCTAATCATAAATTACAGAATGACCCTGAAATGGTCCCAAATTTGGTAATAATAGCCTAATTCGGGCATTTTAAAACTTTTTAACTGGAGAACTGAATATAAAAGTCAACAAGAATTAAAGTTAACATATGTGATAAAAAAACTATTTATATACAAATATAATATATTAATGTTATATATTATCGTAGTATATATGCATTTTCAAATTATATTACATTTTTAATAATTATTTATTTGAATTTTATTTATTTAATTGATGTATTATATTATTTTTTTTATAAAATTATTATTTTGGGGTCATTTTGGAAGGACATGAGCTATATTTAAGGTCTTGCAGAAATAGCCTCCAAATAATCCAATGTCCGCCCCTTTGTAGTCCTTGGGGAGGTCCGAAACGACTATTTCAATCAGTCGAAATGTTGGAATGAAAATCTGCCACATTGACCGATATTCGTTCCGATTTGAGACCACATCGGTGGTCTCTGAGTAGCCTGAATTTCATTTAGAGAATCAGGCCTACCCAAGTAGATGCTTACGTTTTCCATCAGAGCGTCTAGTAGTTTTCTGCAGTGGAAAATGTTGTTGCCAACTTGCCGTCGACCTACAAAGCAGATGATCTTTTCTGAGATACGTTTGAGTATTTTGAACATTTTTTCTGTTACTATCCCTTAATAATATGTGTAACAGTGAACAATGTGTAACATTCTTTACTCCAAAAAATATATTGTCAAGGAAGACTATTTTATAGACATTGTCCCCTTAAGTGGTCTACCTTCTCATCGCACTACTAAGACTTTCCAGGTATTTACTTCTCTTTCCCTAAAATAATTATTTTCTCAAATTTCATCCTCCATCTTCTACCCTCTAACATCAAATTGCGAACCCTCTGTTCCCCTACTTCTAGTGTCATAAAAAATATGAGTCAATCTTCAGTTTTGTTTAATCCCCTAATATTTTTAAGATCTTCTGACTTGTCTCCTGTCTCTCTTTTTCTCTGTAGATGTGTTAATGTTAGACAATTAATCTGTGTTTTATTGAAAGACAAAGTGTCAACCTTTTAAATATAAACCTTGTCAAATGACTTCAATATTGGCGGACGGATTACAACGGTTTACAAATAGTTGTTGAATTATTATAAAAATTAAAAAAATTAAAAAATACCTCTATGTAAACGCTATGACCTAAGATAGTCCATGTTTGGGTTTTCGATTCTGAATATTCCATGTTATAAAATATTAAAGGACCTAATAGCTTAATAAAATCTTTCAAAGGCAACTCATTCGGAAACAGGACCACTTTAATTCAAATTTTACTTTAAGCGAGAGAGCTAGGAAACACTTATACTTTACGGATCTGTCCAGATGTCTGTCTGCAATATATAAAAAAAAAACTTACACAAGTCAACAGGTAAAAATAAGTGAATCACAAAGTTTGTAACGTAGCGAGCTAAGAACATTTCACTAAACGCTCTACTCCAAAGGAAAATTGGAACAGCAAAATCCGATAACAATTGGATTACTTATGGCCCTCAAAGAACAACTAAACTTTTTTTTTAACCCTTGCTTCCTTGCTGGAATTCTGACACTTAGCTTTAGCATTACATTATATTATATTACACATTCCCTTTTTTGTAATCAGTGTAATTGTTTTGAGAATTTTGGGTACAAAGAGACTATTTCACCTAAAGATAAGGATGAGAATCTAATGACTAAAGTAGTCCTCCTTCTAATAAGGGGAGACCAATCCTTAATTTACCTCCCCCCCCTTCTTATCACTCCGCCTTCTCCAACTGAAATCTGTTTCTAGCAAAAAAAGAAACGAGGAACTGAAACAAAAGAGGGAATGAATTGCAGATTTGAAACCTGTACAATAATCACAAGACAACATGTTTTCTATCATTTATAAAGATACCTTATTAATTCAAATACAGAAGAAGAATATTTACCTAGAGTTTTATGTTACCAGATCTAAAAAAAAAAAAACTAAACAAAAAAACAGCAGAGACATTGAGAAAAGCATATTTTATATACAAATATACCTGTCAAAACATTCCTAGCAAAACAGGTAACAAAAAGAACAAACAACTAAAAATAATGCCTTTTAGGTGATGTGTCTATTATAACATATTATTTGATTTCTTACACATCCCTCCAGAGAGAGCATATTGTTAAACAAAATACTTTTTAATTTAAATGTCAGTACATTAGAGTAGACTGTTTTGTGTTTGTTAGCAGAGTGCAAGCAATAAACCTGTAGCATAACACATTTTATTAGATCCACTGTTAATAAATATCCACTTTAGCCGGATGACGATAATTCTCCAGAAGCCACAGACAACGTGGAACCTGTTACCAGCATTCTATTCTGAATAGGTGCACACAGAATTTGCAATTATATATATATACCTTAACATATATAGTTTGGATCAAAGATAGAGAGGGAATATGATATGCTTTAATGGAGGAGACTATATGTATAAGGAGGAGAAGAGGGAATAGTTTTAACTAGACATGTGCATTCGTTTTCGGACTAATGCATTTTCATCCGAAAATAGCATTTTCGTCCATTCCTTTCGAAAAACGAATAACGAAAATGCTAAACTAACGAAAGCCGAATGAACGAATGGTTAATAAACGAAAATCATTTGTCAAAGAATTTCTTATGAATGGGGACTCTAGTTCGGTTTATAGAAAGCCAATAGCATTACATGTATTCCATAAGCCGAAAGTCTATAAAACGAACGACGTTCGGTTTATAGACTTTCGGTTTATGGAATGTGTAGGTCAATTGATTTGTACGAACGAATAAAACAAAATGAAAATAATGACCAAATTTTGTCTGAAACGAATGCAGTAATGAACGAAATAATAATATTTTCGTCCGAATGGACGAAAACGAAACAAAAATTTTAGTTTTGCATGTGTCTAGTCTTAACAAGATTCCATCATTTAAACATTGATTTTACTGTGTAGAGAATACAAATTAGCTATACCTTGTGTCTTGTTTATGACATCATCTTGTAGCTTGATTTGTAAATTACACATTTCCCCATGAAATGTTCTTCATTTATACAACAAGCCACTGGAGATATCATAAATGGGGGGCACCACAGGCAACACAAGTGAGATGCTTAGTGTTCCTGGAATGAGGATGGACAGGAATGTATTAATTAAAGTACATTTATCCTCTGACCAGAAGCAAACATGCTTTCATGGGAAAAGGGCAGCCTGTTCAGGTCGTCAACGGTCTGTCTCTGCTAGTGTAGAGAGAGAACCTTATTTTTACATGGTGTCAGCAGAAGGGACCTTAACTACGTCCCACTACATTCAGCCAAAAGTAAAAAAATTAATTGACTTGGCTCAGGGAAGGCTATATACAACTACATCTGTGTGTCAAAAAGGTCTCTATTATTTTTTTTAAGAATAAATGCCTTTTTTCTGCTCTGATGTGGCTAGAGCCCAGTCTCTCATTTGGTCTGCATTTCAATAAGCCATATGCTATAATTGGTGCTCTATACAGGAACAAATCTTGCCTAGACGACTTGCTTCATCCTTCTGGTAGCTCACCACCTAGTGAGGTGACCCAAGATGGAAACCATCACAAACAATTCTATATTGTGCTGTTGTTGAATTTGCACTTTTTCCTGTATGTGAGCAGTGGTCTATTTAGGTTTCCTGCAGGGTCTGACTAAACTCATGCACCCCCAACCCTCATTGGTTGCACCTCTACCTTTCTCTTATGCCCTATTGTCCCAATATAGCTTACAATAGATCCAGATTGTCCCCATATCCTTATCCAAAAATGCCCCATTGCCCCCACATACCTTACAACAACCCAATGGTGAGGGGTGACACAACTCTGCCCTGTTTAGGCTTTGCTCCTTTTTGCCCTGGGACTCAAAGAAACATAGCTGGCAAATATGATATTGCCCCCACATCCCTTTCCACAGCAACTGCTTGCTCCCATAAACAAACAAAAAAAGCAGATCAAGTGCTCAGGAATTGGTTGACATGGAATCCTCCACTTTAATCCACATTATCAGTGGACTCAAATAATACACAGATGTTTTGGGGCAGCACACTCACCATAAAACAATGTGAACAGCCCTGCTTGCTCCCTGGTGATCTAGTCAGGATGTCCATGCAGGCAGTGCAAGGCAGCAAGGGGCGATTTACCATCTTCAGTGGTAGCACTGGCTCTGCTGTTTCCCCTTTTAGTCTGCTGCTACCCCACTTTAGTCTGCCACCCTATGCCTAGTCCAAGGGCTATTCAGCCTAGGCACAAATAGAACACTGATGGGTCTCTTCGCTAAAATTCGACTTTGGATGTCTACTTTCATGTTGAGACTTCGGCACCAGAGCTTGACTTAGAAAATACCCCGTAGTTCGAACATTCCCCACTGAAATTAACGGGAGGTGAAATAATCATAGCTATTTCTGATTCAAATTCGGAACCCGAGTTTGACTTAGTCTTAAAAATAGCTTTGATCATTTCCCCTCCTATTACTTTCAATGGGGAAGATCCGAACGTCTTTCTTTTTTTCCCCCTAAGTCAGACATGGGTGCCGAATTTGACTCTCAAAAGTCTCAAAATGAAAGTCGACCACTGATGTCGAATTTTAGTGAATAGGCCCAGCCATATAAGATGCGCTAAGATCAGAAGATGGAGAAACAATACATGTGAATGTGCAATGAGAATTTACCTCAATACGACGATGCTCTTTGTGATGAGTTATCTGTAGGACGAAGTTAATGAAACACAATAAACATACTTGAAATGAACATGTTGAAATATGAAATGAATGTGCTCTGCGTACGTTTGTATAGGTTTAAGTCAATTAAATGAACATGGCTATAATTAGATTTTATCCAATAACATGGTTTTCAAGTAGATTCATTCATGTTCCCTTGAATGACGTGCGGTAGAAATAAATTGACTCCGAAAAGATAAATAAATGTAACATCCACCTTCACTAATCTTCCTCCTGTCACTTGGATTAATATTAGCTCTTAGCTGGGATTTCACCGGCGTGATACATAGTATCCGAGTCCCTAGCATTCACTCAGTCTTCACACACATCTCAAAGGTCATCTTGAAGACCTCCACACATCTTCCAAAGTGCCATTAAACATTAACAATAACTCTTGCTTCCAGGATATTTTTTCTGTATTATGGTACGGTGGGCAGTACCACCTATCCCTACTTTTCAGACAGGATAAAGTCTGATAATAAACCATGGAGGGCCAGATCAGGCCCGGGCGCCATCATTTGAACACCAATGGGTTTTTATATTTTTAAGGTAGACTTTTATGACAGAATCTGTTGGCCGTTCACACTTCAAACTCCCACCGGCAGCTTGGAATCAACCTAGTTCATGTAGATACTGGGGGATAATAATAAAATTAGATTTTGGAGCAAAGTTCTAAAATGGAACAGTTAACAGGCATATTCCATTGGAACTTCCTTTGAAACTGTATGTACATAGTTACATAGTTACATACTAGTTTAGGTTGAAAAACAGCTTGTGTCCATAAAGTTCAACCCTTTTGCTATCCCATGTTACCGCTGTTGATCCAAATGAAGGCAAATAAAAACCCCTTCAGCAATTTAAAATTTCAAATATATATATGTATTCAGTATAGATAAAAATAAGTAGCCGTCCACATCAACAATAGTAAAAAATACAAATAAAATAAAATAAAAAGAACTACATATAAATAATAATACAAAATACACTCTTATAATAATATAATAATCATGCAGTAAATAAATCAATAGGTGTCCGATGTAATACTTTGCTTACCCCTGATGCTGCCAGGCCAGGATTTTTTCAACCTGTATCAGGGCCCACTGTATTTTTTGGGTATTCTTTGTATTAAAAAGATGTTGTTGTATTTTAAAAGTAAATAGTTTGGTGTGACTTTGGTTTTATAGCCATTGTAGTTGCATGATAACGTTTCTGTCATTGATAAGAGTGCTTTCACCTTTTCCTCTAAAAATTTTTTGTACATTTAAAAGGACTGCCTAGTGCCTAAAATCCATCTTCCAAATATTAATGGATATTACATTTTTCATTGCTTAAAATATAAAATACCTACACCTAGACGAAATTGTGAAATTAAAGCCGTTTGCAAGAAACCTTGACTGCCCACGCTAGCTGAGTAAAAGTCAATTTCTTTTTTTTTTTGCTGCAGGAACCAGTGAGAATAATTGTATTGAAATTAATTTCCTGTTTCTCTAGTGACGTCATCAGACAATGTGCTGCACTGTTAAGAGATCCTATTGTTTACAAGAGCATGTCTATTACAGTCCGAAACAAAGCTTTATATCCTCACTGTCTACATAATCAGTGCTGCCGTGAGAAGCAGTGATCTTCATCTTGCATCAAAGTGAGTTTGGGGACTAGACTGTCCCTTTAAGGACTTGGGTTCAACCCTTGGTGATTAAAGGGTCTCTGTCACCTAAACATTGCTTGTACTGTGAATGTAGAGAATAAACAATTATGACAAATAGTCATTACATTCTGTTAGAAGAACTGCAAGTAAATGCCTCACATAAGCGTAATTAAACCTCCAAACATTTTCTTCAAATCAGTTCGTGATACAGCTGTAACATGGCCCCCCACTCCCCCCATTATTATCCACTAAAATACATGAAATGACTCTGGGATGTAAATATTCTTTATACTGTGATCGTAGAGATTACTCAACAATCAAAAATGTATCTATACCTTGTGTTAACTGAACTGCAAGAAAATACATAGATTAGGAGAAACATGTGTTTTATGCTCCACTATGGATATCTGTGGTGGCTCCTTGTTATGACATCGTCCTGTGGTTTGATATGAAAATCGTATATATTACATTCAAAGCCGTTCATTTACGTATCAGCCACTGGCATACCTCCCAACTGTCCCGCTTTTTGTGTGGCACAGTCTTGCTTTAGGAGTTATATCCTACATTCTACCTCTGCCCTGCTTTTCAGGACAGAGGTAGAGCTAAGTGGGAGAGCGGGACTCAGGGCCACAAACCCGCGGTCCTGATCGCATTCTCCTTACACCAGAGAGTGCTTACTGGGCGTGCGCAGGATTGTTCACATGCGCAGTAGCGATCCTGGCTTCAGAAGCCAGGATCAAAAATGGGTGATAGTGTTACCACACATGAGCGGTAGCACTGACACCCCCTCCCAGACTCTGCCCCTGATGCCCTTTCTCCTCCCCAGACTCCGCCTCCAGCGTACATTTTTCACAGTGGGGCGGAATGCACTGGTGATGTCAGAAACAGGAGACACATTTAAAACACTTTTCTCTTGATATTTGTATTTGCTGCAATTCTGCAAACACAATATATAGACGTTTTGATCATTGTTTACTCTCTACATTTACTGTATAAACAATGTTTAGGTGACTGTGTCCCTTTAAATCTAATGTAAAACAAAGAAAAATAAATCACCAAACCATAAGACATAATACTTCAAACGAACTGCCTGTTAAACATCCAGCAAGTGGCCATATTACAAACACACTGTCTGTGTAATCCTCTGTGCCGGCTTCATTTTCAACAAGAAAGAGATTACTCTGAACTCCAAACTCTAATGTGCTGTGTAGATCCAATGATGCGTAGATCAATAATAACAAGAATAAAAAAATATTTAAAATCTGCGACTTTTCGGAAATCTCTGTCTCATTGTGTTTGAATGGCTGCTCCGGAACAAGCGATCAGATCAAACTAGCAAAGAAATACAAATCCCAATTCCACACACAGGTATTGCTCGTGAAATGATCTGATACATTGCTTTAATAAACAAATCACAGGGTAGTGAGCCAGAAACCAGTGGAAAGGACCTGGATGCTACATACAGTGCAGATTGCTATGTATTTGTCACAAACCATTGGGAAACTGTACAGTGCATAAGAGTCTGTCGTACAGAAAGAGGAATTTGTCTTGTTCTCATTCTACCCTTCTCTGTTTATTTGTGAAATGAATATGTATCACTTGGTGGAAAGACGTAACAGGGGGGGATATGATAGAAATATTTAAATACATGGGAATCAACACAGTAAAGGAGGAGAGTATAATTAAAAAAATAAACAAGTACCACAACTAGAGGACAGAGTCTCAAATTAGAGGGGCAACGATTTAAATGTAATATCAGGAAGTATCACTTTACTGAGGGGGTAGTGGATGTATGGAATAGTCTTCCAGTAGAAGTGGTAGAGGTTAATACAGCGAAGGAGTTTAAGCATGCGTGGGATAGGTATAAGGCTATCCTAGATATAAGGTAAGGCCAGGGACTAATGAAAGTATTACTTTACTGAGAGGGTAGTGGATGTATGGAATAGTCTTCCAGTAGAAGTGGTAGAGGTTAATACAGTGAAGGAGTTTAAGCATGCATGGGATAGGCACAAGGCTATCCTAGATATAAGATAAGGCCAGGGACTAATGAAAGTATTACATTACTGAGAGGGTAGTGGATGTATGGAATAGTCTTCCAGTAGAAGTGGTAGAGGTTAATACAGCGAAGGAGTTTAAGCATGCGTGGGATAGGTATAAGGCTATACTAGATATAAGATAAGGCCAGGGACTAATGAAAGTATTACTTTACTGAGAGGGTAGTGGATGTATGGAATAGTCTTCCAGTAGAAGTGGTAGAGGTTAATACAGTGAAGGAGTTTAAGCATGCATGGGATAGGTATAAGGCTATCCTAGATATAAGATAAGGCCAGGGACTAATGAAAGTATTACATTACTGAGAGGGTAGTGGTTGCATGGAATAGTCTTCCAGTAGAAGTGGTAGAGGTTAATACAGTGAAGGAGTTTAAGCATGCGTGGGATAGGTATAAGGCTATCTAGATATAAGATAAGGCCAGGGACTAATGAAAGTATTACTTTACTGAGAGGGTAGTGGGTGCATGGAATAGTCTTCCAGTAGAAGTGGTAGAGGTTAATACAGTGAAGGAGTTTAAGCATGCGTGGGATAGGTATAAGGCTATCCTAGATATAAGATAAGGCCAGGGACTAATGAAAGTATTACATTACTGAGAGGGTAGTGGTTGCATGGAATAGTCTTCCAGTAGAAGTGGTAGAGGTTAATACAGTGAAGGAGTTTAAGCATGCGTGGGATAGGTATAAGGCTATCCTAGATATAAGATAAGGCCAGGGACTAATGAAAGTATTACTTTACTGAGAGGGTAGTGGGTGCATGGAATAGTCTTCCAGTAGAAGTGGTAGAGGTTAATACAGTGAAGGAGTTTAAGCATGCGTGGGATAGGTATAAGGCTATCCTAGATATAAGATAAGGTCAGGGACTAATGAAAGTATTCACATCAGACTAGATTGGCCGAATGGTTCTTATCTGCCACTGACACATCCTATGTTTCAGTTTATTTATTCCTATTTTTTCTGAGGAGTTTGATACTTTTTTAAATATTTTACTATGTATTATGTACTATGTATTATGTATTATGTACTATGTATTATGTACTATGTATTATGGCTGTTTTAACATAGTGTTTAACCAGGAAGATAATTCAGACATCTGGTTTTCAAGTACCTCCTGGACATGTTACTTTTGCCCAACATCCAGACGCTGCTATTACTACCCAACTTGATGGTAATAATTTTGTTGGTCTCACAAGGATGAAGGGCTAACTTGACCACACCAGTAAATTAACATATAACCTTGAGGAGTAAACAGATTCTACAGATGGTCACCTAGTCCGCTGAGCTATCAGAGGATATCCTCCCTGCAGAACATGGTTTCATCATGTATTCTGACTTTGCAGTTGTTTTTGTATTCATGCAACAGATCACAGCCCTCCTGTAGTTTTGTGTGAAAAATAATTTAGGTGAATTGCTCTGTAGCAGTTTTCATGCTCCCCCTTGAGAAAGTTCTCTCTGTTGAACTGTTGAGCTGTTTCAAGTGCTTTGAATACAAGGAGGCGTGGCCTCACCCAGCTATGTGCTCACTGAAGAAGAAGGGGCGTGGGGGCAGAGCCAAGACTAGTGCTAAAACAACAGAAATAACTCTATCAAACTGTATACAATACATTACTTTATATCTATAATCATTCACATAGGAATTGGTGCAGAGCATAGAAGGGAACTAGATACTATGTTGGTGGAACAGAGACATGTATGATGTAAAGGGGAATGTTCCTTACTTACTTATAAACCCCATACCCTTTCCCAATAATGACACGAGACATGTATGGAGTTAAATAGGCCACAGCTTTCTTTATTTAACAAAACCGAAGGAACTGTATGCCAAACCTTCTCCACTTTATTCATCTATTTCTTATAACTTATTAACTCTGTAAAATATAAATATAAATATAAATACTTTAATAACATACCAAAACATAATTAACATACAGCTCCAAATAGTCCTTGCCAATTGTAAACATTAAATCACCATCCTTTAAACTGGAGTCCCTAGAGGGACACCCCTCTCCCCTCGTCCATACTAATTCCAGCATTATTTCCAACCTGATGCTAACCACCAGCCGACATTTAGCTCGGTGGGCACGACCATTAGCCATCCTTCTAATATCTGAGAGGTTAGGAGAGGGGCCACCCTGTCCATCCTTTGACTCGATCCTCCATTCATAACAGTATTGGCAAGGACCACCCCGCCACAGACACCGCTGTTTAACCCCCCTTAAATCAGCGGTGACCACCCACCAACGCCATGGCCTGTTCCAGAGCCTCCTGCAAGGCCAAATTGAAAAGATCCAAACCTACATCAGTCAGGTGAACCCCATCACTGCGGAAGAAAACAGCCGCATTCCTCTCAAACACCCTATGACGGACCGTAATCCCCCCTATACCCAATACAAATTTGGAGACCCTCTTATTCAACTTAATCCGGGAACGCTCCAGGGCCCTCTGATTTTGGGCACACCTCCAGTAATTCCTAGGGACGACCTCAGACCAAACCAAACCCACATCTGGGAATAAGACCTGCAACCTGGCCAAATCCCGCCTGATAGCGTCCCCCAATGCCAATACCGGAGCCGTGCCCAAATCATTACCTCTTAGGTGAATAACCATTATATCCGGGGGACCCACCAGCCGAGCCAATTGGATCCACCTCATCCCTCTTGCCCCCAGCCATCGAACCTCCGCTTGTAAAGGAGAGAAACCCATACGTTCCCCTCCCGGGCGGACAGCTGCACGCCGTCGAGCCCAGTAGATATAAGAATGGCCGATCAGCCAAATCTTACATGGGCCATGATCTAAACGGGCAAGAAAGGTGAAGAATCAATTAGTCCAGCCGGGCGAACATACGATTGAAAGCGGCGCGATTCCCAACGCCCTATGCGCTGCACCGCCCGTGCCGAAAAACCAACTCTGGAGGCCTCTGTAGCCACCGCCTATCCGAAAGGAGTGCCCCCCAAATTCGGAACTAGAAATCCCCATAGCATCCAAAGATTTTTTAAATACCCACAAAAACTGAAAGCGAGACAATGGGGACCCATCCAAGTGCAGTAGCAAAGAGCCGGAGGCCTCTGGGCGAATAAGAAGGTAGGAATCCAAGCATGCCACAGGGCATACCACCGAACCCCTAACCTCCTGTAAAACCACCCAAGCACCCTTCCCTTCCATATCGGTCTTAGAACGACGTATCAAAAACCGCAGGGACCCCGGCTCGCGCAGCACATCCTGCCGTAAAAGTCCCCCTTGTCTAGTCTTTGAGGGGCTCACCAGTTTCCCAATCCGCAAAGCACCAAAAAAGGCAAAAGCCAAGGCAACCCTGAACAGTGTCACTTCACCAGGAGATGAACAAACAGATGGCAACGTATGAAAGAGCCCCAAAAGAAGAGCCCCAGACACAGGCCTACGAGAGTCCCTACTCACCCTACCCCTGTGCCACCCCTTAAGGGCCTGGCGCACCACGAAGTCCTTCGTGATGTCCGGGGCCCTTCGGATCTTAAATCCAAAGGCCAAACCTGCTAGTTTTCCTGAAACCGCCCCAGGGGATATCCCCGATGCCTCCCAATGCCATAACAACCACAACAGACCCTGAATGCTATCCTCCAGGGTCCTAAAACCCCCATGGGACCTCTCCAGATTCTCCCATTCCGCCCAGGCCTTCCCATACCTCTCCCAAGTTGCATGGCATACCGACCCCTGAACCCATTCCGCTACTCGTCCTGCCCAAGGTCCCACAGGTCCTGAGGGCAGGGGGATCCCTCCTCGTCCGCCCAAGGGGCCGCAGCCCTGAATTCCGGCCACTGTGAACGAGAAATGGCATCGGCTATGACATTCTGCACTCCGGGTATATGCACAGCCCTACAAGTCACGTTAAGACAAAGACACCGCAGCACCAGGCGCCGCAATAGCCTAATCACCGGAGGGGAGGAGGCCGTCAAGTTGTTGATAGCCATAACCACCCCCATGTTATCACAGTGGAAAACGACCCTGCGATCCCGCAGGGCCGACCCCCAAAGTTCCAACGCCACCAATATAGGGAACAATTCCAGAAATGCCAAATTCCGCGTCAAGCCAGATGTCCGCCATTCCGACGGCCACACCCCAAAGGACCATTGCTTTCCCAGGATAGCCCCAAAACCCACATACCCTGCCGCGTCGGTATATAAATGGAGATCCCTGTTGGACACCTCAGGGGCCTGCCATAAGGCTTTCCCATTGAAATTCTCCAAGAAAGAATCCCAGACCCCCAAATCATCCCGCAAGGGCCTCGTTAAGCGGATAAAATGGTGAGCATGAGCAACCCCAGCCGTGGCACCAGCCAAACGCCTATTGAAAACCCGGCCCATCGGAATAATCGGACAGGCAAAATTCAATTTACCCAATAAGGACTGCAACGGGCGAAGTTGTATCTTACGCACCCGCCGCGCCTCAGCCACCGCCACCGCCACCCGGAGACCCACCACTTTATCAGACGGCAGGCGGCACTCCCCGGCCACCGAGTCAATTTCGATGCCCAGGAAGCTAAGGCACGTCGCTGGGCCCTCCATTTTGCTATGAGCCAATGGAACCCCGAACCAACTCGAAACCATTTCCACCGACCTCAATAGGTGAGCACACACATTAGATCGGGAAGGGCCAACACACAGGAAATCATCAAGATAATGCAGCACAGAGTCACAACCCGATTCCGTGCGCACCGCCCATTCCAAGAACGTGCTGAAGCATTCGAAATAAAAACAGGAGATTGAGCACCCCCGGCACAATTCCGCGTCAATGTCGTCATTTACCGAACCCCCGTGGGGATGCGATAAATGGTGTATGAGACGGAATTTGCCAGGCCCTTTCTTGGGTACCACCCCCAGAGGAGACACCCGCAAGTTATGCAGTGGAGGGTCCCGAAAGGGACCCGCCATTCTCCCCATAGCGATCTCCTTCGCCAACTTCTACCTCACCACTGCCGGATATGATGCCACTGACCGCAAGTTACGAAACGACATCACCGTAGGTCGATCCTGAAAAGGGATCCAAAATCCCTCTTCAAAACCCGACAACAGGATATCCGCAGCCCTGCGGTTGTGGTACCTATTTAACCACGGGCGCATCGCGGCGACGTCCACCGGCGTCCTCCCCCTTTGAGCCCATGTCTGACTTATCGCCTGACTTCCCACGTTTAAAGCAACGGGAGGAGGGGTGATTACCTCCGCACCCCGAGCATTCGTGCTTAAACCTGCAGTTTGACCCCCATTTACACTGCCCATCATTAAACTGCCAGCAAGACCCGGGACGCTTCTGCGTGGCCGACGGGGTGGGGGTGGTTCCTCCCATCCCGCCGCCCCCCCCCGAGAAAGGAAGATAGACCCCCCTGGGCCGATGCGGGCCGCGTCATGAGAGACAGCCATAGCCCGATGTCCATTTGATCCCAGGAGAGCGTAGGGCCCACGGCCAAGCGCTGGCGAAACTGTTCGTCGTATCACCACCAACTCAGTCCCCCATAAACCCTACACGCCGTCCAAATCTGATCCTGATAGCAGAAAAGCGACAAGCATCGCTCAGGAAATTTTTCCCCCATCACACTGGCCAAAATAGAAAACCCCCTAATCCAATTACCGTAGGTCTTAGGGATCTTCCGGTACTTGTATTTCTCTTTTTCTTTTTCGGAGTCTTTTAACTCCTTCTCAGGAGGAGGAACATCCTCTAGGGGAATCCAAGAGAATATCTCCAGGAATTCCCCTTTCCAGATTTTTTCCTTAACCTCCTGCTTCAGGTGCAGGCCCAACGGGCCCGAACAGCACATATAGGAAGCCCCGTTGGCCACCGGGGCCACAACCGTAACCGGAGCATCCAGCATACTAGCCCCAGACGCCACCCCAGAGACCGTCGCATCCCCTGCCATAGCTACCACCGGGGGAGATAAAGCCTGCAATGGGGCCCACGCAGGCGCCAAACCAGACCCCGGTAAAAGACCACACTCACCGGTTGGAGGTAGCAGCCCAGGCGCTGCTAGGCCGGAAGGCGCCAGACCCGCAGCGGGGACCGTAGGAAGGGCACCCGCTACCGACTGCATCACCGGAGGGGGCACCTGTTGCCCCACCGGAGCATGAGAATACTGTACAACCTGAGGGTAAGAAACAGTGCCATCAGCGACCCTCCCCCCTAACTGGGGCCCAGTGGGCCCATGACCCTCAGCCAAGGCAGCACGGGCTGTTAACGAGGAATGGGGAACCGGGGAGGGGGTCCACACCTCATCCTCCCCTTCCGAGTCGCCCGACAGGGACCCCTCCACAGGAGGAGCTGGGCCGGGCAGCATTGGAGGTAAGCGGAATGCCCTCCGTTCTCTCGCCCGTCTGCCACGTGCCTGGGGTGCACGGGGCCTCCTCCCCCCGCTGGGGGGACCAGGAGGCGTGGGCACCACCGGGGGCCTTACCGGAGATGCGGTAACCACCGCCTGACCTCCAGGGGAGACCACACCGCCGGACCGGAGGGTCCTGGCCGGTGTGGAAGTAGGTAAGGCCGGGGAAGCATTCTGGCGTGGGCCTGAAGCCCGACGGGCGGGCCTCGCGGCCGGCGACGGCCCGCCCTGGATAAGGGGTGGGAGCGGGGAGACCACCGGAGAGGCAGTAGGCCTTGCGGCCTGCAAGCGAGCACTACGGGGCAGGGAGGGAGAAGGCCGGGGCCTTCCAGGCGTACTCACCGGCCTCGCGGGAAACGAGCGCCGCCGTCCCTCTTGATCTCCGGGGCTCCGGCTCCGGTACCCACCGCTGGGGCCTGCAACAGGACTCAGGCGGGCGGGGGGGCGCGAGACGCGCCTGCCCAACCCGCGACCAGCCTCAGGAACGGGGGCTCCGGACGGAGTCCCCCTCAGCCGAGCCATCTGCTGCTGGAGGTGTGCGCCACCATCCAGCAGCGCTTCAGCCCTAAGGGCCGCTAGAATGTGCTCCACATCCATACCTTAGGCCGTTTTACTAAAGACATGAGCAGAGAGAGAGATTTTTCCTGCTGTGTCCGTTTGAAATTAAAATGGCTGCTGAATCCAAGATGGAGGGGTCCTTAAATACCCCACCCACAGCCACTCCCCCCAGCACTGTCATAGGTGCCACTCACACCCCTCACTCATACATGCCCCCTCCCACCTAGGCTTTGCCTGTTTCCCGGGGAACTGACCGGTACACCAGGGAGATAGAAAGTGTTGAAGAAAAGACTGAGCAGACAAACCTGTTTATTTTTCTTTTTTTTAATTGTATAAACTCCAGAGTCTACTTAATAAAGAGAGATACTTACAGGGACAGTATCACCTAAACATTGCTGTTACTGGGCATGTAGAGAATACAAAATGATTGCAAATGATCTATACATTGTGTTGGTAAAACAGCAAGAAAATACCTAAATTAAGAGAAACATGTGTTTTAAATGTGTCTGTGGAGTCTGCTGCTTATGACATCACCTGTGACTTAATATCCGAATGACACACTTCCCAATGAAGAAAAGTAAATTTGCATACCCTGTCACAGGTGATGTCATAAGCAGGAGACTCCACAGGCACATTTAGAACACATTTCTCTCCTAAATTAGGTCGGTTTGCTAGCACAATGTATAGATCATTTTCAACATGTTTTTATATTCTCTATATTTCCCATTAAAACCAATGTTTAGATGATACTGTCCCTTTAAGTCCAAAAGTCATTGGTTTTTCTCCTCCTATACATCAGAGTGCCATTATGCCATTATGCCATTGATGGAGCTCGCTCTTTATTACATATTTATCCAGTAACATGCATTATGTGTTATTTGTTGTTGTTTTTTGCTTTTATTATGTATTTTTTTGCTGGTACATTTAGAGATGCTAATTTTTTTAATGTTTTTGTTATTATTTTTACAAAAAGTTCCTATTATTTCTAAAAAAAATATGATCCTTTTACTATTCGGGTTAAAAGTAGTCTTTTTTTTTTTTTTGCCCCACCACAGTTTTACAGTGGCCCATGGGAGAAAACTATGTGAAACCTTAAAAAATACTTTTCTCGAAATTCCTGAGGCCACGTAAACATACCACGGACTGCTGCTGAAGGATGGTAGAAGAAGGTCATGTGTACAGATCCTTAAAAGTAAAAAGAAACACAGCAAAAAAAGGAGGTTCTTACAATGCAGAGGCAGCCATAAGACAAATAGTTTGATGCATTTTGCACATATCCCTGCTTATTTTCCATTAAATTGTAGAGACAACTGATTTTCTTAAATATTCTTTTTTTAACAGGCTTATATGGAGGTTTTCATGTAACTGACAGGTTTCTTGCTAAATTTTTTAATTAATATATCACAAAGATACATATATAAGAGGAGTATATTTCAGCTTTAAATAGAAACGCAGATGAACTAAACATCAACTATCGTAGCAAGAGTTACCTCACTGAAGTCAGATTGTCAGGATCTGAGCCAGGTTTACCAACTGAATAATGTGGGCTCAACTGAATGAAAAATATATAAACAGAGCTGTGAATGAGGAGGAGCTCTACCAATTTAAAGGCCCCTATAGTTGGGAAAGGGACCCATCTTTTCATGTGTATTAAAATTCAACAAATATATAAATGTGCGCAGTGCCCCCTCCAAAAAAAAAAAATCTGCCCCGCCATCCCTATATCTTCCTATATATCCTCATCTATAAACTGAACTAGAGTCCCCATTCATAAGAAATTCTTACGAATGGGGACTCTAGTTCGGTTTATAGAAAGCCAATAGAATTACATGTATTCCATAAGCCGAAAGTCTATAAACCGAAAGACATTCGGTTTATAGAATTTCTTTTTATAGAATAGCAATAGCATTAAATGTATTCTATAAACCGAAAGTCTATAAACCGAATGTCTTTCGGTTTATAGACTTTCGGTTTATGGAATACATGTAATGCTATTGCTATTCTATAAACCGAAATAGAGTCCCCATTCATAATAATAGGTCAATTGACCTATTCTTATGAATGGGGACTCTATTTCGGTTTATAGAATAGAAATAGCATTACATGTATTACATCTGAGAGTCAAATAGAACCGTCAAATACTGTGCATACAGCGCACTTTGAAAAATTCAATTAGTTTTGGGTGGTAAATAGTACATTTGCGTCTTGCGGTGCACTTCATATCTGAGAGTCAAATAGAACTGTAAAATACTGTGCTTACAGCGCACTTTGAAAAATTCGAATTGTTTTGGGTGCTAAATAGTACAGTATTTTTAATTTGTATGCATTTTATGTTATTTGAAGTTATTTTCCTATCCACATTTGCTTGCAGGGCACTTGTGCTACTCTTACCCACAATTTAATTCCTTTTGCAGCCCTCACGCCCTTTCCGGGACTTTTTTAGAGGCATTTTAGTGGCCAAAAGTTCGTGTCCCTATTGACTTCAATGGGGTTCAGGTTCGGGGTCAAGTTCGGGGTCAAGTTCGAGCACGGACCCAGACTTTTTTCCGAAGTTCGGTCGAACCTCTCGAACACGAACATTCAGGTGTCCGCTCAAATCTATGTATCACCTGTCACCCCCTTATGTCAGCCCTGAATGTATGTACTTTGTTAAACATGTTAAGTTCACTCCCAGGGATCAGATTTACAGCTCCTGTTGAACCTCTCTCTCAGCTAACTGCATTTGGCTGTACACAGCTAGTTTCCGAGTCAGACAGTTTTTTGCTGGTCATATGTCAGAATGTAAGTGTGTCCAGGGGGAAACAGTTAATTAAGAAGATTCCATAGGAACTACCTTGATTAACATGTAGGTATTTTTTTCGGCCTATAGACCTTCCTTGATTAATTCATTAGTTTCCCTCTAAACATATACGAATTATACATTCTGCAGGGCAACATGGGAAATTTAAATATATCCCTTCAAAAACAATATATATATATCCCTCCAAAATAAAAATGTCCGAACATGGAATTTGAAGTAGTTATGGGACAACTGTAGCAAAAATATAAGTATTGCTTAATTAAAATATTGCATTGAGTGTAGACATTTTAAATTGAAATGTTTTAATGACAGAATGTAAACAATATACTTATTGAGCCCTCTTTGCTCTGTATAGCTCTACTAGGGGGAGGACATTATGTTTAGAATCTTTGCTCTGTATAGCTCTATCAGGGGGCTGACATGTTGTTTAGAATATTTGCTCTGTATAGCTCTATCAGGGGCTGACATGTTGTTTAGAATCTTTGCTCTGTATAGCTCTATCAGGGGGAAGACATGTTGTTTAGAATCTTTGCTCTGTATAGCATTAATAGGGGGCGGACATGTTGTTTAGAATCTTAGGACAGTTCTTCATTCAGCTTGGTTCTGATGAAGGAAGATCTGACCCAAGATTCTAAACAACATGTCTGCCTCCATTAGAGCTATACAGAGCAAAGATTCTAAACAACATCAACCCCCTGATAGAGCTATACAGAGCAAAGATTCTAAACAACATGTCCGCCCCCTGATAGCGCTATACAGAGCAAAGATTCTAAACAACATGTCAGCCCACTGATAGAGCTATACAGAGCAAAGATTTTAAACAACGTCTGCCCCCTGATAGAGCTATACAGAGCAAAGATTCTAAACAACATGTCCGCCCTCTGATAGAGCTATACAGAGAAACGATTCTAAACAACATGTCTGCCCTGATAGAGCTATACAGAGCAAAGATTCTAAACAACATGTCCGCCCCCTGATAGAGCTATACAGAGCAAAGATTCTAAACAACATGTCAGCCGCTCTGTTAAAATAAAAAAAAACAGAGCAAAGAGGGTTGAATAAGTTCCATGATTTATCTTATTTCATTAAAACATTCTATGCAAACTATCTACACTTGATGAAATCTTTCAAATAAACATTAGTTTTTTTTTTTTGCTACAGTTGTCCTTTAAGGTAAGATTGATTCAGTTTAGCAGCAAGAAAATGGCAATTGCATAGGATACAATAATGAAACAATGGGTGGGAAGGGGAACTGTTTGGAGTGGACCTTTCGATTTTACTAATTAAAATAATATCTTTTGTAAAAATGTTACAGGTTTTTTTTTTATTTTATTATATAGCAGTTGAGTTGTAGATACATGAACAGACTGTACAATACGGTTTACATCTGGCACCAATAGGATCTGATGTCCTGTATCTTTAAGATTTATATAACATTTAAAGAGATTTGATACATGAACTATATACTTGGACAGGTTTGGAGAATTAGAAAATGTTGAAATAAGGGATTTTTATTTGCCTTCTTTTGAAGGCAAAACATGGGATAGGAAAAGGGTTGAACTTGATGAACGCAAGTCTCTTTTCAACTTAAACTATTATGTAACTATGGGGGTCATGCACTAAACAAGTGCATTGGGAAAAAATAGTAGGTAAAACACGAGTAAGGAGCAATTTTTCGACAATTTGTAACTCTCTTTTTTTTGCCCAATTTACGCCCCTTCCGTGTATTTTTATTTAGCGTGCATTTTTCCGGTTGCGCTAATAAATTGCGATTATATTTGCGTCACGCTAAAGAGTTTTGCGTCTATTTTGTGAAAAATAATTCTTATCTGCGGGTGAAAATTACACCAGCTTTTAGCGAGCGCTATAAAAAAGAGGTCGAAAAAATATTCGCAAAAGTGCCTGATTTTATTCGCAATTTGCTCGTATGTACTATGGGAGTGTTAAATGTTTAGTACATTGCAATAGGAGCAAAGCGCAAAAATAGTTTTGCACATAAAATATGTTTGCGTTTTTTTTAGTACGCGCCCCTCTTAGTAACAATGTAGAGAATCAAATAATAATAAACAATTATTTTAAAGAGAAAAAAATCTGTTCATGTTCTTTAATGAAGAAAGTAATTTGCATACGTGGCAGCTCATCCTGTGAATTTTCACATGTGTTTGTGGAATGGGTCTTGACTGTGGTACACACTGTGAAAAAAAACATGTACCATTATTACCCTGGGAATATTTTGTTTACAGGTTTTTTACATTTTTTTATTTATTTTATTCACAGTACACATATTTTGACTTGACATAACTCCACGGATGAGATGTATTTAGTATGACTTTTATAACAGCTTGAACACTCACGCTATATTTTATGCCAAGAGTAACACAGTTTTTACAAAACATTAGTACTAGCGGGTTACATGAAATTATTCAGTGTGACATATATTTATGTATATGAGCAGCATTTGCAAGTGGGAATGTAGTCTATACATTATGGATCAAGAGAAATGATTGCTTTAATTCCATATTTGAAGTCACTTTAAGACAGCTGATGGAATCAAACTATTTCAATGCCGGGGAGGTCGCTTGCCTGGGTCATGTCATAGAGAAGAGTCAGGACATATACAACTAAAATACATGTTTTTATATATATTTCTATATTATTGTTGTCCAATTTTGAGAGCTTGGTGTATACATCAATCCCTCTAGCTGGTCAGAGAGCTTTCCCTCCCTCCCCCACGATCGCCCAACCCTCCCGACCCCTTAACACAGCAGCAGAGCAGGTAAGAAATACAAAAATAAAAACATTTTTGGTGTGTGTGTGTGTGGAGTGACTGATGTGTATGTGTGTGTGTGTGTGTGTGTGCGTGTGTGTCTGAGTGGAATGACTGATGTGTATGTGTATGTGTGTGTGTGTGTGTGTGTGTGTGTGTGAGTGAGAGTGGAGTGACTGATGTGTGTGTGTGTGTGTGTGAGAGTGGAGTGACTAATGTGTGTGTGTGAGTGGAGTGACTGATGTGTGTGTGTGTGTGTGTGAGTGGAGTGACTGATGTGTGTTTGTGTGTGAGTGGAGTGACTGATGTGTGTGTGTGTGAGTGGAGTGACTGATGTGTGGGTGTGTGTGTGAGAGTGGAATGACTGATGTGTGTGTGTGTGTGTGTGTGAGAGTGGAGTTACTGATGTGTGTTTGTGTGTGTGTGTTAGAGTGGAGAGACTGATGTGTGTGGTGTGAGCGGAGTGACTGATGTGCGTGTGCGTGTGTGTGTGTGTGTGTGAGTGGAGTCACTGATGTGTGTGTGTGTGAGTGAAGTGACTGCATTAAAATTTGGAGGAGGCCTTTTGGGCACCAGCCTTTCCCTTTAAGTTGGTGAAATTGATTGTTTATCCAAACTCTACTCACCTGTATGTGCCCTTTTTGTGACCACTCCGCGATGACTTTCAAAGAGTTCCTCTAGTGTCGGATCAGCCCGATCCATTAACTCTACGAGCTTCGATAGCTGTCTCACATCCCCAAGAAAACTGTTTCCCTAGCTTGTTTCATAGTTTGACACACAACAAGAGGAATAGATTTGCATTACATTTATTAAAAAACAATCTGTGGAGGAACGGTGACCTAGAAATATCTCTCTTTGTTGACTGGTTTTCTTAGCTTGACATTATGGTCACCTAAGAGGAAGCCTCTTTAAGTATTTATGGGGCCAGATGTAGTCTATCGATGTAGATTAAGCTCACCATTTGGTTTAGTAGAATGACATCTGGACTGAATAGAGATGTACATTGAAGAAGAAAGAATTCCAAGTTATGTCAAGAGAGATTATAGTCTGTGACTTTCTGCTCCATGAGCAAACGCAGCAGATACCTAGAAACGGAAAAGCTTGAGTGTACGTCGGAGGGCCATGTCAGCCACTTTGGTACGGCATGTTCCTGTTCCCATTCTAGTCCGTTTTAGATGAACATACTGAATCAAGTAATGGCACACATGCTTCTCGGAAATCTTAATTTGTCATTTAATAATTAAACCAAGAGAGGGGGAAATGATTGACTTTCCAGGGTACTTGTTACACTTATTCTCCATACGGAATTTATAAATATATGTTACAACAGTATCATAGTGATTTTAAAAGGGTCAGCTCTACCCAGCCTATTTTCTGTGTGTTCAACATGTTTTCATGATATAGGGGGATGAGTTTATTTTTACTATAAGACAATTATACTTCTTGTTTTTTTTTTAGTGTTACACTGAAAATACTTTCACTGGGGCAGGAGGAAGTAGAAAGGAGGTGGGCTGTTGCAGCAGTTTCCATGCTCCCCTCTGGGAGTGTCCAGTCATTATTTGTTCATGTGGAATCAGCCTCTTTCTGTGTTGAACTGCTTTGAGTTCATGGAATGCACACAATAGATGAAGCTTCTCTCTTTTTTATTGACCATCCTTTTCTGAAACGTTTCTCCATCTTTAAGCTAAATTCAGGTGATCACCAAGTACGTCTACTAAGCCTCAAATCCAAACTTGATTAACGTTTAATCAAGATCTTTACTTTTCAGTTATATGTTATCATGTTATATATTATCGTTTTTACACTTTAGTCTGGTGTTTACTAAGTAATATTTTAAACTTGAATCATTTTATTGTAGATGTCTTATCTAAGTGTTACACAACACTGAAATAAGTATAGTAACTTAGGTAATGCCAACATTTTCCAAGCATGCAAAATGAGTCAGGTAATGCACATTTCGCTATTACTCTTTTTCTGCATGGGATGTGTCCGTTTGTATGTTTAAATAATCACCCATCACGTTACATTGGATGTTATTAGCTTCGCGAGGGAAGCCAATACCCATTTCGCTTCGTTGGTCTGTTTGGTAACTATTGGAATACAAGAGTCAGATCCAGAGCATTATCTTCCCTTAATTAATATATATATATATATATATATATATATATATATATATATTTGACTAATTTATGCAGCATACCTAAAAACACAAGTAATTCAATGCACTTACATACCCAGCATTCATTTCTGCACGGTGCAAGAACCACAGCCTTCCCTGTATTGCATGTAACCCAAGCATATTTACATGGTTAAAAATATAATTACGTGTATATATATTTTTTGCAATCTCTGCCAGTCATTGTGGTCAGTTTACAGTGCTGAATCCAGCTGTTCCTTTTGATTTTTATTAAACACAATTAAAATAAACAGTGACAAGCATAAATTCCCAGTTTTTTTTTTTTTTCAGGAATCATCGTGGGGGGAAAATAGGTATAATGTGCTGTGTCACTTTATAGATAACACATGATAAGGTGCTGTTACAATGTATCACCAGTAGAAGGGTGAGGTGTCTGCGGAGGTGTCAGGATTTGTTATATAATGACCCAGTTCGTGGATCAGACTGTTACATAGCATTGTGATTTTATTCTGTAACGCTTTTACTGGGCCTGCCCCGTCATTTAGACCCATGGGGGCTAGGTGGTGCTCAGAGGCTTTTGGACCTTTACTGTCCAGCTGAAGCAATGTCTTCTCTGGATTTTCTGTCTTACGATGACTACAATGAATAGATTCATTTTGTGATTTTCACCTAATTTGCAGATAATTATTTTTAGTTCAGGGAACTTGTCATGTATGAAATCAAACACGAATCCCAAATGACAATTAGTAACCCCAATAAAAGTTAGGGAATCCCCCCCATCACACACACACACACACACACACACACACACACAACACACACACACACATATATATATATATATATATATATATATATATATATATACACACAAAGTCCAAAGAGATCAGCACCCTCACATCAAAACAGGTTACAAAAAACACTTAAAGCTCTAAGTTTCATTAAAGCTACTTAAAAACACCTTACTTTCTAAGATAACAAAATTGGAGATTTAGTCCCATATATGGCCATATTATGCTAAGCCCACCACTACGTTGAAGCACTCCAATAAATACTGATGCTTATGGGGCTTAATCTCTTCATATGTATTGCTTACCAGGGACCAAGAAGGCAGTTATTAGAGTTGAGCAGACACCAGGATGTTCGGGTTCAACAGGTTCGGTCGAACTTCGAAAAAATGTCCTCGTCCGTCCTCGAACTTGACCCCGAACCCGAAGTCAATGGGGACACAGACTTTTGGCCACTAAAATGCCTCTAAAAAAGTCCTGGAAAGGGCTAGACGGCTGCAAAATTAAGTAAAATGTGGGTAAGAGTGTCCCCATTTATACGAATAGGTCAATTGACCTATTCTTATGAATGGGGACTCTATTTCGGTTTATAGAATAGCAATAGCATTACATGTATTCCATAAACCGAAAGTCTATAAACCGAATGTCTTTCGGTTTATAGACTTTCGGTTTATGGAATACATGTAATGCTATTGGCTTTCTATAAATCGAAATAAAGTCCCCATTCATAAGAAATTCTTATGAATGGGGACTCTATTTCGGTTTATAGAAAGCCAATAGCATTACATACACTGTAATCGCCGAACCCCGAACTCCAACATGAACATACAGTATAATATCCGTGTTCGGGTCCGGGGTCCAAAAACTGTAATGTTCGGTACGTTATATTTACCACATATACATACAGTATATATATTTAATACACCACCATAACAGCTTTTGTGGTATCACAATACCAGTGATGTCATCGGTGACAGCTGTTAGGTTTTATGTACCTCCTTGTCCCATGTGTGTCGTGGTACTTTTTCATGTCCACGGTGTGGATGGCAACATAGACAGTCCACTGTGAATATGAAAGGTACCGTTACATATGTGAGTGTACTAGGCAGTGGTGTGATCTCACCCTGCCACGGTGGTAAGATTGCCACGTGTCCCTCTGACCACATAGCACATCACTAGTGATCCCACCATTGCAATACACCCCCACTCTCCACATACTAACTTGGTCCACATACCTCTTGTAAGTTCATGGGTTGCAAGGTTTGAAGCGTTTGCCCATGCAACTGGACTGGCAACCCTAGGTGGTCTAGGCAACCCTTGTGGCCACTTTACTTACAAGTGGTGCGCCCCAAAACAACAGGTATGTGGACAATGGGGGTATCATTAGCATAAAATGATCCATATGGGTCCAAAATTTGTGAACAGTGGGGATGCATTGCCCTGGTGGTAGCCTTGCTATCACGTGATCCGAATGGAGCTGAAGTTCAGAGCTTTAGGCAAAGACCCACTAGTAATGTTGTGTAACCCTACCCCTTTAACCCCGCACCCTTTGTATCCCAGAGACAAGTAGTAAATGTTAGCAGGTATGCAGTAGTAAGAAACAAAATGCTAGACATCTCGACTAGTAAGGCCTGATGTTTGAAGGGGTCTGCTTAGTGAATAGACCTGAAAGTCTACCTGAAAAGTCTACTAAATGAGCATATAGAAAATAAAAAAAATACTTCTGTCCTATTGCATATTAATCATTGCTAATTAAATGATTATTTGGCATCTCATCCTGGAAAACTACACATTATACAAGATCTGTTTCTTTGTCTGAACTGTACATGAAGCATTACTTATCTAAACCATCCCCTTTGATGGAACACCCCTTTTAAAAAGGTATTATAAATACACTGTGAGGCATGAATGCACTGTGCAAAAATCAAGCTAAATACAAAGATATTTAAAATAAATAAATAAATGAAAGGAGGTATTAGTGAGTCCAACTATGAAAACAAACTATCTATATAATCTTTCCTTATTTCACGTCAATCATCTATAATATCTTTGCCATGCTGGTAGGACTGAAGCAACAGACATTTTCAGAATGAATAAGTCAGAGGCAGGAGCAATAAGAGAATCAGATTAGCCAATGTGCACAGCATATCCAACAATCATTTCTTTATCCCCACTGTAAAGATCATTTCTATACCCCCACAGTACAGATCATTTCTATACCCCCACAGTAAAGATCATTTATTTATCCACACAGTAAAAATCATTTATTTATCCCCACAGTAAAAATCATTTCTATACCCCCACAGTAAAAATCATTTCTTTATCCCCACAGTAAAAATCATTTCTCTATCCCCACAGTAAAAATAATTTCTATACCCCAAAGTAAAAATCATTTATTTATCCCCACAGTAAAAATCATTTCTATACCCCCACAGTAAAATTCATTTCTTTTTCCCCAAAGTAAAAATCATTTCTTTATCCCCACAATAAAAATCATTTCTATACCCCCACAGTAAAAATCATTTCTATACCCCCACAGTAAAAATCATTTCTATACCCCCACAGTAAAAATCATTTTTACAACCCCACAGTAAAAATAATTTATATAACCCCACGGTAAAAACATATTTCTATACCATGATAGTAAAAAAATATTTATATACCCCCACAGTAAAAATCATTTCTATAACTGCTCAGTAACAATTATTTCTATGCCCCCACAGTAAAAAACATTTCTATACCCCCACAGCGGTAAAAAAAAAAAAAACATTTTATATCCCACAGTAAAAATCATTTTTTTAACCCCCACAGTAAAAAAACATTTTTATACCCCCATAGTAAAAAATCATTTCTATACACCCACAGTAAAAATCATTTCTATACCCTACAGCACAAATAATTTTGATACCCAAACAGTACAATTGGACCACTTGATAGGTTGACATTGTTTTATTGTAATTCTAATCTTAACCTACCATCTTGGATTTTAGTGAATATACTCCAGAGACCTAAACAATTTATCCTGCTAAAAAAAGTCCAATTATCATTTCAGATGTTAATGTATCTCCAGCTGGAGTTGTAAAAACTGATACATTTCAAGTTCACTGAGAGAACAACACTCTCCACTGACAGAATCTATGCACACAGCTCCGCTGTCAGATCCATTGCATCTTAAAATTCTAAGATAAAAGTTTCATAAACCAGTAATCCTTAGCAATAAAAAAAACATTCAAAATGCAATATTCTCATCACACAGTGGCCTCTCATTTAAGAAAAGCAAGGTTATTACCATGACTTCATGTTTGTGTTACCCAGAATGCACCTTCCCTTTTACTGATTGGTTACTCATTTTAGGTATTTTCTTAACATTTCGATCGATGATCCAAAACTAAGAGAAGGATAAAAACAGTTGTACTATGCAGATCTCGTTCTATTTATACTGTAGCTCTTTTATTTAGCAAAAAAAAAAAATATTGATTTTTTTTTAATACAAAATTAAATGTTTACTGAATAGAAATTAGAAGACTACAGTTCTCCTTTAATGATTAATTGAATTAAAATAAATATATTTTCAAGTTTCGGATGACTGATTCTTGATAAAACTAAAGCCTTTAAAAACCTTTTTTTTTGCTGACTGATGCTCTGTGAATGACCTGCAGAATAGCAAGATAGTTTAGACATTTTTTTTACAGAGTAGAAATGTTGTTTATCTCATGTGGCAAATATAATGACAGATGATGATGACATACATCACCCAGCACCACAGTACCTGATGTTACATTAAAAGATTTTTTGTAAAGTATCCTGGGGAATTCATAATGAACCTCACCACGAAAGTCCTTACTTGGTTCATAATTGCACAACGTACAACTCAACTGTAAATCTGACCCCCGATTCTCGTCTCGTACAACGAAAAAACGATAGTTACGTCTTTGCCAACGAGACTTAACGACACAGCCTACAACTGAAAAAAACCCAACGGAAAAAAAAAGGTGGAATCTAGCCATCAGGGCGCTTTTGATTTCTGCATTCATTTTGCATTCCACCGATCCTACGCGTTTGATAAAAAAAAAAAAAAAAAAAAGTCTTGTGTGCTCGATAATTGAACCGGGTTTAAAGGTCTAATTTCATTAGGTTTCCAGCGAAATCTATGAAGCTAAAAGTAGACCGGTTGAAAATCAATGGCAGTTGTTACAGTAATTCATTGCCAGAAACTATCCATTTACCTGATGTATTTTATAATAGTTTATAGATTATTTTTTTTTGGGGGGGGTGGGAAGATGGAGAGCCGTATTAGGGTTGTATTAACTTAGTCTAGATTTCTCTATTTTCCTTTGACTTCTATGCTAACTGTTAGATCTATGTGTGTTTAGGGTCACACCACTTTCATCTATTTATTGGCTGGTTGGCCAATATTCCCTAATATGTCTGTGGTAGATTTTCACCACTGGAGCCTTAATGCTCCATTTGTTTACTAGGAGTGTTTAGTACTATAACCAGGGTTTGAACAGCCAGCCAGCAACCAATATTTCAAAAGAAATCCATACTGTGTGCATGACTGTGCGTGCGTGCAACTGACTGTGTGTGTTATTGTGCATGTGACTATGTGTCTGTGAGTGTGACTGTGCGTATATTACTGTATGTGACTGGATGTGCGTGCATGGAGCTGTATTTGTATGACTTTGTGTGCGTGTGATTTTATGTATATGACTGTGGGTATGGGACTGTATGTGTGTGGGTGTCTATGTATGATTATCCTTTCTGTGACTGTGTATTTGTGTGTTTCACAGAATCTCATACACACTGATTCACATATGCAAACACAATCACTCACACATGAAATACCTATTAAATAATTATGTTACACAATTATTGGTAAGCGTTGGGAAATAAACATATAAATATTTACACATGTCATATATGTAGTGTATTACTATATACATATTAAAATGTTAATATATTATTAAATCTGAATTCTATATGCTTCCTAATAATTGACATAGTGTAAATAATCTGTATTGTATGTGTATGTGAGAGGATATATGGAGTGTGTCCTGAGCTAGTGTAATGGTGTGCAATAAAACGACAAAGTAAATTGTGCAAAGTATATATAAAGCGCAAAGTGCTTGAACATAAAATGGATATATATATATATAAAGTGGGCGGAGTCACGTAGGTACACTGGAGCGTAAGGACTATACTTCTCCATGCCATTCCTCCATAACAAGTGAGCGCCGAACATCAACACTCAGTACAACATGAGAAGCCATGAGAGCCGAGCTGCAACTTGCACCACAATACATTGTGTAATCCTCTACAACTAGCTACATGCTATGGAATGTGGAGAGATTCTATCTGATTTATAGGGATTATTTTCTGGACTATTGTTGAGAGATGCCCTGGACTTTAGTTTTCTTTACTGGATAAGTCCATAACACATTATTGAATTTACTTATGCCTTTATTTTTAGGCTGTTGAAGCGTTGTGTACATATTATACAATTTAATGCATGTTATATTTAAGTCATTTGCACTTTTATATATATATATTTTTATATATATATTTAGATATATGTATACTGTTTATATTCAAATACTTTTGCACGGTTTATACATGTTGCACATTTTACTTATTCATGTTACTGTACTTTACACTAGTACACTAACACAGGGCACACTCTATATTCTTTCACTATCTTCCTTCTGCACGGTGTTCTAGGGTCTTTAGATGCTGGGCACAGGAGCACATCAGCATAACTATGACAGTCCTTCTGTAGTTTTCTACTGAAAATAATTGTCCCGGGGCCTCTAAATTAAATCCATTAGCGTACTGTGTACTTCCTCCATGGCAGTTTTCATGCACCCCTTTGGGAAAGCCGTGTCATTAGCCATTATGCAGGTATACCCTCTGCATGCTTTGCAATTTGTTTAGAGAGAATCTATCGCCCCCATCAGTCCATCTAACTCTGTGAGGAGGGCCATGTGAAACTTGGAAGACCCCCTTGCTCTCATAAAAATATAAATAATGGAAAAATAAACTGATTTAATAGTAAAATGAGTGTGTTCATTGATCAGTACATTTAAATACTTTAATTTTTACCCTCCCCCACGGTACTAATTGCATGTGTAGGGAGCTGAGATCTTGTTAATCTCACCTTGAGAGAAGGTGACAAGTTTTCACACTTTTTCAATAACCCAAAACCTATGCTACTGTTTATATTATTAACCCCTTGGTGACCGGACTGTTTTTTGAAATTATGACCCTTGGTGACAATGGCTGTTTTAACATTTCTGTGGTGTGTGTGTTTCCTCTTTCTCAATTATTATACTCCCACCTATTATATATATATTTTTGCAAGGATCATATGATATAATTGGATATAAAAAAAATAATAAAATAGGATGAAAAATGTAAAAAAAAAACTAACACTAACACGAAAAGCCTTCTAAATATATTTTAATATTTGTCCTGAGTTTAGAATTATCCAACATTTACATGTTGTTCTGTGTTTTTTTTTTAGAAATTATAGGACAATAACTGAAAGTAGTGCATTATTTAATACTAACAGTTTTCTTCTACATGACCATATGAGCCCAATCTAGAGGCAGTCTAGCATAAACAGCAGAGTGACGGAAGTGATCACTGATCACAGGGCAGTGCCATATTGAAAGGACATACTGTCTTCCAATATAGTGCCTGCAATCACTCCGGGGGGGGGGGGGGGGGGGAAGGGGGTCGGGGGGGGGGGGGGATTTCAGAGCCCTGTGAGGTCAGATTTTGGTGTTGCTGGATGCCTCCATATCAAGGCATTGCAGCAACAACAACTAAGCATAGCTTAACTAAGCATAATTTGATCGTTGACCAAATTTTCTTTGCCATATCTGGTACGAGCATTGTCTCGAAGGGGTTAAATCACTCTATTTTTATTAATTGTATCGATCATATCAATCTTTTTAATAGTCCATACATTAGCAGCATTTGATATCAACAGATGTCCTCAGCGAGAGTATGTCCGGCATCAGACAGAGGTACCACACATAGGCTTTTCGTCTGCCCTTGGCAAAGAACTTTGCCACCCCTTCAATGAGTGTAATCTCCATGAAATTCAGCTGATGTTGTGAGTGTGTAATGTTTGCTGAACCCCTTCTGTTTACCCCAAGCCAGCATCGGTCTATCAGTATATAATGGTTTGCAAAATATAGACACATTTGTTCCAAATTTGTGTTCGGATCTGGTATAAGAACCAAATCAAACAAATCCCCGAAATACTGCTACACAAAATACAGGAATCTGGCTCCGAATTAGCCATTTGGGCTGTACGGTAGCCAAAGCATCAAGGCCTTCTGATCGGAACACTTTCTCCAGAAAACCCAAACAATTTTGGATACACAAAATGCCAGGATCAGCCAAGAATGCAGTTTGGATTTGAGAATGATTCCCGTTTTACGGATATTTCAAGTTGCCTCTGAGAAGGTGAAATGAAATGTTAAACTTAAATTTAACCCCCCCCCCCCTCCGGTGCCAGTCGTCTTTCCCTGACCCAGGGATAATAGCCAGCCAAATAATAAACAGATTTGCCAACCGGCAAAATGGTTCCCAGCCCTTAAAATAATTGTGGGGGCCAGGGAAAGTAGCCCTGACCTCCCTATTAAAAACAACACTGGCTTCTGTCTTTCCTTTGTTTTAATTCTAAGGATTTCACTAAGCCCCCCTCCTGTGACATCTCTGGACAGGTTCAATTCTCTGATATGCGCCTCGGAGGAAAAGTTTCACGGCTTCTTGAGAAGAGAAGACTTTTTTAATGGGGTGATAAACTCGAGTCACAAGTAACAAAACAGTGAAATTTCATTTTAAAGTATTTCTGCTTCCTGGAAATGAAAAAAAAAAAGGAAAAACTAGCTGAGCACATGTTCTAACAGGTCACATAATGTGTTAGATTATGAAACCAACATTACAGGTGCCTTCAAAGCCATTTCTTTATTTTTAGCAGCCACATGAGTATCACAGCAAATTCAATCTTCTAACATGTGATCCAGGTGGCCAAGATAGGGAAGAAAGGAGAAGCAGGCAGCAGGAGTGCGTTCTTGTATCTGTGTATTAAGAGGGATTAAACCCCCAAATAAAAAATGAAATCTCATAATACTAACCTTTTATCCTAGTCTATTGTGCCAGAACAAACAACTTACCTATAAAGCTTCAGCATGTTTGGTGCTTTTTCTTCTACTACAGTGCTGACACGTTGTGTCACTGTCCTGCCTGCTCCCTCAGTGTCATACGTTCTAGATGTTTATATTAGCATTCACTCCTAATTCATTATTATCCTTATAGATTGTGCAAAGGATTTATAAAGAAAATATTTAATGAAAGAATACAAATAAAGTTCCTTATTAAGACTTCTTTACTCTCTCAGGGGGCAGACATGTTGTTTATAATTTAAGTGAGTTCATTCCCAGGGGTGTTTGAATAAATACTTACCATTTTTGTTAAACAGATATCCACATCTGTTTGTATTTATGTCTTTCCGGGATAATTAAGTGTCAAAAGTGAAATACCCTGAGTTCTTTTTGGGATAATTATCCATTTTTTTATTGCGCCACACTTCTTTGTTTGGTTTATATTTATAGGTGTTTTTGGTTGATAACACTAGTGTCTGCAGCATTTCACTATTTATTATTGTCACTTCTATTTTATTGTATTTGATATTTTACGATTACCTTTAATAAGTGCCTTTTTTATATACACTTTTTTTTAAGTGACTGTGGCATGTTAATTGGTACCTGACTGTGGCTCATTTTAATTGGCAAAATAATGCTGTGGCATTTTCTGTTGAGCAAAATATAATGTACTATAGGGGAAAGTGACACTGTGGCACGTTCTGTAGGGCCAGTTCTGTGGGGCAAAGTGACACTGTGGTATGTTCTGTGGGGCAAATTGACACTGTGCCATGCCAAATCATGTGGGTGCACTGCACTATGAGTGCAAGCCTAGTGCTGTAGGTGCAGATTATCTGGATAGATTGAGTGGGGCTTTTAACTTAGGCTCCCAGGTCGGCTTTTCACAGCATTTACCAAGTCCTTGGTCTCTGGTATGGCCGTCGGAACTCCGTGCAAGGCGCTTTGCGTATGCTTTCGTCCACTGGTAGCTGTTTCCCATAATTATTTATCCGCTTAAAGGGGAAGTTCCCTAGTTAGCTAATTATTGTCTGGGAGACCCAAACCTATTTATTTTACACATTGTTCCTCAGTTCCTTTCCTCTTAGTATTCTTAGTAGACATGTGCAAAACTAAAATTTTCGTTTCGTTTTCGTCCATTCGGACGAAAATGTTATTTATTTCGTCTAAAACGAATTTCGTTCATTAGTGCATTCGTTTCAGACGAAATTCGTTCATTATTTTCGTTTCGTTAATTTTTTTCGTTCGTTTTATAGAATACAATGTAATACTATTGGCTTTCTATAAACCGAACGAGAGCCCCATTCATAAGAAATTCTTATGAATGGGGCTCTCGTTCGGTTCATAGAAAGGCAATAGTATTAATTGTATTCTATAAGCCGAAAGTCTATAAACCGAACGACTTTCGGTTTATAGACTTTCGGCTTATGGAATACATGTAATCCTATTGCTATTCTATAAACCGAACGACTTTCGGTTTATAGAATAGCCATAGGTTTACATGTATTACATAAGCCGAAAGTCTATAAACCGAAAGTCGTTCGGTTTATAGGCTGTCGGCATTTAACTATACAGAGACAGAGTCTCCATTCATAAAATTATGAATGGAGACTTTGTCTCCGTGTAGTAAAATGCCGACAGCCTATAAACCGAACGTTCGGTTTATAGGCTGTTGGCTTATGTAATACATGTAATCCTATGGCTATTCTATAAACCGAACGTTCGGTTTATAGAATAGCAATAGGAATACATGTATTCCATAAGCCGACAGCCTATAAACCGAACGTTCGGTTTATAGGCTGTGGGCATTTTACTACACGGAGACAAAGTCTCCATTCATAATTTTATGAATGGAGACTCTGTCTCCGTATAGTTAAATGCCGGCTTTTAACTATACGGAGACAAAGTCTCCATTTATAATTTTATGAATGGAGACTCTGTCTCCGTATAGTTAAATGCCGGTGTTCTGACAAATTTCTGGAGCAAATTCTCCTGCGCAATCGCAGGAGAATTTGCTCACTGCGCATGCGCATAAAGTTACAGCTGATAACTCAGCTGTAACTTTGTGACCACCGCGCATGCGCCAGCTGCGCAACCCACCTCCCGCCCCCTCACACCCCCTGCACACCCCTTCTTACCAGATCATCGACCACAGCGATACACAGCGCATGCGCACGCCTATCCAGCCGTTTGGGAATGTGCGCGTCCGTTGTTGTGTTCTTAAGGTGGTAAGTAACATGGGGCGTCGGGACATAAGGGGGCAAGCATCCTGGTGAGGGCTGCCTCATCTTGATGGGATTTGTGATCCTCCTGCTGCATCAATAATACAGCAGGAGGATCACTAATCCCATCAAGATGAGGCAGCCCTCACCAGGATGCTTGCCCCCTTATGTCCCGACGCCCCGTGTTACTTACCACCTTAAGAACACAACAACGGACGCGCGCATTCCCAAACGGCTGGATAGGCGTGCGCATGCGCTGTGTATCGCTGTGGTCGATGATCTGGTAAGAAGGGGTGTGCGGCGGGTGTGAGGGGGCGGGAGGTGGGTTGCGCAGCTGTCTCATGCACGGTGGTCACAAAGTTACAGCTGAGTTATCAGCTGTAACTTTATGCGCATGCGCAGTGAGCAAATTCTCCTGCGATTGCGCAGGAGAATTTGCTCCAGAAATTTTTCAGAACACCGGCTTTTAACTATACGGAGACAAAGTCTCCATTTATAATTTTATGAATGGAGACTCTGTCTCCGTATAGTTAAATGCCCACAGCCTATAAACCGAACGTTCGGTTTATAGGCTGTCGGCTTTTAACTATACGTTTGTCTCCATTCATAAATTTATGAATGGAGACTCTGTCTCCGTATAGTTAAATGCTATTGTATTCTATAAACCGACTCTATTTCGGCTTATAGAATGCAATAGTACTACGAATGGACGAATGAACGAATGATTTTCCTTTATTAACCATTCGTTCATCCGGATTTAGTTAGCTTAGCATTTTCGTTCTTCGTTTTTCGGGCGAATGGACGAAAATGCAATTTTCGGACGAAAATGCATTCGTCCGAAAACGAATGCACATGTCTAGTATATATTCACATGTAAATTGCTTTTTTAATAAAAAATTATGATATAAATAAAATCTTGTTTTTATTTCCTTTTATGTGACAAAGCTGCCTCTCTCTTTCCCTTGCCCCCAGATTTGTCGCTCTCCCCCCCTTAGTGTTGTCTCTCTCTCACCCTCCCTTTGGCTCCCCCCTCGCTCCCCTTGTGTCTGTCTCTTCCCCCCTTCCCTCCCCTTGTTTCTCTCTGCCCCCCCCCCCCCCTTGTTATTCTGTCCCCCCCTCACCTGTTTCTTGCTCCCTGGTGGCTAGTGGGGGCAGCCGGGGGATGTATGCACTATACATAATAGACGGAAGTGTCGGGCAGCATGGAGGTTGTCTGCACGATTCGTGCAGACATCCCCCAGCTGCCCGATTCTCCCTGGTGGCTAGCGAGGCAGCGGTGGATGTCTGCGCGATGAGCGAGACCTCCCCTGCTGCCGCCCGGAACGACAGCCAGGACTTTTATGAGGAAGCCGGAAGTACCCAGCTTCATCATAGAAGTCCCGGCGGTCATGCCGGGCGGCAGCAGGAGAGGTCTCGCTCATCGCGCAGACATCCTCCGCTCCCTCGCTAGCCACCAGGGAGAATCGGGCAGCTGGGGGATGTCTGCACGAATCGTGCAGACAACCTCCATGCTGCCCGACACTTCCGTCTATTATGTATAGTGCATACATCCCCCGGCTGCCCCCACTAGCCACCAGGGAGCAAGAAACAGGTGAGGGGGGGACAGAATAACAAGGGGGGGGGGGGCAGAGAGAAACAAGGGGAGGGAAGGGGGGAAGAGACAGACACAAGGGGAGCGAGGGGGGAGCCAAAGGGAGGGTGAGAGAGAGACAACACTAAGGGGGGGAGAGCGACAAATCTGGGGGCAAGGGAAAGAGAGAGGCAGCATTGTCACATAAAAGGAAATAAAAACAAGATTTTTTTATATCATAATTTTTTATTTAAAAAGCAATTTACATGTGAATATATACTAGACATGTGCATTCGTTTTCGGACGAATGCATTTTCGTCCGAAAATTGCATTTTCGTCCATTCGCCCGAAAAACGAAGAACGAAAATGCTAAGCTAACTAAAGCCGGATGAACGAATGGTTAATAAAGGAAAATCATTCGTTCATTCGTCCATTCGTAGTACTATTGCATTCTATAAGCCGAAATAGAGTCGGTTTATAGAATACAATAGCATTTAACTATACGGAGACAGAGTCTCCATTCATAAAATTATGAATGGAGACTTTGTCTCCGTATAGTTAAATGCCCACAGCCTATAAACCGAACGTTCGGTTTATAGGCTGTGGGCATTTAACTATACGGAGACAGAGTCTCCATTCATAAAATTATAAATGGAGACTTTGTCTCCGTATAGTTAAAAGCCGGCATTTAACTATACAGAGACAGAGTCTCCATTCATAAAATTATGAATGGAGACTTTGTCTCCGTGTAGTAAAATGCCCACAGCCTATAAACCGAACGTTCGGTTTATAGGCTGTCGGCTTATGGAATACATGTATTCCTATTGCTATTCTATAAACCGAACTTTCGGTTTATAGAATAGCCATAGGATTACATGTATTACATAAGCCGAAAGTCTATAAACCGATCGTTCGGTTTATAGACTTTCGGCATTTTACTACACGGAGACAAAGTCTCCATTCATAATTTTATGAATGGAGACTCTGTCTCTGTATAGTTAAATGCCGACAGCCTATAAACCGAACGACTTTCGGTTTATAGACTTTCGGCTTATGTACTACATGTAATCCTATGGCTATTCTATAAACCGAAAGTCGTTCGGTTTATAGTTTAGCAATAGCATTACATGTATTCTATAAACCGAACGTCGTTCGTTTTAAAGACTTTCGGCTTATAGAATACTATTGGCTTTCTATAAACCGAACTAGAGTCGAGTCCCCATTCATAAGAAATTCTTATGAATGAGGAGGGACTCTAGTTAGGTTTATAGAATGCCAATAGTATTCTATAAGCCGAAAGTCTTTAAAACGAACGACGTTCGGTTTATAGAATGCATGTAATGCTATTGCTGTTCTATAAGCCGAATGTCTTTCGGCTTATAGAACAGCAATAGCATTACATGTATTCTATAAACCGAACGTCGTTTGTTTTAAAGACTTTCGGCTTATAGAATACATGCTGCTATTGGCTTTCTATAAACCGAAAGAGTCCCCATTCATACGAATAGGTCAATTGACCTATTCGTATGAATGGGAACTCAATTTCGGTTTATAGGAAGCTAATAGCATTACATGCATTCCATAAACCGAAAGTCATTCATGTCGGTTTATGGAATGTAGTACAATGCTATTGGTATTGTAAACCGACTCTATTTCGGTTTAGAATGCCAATAGCACGAATGGGCGAATGGACGAATGAACGAATGATTTTCGTTTATTAACCATTCGTTCATTCGGATTTTGTTAGTTAAAATTTTCGTTATTCGTTTTTCGGACGAATGGACGAAAATGCTATTTTCGTCCGAAAACGAATGCACATGTCTAATTCTTAGTGGCTCCGTTGTGCTTTTGTGCCTTGAAATTTGAATTTTTCTTCAGTTTTGACTTCGGCTTGTTTTTTCGACCTTGTCTCCTTCTCCAATCCTAACCTTGGCCAGTATTATCGATTCTCCCTGTGTTCCTCCTGTCCTGACCTCTGCCAATATTTTTTACTTCATTTATTGTCCAGTCCATCCCGTTTTTGGCCTTTTCCAACCTTTGTGTAGAGGACGGTCATGGTGAAGACCATCATTCTGGTTCTGGGTGTTTCCACTTTCCAATACTTCAGTCTTCCTCTGCACCATGGGTTCAACCTTGATCTACCAACAGCGTTACAGGGGCAGAAGTTGGGAGTTTGCTCGATCAGATAGAAGGTGGGAGGGTTGAGGGGGGTAGAAGTTGGGAGGTATGCTTTATCAGATTAAAGGTGGGATGGTTTGAGGGGAAAGAAGTTGGGAGGTATGCTTTATCAGATTAAAGGCGGGATGGTTTGAGGGGGTAGTAGTTGGGAGGTATGCTTTATCAGATTAAAGGCGGGATGGTTTGAGGGGGTAGTAGTTGGGAGGTATACTTTATCAGATTAAAGGCGGGATGGTTTGAGGGGGTAGTAGTTGGGAGGTATACTTTATCAGATTAAAGGCGGGATGGTTTGAGGGGGTAGTAGTTGGGAGGTATACTTTATCAGATTAAAGGCGGGATGGTTTGAGGGGGTAGTAGTTGGGAGGCATGCTTTATCAGATTAAAGTGATAAAAACACCAGTACTTTTGCTAAATAAACACAGCCTTTCCATTCTTTAATAAAGGGAAATGTTCTTGTAATGACAGAGAGAAAGCAAAGCACAGAAGGAATAGTTTATGTTTATTAGTAGAGCGGAAGCGAAACTCAACATAGGGAGCAAGACAAGGATTTCTTATTGTATCCCGTCTCCAAGCAACTACTGAAAGAGTGAGCGTTCGCTCCGCTCACACCATCAAATCTCACTTTATAACCTTTAAATGAAAGACGATGTTTGTGAATTTATTTCATGTTACGGGATTGGTTTTGTTCGCATATTTGGGACAGTAATATCTAGTGCCTCGTGCTGGTCCGGTTAGGAATATTTATATAAGCATAAAAAAAAATAAAAAAAAAAGAACAGGGAAAAAAACAGGGATCGTGAAACTTGATAAGTGACCGGAGCTGGATACCCCTGACCAACGCAGTTTCGAAAAGGGAGCGCAATCTTCAGGTCCATTCCACTGGATTCCATGGTGATGGCATCCCTTTGAGATCTTTGACCCACACTAGTTTCTTTATAAACAGTTGCTACCATATTTTCTTGGTTTGAGATATGGTGATCGGATTTTATGCCTATTAATTGCCCATCTCTGTTTTAACCTTTCATTAAACTTCATACCTGGTAACATCCTGGGGGTGTGAGGTTATGGGGGGGCTATTCCATAAGAGGCAGCTTGCAGGTGAGCTAAGGTGAGATAGGGGGAGTTGAGATGAATTTAGCTGTACACCCCAACTGACTTTTAGTGAATAGCCCCACCAGTGATGCTTAAACCCTTTTATCATTGCTGGCGCTCACTACTTGCAAGTTAGACTGTGTATACCTTATAGATGAAACACATTGCTGCTACACAGGGCTGCACCACATCAGTGTAAATGCCATGAGACAATATCCCAGGAAGCAGACCAGGAAATCCAGGACTTTTCGGGATAGGAATATAGCTCAGCAGGACAGCGAGATTTGGAAGCGCATTCCCACCATCCCGATGTCTGGGACAAAATGTTTTTGCACGTGTGCAGTAACGCTGTCAGTTGGAGTAGCACTCAACCTCCCAATCTACGTCCCCCAACGTCCGCATTCGCCGGGGTTAGAAATTGTGGGGTAGGCACCTGTAATGTTTCATTGATATGTGCGCATAGCAGAGCTGTAGTTTTGTGTCCAAAGCAAGAATCAAACATTTATATCCACCTTACACTGGAAACAGGTACGTAAATAACTAGAAAATTAATCAATTAATAGCCACCGTCATGAACTATAGGCCTGGGATGAGGCTTATATTGGCTTTTTTTTATTACAAAGTATTTTTTGGGCTGGCTGGGTATTAAATACATAAGGGGGAGTAACATTTTTTTTACGTTTTCAAGGAGCTTATGGGACCTGAAAGTCACATGTCGCATGATCACCTTCTGAAGACTATAGTTCCCATGATGCTGTATTTCAGACTTGCATGCTAGCATTACTGCACCCCCTTAATGGTGCATGGACCTCACCAGTGCTCTGGATAAGGGGCGCATTCATTGAGGTACTGTATTTCCCAAGGGACCCCTCCGTCATCTCTTTCCATGTATGCGTACGTTTGGTACACATTCATTACAGCATAAATACATTGTAATGGCCAGTCAGCTGAATGCTTTACTATCACTTTAAAGATGTAGCAATAAATAATGTGTCTTCGCAAGGTTACGGACTGAAGTCAGAAATCACATGTGTAGCTGTAAATTTAGTGTGTAAGATGTTTCTGTGAATGTAAATTAATTCAGAATGATGATTTAAAGGTGTGTACGTATCTATCAATCGATAAATCAATCAGTGCAAAGATTGCTCTTTTACACAATGACCGATCCTTATCCTCCGAGCAAAGAGGTAGGGAAAACAAGATGGTACAAACACCAGATGTAACAATACAATCTCCCCGTGCATAAAATATAACAATAAAAGACACACTAGTAACTGGATCTTTTTCAGGAAACTCTTGCAAGTCAACGTGTGTTTGTGAACAGGATCGGTTTAAGCCAGTCTTTGGGTCAGGTTTTGGCCTTAGAAGCACAGGAATTCACTTGGGGCACCAGTAGAACAAGGGTGGTTGCTGTTTTTCCACCAATTTAATTTCTTCTTTTTAAAGATTTTGTTTGCAACAACCGTACATTGAAAATGAGGTGCGTCTAACACTGGGTGCCATTTGACCATGGACCCTGTCGGTGACACTTTAGAAATTCTAATTGCATTTGTTACACAATACTGTCAAAAACAGGGAGGCAGTTATCAGCTACTGAATAAAGCTTTTGCTGCACGTGCTTTATTGCAAGAGGACCCAGATCAACTGCACTGATCCTCTTGTAAGGTGAACAAAAGCAGGTGTCTGAAAATGAGGGATAGAACTACATAATCTTTGAAAGTTATGCACTGTGCATGAAAAAAGTTACTTTTTATAGGAGCAGCAACACTAAACTCCATCCAAACTTGTTAAAAAAGAGCTAGTCTTCCATAAGAGCTTTAGAAAGTTACTGCCATGGTTGCCCAAATCCCCTGCATGCAGTGGTGAAAGGCATGTGTGCTCATCTATCTGCCTCCAAATTGGTAGCACATTAAGCACTGTGGGAAGAAGATGTCACCTCCTAATAGCGGGTGGATGTACATGCATTCATTAGCGCCGCATATATATAGTTTTTAACGGCATTGCCCTAGGGCAAGGGAGTATTAAGGAGGGTAAGCGCTATTCATTAGCAATTTGGCTAGCCCAATGTATAGATCCCTTATTATTCTCTATATAGCGACACCTGGTCAATTCTTGCATGAGAGGTACAATGTATTAAAATATGGCCCATAAATGACATTAAAAAGAAACTAGAAATATCCACGCCTTTGGGAAAAGTGCAGAACGCTAAAAATAGTTAACCCTGTATACACCTTTCCACCAGTAAATCGCTTTTAAGACAATCTTTTTTCGAGTCCATTAAACATCAGCAGGATTCAGTCAACCTGAAAACTAATTAGGAATGAGAAGCCGCAATACTCAATGGATCAAAAGCCTGTGGAAGATCAATAAGAAATTCACGACCAGAGAGGTTTTTTTTCCTGCTGTGGTTAGTAAGCCATTTGTTACCTCAATAAGGAGCTCTCTCTCCCCTTATACAAGCTAGACTTTAAGCTTAATTGAATGATCCAGATTTAGGCATTCACGCTAGTTCATTTATTAAGGGGTCCGAGCGCGTGGAATGGCGGGTAACTGACAGCCTGACAGACACTCGCGCTTTGACATATCCCGTTCTAATTGGCTGTTTAGTCATTTACTATGGGAGAAGCACAATTGCGCTCAACTAGTACTGTAATCTTTTTAAAGAGCTTTATTTATTAGGTACCGATGCTGTTAGCTATTAACACACACAACACAAACCCGTGACTCGTTTCGTTTATTGGCTTCTTGAACTGTGTTAAAGAGTGCAAGCTCTTAAGACAGATGAGGTCTTTGTCACGTTGTTTGTTCAGTTTGATGATTCTCATTCGTTTGACTTTGGTCATAAGGAACTAATCTATACCTCAAGAGCACTTTTAGATTCCAGATCTTTAAAAAAAAAATCCCTAAAAACTCAGGTATGGACATCAAGTCATCGAGCTTTATCATAACTTCATAGTTACTGTCTGGCTAACCCTGCCATGGAATGGGTTTTTAGTTGGGTCCCAGACCAACTTCTCCCATGTTTTCATATCTGTCTGAATGCTCTGTAAATCTTGGGCTTCTCTCCGTTTACCAGGTGTTTTGTGTAGACTATATAAGAGAAGGAAAAGAAAAAGAAACATATAATAGTGCAATAGTGCAATAAAAGATGCGAATAAAATACAATGCTCTTGAACCACTCACAAACATCCATTGTAAAAGAGCCTCAAATGATATACAAGATGTGGATCAATGTGAAGTTCTGCATACAATTCTTTACTCTGTAGATAAGAAAATGAAAGAAACATAGAGCAGTATCATCTGTGTATTAGTAGCTGCATATGGAAGTATATTTACAGGAATAACTAGCCCAACAGTGAAAGCAATCAACAGTGAAGTCCACAGGAAACCAGGAAATTCTTGGCAAATAAGTCCCCCCCCCCCCCCCCCCCCCCCATAAAAACCTGCCTCCTTAACGTGTTTCACTGGGTAATTACAGTCCCAGCTTCATTGGGAGTTTGGGCAATCTTTTGTCCAATCGTATTGTGTAGACTAACAGGTGCCAGATGGTATTTCACACACTAAGGGGCACTGAAGAAGTACATATTGAATGTATATTCTGTATTTATTACATATTATGTTATGTGTGTATTGTTTTGCCTCTGAATATATGTCAAACAAAAAAATTTTTTTGGAGAAAAAAAGAAGTGTGTTCATCCCTGAGATGTCGTGGGAATATATATTATCAGGACCACCATCAGCACCAAAAAAGCGTGCCTGCAAAGACACTGGCTGGGGAGATCAAAAGATCACCACTCTCCAGCATCACCGCGCAAGAAGGATGTCTGTGCAATGCACAGACATCCTTTCGTGCTACCTCTTGTGCACTACCTGCACACTGATCTGAAGTCAGAGCGCTAGGGTCATGTGACCTTCTGGTGCTGAAACTTCAGATCAGTGTGCAGGGAGCGCGACTCTGTGCCTCACAGAGTCACAGAAGACAGGTAAGTACTGGAGAAGGGGGGAACTGGCTTAAAGTGGCATATTAATGGGTATTCTGGCTGTGGCATTTTAATGGGCATTTTGGTTGTGGCATATTAATGGGAATTCTTGCTGAAGCATATTAATGAGCATAAAGTGGCAACAAATGGGCATACTGGCTGTGGTATGTTAATTGTCATAGAATGTCATATTAATGGGCATACTGAGTGTGGAATATTAATGGGCATAATGGCTGTGGCATATTAATGGGCATAATATTGTATATTAATGGGCATACTGGCCGTGGCATATTAATGGACATCGAGTGGCATACTAATGGGCATTCTGGCTGTGGCATGTTAATGGAAATACTGGTTGTGGCATATTCATGGGCAAACAGTGGCATATTAAGGAGCATACTGACTGTGGCATGTTTATGGGCATTTTGGCTCTGGTATATTCATGGGTAAACTGGCCATGGCATATTAATGAGCAAACTAACCATGGCATATTCATGGGCAAGCTGTGGCATACTAATGCCCAACTGGCTGTGGCATATTCATGGGCAAACTGTGGCATATTAATGGGGTAAGTCTTGTATGTGCAATGCAGGTAATGGGGGTCCGGTGGACAGCAGCAAATCCTGGATGGGCAATATGGGTGATGGGGCATGTCCTGAGGTGTATTTAAATTATTGCCATGATACACAAAGACCTGAATAAAATTACTTTGGGAGGGTAGGGATGCAAGAGGGAGATATGGGAGACTTTTTTTTTTCCATAAGGGGCCCTGAAATTTCTGATGGCAGCCCTGTATATTACATTATAAGCATCTTCAGCAGCCGGGATCGACAATATGTTCATATGAAGGCACCAGTGTCTGTGGTAAAATCTGTGAGGCTCCATAGAACATCATTAAATTGTCCATCACACATTCCAGTAAACATCAACCATGAAGAATACTGGTGCCAAATGTACACAGAGGGAGTCTCAACAGTATTTCAACAGACATTTCAACACACATCCCTGAAGGACAGCAACAGCTGAGAAATCATCATACTGATCCTTCGGAATCTATTGCATTGTCTGAGATCCTGTGATACATGTAGGTAAATGTTTTGAGCTTGCACTAGAGTGCCGCTACACAAAGATGACACAAGTCTATAAGACGTGAGGATGTCCGGATGTTGTGTGTGCTCGAGTGACTGGAGAGCAGCTGACAGTGTTGTGCAAAAGCTCTACATGAACTGTCCAAGGGATGCAATTATCTTTAACATGCCAGACAAGGCTGAAATTACACACAAGGACCTCATACAAGTCGATCAGACTGAAAATGTATCTGTCAATCACCTGGCCCCCCAGCAGGACTGACCCTGGCTCAGAAGACTTTTTTTCTCTCTCTGCAGCTGACTGTCTGTAAATGAGAAGTGATGGGAAATGTTATTGTATTTTTCTGCATGAAATAGCTGGCCCCAGGTAAGGTACTAACCCAACAATTAGCGATACTCCTAGGCAGAGCCATAGTAAGCCTTTTTATTCTGCTCCCCCTTTGATATAAGAGTTATTTTTCTGGGGGGAAAAATGTAAAAAAATACACAAATAATGAGAACCATCCCTTATTGGGGTTTTCAACTAGTCGAGAGGCTCATTTCCCCACTGTGGGGCCATGTGGGCTTTTCCCACGGTGAGCCGTGGTGTTCAGGGATACCTGTTCCTGTCCATGAAGCCGTAACTCCCCATATTATAGAAAATGATTAATGATACAGGTGCCTACTTGACATCTTCATGTCTCATGGTGCTTTGCATCTCAATGGCATCTTTGTGCTCTTGGCTCTGATCACAGAGTGATAGGCAAAGACCTAGTCAAGGTCTTGACTTAGGCACCATCTACTCAGGCAAACCCACTTGTCACTTACCCCCCCCCCCCCCCCCCCCCGTGGAAAAGACTCAACACATTGGGGTTCGAAGGCCACAGTGTTTATTTCCAAAAATACTGTAACTAATGATTATTCTTTAACAAACATTCTTAACCTATAAGAATATACATAATACTTAAACAACATCATTAATAATTATTTAACTTAAGCATAATATCAGCATACAATTAACATAAAATTAGCATATTTAGCATATTTATTGGTGAGCTGCCGTGATATAGCGTATTCCTATGTTAGCCAGTGGTGCAATTACCCCAATGACTCTTGGGGTCCAGCCCATGAGGAGATTAGGCACTACTGCCCACTGAATAGTGAAGCCAATGTAGCCCTCCCTGTGAGGGTTGCCTCCTGCTCTGGAACCAATTCTCCTAGCACACCATGCCAAGCTAAGGGAATGCCTAAAACCAAAAAATGGGATGGAGGGAAAATAAGCTTGGGTAAAATTGTTGTAATGAGCTGACCATGGGGAGACCCTAGCTTATACAACATTTTTGCCCCCCCCCACCATTTTAAGAGATACATTATTGGTGATGCTGACTATCACTCAGGGAGAACACATGACTTTGGTTAATGATTTACAATAAAAGTGCCATTTGTAAACTGTCTAGTGGGAGATACCCTGATCTGGGCCTAGTCAAGGAGCCCTTCCTGTAATGTTGAAATCCAGCGCCTTACTTTACAGACACTGTTGTTCCCTGGCATAATAACGCAAGACCTGTCAACGTCACTTGTCACATCACGGAGGCGTGCACCAACCCAGAAACTCAGGCATGGCACATTTAAGTAAAATGTATCCGGCACTCACACTCGGCTACATTTCTCATGTCAAACAGAGGCCACTCACAGCCCATTGCGTCTAGGCCCCTGTAAAGTAGGACGGCCTAGAACATTCTGCAAGTGCGAAGGACTTAACATATATAGTAATACGTGCAGCAAACACTAGTGTACTTCTCCAGAAAAAACAAAAAATCAAATAATGTGTAAAAAAAAGTGTTGCGCTTAAACCAACAAATAAATAAATACTTATCCTAATGGGTCACTGTGTTTTTCACTGTGAGTTAGTGCCACATATAAAAAAAAATGAACAATTAAACAAAAACACATGTGTGACTCTTATAATGTCCAAGCAAAAAGGGAACAGCCAGCGCACCCCTGCTTGAATCTAAAATTCAAACTCCTCACAGCCTGCAAACAGCAGGTCTAGTATATAAGGTGGTATGGCATAATCCCCACAGTCAGGATATGGTATAAAGTTGAGCAGAGGACATGGCTGGCGAGTAACTACAAATGGAAAAAGCTGACAGAAAACATTATTTAATGGACCCTTCCAGTCGTGCTTCCTTACAAATGTATCAGTCTCATAAAATCCTGTATGCGGCAGTGTCTCCAGAGATGTATCGACATCACCCAGGCGATGAAGTTTCCCCATAGGACACTTATATGTCTTTGTTGTGCAGGTACAGATCACCTGCTGAGGTAACATTGTAACATTGCCTCCCATAGCAACAGAACGCCACCTCTCTCCGCGGCTGTGAGGATGACTTCACCGCCCAGACCCATGCTAAGGAGAGTAACAAAGATGGCTACCACAATGACCGCACATCACATAGACTGCAGCCAGAGCCCAGCCAGAGAGATGAGATATCAACGCTCCCAGGCGCATTTAGGGTGTCCATCTTTTCTTCAAACAGACATACTGGCCATGTTATCGGCTCCATTGACCTAACATTGGCCCGAAGCCAACTTTTTTACCAGCCTGCTGGTAAAATACCGGCTGAGTGGCAGCTCTAGGCACAATATAAAGAGGTTAAATCATAATACCAGTAAAACTAATGTTCAGGTGGCACAGCCCCTTTAAATACATGTCAATGGCTCTTTGTTTCTATGCATGTCTTGCCAGGGCTGCCGTGTGTTTTTGAGTGGTTAAAAGGAATCTGCATGTGACCGTGTGTGAAATCTGTGTTTGTGTCTTTGTTACAGCCGCAAAAACAAAGCAACATTTAATCTGGTTACAAATGTCTAAGCAGGCAACACAAAATGGAAGGTAAGATAAATGATTTCTCAGTAAATACAATATTTTGTCTCTTTCTTGTAATTGAGGTGTCGCAGGCTGTAAAGAAACAGAGGAAGTTCAGGTCAGTCATTTTTTCTATTTCTGTTCAATGTTGACTGCAGTAAAATGAAACAAACTCAATGAAGGAAGCCATTTTTCCCTTGGCAGATGGTGCACAATAAAAAACTGTCCTTAGGCATTCGCAGTAACCACAGGAATCATAAGAAAATACTAATTGGGAAGGGTCACCGACCAGATTATCATAACAGGTGAGAGAATGAATTCCTGTTAACCCGAGATGGTCACGGACTGATAACGTGGATGGTACCACTTTTTAACTGGGAAAGTGGTACCATTTTCTTTTTGCTAGTTAGCTTTGTAAGTGCTCTAGTCCCCTGTGTTGGTGGCATTCAAACCAGGTTATTTAAAGGACAATAATTTGTCAAATAGATGACTAGGCCCTAATATATAAGCTGTGCCATTCCTAAAAAAAAAAACCCCCAAAACATGCACAAAACATACCATTTAGCTGCAAATACTACATATCCAATGGCTGCCATCTTGTCTCGTGACTTGGATCAGATCTCTGACTCTTCGACCCAAGCTCCTGCAGTCCCTCCTCTCAAGTTCATGTGGCCCCGCCTCCAAATCCCATGTAGACCCCCTCGAGAGACCGTGCTGTTAATTCAAGACTATGCACATCACATGGCTTGTATATTTGCAACATGACTGAAGGGAGAGATCTCACGAGGGGGCAGGGCTACATGGGTTGAGGTGAGGACACATGGGTGGGAAGCAGAACTACACAAGAGGACTCAGGATCGGCATGAGGTATGGAGTAGGGGCCACACAAAACTGAGAGGTTGAACTATAGGGTGCTTGGGTCGGAGAGTCAGAGATCCAACTCAAGCCATGAGACAAGATGGAAGGCATTGCATGTGTGCAGGGTTGGATTATTAGGAAGGGCACAGCTTATATATTAGGGCTTATTAATTTATTTGTAAATAATAAAAAAAAATAAGATATAATATGACAATTGTCCTTATGCTTTTGCTTCAATTATTAAATCAAAAGTTACAAACAAACTCTAGAGGTATACAATTTTATTGTGACAATTTAACCCTTTAAAACACTTTTTTTTAATCTCTTTCCTTGCAAAATTACATTTGTGTTTCTAACTAACTGGAGGTAGATTTTATGAATATGTTAAAGCAATGTTTCCCTTTTTGACAATTTTAGGAGATAATTATGGCATAAACAAAAGAACATTGGTTGCAAAATGAAAACACAAATAATAACACCATCCTATATGAGATTAAAGTAGAAAGTAAATAAAAGACTTAATAGACAAAATACTATTGGGGCTAGTCACTAAATGGTAAGATAATCATTTCATCTCACCATTTAAGCAATATATTGTGCAGGGACAAACCTTGAGTTTGTATAGCAGTGGAACTCACTATCTCGCATCAACTCACCTGTAACTCTCATAATAGTGAATAGCCCCCTTTCTCCACTTGGCTACCTGGGAACTAGAATCTTTTGCTGCATGAGTAAAGGTTTCTCTTAAAAGCCACAGAAAAAGATCATGAAGTTTTAAGATAAATTAAGTGATAAACGGTGAGAGCTGTGGCAACTGACATTTAATATGGACAAGTGCAAGATTATGCACCTTGGGTGTAAAAATCCAAAAGCAGAATATAGAATATTTGGTACAGTCCTAACCTCAACATCTTAACCTCAAAAGATTTAGGAGTAATAATTTGAGAGGATTTAAAGGTAGGTAGGCAATGTAATAGAGAAGCAGGAAATGCTAGCAGAATGCTTGGTTGTATAGGGAGATGTATTAGTAGAATCATTGTACAGAGCACTGGTGAGACCTCACTTGGAGTATTGTACGCAGTACTGGAGACCGGATCTCCAGAAGGATATTGATACTTTGGAGAGAGTTCAGAGAAGGGCTACTAAACTGGTTCATGGGTTGAAGGAAAAAACTCACCAGGAAAGGTTAAAGCATCTTAACATGTATAGCTTGGAGGAAAGACGTAACAGGGGGGATATGATAGAAACATTTAAATACATAAAGGGAATCAACACAGTATAGGAAGAGAGTATATTTAAAAGAAGAAAAACTACAACAACTAGAGGACATAGTCTTAAATTAGAGGGGCAACGATTTAAAAGTAATATCAATAAGTATTACTTTACTGAGAGGGTAGTGGATGTATGGAATAGTCTTCCAGCAGAAGTGGTAGAGGTAAACACAGTCAACAATTTTAAGCATGCGTGGGATAGACACAAGGCTATCCTAGCTAAAAGACCGGGAACAGGGGACTAATAAAAGTATTTAGAGAATTGGGCAGACTAGATGGACCGAATGGTTCTTATCTGCCGACACATTCTATGTTTTGATGTTTCTATAACTATAATAATGATAACTGTGCTCCTTATGAACTCACTAGACTCCCATTATACAAACTGGGCTCTCCTAAACAAACCGGACCCCCCTGAACAAACTGCACTCCCCTGAACAAACTGGGCTCTCTGAACAAACTGAACTCCCTGAACAAACTGGGCTCCCTGAACAAACTGGGCTCCCTGAACAAACTGCACTCCCCTGAACAAACTGCACTCCCCTAAACAAACTGGGCTCCCTGAACAAACTGGGCTCCCCTGAACAAACTGGGCTCGCCTGAACAAACTGGGCTCCCTGAACAAACTGGGCTCCCCTGAACAAACTGCACTCCCCTGAACAAACTGGGCTCCCTGAACAAACTGGGCTCCCCTGAACAAACTGGGCTCCCTGAACAAACTGGGCTCCCTGAACAAACTGGGCTCCCTGAACAAACTGCACTCCCCTGAACAAACTGCACTCCCCTGAACAAACTGGGCTCCACTGAACAAACTGGGCTCCCCTGAACAAACTGGGCTCTCTGAACAAACTGGGCTCCCTGAACAAACTGGGCTCTCTGAACAAACTGGGCTCCCCTAAACAAACTGGGCTCTCTGAACAAACTGGGCTCCCTTAACAAACTTGGCTCCCTGAAAAAACTGGGCTCCCCTGAACAAACTGGGCTCCCCTGAAAAAACTGGGCTCTCTGAACAAACTGAACTCCCTGAACAAACTGGGCTCCCTGAACAAACTGGGCTCCCTGAACAAACTGCACTCCCCTGAACAAACTGCACTCCCCTAAACAAACTGGGCTCCCTGAACAAACTGGGCTCCCCTGAACAAACTGGGCTCGCCTGAACAAACTGGGCTCCCTGAACAAACTGGGCTCCCCTGAACAAACTTGCCTCCCCTGAACAAACTGGGCTCCCCTGAACAAACTGGGCTCCCCTGAACAAACTGGGCTCTCTGGTCAAACTGGGCTCCCCTGAACAAACTGCAGTCCCCTGAACAAACTGGGCTCCCTGAACAAACTGGGCTCCCCTGAACAAACTGGGCTCGTCTGAACAAACTGGGCTCCCTGAACAAACTGGGCTCCCCTGAACAAACTGCACTCCCCTGAACAAACTGGGCTCCCTGAACAAACTGGGCTCCCCTGAACAAACTGGTCTCCCTTGAACAAACTGGGCTATACTGAACAAACTGGGCTCCCTGAACAAACTGGGCTCCCATGAACAAACTGGGCTCCCTGAACAAACTGGGCTCCCCTGAACAAACTGGTCTTCCCTGAACAAACTGGGCTCTCTGAACAAACTGGGCTCGCCTGAACAAACTGGGCTCCCCTGAACAAACTGGGCTCCCCTGAACAAAGTGCACTCCCCTGAACAAACAGGGCTCCCTGAACAAACTGGCATCCCCTGAACAAACTGGGCTCTCTGAACAAACTGGGCTCCCTGAACAAACTGGCATCCCCTGAACAAACTGCACTCCCCTGAACAAACTGGACTCCCCTGAACAAACTGGGCTCCTTGAACAAACTGGGCTCCCCTAAACAAACTGGGCTCCCTGAACAAACTGGGCTCCTATAAACAAACTGGACTCCACTGAACAAACTGGGCTCCCCTGAACAAACCGGACTCCCCTGAACAAACTGGGCTCCCTGAACAAACTGGGCTCCCTGAACAAACTGGGCTCCACTGAACAAACTGGGCTCCCTGAACAAACTGGGCTCCCCTGAACAAACTGGGCTCCACTGAACAAACTGGGCTCCCCTGAACAAACTGGGCTCTCTGAACAAACTGGGCTCCCCTAAACAAACTGTGCTCTCTGAACAAACTGGGCTCCCCTGAACAAACCGGACTCCCCTGAACAAACTGGGCTCCTTGAACAAACTGGGCTCCCCTAAACAAACTGGGCTCCCTGAACAAACTGGGCTCCTATAAACAAACTGGACTCCACTGAACAAACTGGGCTCCCCTGAACAAACCGGACTCCCCTGAACAAACTGGGCTCCCTGAACAAACTGGGCTCTCTGAACAAACTGGGCTCCCCTGAACAAACTGGGCTCCCTGAACAAACTGGGCTCCCCTAAACAAACTGGGCTCCCTGAACAAACTGGGCTACCTGAACAAACTGGGCTCCCTGAACAAACTGGGCTCGCCTGAACAAACTGGGCTCGCCTGAACAAACTGGGCTCTCTGAACAAACTGGGCTCGCCTGAACAAACTGGACTCCCCTGAACAAACTGGGCTCCCTGAACAAACTGGGCTCCCTGAACAAACTGGGCTCTCTGAACAAACTGGGCTCCCCTGAACAAACTGGGCTCTCTGAACAAACTGGGCTCCCCTGAACATACTGGGCTCTCTGAACAAACTGGGCTCCCTGAACAAACTGGGCTCTCTGAACAAACTGGGCTCCCCTAAAAAAAACTTGGCTCTCTGAACAAACTGGGCTCCCTGAACAAACTGGGCTCCCTGAACAAACTGGGCTCCCCTGAACAAACTGGTCTCCCTTGAACAAACTGGGCTCCACTGAACAAACTGGGCTCCCTGAACAAAATGGGTTTCCCTGAACAAACTGGTCTCCCCTGAACAAACTGGGCTCTCTGAACAAACTGGGCTCCCTGAACAAACTGGCCTCCCCTGAACAAACTGGGCTCCCCTGAACAAACTGGGCTCTCTGAACAAACTGGGCTCCCCTGAACAAACTGGGCTCCCTGAACAAACTGGGCTCCCTGAACAAACTGGGCTCCCCTGAACAAACTGGCATCCCCTGAACAAACTGGGCTCCCCTGAACAAACTGGGCTCCTCTAAACAAACTGGGCTCTCTGAACAAACTGGGCTCCCCTGAACAAACTGGGCTCCCTGAACAAACTGGGCTCTCTGAACAAACTGGGCTCCCCTGAACAAACTGGGCTCCCCTGAACAAACTGGGCTCCCCTAAACAAACTGGGCTCCCTGAACAAACTGGGCTCCACTAAACAAACTGGACTCCCCTGAACAAACTGGGCTCCCCTGAACAAACCGGACTCCCCTGAACAAACTGGGCTCCCTGAACAAACTGGGCTCCCTGAACAAACTTGGCTCCACTGAACAAACTGGGCTCCCTGAACAAACTGGGCTCCCCTGAACAAACTGGGCTCCACTGAACAAACTGGGCTCCCCTGAACAAACTGGGCTCTCTGAACAAACTGGGCTCCCTGAACAAACTGGGCTCTCTGAACAAACTGGGCTCCCCTAAACAAACTGGGCTCTCTGAACAAACTGGGCTCCCTTAACAAACTTGGCTCCCTGAACAAACTGGGCTCCCCTGAACAAACTGGGCTCCCCTGAACAAACTGGGCTCTCTGAACAAACTGGGCTCCCTGAACAAACTTGCCTCCCCTGAACAAACTGGGCTCGCCTGAACAAACTGGGCTCCCTGAACAAACTTGGCTCCACTGAACAAACTGGGCTCCCTGAACAAACTGGGCTCCCCGAACAAACTGGGCTCCACTGAACAAACTGGGCTCCCCTGAACAAACTGGGCTCTCTGAACAAACTGGGCGCCCTGAACAAACTGGGCTCTCTGAACAAACTGGGCTCCCTGAACAAACTTGGCTCCACTGAACAAACTGGGCTCCCTGAACAAACTGGGCTCCCCTGAACAAACTGGGCTCCACTGAACAAACTGGGCTCTCTGAACAAACTGGGCTCCCCTAAACAAACTGGGCTCTCTGAACAAACTGGGCTCCCTTAACAAACTTGGCTCCCTGAACAAACTGGGCTCCCCTGAACAAACTGGGCTCCCCTGAACAAACTGGGCTCTCTGAACAAACTGGGCTCTCTGAACAAACTGGGTTCCCTGAACAAACTGGTCTCCCCTGAACAAACTGGGCTCCCTGAACAAACTGGGCTCCACTGAACAAACTGGGCTCCCTGAACAAACTGGGCTCCCCTGAACAAACTGGGCTCCACTGAACAAACTGGGCTCCCCTGAACAAACTGGGCTCTCTGAACAAACTGGGCGCCCTGAACAAACTGGGCTCTCTGAACAAACTGGGCTCCCCTAAACAAACTGGGCTCTCTGAACAAACTGGGCTCCCTTAACAAACTTGGCTCCCTGAACAAACTGGGCTCCCCTGAACAAACTGGTCTCCCCTGAACAAACTGGGCTCCACTGAACAAACTGGGCTCCCCTGAACAAACTGGGCTCCCCTGAACAAACTGGTCTCCCCTGAACAAACTGGGCTCTCTGAACAAACTGGGCTCCCTGAACAAACTGGGCTCCCCTGAACAAACTGGGCTCCCCTGAACAAACTGGGCTCTCTGAACAAACTGGGCTCCCTGAACAAACTGGGCTCCCCTGAACAAACTGGCATCCCCTGAACAAACTGGGCTCCCTGAACAAACTGGGCTCTCTGAACAAACTGGACTCCCCTGAACAAACTGGGCTCTCTGAACAAACTGGGCTCCCTGAACAAACTGGGCTCCCCTGAACAAACTGGGCTCTCTGAACAAACTGGGCTCCCTGAACAAACTGGGCTCCTCTAAACAAACTGGGCTTCTCTAAACAAACTGGGCTCTCTGAACAAACTGGGCTCCTCTAAACAAACTGGGCTTCTCTAAACAAAATGGGCTCTCTGAACAAACTGGGCTCCCCTGAACAAACTGGGCTCCTCTAAACAAACTGGGCTCTCTGAACAAACTGGGCTCCCCTGAACAAACTGGGCTCCTCTAAACAAACTGGGCTCTCTGAACAAACTGGGCTCCCCTGAACAAACTGGGCTCTCTGAACAAACTGGGCTCCCCTGAACAAACTGGGCTCCCTGAACAAACTGGGCTCCCCTGAACAAACTGGGCTCCCTGAACAAACTGGGCTCTCCTAAACAAACTGGGCTCCCTGAACAAACTGGGCTCCCTGAACAAACTGCACTCCCCTGAACAAACTGGGCTCCTCTAAACAAACTGGCATCCCCTGAACAAACTGGGCTCCCTGAACAAACTGGGGTCTCCTGAACAAACCGGACTCCCCTGAACAAACTGGGCTCCCTGAACAAACTGGGCTCCCCTGAACAAACTGGCATCCCCTGAACAAACTGCACTCCCCTGAACAAACCGAACTCCCCTGAACAAACTGGGCTCCCTGAACAAACTGGGCTCCCCTGAACAAACTGGGCTCTCTGAACAAACTGGGCTCCCCTGAACAAACTGCACTCCCCTGAACAAACTGGGCTCCACTGAACAAACTGGGCTCCCTGAACAAACTGGTCTCTCTGAACAAACTGTGCTCGCTGAACAAACTGGGCTCCCCTGAACAAACTGCACTCCCCTGAACACACTGGGCTCCTCTTGGACAGACTTGGACAAACTTACCTGCTAAGGACAAACTAGACTCTTCTGGATAAATTGGACTCTTGTGGAAAAACTGAACTTTCCCTTGGACAAACTGTGTGCCTTTGGACACAACTGGTCTTCCAGGTGCAAGCTGGGCTCCCGTGGACAAACCTCTCCCTCCTAAGTTCATGCACTGATGGTAGAATTTGACATGTTGTTATAGGCAGATAATAAAAGAAGGTGTTTTCCAGATGTCCATGGCTAACTCAGTACCACTGTCTACCCCGTTGTTATGTTAAATGACAGAACAACAGTTGTGTTAAGACCTCTCTCTGCACCCGAGGCAAAAATAGAACATTGCGCCAATCTCAATATGATTTCATAGCTTTTATTTTGTAAAAAAGATAAATAACAAGAACATTTCTGATTAATTAATAGATCCTGTCAATAAATAGATGGAAAAACAATGAGGGTGATACTTTACAGCTTCCATGTGAGCCAGATATAGTAACTTTTACTGGTTTATAATTAGCCAGGGTGGTATAGTATTGCTCCCATTTGAGCCAGATATAGTAACTTCTATTAGTTTATAGTTAGCCAGGGTAGTAAAGAATAGAAAAAGAGCACAAATGAAGTCGGCTCCACCGCCTATGAATAAGCGTGTTATCACGCGAAACGCGTCAGGCGGATCGCTCTCACCGGGTCCTCTGTCTTAAGTGTCTATGTGTATGTTATATTTAATACATTTTTCTATTTTTCACCATATCTACTTGGAGTGCATGCATTTTTTTTCTTTGTTTTCTGCTTATAGTATAGAATAGCTCCCATGTCAGCCAACTATAGTAGTTTCTGTTAGTTTATAGTTAGCCAGGGTGGTATAGTATAGCTCCCATGTAAGCCAGATATAGTAACTTATATTCATTTCTAGTTAGCCAGGGTGTTATAGTATAGCTCCCATGTCAGCCAGACATAGTAGCTTCTGTTAGTTTATAGTTAGCCAAGGTGGTATAGTATTGCTCCTGTGTCAGCCAGATGTATTAGCTTCTGTTAGTTTATAGTTAGCCAGGGTGGTATAGTATAGCTTCCATTAGTATATATTTAGCTGGACATAGAAGATGGTACTGTGAAGCCCCCTTCAGTATGTAGTTAACCAGATATTAATAATGCTGCACCACAGCTCCCATCAGTATATAGTTAGCATAGAAATGAGCACCAAACCAAATGAGTGACCCCAAGAAGAAATGCTCATATTATCTTTTTTATTAAAACATATTATGGGAGACTTTTGGCTTGCTCGGAATCATGGGACCTGATTGGTTCATAGCCAACATCTTCACTGGTTGACTATAATTCCCATGAGGCTCAGCTAGACATACTGCTCACCCTGTATTTCAGGGTTGCCTGGTATCATCAACGTGCCCCATCAATTGTATATGCCAGAGGCAAGTTCCCTGGTCGTTTCCCCCTTTCTGCTGTTCTGGTAAATGATTCTGAATTGAATAGTTCACTTGCATAGTTTACTTGCTTGTTCCCTCATATGTCATGGGTTCACTAACAGTTCACTAACTGAACCCAGTGAAAAAGTAGATAACCCGGGCAGAGTGCATACGTATGCAGTGGTGATTGCACATACATGCATGGGGAGTACACATGTGCTGCATTATATAATATAAAGAAATGGCAACAAAATATTTTTGATTTTTTTATTTGAAATGAGAAATGGCAGCAAAAAAAAAAAAAAAGTTTTGCTTGAAAGGTTGAAAGATTAGGCATTTTACATCGAAATAATATAAATAAAGTACCTAATTGAGCCCTTTTTGTTAGTATAGCTCTATCAGGGAGCAGACATGTTGTTTAGAATCCAAGATTTCTGCCCCTTGATGGACCTATACAAGCTCCGTAAGGTAGCTTATTTGTATTCATGAAAGCATTTCTATTCAGAATGCCTACACTCTTCAAATAATCTTTCAATTAAACATAATGTATTTTTTTAATACAAAGTTTTTAAAAGTTAAAAAAAAAAAATACACACACACATTTAAGCCTTCCAGAAATAAATATGTCCACACTAGATCGCAGGAAAACTGTTTACTTATTAAACACCCAAAGTTAGCGTAAGGAACACAATTACTAGCTAAGCACAGAATACTAGACATGTGCAAAACTAAAATTTTCATTTTGTTTTCGTCCATTCGGACGAAAATGTTATTTATTTAGTCTAAAACGAATTTCGTTCATTACTGCATTAGTTTCAGACGAAATTTGTTCATTATTTTCGTTTCTTTTTATTCGTTTGTACGAATCAATTGACCTACACATTCCATAAACCAAAAGTCTATAAACCAAACTTCGTTCAGTTTATAGACTTTCGGCTTATGGAATATATGTAATGCTATTGGCTTTCTATAAACCGAACTAGAGTCCCCATTCGTAAGAAGTTCTTATGAATGGGGCTCTCGTTCGGTTTATAGAAAGGCAATAGTATTACACGTATTCTATAAGCCGAAAGTCTATAAACCGATGGTCGTTCGGTTTATAGACTTTCGGTTTATAGAATACATGGAATTCTATTGCTATTCTATGAACCAAAAGTCTATAAACCGAACGACCTTCGGTTTATAGACTTTCGGCTTATGGAATACATGTAATACTATTGGCTTTCTATAAACCGAACTAGAGTCCCCATTCATAAGAAATTCTTATGAATGGGGACTCTAGTTGGGTTCATAGAAAGCCAATAGTATTACATGCATTCCATAAACCGAAAGTCGTTCATTATGTCGGTTTATGGAATGTATACGTAATGCTATTGGTATTCTATAAACCGACTCTTTTTCGGTTTATAGAATGCTAATAGCACGAATGGACGAATGGATGAATGATTTTCGTTTATTAACCATTCGTTCATTCGTCTTTCGTTAGTTTAGCATTTTCGGTATTCGTTTTTTCGGACCGAAAACGAATGCACATGTCTACAGAATACCTAAGTAATTAAGAGATCTCAATAAACAACAGCAACAAAAATCCTCAACCAATTGGAGAGTTTTCTAAAGGAGTCTGAAAGCCAAAGGGTCACTCTAATAAAACTGCTCCAAACAAGCACTACGGTGGCTTCTGATCTTTATGAGTAAATCAAACACTCAGAGTAAAGAACAAAGATACAAATGTCATTTTATATAATACTTGAACGTATGCTTCAGGCATTCATTTAAAAAAACAAACAAAAAAAAAGCAAGCATACCCTTTCCGCATGATTGATTCCCTTTAACGATCTCTTAATGACTGGGCTGAAGAGTGCACTTAAGCACAAGTGGGTTGGTGAAAATGACTTTAATGAGTTAACGTTAGGGGTCTCTGGAAAGGCTGATGTCGAAAAGCCTCTTGACAATTGAAGTTGGGGACACGGACTCCAAACATATCATTTGTTAGAAAAGCAACAAATAATAAGGAACGATAGCTGAATTTAATGAAGGAGACTGGCAGTGACGGACCAATTACTTCCCCTGTGCTGGTGAAAATCAATTTCGAGACAGTTTGTGTTACGTGTCTTATTCTTCATCTTAAGGGGATCACATTCAAATTGGGCCCTCGTACAAAACATAGGAAACGTAGCAAGAAATTAGCCAAGACGAACATGTAAGCAGATTAAAAAAAAAAAAAAAACATTTCCTGTTGTGCTGTAAGTTTGGTTTCTTTGTAGCAAAAGCAAGGAGAATGTACCAATTGTTTTGGCTTCTACAATAAATAAATTAAAGTTAAAAAGACATCTAAACCTACAGTTTACTATATATATATATATTTACATTGTTGACATTAATTGTTTCCTCATTTACTCCACCCCTTAAGGTGTCCTTTTCAATTTCCAGTGTACAGGTGTACACTTTGGTTGCATGCTCAGTGCTTCCACCTATGACAACACAGACACTTGTTCCCCAATTTACACTGTAGGGATGAGTAGTGACACACAGTGCTTTGCCATTAGGGCTGACACCTTTTCTGCAAAAAAAAAAAAAAAATACCGGCCATGCTACTGACTCCATAGACTTAACATGGGCCTCAAGCCAAAAATACCGGCCAGGTGGCAACCCCAGGTGCCATACCTATATTTATGGAGCCTCAGCATTAGCAGGAACCTTTCAGGCTGCACAGAACCGGCGTGAGTAGGCATATAATAAAGACAATAAAAAAAAAAAAATCTTATTTATTTTTTAAAATGTAAAGTTTGACTTGCAGTGATTTCGTTTTGCGATAACAGCAAACACTTACTGACAAATTCCTACTATAAGGTTTTAATTCAGTTGAATGGAGGAGAATTTCTCTAACTCGGCTACTTCAGCCTTACGTTTGAAGTTCCCTTGTCAATTCCCAGTAATGCCTTCTTCCGTGAATAAAAACCCATTGTTTCCGGCAGATTTTGTGGATATCTAGCTGGTAAATATTCTATCAGTGTACAAATCATGGGGATAGAGATTGCTTTCTCTGTATCACAGGATCAGTGTTCGGCAGATATTGGATGCAAACAGAGATTAATGGAGTCTCAGGTTTCTGGCAAATTTAGCTCTTTCGCCAGGTGCCAAATGTATGTAATGAACCGTGCAATTAGCTCCTGAAATCTTTACTGGTTTCAACACACTAGAAAAAGACAGCAAACATCACTTTCAGCCTGGCTCTCTGCTGTACCGTTCATCTGCAAACCTGAGACAAATCAGCTAAACGCCGGTACTCAAACCCTTAATTTGTACTTTACTGCTGCAAATATACCATAACTCGTTTGGTGACGGGTCCTGCGGATGATGGGAACTGCAGTCAAAGCTCCAGTGTACACAATTTGAGCAAGTTGCATTGATGAATTAATGGCGTTTGCATGTTTGAATATTCCCCCCCCCCAAAAAAAAAAAAATGTCAAAACAATTGACATAAAAACTTGATCTTCATTTGGCTGAATGTTGTAAGAGGGAATTGACAAAGGATTTTCAAACTTAAGGCCAAAGTAGCCAAGTGTGAAACATTCTCCAAATGCAGCCATTCCTCAAACTCTGCTATATTGGTCTTAATTTTGCAAATGCATTTTCAATTCCCTCTTTGTGCATGCATCAGAATGTGGCCCCGTGATTAAAGTGGGGTTATTCACTAGAAGGTGGGTTGAGGGGAGATGAACATGTTATTGTGCAGGGACAAACACTCAGCTATACATTGTGCAGAGACAAACACACAGCTATACATTGTGCAGGGACAAACACACAGCTATACATTGTGCAGGGACAAACACACAGCTATACATTGTGCCGGGACAAACACACAGCTAAACATTGTGCCGGGACAAACACACAACTATACATTGTTCAGGGACAAACACACAGCTATACATTGTGCAGAGACAAACACACAGCTATACATTGTGCAGGGACAAACACACAGCTATACATTGTGCCGGGACAAACACACAGCTATACATTGTGCCGGGACAAACACACAGCTAAACATTGTGCCGGGACAAACACACAGCTATACATTGTGCAGGGACAAACACACAACTATACATTGTGCAGGGACAAACACACAGCTATACATTGTGCAGAGACAAACACAAAGCTATACATTGTGCAGGGACAAACACACAGCTATACATTGTGCAGGGACAAACACACAGCTATACATTGTGCAGAGACAAACACACAGCTATACATTGTGCAGGGACAAACACACAGCTATACATTGTGCCGGGACAAACACACAGCTATACATTGTGCAGAGACAAACACACAGCTATTCATTGTGCAGGGACAGACACACAGCTATACATTGTGCAGAGACAAACACACAGCTATACATTGTGCAGGGACAAACACACAGCTATACATTGTGCCGGGACAAACACACAGCTAAACATTGTGCCGGGACAAACACACAACTATACATTGTGCAGGGACAAACACACAGCTATACATTGTGCAGAGACAAACACACAGCTATACATTGTGCAGGGACAAACACACAGCTATACATTGTGCAGAGACAAACACACAGCTATACATTGTGCAGGGACAAACACACAGCTATACATTGTGCCGGGACAAACACACAGCTATTCATTGTGCAGGGACAAATCCGATGAGTTTGGTAAGAAGGGGAAACTCACCAGGTTTGTCTCTACACAATGTATAGTTAAATTGGTGAGAGTAAATGGTCATCTTATCTCACCTCAACTCACCTTTTAGTGAATAGCGCCCTAAGAGACAAGGTCAGGGTTTGTGTGGGGTCAAGTCCAATGTTCAACTTCTCAATGATACGGGCACAGGAATACTTATAATAAAGTGTTAAATAAAGTCAGAAGAGGAATTCGTTGTGATATGAAGGTTGTCAGATATGGGGAATTAGAAGATAACAGAAATGATTCCTCTGTGGTAAAATCAGTAGAGCGTACACTGGTCAAATTACCACAAACTGGTCATAAAAGCTGGTTCCCAACAAATACCCTTAGTATACAATGTTTACACCACCCCTGGGAATTCTGGGTAGGGACATGCAAATAAGCCCTCTACTGGTGACCTTTCAGCTACCAAAAATAAAAGTGTCCCTCTTTGGACATTTGAAATGTTGGGAGGTATGGATTAACTCTACACACTATTCAATAAACTGTGCTGAACTGACAATTGCACACTATTCTCCATCTCACCTGTCCTTCCAACTCAGCTACTAATGTCTGATATTTGCCCTTCCCTTGTCAGTTCACCACAGTTTTTTGAATATGCCTATGTGACTCTCTACGGACATGCATGGATACTTCCATTGTGTGAGCTTTCATCCTTCTAATATGCACTGAATGGGAGTATCAATTATCCAGATTTATCACAAGCTGATCCAACCCTGGAAGGAAGCTGCAAAGATAAAAAAAATAAAATAATAATAATTTAGTTGGATTTAATATTCAATAGTTTTTGTTTGTTTTTCAGTATAAAATGCCCTTTAAAGAGTTCTCTGCCAGTGTAAATGATCTATACATTGTGTTAGTAGAATTGCAGCAAAAGCATATATTAAGATAAAATGAGTTTTGGACGTGTCTGTCTGTGGTGTCTCCAGTTTATAACATAACCTCTTTAATTTATGCTTGTGCCTGCAGTTCTGCTAAAACAATGTATAGATCATTTTTCATGCGTTTTTATTCTCCGCGGTTTCTTTATATTCGCGGGTACAAACAAACCTAGTATCACTGTTCCTGCATTTGCAATGGTTCCAATTACAGACAATTCAAGCCCAACATCTAGACATCAGCGGATATCGTCCAAAAAGATCAAAACGGAACGTTTCCATAAAAAATTTACGATCTTTCCTAACACGCTGTACTGTGGCCGTTATACTGGTAAAGACGTTGATCACTGCCTGTATCAAAAAAATAAATGTGTCAGTGTTACCACCTGGATATTATGTCAAATGCTAAACTGATCATTAGTCACAGACCATTGGATTTTTTTTTTTTTCCGGGATGGCAGATGCTAATCTCCACATGCTTTGTACTGTAATGCATCTCGGTAATAAGCCAGAAAAAAAAAAAGAAAAATTGCTCTTGCCGTCCGACTTAAGTTTAGCAAAATTGATATCAGTATAAATTTATATCTATCGATAAAATGGGCCCAATGATTCTGTACGCAATTAACAACTGTATTACAAATAATTGGTTCAACGCACAGGAGAATCATTAGCGGGAGTAGGTCATCATGCTAGAAAGACAGTATAAAAAGATACATTGGGATCTTTATAGCAGTTAAATAACTTGAATGGAGCGGAGTGCCAAAAACGACCAAGGGAAAAAAAAAAAAGATTTGCATAAATTTCCTTATGTTTTTTAGGCCCTACTATATAGTACTTTAAAAAATGCTTATTGCTTGCCTTGGACTTTTTTTTTAAATCCATTCAGCTGCTTTTAATAGAGTAATAAATAAATAAATAAATAAAATATTTCATGGGCACAGTGGGCATACTGCATCATGTCACCCTGCCTCTCGTTTGGAATGCTGGAATCCTTCAGTTCAACTAAGGAAATCTAAGGTTCCGATTCATTAGGTGACAATAATATTACTCTGTCGGTAACATTGTTAGAAAACTGATTTATTTAAAAAAAGAAAAATCTTATGTGTATGAAATTTGGCAAGCGAGCTAGAGGGAAATGAGAATAGAAAATTCACACAGGCAAAGGGATGTGTGAGAGGTGACATTTTTGGGAGATTTGAGAGCCCTGTAAAGTAAAATTATACCTGAATTAAATATGTCCCTTGATGAACAGCAGCATCCCACTCCTCATCTTCAGCCCAGTGTCACTTACCTTGTGCCACGAGCACCCACTGCCACACACGATCGTCTGTAGCTCCAAGTCGGAAGTCTTGCGTGCTCGTGGCAGCCATCTTGGGGAGGTCCGGACGCAATACGTATAGTTCCGCTGAGGACAATTTCTATGTACGCGGACTCCAAGATTAAACAAACGTCTCGAAGCACCATGTTTAAATATTTAAAGGGGCAGTCTGGATTGTTCACACGCCATCTTCCTTCTCCTTTTGGGCATGCACGGAATCTCGCTGACAATCTGTCTTTAACTATAATGTATACAATTTCACTGGACCCCATATACAGAGCAAACTGTATAAATTCTAGTTCAAGACAGATTGTCAGAGAGATTCAGTTCCAAGTAAGTAAGCTAGAGATAGGACTCACCAAGTTTGGCATAGTGGTGGGCTAAGGAAAATATGTTGTGACTAAATCTCCAATATTTTTTCATCTAAGCTAGGTGCTTTTAAAATATCTAAAATTATTTAAAATGGAAAAAATAACATTAATATATTATGTTGTATGGATGCACACTGCATTTACGTATTGCACAACTGGCCAATTGACATTTGTGCATTTCTCTACAGGATAACCACCATCATTGCATCACACCATAGAGCATTGCTGTTTTACATGAGAGGATACCTACCATAACTGTTACTACATCTCACATGTGGACAATTAATCTGTGCATTTATTGACAGGATAACCACCAACATAATGACTGTTTTACATGAGAGGATACCTAAAATAATTGTTACTACATCTCACATCTGGACGATTAATCTGTGCATTTCTCGACAGGATAACCACCACCATTACATCACACTATAGAACATCACTGTGTTACCTTAGAGGATAACTGCTACTGTTATATCACATGAGGTGATGATACCTCCATATTATCACGCTTCATTACACTACAGGATAACAACATTAGTTGCTTGAAACGATTACTGTCGTCACATGGGAGACTAACTACCATAATTGTATTATACCAGGTAATAACTCTTTGCTCTGTTACGTTAGATGACAGATAAGTTCAGTTTATTGCAGCAGATGCACTAGCTTTAAACCATAATATAATTAGAGTCAACGCTCTACCCGAGAGGTTTAATTCCATCAATGAATTGCACACGATGATAACTGCAATCCTAACATGATCAGAGCAAGATGGGGAGATTGCACCCCTCGAATTTAAATGCCAGAAATGCTGCGAACCTGCCTACTGCTTGGTGGGATAACTGGTTTGGGGACCACAACCAGAATTTGAGGCAACAGTTGGTCTAAGGGGTAAACCAAGAATTCTGGATCATTGTCTGAGGAAGCCCGTCTGCAGGGAAAAAAAACGCCCTACTAGATGGTGCAATGTGTTGGTCCAGATAACTTGACTTCCATGGATTCGTTTATTGATCTCAGCTGGGCCACAGGAAGTAATAGGGTCTGTTCAAGTGTCCTACGCAGAGTATGAATTGATCTTTTCCATTCAATATATCTTAACATAGCACCCCTTAGTCTTTTTTTTGTCTGCTGTTCTTCCCCTGGATAAAGGTTTCATGACTTAAAGCTATCTAAGGTAAATGTCTTTTATTTTTGACCTTGAGATCATGGCCTTGCCAAGATTCTTTACCATCGCTAAACAATTCACATTGTTACATAGTTTGAAACATTTAACTGTCACATAAAACCACTGGATATATGGTGGTCTTACAAATGCTCTTATGATGTGTATCCCAATTCTCCACTTTTAGCTGCTACGCCGTTGGATAATTGATCTGACTTTTCCATTTTCTAATTTTGTCTTGTGGAAAATGACATCACTACAATTAAATTTACTTCTCTGAGATTGATTTTAATTAGAGTTTTAGTACAGCCCTTGCTTCAAAATGTTATGACATTTCCAGGTTTCTGTGCTTTAAATGCAGTAATTCCTTTTACCTCTTAAAATTGTAATTTAGGAAAATGATTCAAGCCTCCCAGTAAATGGATGCATATTAACATCCCTAGTTTGCCACCGTGTTCTCACATATCGATTTTCTTGTGTACTCAATACTTTGTGGATGTTGTGTATCTTATTAATACAATTATCATTCCACGAAAAAATTGCAAAAAATGTTTTTTTTTTATATCCCCATTAAACAAGCACTATACAGTTTTTTTTTTTTATTAAATGAAGTCGTTAGAATGGATCTGATAGCAGAAGTTATCTTCACACCACGATACAATACTTTCAGAACTGTATATACCTTGTATTTAAAGGGACTTAATCAACCTAAACACTGCGTATACTGTGAATGGAGAGAAAACATGATGAAAAATGATCTATACATTGTGTAAAATGGGATGTAAATGTGTCTGCGGCGTCTACTGCTTATGACATCACCTGTGACTTGATATGCAAATGAACACTGATTTTTAATGGGAAATGTTTACTTTGCATACTAAGCCACAAGGTGATGTCATCACCAGGAGACTCTGCAGATGCATTTCAAAAACATGTTTCTCTTGTTTTATGCATTTGCTTCATTTGAGGGACAGATTAATATATTATAGGCCAGAAGTAAATAAAAGATGAACTTACATGAACTTTTACTAGTGATTAATAATTAACATGTAAACTGTTTTTTTCCATATTTAAAAAAAACTTTAATTTAGAAAATGCATTTAATGTTTTGATTTCCTTTTATTTGACAATTTGCCCCTCAGACTTGACAATGCATCCCCAAACTTGCCACTCTGCCCCTCCAACCTGTCAATCTGCACCTTAGACTTCTTAATACACCACCTGCCAGGTTGCCCATTCATATGCCACTATTTGCCCATTAATATGCCACAGCCAATATGCCCATTAATATACCACTGATTGCCCATTAATATGCCACAACCAATATGCTCATTAATATGCCACTATTTGTCCATTTTTATGCCACAGTCAATTTGCCCATTAGTATGCAACTGTTAGTCTGCCCATTACTATGCCACAGCCAATATGCCCATCAATATGCCACTGATTGCTCATTTATATGCCACAGCCAATATGCTCATTAAAATGCCACTATTTGTCCATTTTTATGCCACAGCCAATTTGCCCATTTGTATGCCACTGTTAGTCTGCCCATTACTATGCCACAGCCAATATGCTCATTAATATACCACAGCCAATTTTCCCATAAATATGCCACCGTTAGTATGCCCATTAATATGCCACAATTAGTATGCCATGAATATGCCACTATTATGCCCATTAATATTCCACAGCCAATTTGCCCATTGATATGCCACTATTAGCATGCCCATTAATTTGCCACTATTAGTATGCCCACTAATATACCACAATTAATATTCCCAATGATATGCCACAAATGGTATGCCCACTAATATTCCACAATTAATATGCCCAATACTATTCCAAAATTAATATGCCCAAAAATATGCCACTATTAGTATGCCAAAGAACATGCCACTATTAATATGCCCAATAATATTCCACTATTGGTATGCCCACTAATATGCCACTTTTAGTAAAAAAAATACTGTTACCCCCTCCCCAGTACTTACCTTCCTGCTGCTCTGTCTCCAGTCGTCTCCTGCGCTCCCCACTACTCTCATTGCGGAAGCTCATGTGATCGCTGGTAGGTCACCCTCATCGATCACGTGGCCTGTAGCTCTGAGAGTGACGGGGGCAGGAGACAGGCAGCTTGGAGACTTGTCTGTGTGCCTGGGTAGCACACAGACTCCATACTGCCTGCATGCTGACAGGGAGCTGGCGAGGGGAGATCTTCCGATCTCCCCAACCAGTGCCTCTGAGACAAACTTATTTTATTTTCATCGGCCGGCACAAGGCATGGGTCTCGGGCTGCAATCCTCGAGGCCCCTATTTTGCCAAGGCCCCTGGGCTGCTGCCCCTAAAGCCCATGCCTCCCTGTGCACTTGTCATCATTGTTTTATTCTCTAGATTCACAGTATAAACAATGATGAGGTTGGCACAGTCACTTTACTTTTCTCAGCAGGTTTTATCTGTTCCACTATTTAAAGGGAAGCCCAGTCTAAATTGTTGTGAAATTGTTTTTCCAGCAATACAGACAGATTTGATTTTCTTTATATATAGTGGTAACAATTTACAGTGATATTACAAACTCAGCTGGACAAACTGATCCACAAGGTATAGAGCGAGAGAGCTCTGCTTGCAAGCGAAGGGAATGTTATCTGACTTCATTGCTATAAACCTTTATCTCTGTAATCCCTTAAAGATCTGCAGTGTTTTGGTCCCTAAAGCGCAAACCACCATGGGACCTGATTCAATGACCTCAAATTTCACTTATCTCTAGTTTTTAACTCCAATGTTATACTGCAGTGAGATATATTATAGGGTCCTGTCACCTTAAACATGGCTTATACTGTGGGAATGTACAGAATAACAAATGATAAAACATGATCTATCAAATGCATTAGCAGAATTATAACAAAATGCATAAAATAAGAAAAATATGTGTTCTAAATGTGCCTCCTGCCTATTACATCACCTGTGACTTGAAATGCAAACAAACTAATTTCTAATGGGAAATGTTGCTGGTGATGTCATAAACAGGAGACACATTTAAATGATCATTTGTTGTTCTCTTCATTCATTGAATAGACCCCCGTAAGTCTGATTTTGTAGAGAGATCAGATCCAGGACCACTGAAGCAGTGACCAGATTTGGGTCTTTTTCTGTCACAAGTTCACAATGCCCCACAGATCGATGTCATAAAGGCGTGTCTGAACACAGAAGTTCCCATTGCCTCACAGAGTGATGTCATAGAGGCGTGTCTGAACTCAGAAGTTCCCATTGCCTCACAGAGTGATGTCATAGAGACGTGTCTGAACTCAGAAGTTCGCATTGCCTCACAGAGTGATGTCATAGAGAAGTGTCTGAACTCAGAAGTTCGCATTGCCTCACAGAGTGATGTCACAGAGGCATGTCTGAACTCAGAAGTTCCCATTGCCTCACAGAGTGATGTCACAGAGGCGTGTCTGAACTCAGAAGTTCACATTGCCTCACAGAGTGATGTCATAGAGGTGTGTCTGATCTTAGAAGTTCGCATTGCCTCACAGAGTGATTTCACAAAGCCGTGTCTGAACGCAGAAGTTCACACACAGTGTGATTAAGGTACCATATTTATTGATTCTATGATACACCTTTTTCCCAATTCCCAACAGCTCTGGGAAAGGGGTGTGTCTTAGAATTGATGGCGTCTTACATTTGACGGCTAAATTCACCATGAAAGCCTAGATCTTTGTCTCTGTCTCTGAGATTCGCTTTCCAGCAGCCAAAATTTCCTTTAAAAACTAGAAAATGAGGCATGAATCGTAAGAAGGATAAACTGAAACCTAACGAAAAATGAAAAAAAGGTCAAAACATTCGTAGCTGGGGACAAAGTAAGAGTATGATAAAACGCAAACTGCAAATGAACTTCAAGTGAACTGCACAGATCCGATATTGATAGCCGAGTTGGAAAGACTCAACTATTAATGTGAGTTTCACTTAGTGAATTGACCAGGGTCACACTGACACTTGGATCTCAGTCTGCATTGATAAAGATGGAGGAGGTATTTACACTATGGGATATAATCATGAAAGAGGACAATTAAATCCAAATTTGCTATGTTGGAACCTTAATGTGAGATTTTTATCCAGCTCCTTACAATTCTCTCATGAATAAAACTCTATATCCACTGATCAGATGTAACATTATGACCACCTGCCTAATACTGTGTAGCTCCCTTTTTGATGCCAAAACAGCCCTGACCCATTGAGGCAGGGACTCCACTAGACCTCTGAAGGTGTGCTGGGGTAACTGGCACCAAGACGTTAGCAGCAGATCCTTTAAGTCCTGTAAGTTGTGAGGTGGGGCCTCCATGGATCGGACTTGTTTGTCCAGCACATCCCACAGATGCTCCATTGGATTGAGATCTGGGGAATTTGGAGGCCAAGTCAACACCTTGAACTCGTTGTTGTGTTCCTCAAACCATTCCAGAACCATGTCTGCTTTGTGGCAGGGCGCATTATCCTGCTGAAAGAGGCCAATGCCATCAGGGAATACCGTTTCCATGAAAGGGTGTACATGGTCTGTAACAATGCTTAGGTAGGTGGTACGTGTCAAAGTAATATCCACATGAATGGCAGGACCCAAGGTTTCCCAGCAGAACATTACCCAAAGCATCACACTGCCTCCGCTGGCTTGATACCTGTCAATGGTCGTAATGTGATGGCCGTGTATATTTACTATTCTGCTTCATGTTTCAAGGCTTTGTTCATCTTATTGTAAAGCCTCCTCTGAGACTGGGGCCCGTTTCTCTTATATCAATGTGAAGTGCATTTCAAAGCATGTAAAGCATGTTCTCGTCAGGCACAAGGACGCAATATACATGATCTTTCAAGATGTCAGAACTGTCTTGGTGAAGGAATGGAGGTAAACGAAGTCCTTGCACATTGAATAATATACTATTTTTGATGAAAGTTGGGGAAAAAAACATTGTAAATAGTGGAAATAAAAATATATTCCGATGAAAAAAATAAATCAACATATCACACCTCTACTTAGTATTCAAATTGTAGTCAAAGATGGACAGAAAATGTGGGACGATGTGATAGTTGGTCTCAAAGAAAAACTGTTTGCAAAAAAATATACTCTTTTAAATAACTTATATTACAGTGAAGGTGAGCAAAAATGGATGGACTTATTTCGTAATAGATTAAATCTTGTTTACTGCAGCACTTGTACATATAGAGGAAAAAAAGGCGAGAGACAAAGTAACAATGTAGTGCAGTAGTGTTGATACAAAATTACTCTTCCTCAAGGCTCCGAGATACACAGCTATAGGTAGGGATAAAACCTCCAATCTCGACTTTCCAACTCTTGCCGACTTGAACCCCACTGGTCGGTGAACCCCGCTGGTCGTATGAATATGATGTTATGCAAGAGAACAGGAAGGATGCCAGACATCTGCATGGATGGAAGTCTATTTACTTATAAAATAACTTGTCTGCTTACATTTAAGAATACCAAACTGAGCATCTGTTTGCCCAGGCTTCAAAATTTAAGTCACTTAGTTCTGTAAACCCATGACTCTCCAGCCTCAATCATGTTCCTACCACCGGTCTCATACCGTTGACGCATTTCGCTCCAATTAGCTTTGTCAATGGATTCCTTTTTTAACACTAGCATTACACTCTTTTTATTATCTAAAATATGTCAATATCTATATATGCATTTCAGTTATTAAAAAATATTTTACATTAACCGCAAAAATAAAAGCTCTGTTCTCTGCAGTAAAGAAAAAAATGGTTAACCTCCAGTTTCAATATCCATGCACTCAACTGACTGGAGGTAGCTAATATTTGTAATCAATGAACCAATATACAGGCTGGATCTTCAGAGCTCAGGCTGTGTTTGAGTCAGGAGTGTTTAATTAGGCAGTAATACTTTCACTAGCACTTTGGAAAATCAAAATGAGGCACACAAAGTTCCTATATAACAACTCTCTTGTTTGTGGGAAGACACATAAAGAAACAATGAACAAGTGACAATATAAACAACTTTAAGGTACTTATCCGCTTTGGCTGTGCATGATGGGATTGGTCCTCCGTGTTGTTGTTGTTGGAGGCAAAACTTTTTCACAAGGTGTAAATAAAGTAGAAAAATCTTTTCATCTGTAAAAAAACGTACCTTCCAAAACACGACTGTGCAAGTGAAAAACCCTTTACCTTGAGAATGACCTTGTGAATGGCATGCCCTTGACGTCACCATTGTTTTTGGCCACTGCTTCTTCTGTTATTTTTTTAATGGAGAATTACTCTGGCATGCATGAGGATCCAGCAATGACAGCATGGTGCAGAAGGAGTTGATAAGTCATTAGTGGAAGGTCTGAATAAAAGGCCAGAGCATTCTATGCTACTGAATGAGCCCAGAGCTTTACCTGGGGTGGAGGACTGTCAGGCACACACACCTCTGGCATTAAGATGTGAATGGTAATGCAGTCCTGGCCCATTCTGGAAAGTGATCTTGTGTGGCAACTGCCCCCCCCCCCTCCGCCCTTACAGTAAATATGGTTACTGGTATGGGACAATATGACACTATAAAAATTGATGGGGGGTATTATGCCACTATCACAAGTTCTGTGGGGCAATATGTCACTGTAACAAGTGCTATTGGGCATTAAGACACTATGCCATGTTCTGTGCGGCATTATGACATTCTGAGAAGTGATGTGGGACATTATGACACTATAACAAGTGCTGTGGGGCATTATGTCACTGTAACAAGTGCTCTGGGGCATTATGTCACTGTAACAAGTGCTATTGGGCATTAAGACACTATGCCATGTTCTGTGCGGCATTATGACATTCTGAGAAGTGATGTGGGACATTATGACACTATAACAAGTGCTGTGGGGCATTATGTCACTATAACAAGTGCTCTGGGGCATTATGTCACTGTAACAAGTGCTATTGGGCATTAAGACACTATGCCATGTTCTGTGCGGCATTATGACATTCTGAGAAGTGATGTGGGACATTATGACACTATAACAAGTGCTGTGGGGCATTATGTCACTGTAACAAGTGCTCTGGGGCATTATGTCACTGTAACAAGTGCTATTGGGCATTAAGACACTATGCCATGTTCTGTGCGGCATTATGACATTCTGAGAAGTGATGATGGACATTGTGACACTATAACAAGTGCTGTGGGGCATTATGTCACTGTAACAAGTGCTCTGGGGCATTATGTCACTGTAACAAGTGCTATTGGGCATTAAGACACTATGCCATGTTCTGTGCGGCATTATGACATTCTGAGAAGTGATGTGGGACATTATGACACTATAACAAGTGCTGTGGGGCATTATGTCACTGTAACAAGTGCTCTGGGGCATTATGTCACTGTAACAAGTGCTATTGGGCATTAAGACACTATGCCATGTTCTGTGCGGCATTATGACATTCTGAGAAGTGATGTGGGACATTATGACACTATAACAAGTGCTGTGGGGCATTATGTCACTGTAACAAGTGCTCTGGGGCATTATGTCACTGTAACAAGTGCTATTGGGCATTAAGACACTATGCCATGTTCTGTGCGGCATTATGACATTCTGAGAAGTGATGTGGGACATTATGACACTATAACAAGTGCTGTGGGGCATTATGTCACTGTAACAAGTGCTCTGGGGCATTATGTCACTGTAACAAGTGCTATTGGGCATTAAGACACTATGCCATGTTCTGTGCGGCATTATGACATTCTGAGAAGTGATGATGGACATTGTGACACTATAACAAGTGCTGTGGGGCATTATGTCACTGTAACAAGTGCTGTGGGGCATTATGCCACTGTAACAAGTGCTATTGGGCATTAAGACACTATGCAATGTTCTGTGCGGCATTATGACATTCTGAGAAGTGATGATGGACATTGTGACACTGCGGGAAAGGTAAAAAAGGGATTTGCTTCTGAAAGATCTTTTTATTTAGATGCAGTCTGAAACTGTGAGCAGGAATGGTGCAAACTGCTTGGTATGTGTCTGGCCAAAATCCCTTTCATTCAGTAGTCTTACACCATGTGTTACTGTCTACATAGAGCAAAGATTGACACAGGCAACATAAACCAGAGCAGAGGCTCATCACTGTGTTATCTCTCCATTCTATGTGGATATTGATTCCTTTTAGCAGAATGAGAATGTTCTATGCAACACACAAGAGCCTGGACACAATAAAGACAGGGAAAATAAAAAACCAAACAGGAAGTTCTGGTTGTAACACCTGTAATAAACATGCTGCTCACAAGGGCTCTCGATAAACCGGAGAAATGACCCCCCTGGAAAGAAGGTTATTACCCAGAATCCAACACATCCATAATACATTATACATTCTCTAATGAGACTGACTAGGAAGTGATGGCTGATAGAGACAAACCTTGGTGCCGAAGAGATATCTGGCGTGTTAACCCAAGATAAGCTATACTCCCGACCCGGCATAGCACATGTCAATGAAAAGCCAGAGTTTATTAAACAAACAAAAAGAGTATTAAAGAAATGACAAGACCTTAGACATCACTGTAATTCATGGGGTCATCCTATACATGATGTTAAAAAAAACACCAACAAGCTAAAGGGTCTACATAATATACTCCAAACCTCAGTGCCGAAGTCATTGGCCCAAAGTCTGGAATGATGTGGGTCACATCCAGGTCATATCGGGAAGCCGAATTTTAAGCTACAAAATATGACCGCCGACTAGCCATCATGGCTAATATCACGGCGAATGATTTCAAAATCAAAATCAGCAATGAACCAAATTGAAATTAGCCTCTATCATACTCACAGACTTCTATGGGATGATAGAGACTTTCTGGGGACTTTTTCCCATTTTATATATAAGATAAGGGATTCGTTTCTATAAAAAGAGGAGCATTAGAATAAAAGAGCATTATTTGTTTTATGTGTAACCAGCTCAGGGAATGGGTTTAAACTTTATATAGGTCACTACATTTTGGCTTTTCCATCCATTCCCCTATCATTTGGTGTGTCTTTGCAATCTAAAGGTAAATTGGAAGGTAAGGTTCTACAATCAAGATAGGATAGACTCTGAAGCCGACTCATCCCCCTGGATGGTGTTCTCCCTTCCCAATTTAAAAAAATAGTTTTCCATAAATATGGATTTCCCCCTATGTCACCTAGGAATTTACAAGAGTTTGGTTACCCTATTAGTGGATTGTCCCATACAAAGTCTCTCCTACATTAGAATATCCCACATTGTGTATGTAATGCCTCCTTGGGAAGCTATATAGGCCCTTTCCACTAGGTAAACAACGTTCCTGACTTTCTTATTATGAGAAGCCCTGTATCCACAGTTCACAGTAAATTGGAGAGTATAGAAATATTACACCCATTAAAGCATGAAATAAGCTAACATAGATACATTTAGTTTAGGTTGAAAAAAGACTTGATTCCATCAATTTCAGCTCCCCTCCTATTCCTTGTTTACCACACATAATACAAATGTGGGAGGAGTAATCATTTTTTTGATAAAAAGATCAGATACACGTTCCACTGTAGGAACAGTATAGGGAGTCAAACTTCCCCACAAAAAGGCAAGGAAACCTGGTTTTCCCACAAGTACAGTAAAGAGGAAATTGAGATGACGACTTCAAATGTACGGACATTAAAAAAAAAATCCAACCTGTATACCTCCATCCCATTGTGTGGCCCAGTGGCCTAATGGATAAGGCATCAGCCTCCGGAGCTGGGGATTGTGGGTTCAAGTCCCGCCTGGGTCGTTTGGTTTCTTGTTTGTAAAGACATAGAGAGGCTTTTTGATGAATTATATGATGTGAGGTATTTTATTGTAGCATGGTGTATGACTTCCAATCCTCTTTTACACATAACTAGCTTTAGCACCCGGCTTTGTCCAGGATTGTCGCTGCTCCTCGCTTCATTGTGTGTCTTTGAGCCTTGAGTTTTGAAAGCATTCGGAGTGTATTCGCCATGATGGCCAAATTGTGAGGTTATTCTGGAACACTTGTGTAGTTTGGTATTTGGACAAGTGTACTGTCCTACACAAAGTCTCTCCTCAATTACCAAATGCCCTATTGTGTAGGTAATGCCTTATTGGGAGTCCTTGAGAAGTCCTGTACCCTCAGTTCACAGTAAATTAGAGAGTATACTGACATTACACACATTAAATGAACTAAAGTTACATAGTTACATATAGTTTAGGTTGAAAATAGACACAAGTCCATCAAGTTCAACCCTTCTACCTATCATTCCTACTTTTGATCCAAAAGAAGGCAAAAAAAAACCTAAGGAGGCTATTTTGAATGTTCCGACTTAAGGGTAAAAAAATCTTTTTCAACTCTGTAGGCCAATCAGATTTCTCCTTGGATCAAGAAACTCTGTTATTAATGCTTATTCTATGATTAATAGCCCTGTATGTCCTGATGTTTTAAAAAAAAAAAAAATAACAAAAAAAACATCCAGACCATTTTTAAATGCTTCTATTGTGGTTGATGGCACTACCTCTCTTGGCAGTGAGTTCCATAACTTTAATGTCCTAACTGTAACGAATCCATTCCTTTGTTGTCTATGACATTTTTGCTCTTCCTGTCTCAGGGGGTGACCTCTTGTTCTTTGTACCTTTCTGTTAATGAACATGTAACTGGAGAGCTCTTTATATTGGCCCTGCGCGTATCCTCTATAATGATGTTCAAGTGTCTCTGCGTCCAGTCCCTGTGTCCATGGGATTGCGCTACTGCGCATGTGCCCCACGGACAGCCGTTGGGACTTGGAACGCAGATACTCCCTCCCGCCCAAAAAAAATAAATAAAAAGCCGGTAGAGGCACTGGGTGGGGGAGATCTAAAGATCCCCCCTCACCAGCCCTCTGATCGGCATGCTCTGCTAGATCCCGGGAGGGGGCGGAGCTAACCGGCTGAGCGGTGTAGCTCCGCCCCCACCCTGTGAAGCAGAGCAGCGTCTGCTTCACGGGGAGCCACTGCCACCTTGAGAAAGTGCTGCTCGGCTCCCCATGCTTGCATTAAGCATGGAGCCAGCATTGAGCATGGGGAGCCTGCATTAAGCATGGGGAGCCTGCATTAAGCATGGGGAGCCTGCATTAAGCATGGAGCCTGCATTAAGCATGGAGCCTGCATTAAGCATGGGGAGCCTGCATTAAGCATGGGGAGCCTGCATTAAGCATGGAGCCTGCATTAAGCATGGGGAGCCTGCATTAAGCATGGAGCCTGCATTAAGCATGGGAAGCCTGCATTAAGCATGGAGCCTGCATTAAGCATGGAGCCTGCATTAAGCATGGAGAGCCTGCATTAAGCATGGGGAGCCTGCATTAAGCATGGGGAGCCTGCATTAAGCATGGGGAGCCTGCATTAAGCATGGAGCCTGCATTAAGCATGGGGAGCCTGCATTAAGCATGGGGAGCCTGCATTAAGCATGGAGCCTGCATTAAGCATGGGGAGCCTGTATTAAGCATGGGGAGCCTGCATTAAGCATGGGGAGCCTGCATTAAGCATGGGGAGCCTGCATTAAGCATGGGGAGCCAGCAATAAGCATGGGGAGCCTGCATTAAGCATGGGGAGCCTGCACTAAGCATGGGGAGCCTGCATTAAGCATGGAGCCTGCATTAAGCATGGGGAGCCTGCACTAAGCATGGGGAGCCTGCATTAAGCATGGAGCCTGCATTAAGCATGGAGAGCCTGCATTAAGCATGGGGAGCCTGCATTAAGCATGGGGAGCCTGCATTAAGCATGGGGAGCCTGCACTAAGCATGGGGAGCCTGCATTAAGCATGGGGAGCCTGCACTAAGCATGGGGAGCCTGCATTAAGCATGGGGAGTCGAGCAGCACCTTCTCTTGCTGACCTGGGCTCCCAATGAAGCAGACGCTGATCTGCTTCACAGGGTGGGGGCGGAGCTACACCGCTCAGCTGGTTAGCTCCGCCCCCTCCCTGTATCCACCTTTGAAGGCAAAGGAAGGGGAGGGGTGGGAGAGAGAGACAGGGGCAGGGGGGAGAGAGAGACAGGGCAGGGGGGAGAGACAGAACAGGGGGAGGGGGAGATAGAACATCTGGAGGGGGGAGAGAGAAAGAACAGAGGGAGGGAGAGAGAGACAGAACAGGGGGAAGGGGGAGAGAGAGAGACAGACAGAACAGAGGGGGAGAGAGAGACAGAACAGGGGGAGAGAGAGACAGGGCAGGGGGGAGAGACAGAACAGGGGGAGGGGGAGATAGAACAGCTGGAGGGGGGAGAGAGAAAGAACAGAGGGAGGGAGAGAGAGACAGAACAGGGGGAAGGGGGAGATAGAGAGACAGACAGAACAGAGGGGGAGAGAGAGACAGAACAGGGGGAGAGAGAGACAGACGGGGAGGGAGGGAGAGAAAGACAGAACAGGGGGAATGGGGAGAGTGAGAGACAGAACAGGGCTAGAGAGACAGAACAGGGGGGGAGAGAGAGACAGAACAGGGGGGAAGAGACAGAACAGGGGGGGAGAGAGACAGAACAGGGGGGGGAGAGAGACAGACAGTACAGGGGGGGAGGAGAGAGACAGAATAGAGGGAGAGAGAGAACAGGTATGGGGGAGTTAGAGAGAGACAGACAGGGCAATGAAGAGGAAAGGGACAAACATGGGAAGGCAGAGAGATACATACATGGGGGGGGGGGGGTGGCGCCATGGGGGAATCCCGCACAGGGCGCCGGAACACTTAAGGCCGGCCCAGCTGACAGATTTCTCGAGCAAATTCTCCTGCGCAATCGTTACAGCTGATCACTGACGCTACCCACCTCCCGCCCCCTTCACACCACGCTAAGGTGGTAAGTAACACGGGGAGGGGGGGACATAAGGGGGCAACATAGGGGCAAGCACCCTGGAGAGGGGGGAGCCTTGATGTGATCCCCCTGCTGCATCAATAATACAGCAGGAGGATCACAACTCCCATAAAGATGAGGCAGCCCTCAAGGCTCCCCCCCTCACCAGGGTGCTTGCCCCTATGTTGCCCCTTTATGTCACCCCCCCCGTCCACATATGTTCTAGCGCCCGTTAATTTAACGGGCTTAATGTCTAGTTTATATAATGTTATCATATCACATCTTGAGATGCCTTTTATCTAGCTTATATAAATGCCACTGTTTTAGTCTCTCTTCATAACTAAGATCCTCCTCTTGATAAAAAGATCAGATACACATCCACTGTAGGAACAGCATAGTGAGTCGGACTTCAGCACAAACAGGCCAGCAAACCTGCTTTGCCCACAAATACAGTAGAGAGAATTGCAGGGATTTGAGAAGAGAATTTCAAATGTAAGACCACTGAGAAATTGTTCCAACCTTACTACAGCCGTCTCACCATGTGACCCAGTGGCCTAATGGATATGGCATCAGCCTCCGGAGCTGGTGGGTTCAAGTCCCACCTGGGTTGCTTAATTTCGTGTTTGTGAAGCCATAGAGATCCTTTTAGATGAATTGCATGATGTGGGGTATTTCATTGTATCATGGTGTATGACTTCCAATCCTCTTTTACATATAACTAGTTTTACTACCCAGCTTCACAGAGGAGTAGGTTCTTGTCACTGCCCATCAGTATCGTGTGTTTCTGTGAGTTTTCGGGTTTGAAAGCATTCGTTGTGTATTCTGCCATGATGGCCAATTTTTTAGGGGTCACTTGGGTAGCTTGAAATTTGGGAAGCTGTACAGGCCCTTTCCACTAGGTAAACAAAGTTCCTGACTTTCTTATTACGAGAAGTTCAGTATCCACAGTAAATAGGAGAGTATAGAGATATTACACCCATTAAAGCAGGACATAAAGTTACATAGATACATATAGTTTAGGTTGAAAAATTACTTAATTCCATCAAGTTCAACTAGTGATGTCGAACAATGACACATCAACTTTGCAGTTGATGTTGTGTCTAATAAGCTCAAAAGTCCGCTGTAGGGGACAGTATATTGAGTCAGACCTCACCCCATCAGACCAGTGAATCTGATGTTTCCAAAAGTACAGTAAAGAGAGAATTCCAGGGAACAGAGATGAGAATTTATAAAGACCATTGGAGAATTTTTCCCAGATTGTATGATGTACTCCCTTGGTAAATTTCTACTATGTGTGTCCAAGTGGGGTCTCACCAGTGTGCTGTACAGAGACATGATCACTTTCTACCACTCATGCCTCTCCCTATTGAACCAAGCATCCTGCTAGCAATTAGCTGTGTGAGGTCCAGTGACCAAATATAAGTGGCATCATTCTCCAAGACTGTGGATTGTGTGTTCAAGTCGCACAAAGACCCATCCATTTTACTAGAATGTTTAAATAGAGAGGAAGACGTGACCCCTTAACCTGGCTCTCTGATCAGTGGATCTCCCTCCCCTCTGCCACAAGAACATCCAATGGAGAAAAAGTATCAGTCCTCAAACACTCAAGATTGTGAGTTCAACAGTGTACTTGGGAAGGGAAGCAGGGATGCTATTTTCCATCTGTTCATTAATTTTTAGAAAGTCGGAGATGGAAGTATTACACATATTAAGAGAACATGAATTCAGAAGGTGATAAAAGACTAGTGTGTGTGTAATCTTCTCAAGGACAGAGCTCTACACTGCTGAAGGTAGCTAAAATATTTTGATGTTCCATATAGTTCCTCTTTCCTTATTATGAGTGCTTTTCTCTTTCTACTGTTAATGCTTCTCCCTAAACATGGTCTGGCATAGCCTTCCAGCAGAAATAGTAGAGGTTATTACAATGAAGGCATTTAATCGTGTGTGGAATAGTTTTAAGGCTATCCTAGATATAAGATAAGGCCAGGGACTAATGAAAGTATTACTTTACTGAGAGAGTAGTGGATGTATGGAATAGTCTTCCAGTAGAAGTGGTAGAGGTTAATGCAGTGAAGGAGTTTAAGCATGCATGGGATAGTTTTAAGGCTATCCTAGCTATAAGATAAGTCCAGGGACTAATTAAAGTATTACATTACTGAGAGGGTAGTGGATGCATGGAATAGCCTTCCAGTAGAAGTGGTAGAGGTTAATACAGTGAAGGAGTTTAAGCATGCGTGGGATAGGTATAAGGCTATCCTAGATATAAGATAAGGAACTGGGGACTAATAAAAGGATTACTTTACTGAGAGGGTAGTGGATGTATGGAATAGTCTTCCAGTAGAAGTGGTAGAGGTTAATGCAGTGAAGGAGTTTAAGCATGCGTAGGATAGGTATAAGGCTATCCTAGATATAAGATAAGGCCAGGGACTAATGAAAGTATTACTTTACTGAGAGGGTAGTGGATGCATGGAATAGTCTTCCAGTAGAAGTGGTAGAGGTTAATACAGTGAAGGAGTTTAAGCATGCGTGGGATAGGCACAAGGCTATCCTAGATATAAGATAAGGCCAGGGACTAATAAAAGTATTACTTTACTGAGAGGGTAGTGGATGCATGGAATAGTCTTCCAGTATAAGTGGTAGAGGTTAATACAGTGAAGGAGTTTAAGCATGCATGGGATAGGTATAAGGCTATCCTAGATATAAGATAAGGCCAGGGACTAATGAAAGTATTACTTTACTGAGAGGGTAGTGGATGTATGGAATAGTATTTCAGTAGAAGTGGTAGAGGTTAATACAGTGAAGGAGTTTAAGCATGCATAGGATAGGTATAAGGCTATCCTAGATATAAGATAAGGTCAGGGACTAATGAAAGTATTACTTTACTGAGAGGGTAGTGGGTGTATGGAATAGTCTTCCAGTAGAAGTGGTAGAGGTTAATACAGTAAAGGAGTTTAAGCATGCGTAGGATAGGTATAAGGTTATCCTAGATATAAGATAAGGTCAGGGACTAATGAAAGTATTACATTACTGAGAGGGTAGTGGATGCATGGAATAGTCTTCCAGTAGAAGTGATAGAGGTTAATACAGTGAAGGAGTTTAAGCATGCGTGGGATAGGTATAAGGCTATCCTAAATATAAGATAAGACCAGGCACTAATGAAAGTATTACTTTACTGAGAGGGTAGTGGATGTATGGAATAGTCTTCCAGTACAATTGGTAGAGGTTAATATAGTGAAGGAATTTACACATGCATGGGATAGGTATAAAGTTATCTTACATATAAGATAAGGCCATGTACTAATGAAAATATTCAGATTTCATTTTTTAGGCAGAAACTGGGCAGACTAGATTGTCTAAATGGTTCTTCTCTGCCATAACACCAATAATCACACCTGAGCAAAGACAACTCAGTTATGTACTTCCTTTATAGTCTGTAATTAAATTATTTCTATTTAAAATGCCTACATGTGATACATTCTTTCAATTAAACAGATTTGTTTTTTTTGTGTGAAAATTGTCCTTTAAGCATTTAATCTCCTTGGTAAGTTAGGTAGAAGTGGCCAAATGGATACATTGTCAACCTCTCTATATACAATACATATTCTGATAGTAATTATGTTGTACACTGACATAGTGTATGTATATATATATATACACACACACACACACATATATATGTACGTACTTTACGGAGATGATTATTAACTGATCATAATTGTATTGTACTGAAAGAGATGATCCGTTTTAAAGATTCTCTGAGTCTCTCCGTCTCTTCGTCCGTATCTCTCTCTCTCTATATATATATATATATATAGAAACAGGGTTTAAATCAGTGATGGACAGCTTTTGGTTCAATGGCTCTTGCTATTAATCGAAGGTGAGAGCTGCAATTTAATTACTAACATTCCAATTAAATGATTTTTGTGCAATACTGATAGTATAAATTAATAAGCATCTGGTTAATATTGCAAGTGACAGCACAATACAGCTCTGTCCTTTGTTTCCTGTCTATGTGAGGAGTTATTATGTGGGATGCAGACATTGTGAAGTGATGGATTTGCCTGAATGTTTAGTCTGCATGACATCTCCATTAAAGCAATATTATTTAATAAGGGTGGAAGGAAACAGGATGACATATTGTGAAAGGAGTTAAAGTGATCATATATAAGGGGTCCAGTGGCCTAATGGATAAGGCATCAGCCTCCGGCGGTGGGGATTGTGGCTTCATGGTCACAATGTATAGATAAAAAGCTGAGTTTGTTTTGCAGCTTCTAATTCTACATACAGTATGGAATTAAATACAGCTTGAGAATGAATCACTGACAATAAAACATTTTTTGACTCTTTTTTATCAGTGGTCATTGCATTACACACTGGTATAAGAGACATAATATAAGTAGGTTAAGTGGAGGGCTGGCAGGGGGGGACAGAGGGGACTAACAAAATAAATGTGAAAATTGTGTGAACCTTTTTTTATATACTTATATGAAGTTGTACTTTATATAGCCAGTTCTTACATATTTTTTTCCCAACTCCCCATTTTACATTTTCACAACTTTACAGTTCACGTTTTAGATCTCCACAGTTCACTGTTTAGTGAATAGACATACTGGATGGATCTAAACCCAGGAATTAGTTTTGTTTTTTTATTATTTTGCAATTCAATCAACGTTCCTGGTGGACATCTACTGGACTGTATGATGGATGGGTCAATGATGCTCTATGGGACTTTCACAGACCTCACCACGGACTCTTGGGTAAGACTCTTTGTTCGTCCTGCGCAGTTTAAAAAATAGATATATTCATTGTCATCTAGTGAATTTTTTTTTTTTTTCATTCGAATATGAATTTTGGAATTTGAATTGACCCGTTAAGCACACTCACAATTGTGGGTTATTTCCACCCAACATGTCACAAATACTGCATGAGACTCACTGGTATAGTGAATTGACGAGCATCTCCGGTCTCAAGAGGTTGGTGGTGATAAGGGTTTTATATACAGGTACCAGGGAAATCAGTTACGTTTAATTGCATTGTCTATATATATATATCTAAACTGATTCCTCTGGAATTTCCCCAAATGATCGTTTCCCTCCGTAAAAAGCCGCTATTTAACTCAATTTCTACACATGTAGAGTTTTGTAGGGCAATTAAGCAATATGTCATTTTCATTCAAAAAAATACATATACTCTGAGGTGTTATAAGCCGTTATACATGGGAGACTGAGTCGTTTGAGCAGGAGAGTAAATATTAGGAAAGGAAGCTTATTGCTGTATCATTCACAGAGTAAATACAATTGAGAGACAGGCCTCCCACTTTCATAGTTAATGGTGCAAAGGATATTAAGTGGAATTGTTCTAATATGTGGGAGTGAGATGACAGAAGTAGAGCAAGGTGGGGTTTTTTTCTTCCCTGCATCGTAGACTCTTTGCTTCCCTTTACACTTACTGCTGCTAGAATGTGTACGCAAAGGGGGGCAATTAAAGGCACACACCACTCAAAAAAACCCTTTTTCATGAATATTAAAAGTTAAATAATTCTAAACACGAGTGAATTCATTAAAATGTAAATATCTGTATTATAATTAGGTTTTGATATACTCCAAAATATTCAGGTTTGCAGCTTCTACTGATCCTCCCACCCTTCTCCAAAAACTACCTGTAATCTGGAGGCAAAAAAAAAAAGCAATTTAAAGTATTTCAATAGAAAGCAAAATGTGAAGTCTCCCCAATGATAACTATATTTGTGTCCAGGGGGGACCAGTTAATTAACCCCTTAATGACAATGACCGTACGTGTACTGGCTCCCAGTGCAATGGATTAGTGAATGCTATCCAGGAATGCAAAGAAAATATATAGCCGGTTCTAAAGTCACTGTCAATCACGCCCCCTAACCCAATGCAAATTGGGTGAGGGGTGTTTCAGACTGCCTCTGATGGAGTAAAGTCTGAAACACCCAGAAAATGGGCTGTATTACCTGCATTAGCTGAGACAGGCTGTCTCAGCCATTGTAGGGAATATTGTGATATGTCATGGGGCATGTCATAATCCAGTGCCATCCTCCCCAAGTTGATCCTTAACAGTTAGGCAGACCAGGATCAACCATTATTCTTTACATTTATTATATTATATTATGTGATCACTGTGAAAATCAATCACATTGATCATATGCAACAAATGCAAAAATAAACAGTAAATAACAATCAGCGCTGTAGGAACACTGATTGTCAAAATCTTCCCTTTCCATGTTTCCCATTTTTACAATGTTTATTACATTTTACACATTACACAAAAGGTTAAGTCTAAAAAAATGGTCACAAAAGAAAGCTACTCCATCTGTCCTTAAAAAAAACCCAATATTTAATGTGTGTGGATTCATTGAAAAAGCAAGCTTGAGCTTTAAAATGTTCACATAGTTATTGTTGCAAAAAAGCTAATGTCCAGAACGGACATCAAAACAAACCAAACCATTGTCCTGAAGGGGTTAATCAAGAAGGGGGCCCCACAGGAACTTCCTTGATTCATTAATTTATTCCCTTCTGAACACAGATCAGTCTTACATTTTGCAGGGCAGATTGTAAACATAATATGTGTCTTTAAAAAAAATGGCTGAGCCTACATTCCTATGTATGCAGTACTGTATAAACCGCAAAGCATCCTAGGTGGATTCCTAGGGCGGCAAAATTTGGGGGGGCGGCCGCCCCCCAGCACTGTGTAGAGGAAAATATTTATTTTTAAAGATATAAAAAAAAAAAAATCTGCCACTTTAAAAAAAAAAAACGAGCTTGGAGGCAGAGACGGAAGATCCCCCCTCACCTACCCTCTGCCTGCCAGCAGGCTGCATGAGGGGTCGAACAAGCAGCACAGAGAAACCTCCATGCTGCCTGTTCGGCTTCCCGGTCAGTGTGACACGGAAGTGCCGACAGGTCATATACTCTCCGGGTCACATGACCTGTCGGCACAGCTGCCTGGGAGCCGAACAGGCAGCATGGAGGAGACCATGCTGCCTGCCACTAGCCACCAGGGAAAAGGGTAAGTGCTGGGTTTAGAAAATATTGGCAGGGGCTTACTAATGGCAAATAACACTGGCATATTATTGGGCAAATTGGCTTGGGAATATTGTCAATGTGTATGTAATGGGGTGATGGAGGCATGTAAATGGGGTGATGGGTCATGTCCTTGGTGTGCAACATGGGTTATGGGTCATGTCGTGGGTGTGGATCGTGGGTGGGGGGGTGCCCACATTGTGTCTGCCTAGGGCAGCACAAAACCAAGATACACCACTGTATGTATGGAATGAAAATCAGGAGGAGCTTTAAAAATAGAGGTCACCAGTGTCTGGGACCAGTGGTGTATCTTGGTTTTCTGCTGCCCTAGGCAGACAAATTTTGGGCACCCCCCCTACCCACGATGCACACCCATGACATGACCCATAACCTACGTTGCACACCAAGGACATGCCCCATCACCCCATTTACATGCCTCTATCACCCCATTACATACACATTGCCAATATTATTTGCCCTTAATATTCCCAAGATAATTTGCCCATTAATATGCCATTATCATTTGCCATTAATATGCCCCAACCAATTTCCCCAATAATATGTCAGTATTTGCCATTTAATCAGCCCCTGCCAATTTGCCCAATATTATGCCAGTATAATTTGCCATTAATCTTCCCCAGCCAAATTGCCCAATAATATGCCAGTGTTATTCTGCCATTTACCAGTAATTTGCCCCAGCCAATTTGCCCAATATTAAGCCAGTATTATTTGCCATTTAATATGCCCCTGCCAATTTGCCCATTAATATGTTAGTGTTATTTGCCATTAATATGCCCCAGCCAATTTGCCCAATAATATGCCAGTGTTATTTGCCATTTTAGATCCCGCAGCCAATTTGCCCAATAATATGCCAGTGTTATTTGCCATTTAATATGCCCCTGCTAATTTGCCCAATAATATGCCAGTGTTATTCTGCCATTCATATTCCCCAGCCAATTTGCCCAATAATATTCCAGGGTTATTCTGCCATTTACCGGTAATTTGCCCCAGCCAATTTTCCCAATATTAAGCCAATATTATTTGCCATTTAATATGCTCCAGCCAATTTGCCCAATAATACGCCAGTGTTATTTTCCATTTAATACGCCCCAGCCAATTTGCTCAATAATATGCCAGTGTTATTTGCCATTTAATATGCCCCAGCCAATTTGCCCAATAATATGTCAGTGTTATTTGCCATTTAATATGCCCCAGCCAATTTGCCCAATAATATGTCAGTGTTATTCTGCCATTTAATATCCCACAGCCAATTTGCACAATAATTTGCCAGTGTTATTTGCCATTTAATAAGCCCCAGCCAATTTTCCCAAATCCCCCCCTCTCCCCAGCACTTACCTTTCCCTGGTGGCTAGTGGCAGGCTCCCAGGTGGTTGTGCCGACAGGTCACGCGACCCGGCGCGCGTATGACGTCAGCACGCCGGTCACATGACTGTCGGCACTTCCGTGTCACACTGCACGGGAAGCCGAACAGGCAGCACGGAGGTTTCTCTGTGCTGCCTGTTCGGTTTTCTGTGCAGCTTGCCGGCAGGCAGAGAAAATGAAGGGGGATCTTCCGATCCCCTCTCACCTTCGTCTCTGCCTGCAAGCGCGGTCTTTTTTTTTTTTTTTAAAGGCGGATATTTTTTTTTTCAGTGCTGGGCTGCCGCCCCCCAATATTTGCCGCCCTAGGCATCCGTCTAGGATGCCTCGCTGTAAATACAGCACCGTCTGGGACATCGCAGATTAGTTACTGTGCATAGAGGTATATGTACCTGGCAATAAAGAAAGAAATCCCTTACAGGTTCCCTTTGTATTCCCCACACAGATCTGTAGATTCAGTGTAGATAACTAATAACATCTCGTGTGTATGTAGGATGACTTTAGCATCATATTATCACAGAAAATCAATGCAACAATTAAAAAAACAACAATATATTTTAATTAAATATAATTACATCTAAAATACAATAGACACAAATTATAATGATAGACAAACAAGTCTTGTGTGATTGATATAATATCTTGCTTCTGCGTTGACGTACATATTTTTAGACCTTAATAATCACATTAAGAAAATTATAGAAATGTGTAAAAGTATAAATAGCAGGAATTTATAATATTAAAAGGACTCTGTAAACATTGTTTATACTGTGAATAAGTCTAAATTTTTTTTATCAACAATGATCTATACATTGTGTTACCAGAATTATAAATTAAAAATTTATTTTAAAGAGTTGATTCCCAAATGGAGTCGGATGGAGCAACGGAGACGAATTTCAGAAATCGTGCATCTGAATATCCCTGATCTCGGGTCCTAATCGGCTGTCCAGGCTGTTCAGAAATCTAAGCTGGGAAGCATTTGGATTGGGACATTTTTGCAATGAAAATCATAAAATCTTCGGCTAGCCTAAATGTGCCCATCACCTCCGAACACGCTCCGAATTTGGGTAACTGGGTAGGCGTTAGGCAGTATTCTCCCATTTAAATTATCCAGATTTTAGCTGGAGAATTTGACTGAAAAGTGTAGAAGAATTAAAGATATAATAAACACCAAAATATTTATCTACAATAATAAGATATCAGTGTTGTATATTATAATAGTTTATTTACATTAACATAAGCATTTTATAAATCAGAAACATAATTATGTTAATTATTTATATTACTTATGTTCATTTGTTTGTATGTATTTAATTGATGTTATGTGTATTTTTGTTGTTGTTATTTTTTTACTGATTTCTATATTATTACACTTGGGGCCATTTCAGGACTTCAGCTATTTTGGTTGTAGCCGAAGTCCTCCCATCGACTTTTATTATTATTCGTAGTAGCTGAGGTCTTCTTGAATTGGCCCGGAATTAAGCTGAAGTATTCCCCATGGAGGTCTATCAGGAGGACAGAGGCTGCCACTTTGTTTTGGTGCATTTCGGCTGTGTTTCGGTGTCGGGGGAGATATCGCCATGGAATCGGCTACGATTCCACAGAGACATTTAAAAAATGTATACCTACTTTTCAATCATTTTAAAATCTCTACAGTCACAGTATGAATAATATTTAGGTGACTGGGTCCCTTTAAGTCTAGCAAAAGGCTTACCTGTTCATCCTATTCTATACGCAACACTATACAATTAGGTGTCTGATTCCCTTTGTTATCCCAGCCTGATGAAGCCTGATATATCACCTTGCAGTACTTTCCTCTCTGTATTGTTCTTACTTATTCCTCAGCCATCACTTTTCCTAGAGGTCATTGCTGTGTTTACTATGGTTTGGCTTCTATTTTTGCTGCAGCTCTGTCCAATTATCATTTTGATACATTGACCGGGTTTACTGCTCACTTATGCTAACATTGTTTCCACTTAATGCCCCATAATTGCATCCTCCCATCTTCTCTGTGTCACCTTGTCCTTATTCTGCCCCGGTTAAACTCAATTCGTTGTTGTAAGTAGCGAATGATTATGTTAATGACAGAGTAACCCTTCCTTCACGCTCGTCTCTGCTCCTTTGTTTTCTGGAATAATTCACCAACCTTCACCTGCACTCCTCCTGCCTGCTCTGCTAACATACCATGGTATTTATTACCTGTTTGAACACAAGCAGGGCTACTTGTAGGGTTGTTAGTCATCCATGATAAAACATTATCCAATGGAAAATAAATTAGAGCATGCATTTGATCCGCTGGATTTTAAAGTAATCTACGGTTGACTATAGCTTAGTAAAGAGATACAGAAGCCTATGGAGTCATGCAAGTTCTAAAAAAACTAAATTGTTTAACATTTAAAGAGGAATTATATGCTACAAATTAAAATGTGCCTTATACAAGGTTTCCCCTAATGCTTATCTTTCATCCTGATCGAATGTGCATTATCGAGTAATTTACCTATATGTTTTCAGCATGTTCTGAAAGACATGGGAAGGAAGGACAGAGAGAGAAATGGGAAGGAAGGAGAGAGACAGACATGGGAAGGCAGAGGAGCGAGAGACAGACATGGGAAGTGATAGGAGAGAGACAGACATGGGGAAAAAAAGAATACAAAGACAGACATGGGAAGGAAGAGGAGAGAGACAGACATGGGAAGGCCAAGGAGAGACAGACATGGGAAGGAAGAGGAGAGAGATGGACATGAGAATGAAGATGAGAGAGAAATACATCAAAATGATGGAGAGAGATGGACATGGGAAGGAAGAGGAGAGAAAAAGACAAGGGAGGAAGGAGAGAGGCAGACATGGGAAGGCAGAGGAGAGGCAGACATGGGAAGGCAGAGGAAAGACAGACATGGGAAGGCAGAGGAGAGACAAACAGACATGGGTAGGCAGAGGAGATAGAGACAGACATGGGAAGCAATAAAGAGAGACAGAAATGGGAAGCGATAAGAGAAAGACAGAGAAGGGTAGGTAGAGGAGATAGAAACAGACATGGGTAGCAATAAGAGAAAGACAGACATGGGAAAGAAGAGAATACAAAGACAGATATGGGAAGGAAGAGGAGAGAGATGGACATGGGAATGAAGAGGAGAGAGATGGACATGGGAAGAAAGAGGAGAGAGAAAGACATTGGAAGGAAGGAGAGAGACAGATATGGGAAGGAAGAGGAGAGAGATGGACATGGGAATGAAGAGGAGAGAGATGGACATGGGAAGAAAGAGGAGAGAGAAAGACATTGGAAGGAAGGAGAGAGACAGATATGGGAATGAAGGAGAGAGACAGACATGGGAAGGAAGTAGAGAAACAGACATGGGAAGAAAGGAGAGAGACAGACAAGGGAAGCCAGAGGAGAGACACACATCAGAAGGCAAAGGAGAGACAGACATGGGAAACAAGAGGATACAAAGACAGACAATGGAAGGTAGAGGAGAGAGACAGATATGGGAAGGAAGAGAGACAGATGGACATGGGAAGGGAGAGAAGAGCAACAAAAGGACATGGTCAAGAGGAAAAGACAGGTGAACATTGGGGAGTGGAAAAAGACAGACAGAAATGTGTAGTGCCCCTCCCATGATCAAACCCCTAAACACCACTACGAGCGACTGAAGGTCGCAGGCCAGAAAACATTTAAGCGCTAACTTCATGCTGCAGTACACATTTTATATTTAAAACAGAAATGAGCAGGAACTTAAGGAAAATAACAACTAATAAAACATATTATCAGAGATGGGGGCAAGATAACATGGTCTCCCATCCCTGACATATAGATGTAGGCATAGGAGAGTAATATAAAGGATGCTGCAGGCTGGAACAGGCAAGGCCAAGCAGAACAATAGCAAAGAAAGTACAGAAAGCAGAAATAGGAATAGAATAATGCAGAATACAGAACTTAGTCCAACTCAGAGACATGCATATGTAAGAAAACAGATTCCAGGTGTGGTGGAATCGTGACATTGCGTGACAGAGCTTCACACATATTCACTGAATTTAAGTCCAATCTTTTAGCTTTCTAGCTGCCGTGTGCCTAATTGATGATTGTGTTCATTAAACTGAACCTTTGTTTTAAAAGGCCGTTTCCTTTCAATCGGTAAATAATGTTATGGATCTTTCAGTTTTTTATTTTACCTTATGTCATCCTGGGGAGAAGTTGCGGGATCGAGTGGCCTTAGCAACTTTTTCAGAGACGAAAATCGTAGCCTCATATTACAGGATTATTTGGAGCATGTCGGTGAGCTGCAATGTCCCTGGTAATCGGGCCATTCAGGTATAACCCAGAAACCGGCCTGTAAATTGGCCATTATGGACAAATCCCGGGCTGACATTTTGGTGACCAAACTCATTCGAAGTTCCACCGACCGACGTGGTGGCCTCAAACACTCCCTATAGAATTTTGGCTACTGCGAAAAAACATACTATAATTAAAAACATCATTTAATCATATATACAACTAAATCATAACAATATAAATACATATATAGAGAAAAATAAAAATAAATATATAAAAAACTAATGAAAAATAAATACAATATATAAATTAATACTTAAATACATAAATCACATATAATACTTAATATATATAATTTAACAAAGAAGGTACATGAAAACCAGCACAATTGCAACATTTATGTCCAAATATCAAACTTTTGATATTAGGCCATATACCTGTAAAAGTTAGGGGTAAAGGTGATGGGACTTCTTAAAAAGCAGGAGGTAGCAGAGGCGTTATTAAAAACAAATATACTGCAAGGGATTCTGGGTAGGCATGTGCAAATAAGGTTAACGATTATCACCTTTTTGTCTCTATAACCACTTTATACATGGACCCCTTGGGGCAAATGCACATTGTATAAGATAACTTTTAAACATAGCCCAAGACATAGGGGCAGTGCCAGATAATCATTCATAGACACCTGTTTTGTCCTTCATGGAACTCCTCAATGAGCTGTTGGTTAATGGGTTTCTGTTTGAGGCTTGGAGCAGTAAGGAAAACATACACAACACAGTTATGGTGGGTGAAGGTGATGGGGAATTTCCACTTCAAAATCAGGGGGTAACAGAAGCATTAATAAATACAAAGCTACACAAAACAGACAAGCCAGATGAGTTGAATAAGGGGGTAGCAGGGGTGGACTAGTGAGTGCCCCCAAAGTCACTCTCCTCAATGGGCGATGGTTGCACCACTCATAGGCCAGGCAGCCATCCTGCACAGATAAGGCTATGGCAGAGAACAACAGTATGTAGCGGAAAACCTTGAAGTCACATAGGACTCCTGTTCTACATGGAATATGGTATCAATCTCCAAACATAGAAACATAGAATGTGTCGGCAGAGAAGAACCAGACACCCATCTAGTCTGCCCAATTTTCTAAATACTTTTATTAGTCCCTAGCCCTATCTTATATCTAGGATAACCTTATACCATGCATGCTTAAACTCATTCAATGTATTAACCTCTACAACTTCTACTGGAAGGCTATTCCATGCATCCACTACCCTCTCAGTAAAGTAATACTATCATTAGTCCCTGGCCCTATCTTATATCTAGGATAACCTTATACCACGCATGCTTAAACTCATTCAATGTATTAACCTCTACCACTTCTACTGGAAGACTATTCCATGCATCCACTACCCTCTCAGTAATGTAATACTTTCATTAGTCCCTGGCCTTATCTTATATCTAGGATAGCCTTATACCTATCCAACGCATGCTTAAACTCATTCAATGTATTAACCTCTACCACTTTTACTGGAAGAATATTCCACGCATCCACTACCCTCTCAGTAAAGTAATGTTTTCATTAGTCCCAAGTTCCCTATCTTATATCTAGGATAGCCTTATACCTATCCCACGCATGCTTAAACTCCTTCACTGTATTAACCTCTACCACTTCTACTGGAAGACTATTCCATGCATCCACTACCCTCTCAGTATTGTAATACTTTCATTAGTCCCTGGCCTTATCTTATATCTAGGATAGCCTTATACCTATCCCACGCATGCTTAAACTCATTCAATGTATTAACCTCTACCACTTTTACTGGAAGAATATTCCACGCATCCACTACCCTCTCAGTAAAGTAATGTTTTCATTAGTCCCAAGTTCCCTATCTTATATCTAGGATAGCCTTATACCTATCCCACGCATGCTTAAACTCCTTCACTGTATTAACCTCTACCACTTCTACTGGAAGACTATTCCATGCATCCACTACCCTCTCAGTAAAGCAATACTTTCATTAGTCCCTGACCTTATCTTATATCTAGGATAGCCTTTATACCTATCCCATGCATGCTTAAATTCCTTCACTGTATTAACCTCTACCACTTCTACTGGAAGACTATTCCATGCATCCACTACCCTCTCAGTAAAGCAATACTTTCATTAGTCCCTGACCTTATCTTATATCTAGGATAGCCTTATACCTATCCCATGCATGCTTAAACTCCTTCACTGTATTAACCTCTACCACTTCTACTGGAAGACTATTCCATGCATCCACTACCCTCTCAGTAAAGCAATACTTTCATTAGTCCCTGACCTTATCTTATATCTAGGATAGCCTTATACCTATCCCATGCATGCTTAAACTCCTTCACTGTATTAACCTCTACCACTTCTTCTGGAAGACTATTCCATACATCCACTACCCTCTCAGTAAAGTAATACTATCTGATATTACTTTTAAATTGTTGCCCCTCTAATTTAAGACTATGTCCTCTAGTTGTGGCAGTTTATCTTCTTTTAAATATACTCTCTTCCTTTACTGTGTTGATTCACTTTATGTATTGATCTGCTAAAAAGTCCAGCCACTGCTCTCTCTTTCATTCTCTGCAACTGTCTGTCTATCCGTCTCTGTTCCTTATCTGTCAGGATATCAGTCTTCAGAAAAAAACACTACAGTAGAGCACAAACAGAGCTTAACCCACTTGGTGACAACTGACATGCCTGGCACATCATGCGCTAAAATGTCCATAGCGCGATCAACAGTCACTGTCTATGCTTTGACAATGTGGCTATAATGCCTCAGTGTCGAGGCATCATGCCACTCCAAAATGTGCCCCTTTATGCAGTGGTTGCAGCCACCATACTGGAGAGGAGCCGGCTCCTCTGATATGGTGCTTGCTCAGACAAGGCAAGAGCAAAATGAAGAGATAAAAGATCACTTCCGTCGCTCTGTTACTGTTGCTTGACTGCCCCTAGATGTAGTTAGCTACATCAGATTAAATAAATGCTAACCCTAGATCTACTAACCCTAGATCTAGAATTAGGGTTACAATTCGGGTTAATGCTAGAGTTACAGTTAGGGTTACAGATGGGTTATGGTTAGAATTAGGGTTAATGCAAGGTCTAGATTTAGGGTTAGGGTTAAATTTAGGGTTAGGGTCAAATGTAGGGTTGGGTCAATGGTGAAAACCCCCCACTACTATTTGTTATGGCCCTATCACTTGCAAAAAGCAACAGAAAACATGGAAACTATGCTATTTCTAAACTCAGGACAAATGTCTGAAACTATATAAACTTTTTTATAATTGCATAAAAAAAATTCAGGTAAAAGTTAGAAAAAATGGGTGTTTTTTGCATTGTACCCATTACATGAGAAAGAGGAAAATTACAGCTAAACACAAACACCCCAGAAATGTTAAAACAGTCATTGTCCAGAATGAACAAAAATGTCCCTAACAGCCAGTCTTACTTCCCTACAGCCAGAGATCTCTCATAGTGCAGATTATATCTCTCCAAGATGAAAAATAAAAATAGAGGAGCGGCCTTCAAATTTACAACAGCCTGCTCTGATATCGATGTCTGAAAACCTAAAAATTCTCCCGGGTAACACATAGAAATGGACAAGTGGACTTTTTTTTAACCTTGGTTTCTTTAAAGGAAACAATGTTTAATGAAAATGTCAGCCGGGGGGACCGAGTTTGTTTGGTTACTGTATTTTTTCCAGTGGGAGCGCTAGCAAAGACCAGACTGGCCTGCATGATTACAATGGAAACATGGCAACTGCTGGCCAGAGGACAAACTGGCAGGTACTTTCAAAAGTACCTGCCAGTTTATCCTCAGAGAAGGGATAATTACATTTTCACTTGTGCTTCTAGATTGGCATCACGGTGAGGTCTAGTTGTCCTTTAAGTGGCAGGAAAAAGGTGGATCAGTTAGGTACACATAATATACGTAATGAGCTAAAACATATCTGCTCTCACATTCAGAATGCTGTAAGATATCTCTCTTTTCTGTTTCTTTCTCTTTTTCTTTTCTCTGTTTATTTCTCTGATGATAACAGGTGGACTGGTTAAGTTTCACCATGGTACATTAAATAGTGTCCAGCCCTCCTCTGAGTGGTAGATAGTTCAGGTCCACCTAGGACCATATCTTAAAAAAAAAAAATCAACTATGACTAGAGTTGAGCGAACACCTGGATGTTCGGGTTAGGCCGAACTTTGGAAAAAAGTCCTGGTTCGGGGTCGAACTTGACCCCAAACCCCATTGAGGTCAATGGGGACCCGAACTTTTGCCCACTAAAATGCCTCTAAAAAAGTCCTGGAAAGGGCTAGAGGGCTGCAAAAGGAAGTAAAATGTGGGTGAGTGTCAATTGACCTATTCTTATGAATAGGGACTCTATTTCGGTTTATAGAATAGCAATAGCATTACATGTATTCCATAAACCAAAAGTCTATAAACCGAAAGACATTCGGCTTATAGACTTTCGTTTCATAGAATACATGTAATGCCATTGCTATTCTATAAAAAGAAAGTCTATAAAAAGAATGTCGTTCGGTTTATAGACTTTCGGTTTACAGAATACATGTAATTCTATTGCTATTCTATAAACCGAAAGTCTATAAACCAAACGTCGTTCGGTTTATAGACTTTCGGCTTATAGAATACACGTAATACTATTGGCTTTCTATAAACCGAACTAGAGTCCCCATTCATAAGAAATTCTTATGAATGGGGACTCTAGTTCGGTTTATAGAAAGCCAAAAGTATTACATGTATTCTATAAGCCGAAAGTCTATAAACCGAATGACGTTCGGTTTATAGACTTTCGGCTTATGGAATACATGTAATGCTATTGCTATTCTATAAACCGAAAGTCTATAAACCGAATGTCTTTCGGTTTATAGACTTTCGGTTTATAGTCGAACCCCGAACTCCAACACGAACATACAGTGGAGTGTTCGGATTCGGGGTCCGAACACCGTAATGTTCAGTACGAACCGGAACAGTGCGGTTCGGGTTCGCTCAACACTAACTATGACTCTTGTTTTGTGCTCTCTTTACTACTACAGTGGTGACATCTTGTCCAAGGCTCTGGCTTGCCCTCCTCTCACTGTCTGCCTGCATTGTTGTGTTGAGTCTTTTCCATTTGGATCTCCTTTGAAAAGTAAAGCACAATTTAATCATACCTAATTTTAGACCTACATGGTGTAAAATGATCAGAATATCAGATCTCTATAGAAATGTTTTGTGAATAACTATATTCAGCAAGACCTTCAAAGGAACATGTAAATTGGGAGCAATTCTTTAGCGATTTTGACATTAAACACATCACTTTATGGAAATGTTCTGTCTTTTTCCCCCTTTCATAGAGATGCCAACATATTCTTTAAATGAATTTTCTGAATTGTCTGCAAAATGTCAGTAAAGTTTTTGACTTTAGAACTGATAATTGCACACCAAAAAACTGATTTAGAAAAAAATGGCATTTAAAAAAAGGGATCTTTTCATACAAATTGCTACAGTTTTATTCATTCCTAAAACTTAAAATAAAATAATACAAAAGGGTCGAGTCAGGTAGCTCAAGTTTTCAGCACCAAAATGGTGGCTCCACCTTGCAGACGTATTCAAGTCATAGAGGTACCAGGATTTCGGAACCAATGTTTGGTGCACAGTTTGGAAATCATTACCAATTTCACACCGAGATCTTCTGAAATCAAATACAGCCGAAACAAGTTCAAAACGCACCGAACCATAGTTAGAGCCTTTGCAAGAAATAACAGCCCACAATTTGCGTAATTAAACAGAATTAAAACCGAAAGAAAAATCCGAAATGCACAAATTTGCAACATAACTACAATTTTTGAAGATTGCAAATTATACACCACCAATAAGTGACAAGATAACCACATAAATATGGAACATTTGTGAGAATATCCAAATGTATTCAGTACAAAGTGAAAACAAGCTCAAAAGTTCACTTTTTAGGAAAAGACAGCGTTAATTACATAGCTGTCCAACTGTTACTATCAGGTAATTAGGGCTGCAGCCAAAAACACCAGTCACAAGACAAGAAATACCCCTGGGAAAGGGATAACCAAGCATGTAAACGTGGAATGCAGCTGTTTGTAAGACAAGGTAAGAAACATCACAATACTCCTACATTATGAGTCACATGACACAATCCTATCCACACATAACAAACACACCTGCAGTTTCTATCATACATTTGTTACCGAGGTTAATACAACTCGTCTGACAGAGCCTGCATAATGACACCCATGCTCTGCTCTTATAGATCAATAAGGCAAGACCATCAGGTGTGGCACGGCAACAGCCATCCAACCTCAATGCACATGCTGCATGATAAACCATGGTTCAAAACCAAGCCAATGGTAGAGTTGGGTTAGAGAGACTTCTGATTGAGTGAAAAAATCCGACCAACCTTTTTCATTTAAAATTAAATCCCGCTCTACTAGCAGGGATTTCATTCCGCATCCATCCTCCGCTGAGGACGAATGCTTAGCAAAGTGCCTACTCAATTGGTTTAATTTTTATTTGTATGTAAATTGGAAAGAGTAGTACAAAACCATTTATATTGCTTTAATACACAAGTTTAACATATACAATTCAGTAAGTATAATAATAAAAACATAACATATAACAGCCAATTGTAATTTATGGCGTCAAACTGTGTCAATGAGAGGCGAAACCTGATGCGTTTCGCCCAATTGGGGCTTCATGGATGGTCAAAATAAGCATATATCCTGTGAAATGGAGAACAATATACATGCATCATAATCCTGAACATATGTTTATGGTAATTCCTAAATACGGACAAGATGATGCATTGGAGTTACTCTAATAGCTAACAGTCTGTGACATAGTAAAAAAAAAACAACTAGGAAAATGCATAAAAGTGTAGATGCTATGACACAGTTATAAAAGTTATATATTACAGTAGTCATGGGTAGTTAATCACAAGTGATATGTAACATTGCTTATGTTTAAAAGATGGATGGCAGAATAGGTCTACAGATCAAAGGAGGACAAGGCCTTGGTGTAGCATGACCCAGACCCCTCCAAAAACGTGTTGGGAATCCTTACAATATGTGATAATTATCAGAGATAGAGACAGCTCTACTGTTTTAATGTGTGCATAAGGATCATACAGTGTCTTTATTAATCAGTGCAATTACATAGGTGTATAATAATCTATATGTATCAACAAAATATATGTTTACAGGTGTGTAAGATTGTGAATACTAGTCAAATAGGCAACAATAAAACAATAGCCAGATTAATGATGGCTGCCAACCCACGACATTTTAAACAAGAGACGTGGGGAATATATAATTGCAGTTGAGCTATGTACTGACCATTTAGATAGTAACACACTGGTTATCAGGTCCAAAGATGGTACAGTTTGGAAATCTTGAATAGTTCAGTGTATGATGGGGTGAAATGTATCTGTACCAGCAGCAGTATTGAAAGCAGGATTTTCAATGAGAGAGATATTGGAAATCAGATGTCTTCAGAAAGACAGATTAATGGCTGTACATTTAAGTTAGTTATATCATTAGTTATATGAGTAATTGTATTTGAGCGATATAAGGACAAAATAGTTTAATTTTCATCATTTGGAGACCTACTATTTCCAATTTTCATCAATTAGCACTACTTACAGTGTCTATGGGCCCAGTAAAGTTGCATTTAGAGGAACAGTACAAAGCCTGTAAAGAAGTTTCTTTAGTATAGATACAGTAGATTTTAATGCTGTCTGGTTTGCAGGATTGTTTTACATCTAGAAGTGACATACATTGTTTGTTTACCAGGGGTCTAATGATCTTTTGTCCTATGATTGTGTTAGATAGATAAAAAGATCTGGTGCGCTGAGCTGTGCGTTGGAGCTGAGCTTTAGTGGTTCCAAGAGCTGCTGTCACTTTGCCGTCAGGTATTAAGTGGACGTGGTCGGTAAGCGTGTTTTTTTTAATGAGCAGGTATTGTGGGCGGCACTGTTGTGGCCGTGGTCGGTAAGCATGTTTTTTTTTTAATGAGCAGGGATTTTTAATGAGCAGGTATTGTGGGCGGAACAGTTGTGACCCGGTCGGTAAGCATGTTTTTTTTAATGAACAGGTGTTGTGGGCGGCACTGCTGTAGCCGTGGTCAGTAAGCGTGTTTTTTTTTAATGAGCAGGTTTTTTTTTAATGCGCAGGTATTGTGGGCGGAACGGTTGTTGCCCTGGTCGGTAAGCGTGTGTTTTTTAATGAACAGGTATTGTGGGCGGCACTGCTGTGGTGGTGAAAGGGACAGCGAGAGAGGCGTCTATAGCCTAGGTGATGGGACCTAAATGTCACATGGGCAGCTGATTCTAAATGTGAGTAGGAATTTATGAAAATTAATTTAGGCTTTGAGAGAACAAAAAGTGTGTATTTCCATGACTTGAACCTAGTGTGATGAACTATAAGGTTTTCTTTCTTATTTTTATTGAGTGGCCCTTTTCCCTGGGCCAAAGATGAGGACATATGGGTGTTGTGGATCATTGCTGGACATCAGGAACAAGTCATATTTTATTCACTGCCCATCCCCTGGTATTAAAAATAAGTACCCATGTGTCTCATCCCTCCCAAACACCTGAGCAAGGTAGAAGTGGTGGGGTAGGTCGGGAATTATTTTTATTGGTTCTGGGCACTTTGGCCAGCCCTCAGACTTGGGGGTTTATGTTTTAGTTTATGTGGCTCCCAGTTACATTTTTGATAAAGGAGTCAGGGCTACCCTCCAGGACCTTACATGTTATAACGGGTGCTCAGAGGCATTTGGCCAGCTCCTAGCCTCACATTTGACATGGGGGGGGGGGGGGATCGGGGCTATATTAAAGGTCAGAGGGCATTTATTAATTTTTTTATTAATTTAGGAGGGCTTTGGCTTCTTTCACAATAGACAAGGTTATTCTTTGAACTCTTTTTTTTTTCCTGGCCATTTTGTTAGTTCGTATCATTGATACAGGAATATATGATTTTTTTTTTTAGCCATGGGAGAAATATATAAAATATGGTTCTGTTTTTATTTTCTAGTATTATAACTAGAACAACAGAGAATAACCCTGAAATGATCAGTAAAATAATGATAATTTAATTGTTTTTTTTTTGTTTTTTTTTAAGGGATGTTACTGAGGCTTGTTCAATCTCAACTCAGAGTCCAAATTCACTACCAAATATAGCCAAATTGTCTGTAGAAGAGAACCAGGCTATATGGTCTGGGAAGGTAATAGACCATTATTAAACTGCTCATCACAAAGTCCAGTAAAACCCTTGGAATTCAGCTAAAACATCCCCATAGTTTCTAGACTCATATATCCCTTGATATGTGGTCCGGTGCTCCCCTTTAGAGGTCAATGGATTCTTTTTTACTTAGGGCAAAGTCAAACGTATTTAATGAATTTGTTAGTCTTGTCAACTCAAGTGCTTGGGGTTTATCCAGAAGTCATTGTGTAGAAATCTATAACTTGTAGACACATTTGTCTTCTGTGTTTCCAGTATGGTAAAAAGAAATAAAAAAAAGATAGATAGATAGATAGATAGATAGATTTATTCAATAAAGTTTTGTTCTTTTGTAAATTTTACACTTTTTTCTTTTTTGATAGGTTGCCGTTGCAACTAATAAAATGTAGGTAATTGGCAATCGTCAGATTACAATACGTAGGATTCAAGTGTTAACATGCTCTCTTCAAGAATTACTTGTAACATTGTGTAAAATGTTTTAATGTTATGTCTGCAAAGTAACATTCAAGATAACCCATAGTTTGTGTCAATAAAGCAAGCACTTGGGAGAAGTCATTTTGTGTAACTAGGAGAGACATAAGAGCGAGAGACAGCGGGGGTGGGGGGTGGGAGAGACAACAGAGGGAGAGAAAAGGGAGATAGAAAGGAGGGGTAGAGGAAAGGGAGAGAGACAACAGGGGAGATTAAAGGGAAGCAGGGAAAAAGGAAATGGATGACATAGCATGGGGAGAGGGAAGGGAGAGAGAAAGCAAGGAAAGATGAAGGGGAAGGGAGACAGCAGGGGAATGAAGGGAAAGGCAGAGAGACTGCTGGGGAGAGAGAGGGATTGCGACAGTATTGGGACAGAGCAGGGAGAAAGACAGCAAGGAGAGATGAAAAGGAAGGGAGACAGCTGTGGAGATAAAAGGAAAGGCAGAGGGACTGCTGGGGAGAGAGTGGGATTGAGACAGTATGGGGGTAGAGAAGGGAGAGAGACAGCAAGGAGAGATGAAGGGGAAAGAAGACAGCAGGGGTAGATTAAGGAAAAGGGAGAGAGACAGCAAGGGGAGATGAAGGGGAAGGATGACAGCAGGGGAATGAAGGGAAAGGCAGAGAGACTGCTGGGGAGAGAGAGGGATTGCGACAGTATTGGGACAGAGCAAGGGAGAAAGACAGCAAGGAGAGATGAAAAGGAAGGGAGACAGCTGGGGAGATGAAAGGAAAGGCAGAGGGACTGCTGGGGAGAGAGTGGGATTGAGACAGTATGGGGGTAGAGAAGGGAGATAGACAGCAAGGAGAGATGAAGGGGAAAGAAGACAGCAGGGGTAGATTAAGGAAAAGGGAGAGAGACAGCAAGGGGAGATGAAGGGGAAGGATGACAGCAGGGGGAGATTAAGGAAAAGGAATAGAGACAGGAGGGGAAGAGGAAAGGGAGAGAGATAGGAGGGGTAGAGGAAAGGGAAATAGACAACAGGGAAGAAGAGAGGGAACAGGGGAGAAAAAAGGGGGAGAGGGAGAGACAGCTAAGGGAAATTCAATGAGTTTGGGTATAGAGGTGGTGCCAAAGACAAGATCCCCCCCTGGTGCCATATACATTAGGTAAATCCCTGGAAGAATGAAACGATGAGGGAGCAGGAATATGAGAAGGTGGGAGCCAAAGTCTGTTGCATGTTCCAGCACACTGGTCCGGGACAAAAAGTACAAATCCTATGGCAAAGTTTATTTTTGAGTTTTTATCCCTCTCTAGATGTGTAACTTTGTATTATTCCTTTTCCCCCGCGACATACCTGTCTTAGTGTATTTATCCAAGTGAAACACTTTTTTAAGTAAAATAAAATGTCCAAAATATTGCCCCTTTTCTCATCGCTCTGTCCTACTGTTATTTCTTGTTTCTTCCCCGAAGCACCAGGTAAACAGGATACACACTAAAAGTAAGAATGTGTCCTTAGATGTGAGCCTCAGTAGATAATAAAAGAAATGCCTTTTGGAAACAAGTGAACCTGGCTCCTGCAGCTCTTAGGTTTTAACGTCCTGTCTTTGCATATTCTCTAGTCTAGTCATGGACAGTCAGTTCTCAGTAACGAAGAAATAAACAGCAATCTTCAAATACTAATTAATTACAAACCTGAAGGTCACATCCACAAGCCATTTATTTTTAAGGGCACAAAGTCCGCCAGCAGCAAGCCTCATATCTGTTTGCTTTTGTTTATTAATATTTAATACGGAGAGCTCCTATTCGCATTTTGTTTTCTTTTATGGGTTGCCATACGTGCCAACTTTCTGGCATAGGGACTTGTGACACGCAAGAGATGAGACTGAATTGCTACGTGACGCCTAGTGACATCACACAACATTGCGTGACTCTGCAAAATGCTGTTCCAGCCCACCTGGTATTGATTCGGGGTGTCTGGAGAATATTTCTTTGTAAAGTCAAAGTTCTTTGTAAAGACACATATTTGATGGGGCAGGGTTCTAAAAAATTTGACTAATCGAGCAAATTCGGGTCTATTGGCAAATACTGTTTACCCTAAGTCATACTTCCAAAGAGTCCCTATTCAGGAGGGACAGGTCCTATTTTGCACCAAATATAGCACCCCTTATATATTATATTATATATTCCCCCTTTCCTCCTCTATTGTGCCTCTTTTCTAGAATTTTTGGTATGTATCGTATATATCTCCAGACCAATAAAACTCACAATAAAATGAGTGCAGTAAAATCAGGTTTTCTATTAATTTGTAATAAATAAATAAACTATGTAATTATTTTTCAAAATGACTTATCAAATGACATAAATAGCTGCCAACTAGCCATAAAATCTTGGAAACTGTTTCTGATAAAGACCCACCCATAGCCACGCCTTCATGAAGACGTCTCAAGCAGTCTCAGCTATCAGTATACGTGGAGAATTTTAATGGATGGTCCTGTTGTAAAAGTCTAACAGCAGCATCCTGACTGCACTTTGAGCAGAGATATTTCTATTGTTGTTTTTGGAGTTATTTGGAAAGGCACAGGCAGTGCTGCACCTTTAGCAAATGTCAATAGTCCTACGAGTTTTTAATGAAACCAATTATTCAACTGCAGATGTATAAAGTATTGTGGCATCAGTGTCCCACCAGGTTACTTAATATAGTGCTCAAGAAATCAAACTTAAATATTCATTCATCAAACGTTCCTGCAAAAGCTTGATATATGTTGTTATTAAGCAAAAAAGTAAAATTGGAACAAAAGACAAAATCCACATTGGTGGGGTCACTGCAATCTCTTCAAATTACACAGACAGAAATGGAATTGCCACATATCTAGTCTATGGTATCTCTAGTGAAGGGATGGCTAACCTTGGCACTGCAGATGTGGGGGTAAATATCATCACATGATGATCAGTGGGCCTTTGGGCAGTCTGAGCATCATGCCTTCCCAGGAAACCGGGGACAGAGCCAAAAGTGGGCCGTGTTGTATTATGCTGTGTGACCTCACATAACGCCCCATAGCCCTTTGGGATTGAGCTCCGATAAAGCTCTATCCCAGCTCTAGCCCAGCATTTACTGGACTGTTTTTGTACGACCGTTTTTACTGGGTGAAGCTATATGCTACGCCAATGGCCAAAACCAGCGCTGCGTCATACGCTGTATCATACACTGTATCATACACTGAATAAATATGGGATGTTACAGCGCTAGAAGAATCAAAGATGTAATAAAGCAGTCTGCTTACATTAGCCTTATTCCTCCATTGCCTGGATCAGTTTCCATCTCGTATTATGCCTGTATTTTATCTGCTCTTTCTGCAGAAACATAAATTGCTTTACTATTGAAACGATCAAAATGAAAAGATTTGAAATCAGTCCAATGTTCGGAGATATCTTGGCTCTGGTGACAAGCAACACTTTTAACTAATATTATTATATTAATAGTTATTTCATATGAGTACAGAGCGCATCACGGAAAGATAATTTCACTTATTTTTTAGATTTACAAATATTGGGTCCTGGAAACATAACAGGCAGGATGAAGTAATCAGCTGGGGCTGATGTTTCTATCTGCTTCTATCCATACATCGATTGTGCTCTATTCCAGTCTGCTATACTGAATGCAGAGTAGGGTTTTTGGAAGTGGTGCACAGAGTGAAGATTGTAGAGTATCCAAGCGGGTATGCAGAAGGTGTCGGCTCACATGGGTCCATTCCCAAAAATTCAAGAATAGGTTGAGTTTGGAGGTCGACTTTCCTACTAGCCCTGTGCTCGTCCCATAATAAGTGGAGCTGGGAGTTGGTAGCTGAGCAGAGGCCAGTTCAAAAGATGAAGAATTGAAATGCCTGAAATTCGTACTGTTTCGGATTTGCATCATATTCGGTAAGGCAAATCCGTAGGGCTGAAATCCTTGACTCCAGTATGGAAGAAAATTGGCCGGATCATCAGAGGAAATTGACTGCTATAATTTGTAGCCAAATCTCTGTGAATTTCAGAAATGTGTCTACTTTGACCAGTTAGGCCCCTTCCCAGGCAAGCTATACTTAGTAGAGTATCAAGTCTCTGCTTTGGTGGGCTTTCAGTATTTGTTTGGTTTAGTCTCTCCTAAATGTGCTAGTATTTTCTAGGAATTGTCCTCTGCTCTTCTTCAAAAACCAGTATGTTTTGATTTTTTTATCTGTTCTACAAAGAAATGACTGATCATACACTACATATGTTGTAATAAAGCAACAAATTAAATGGTTTCATGTACATGCTCCAGTATGGTCCAGAGAATCCTGCTCAGACGTCTCTCCTTATGACAGTTTTTATATCCCCATCTTCTATTATGATCATCAACTCTCCTTACCTTCAGTTAGCCTGCTCTAGTATGATTATCAGCTAATCTAACCTTCAGTTACCCTGATCTTTAGCTATTATGATCATCAGATATCATGAGCATCAGCAGACATTTTTTCGGGGGGGGGGGGGGGCATGATTTTACCGTCATCCTTTCTGCGCCGCGCCTCTTTTTGACAAGTTATCATGAAGTGGAGGAGCTTTGTCATTATCAGTGAAGGCATGCAAAGGGTTGATAAACCTTGCACCAGATACAGATCCACAGCACCAGATATAAACCAAGCACACTAGATATAGCCTCACTGCACCAAATATAGACAGGGGGAGGGGGAGAGAGAGACAGAACAGGGTGAGGGGGGAGAATGACACAGAACAGGGGGAGGGGGGAGAGAGAGAAAGAACAGGGGGAGAGAGGGAGAGACATAACAGGGGGAGGGGAGCGAGAGAGAGACAGAATAGGGGGAGGGGGAGAGAGAGACAGGGGGAGGGGGAGAGAGACAGAACAGGGGGAGGGGGGAGAGAGAGAGATAGAGAGAGAGACAGAACAGGGGGAGAGAGACAGAACAGAGGGGGGAGAGAGACAGAACAGAGGGGGGAGAGAGACAGGGGAGGGGGAGAGAGACAGCACAGAGGGAGGGAGAGAGACAGAACATAGGGGGGGAGAGACAGAACAGAGGAGGGGGAGGAGAGAGACAGAACAGAGGGAGAGAGAGAGAAAACAGGTATGGGGGAGTTAGAGAGAGACAGACATGGCAAGGAAGAGGAAAAGGACACATTCATATGGGGGTGAAAGAGACAAGGGTGAAAGACGGGGGGCGCCAGGGGGAAGCCCGCACGGGGAGCCGGGACACTTAAGGCCGGCCCTGAACACAACAGCACCAGACACAACACTATAGCACACACAATATAATCCCTCAGCACCAGATTCAACACTATAGCACAAAAATATAACCTCTCAGCACCAGATACAACACTATAGCACACAATATAACCCCTCAGCACCAGATACAACACTATAGCACACAATATAAGCATACAGCACCAGATACAACACTAAAGCACACAATATAACCCCACAGCACCAGACACAACACTATAGCACACAATATAACCCCTCAGCACCAGATACAACAATATAGCACACAATATAACCTCTCAGCACCAGATGCAACACTATAGCACACAATATAAGCATACAGCACCAGATACAACACTATAGCACACAATATAAGCATACAGCACCAGATACAACACTAAAGCACACAATATAACCCCACAGCACCAGACACAACACTATAGCACACAATATAACCCCTCAGCACCAGATACAACAATATAGCACACAATATAACCTCTCAGCACCAGATACAAAACTATAGCACACAATATAACCCCTCAGCACCAGATACAACACTATAGCACACAATATAACCTCTCAGCACCAGATCCAACACTATAGCACACAATATAACCTCTCAGCACCAGATACAACACTATAGCACACAATATAAGCATACAGCAACAGATACAATACTATAGCACACACAATATAACTCCACAGCACCATATATAACACTATAGCACATAATATAACCCCACACCACCAGATACAACACTATAGCACACAATATAACCCAACAGCACCAGATACAACACTATAGCACACAATATAACCCAACAGTACCAGACACAACACTATAGCACACAATATAACCCCACAGCACCAGATCCAACACTATAGCACACAATATAACCCCTCAGCACCAGATACAACAATATAGCACACAATATAACCTCTCAGCACCAGATGCAACACTATAGCACACAATATAAGCATACAGCACCAGATACAACACTATAGCACACAATATAAGCATACAGCACCAGATTCAACACTATAGCACACAATATAAGCATACAGCACCAGATACAACACTAAAGCACACAATATAACCCCACAGCACCAGACACAACACTATAGCACACAATATAACCCCTCAGCACCAGATACAACAATATAGCACACAATATAACCTCTCAGCACCAGATACAAAACTATAGCACACAATATAACCCCTCAGCACCAGATACAACACTATAGCACACAATATAACCTCTCAGCACCAGATCCAACACTATAGCACACAATATAACCTCTCAGCACCAGATACAACACTATAGCACACAATATAACCTCTCAGCACCAGATACAACACTATAGCACACAATATAAGCATACAGCAACAGATACAACACTATAGCACACACAATATAACCCCTCAGCACCAGATCCAACACTATAGCACACAATATAACCTCTCAGCACCAGATACAACACTATAGCACACACAATATAACTCCACAGCACCAGATATAACACTATAGCACATAATATAACCCCACACCACCAGATACAACACTATAGCACACAATATAACCCAACAGCACCAGATACAACACTATAGCACACAATATAACCCAACAGTACCAGACACAACACTATAGCACACAATATAACCCCACAGCACCAGATCCAACACTATAACACACAATATAACCCCTCAGCACCAGATACAACAATATAGCACACAATATAACCTCTCAGCACCAGATGCAACACTATAGCACACAATATAAGCATACAGCACCAGATACAACACTATAGCACACAATATAAGCATACAGCACCAGATACAACACTAAAGCACACAATATAACCCCACAGCACCAGACACAACACTATAGCACACAATATAACCCCTCAGCACCAGATACAACAATATAGCACACAATATAACCTCTCAGCACCAGATACAAAACTATAGCACACAATATAACCCCTCAGCACCAGATACAACACTATAGCACACAATATAACCTCTCAGCACCAGATCCAACACTATAGCACACAATATAACCTCTCAGCACCAGATACAACACTATAGCACACAATATAACCTCTCAGCACCAGATACAACACTATAGCACACAATATAAGCATACAGCAACAGATACAACACTATAGCACACACAATATAACCCCTCAGCACCAGATCCAACACTATAGCACACAATATAACCTCTCAGCACCAGATACAACACTATAACACACACAATATAACTCCACAGCACCAGATATAACACTATAGCACATAATATAACCCCACACCACCAGATACAACACTATAGCACACAATATAACCCAACAGCACCAGATACAACACTATAGCACACAATATAACCCAACAGTACCAGACACAACACTATAGCACACAATATAACCCCACAGCACCAGATCCAACACTATAGCACACAATATAAACACAAAGCAACAGATTCCCTAAACACCCAAATTACTAAATCCATGACATTTCTTTATCTCTTTCCCCCTTTTTTATATGTTTTATTCCTCCATGTTTGCCATCTCTTTCCCCATCATTTTATGTGTTTTATTCCTCCATGTCAGTGACCTCTTTTCACCTACATTTTATCTTTTCTGCCCCATGTCACAATTTTGTCTGTATTCTGCTCCAATCTATCACCTCTTTTCATCCTCTATTATCTTTTCTGCCCCATGTCATCCCATTTTGTTTGCAATCTGCTTCCATCTATCACATCATTTTATCCTCCATTATCTTTTCTGCCCCATCCACTTGTCACCATGTTGATGTGAGCAGAGCCTGGTCAGAGGAGCTGCTCAGACTGGACAAATGGAGACCTCAGGGAAATGGGAGGGATCTCCTTGGATTTACCCCACTCTGCCATGTACCTTAAAGCTATTATAAGCTCTTCCTACCTGTTACAGAGGCTCAGCTATGGTCTCTGAGTATCTTCCCCTGCAGGCTCTCTTCTGTCAGCCATGCTGCCACATGGAGGGCTGAGGGGCGGGGCTATAACTTCATATCCCCGGGCACCCCTGTCATTGGCTCTCCATGCAGCATGACTGACAGCTGCTGAGACCTGCACCAATGTGGATGGGAGACCAGTATTACAGCAAGCAGAGTTGCAGAGAGCAACAGCTTTGGGTGCCACCTCCTACCCCAGCAACTGGTGTGCAGTCCTCTAGGGACAACTAGGGGCTGCACACTGAGTAAAAATAATGATAATAAAAAAATGTAAAAAAAAAATATATATATTTTTTTAAAGGGGAATTGCAAAAATCCAGGGGGGCGCCCCCCTTAACCCGCCCCCCCCCCCCCCCCCTGCGTACGCCCATGTCAGATATCCTAATATTCAATTATCCTTCTGTTTAGCTATTATAATTATCAGCTGTCCTGGCCTTCAGTTAAACATTATCACCAGCTATCCTGATCATCAGCTATCCTGACCTTCAGTTACCCTGATCATCAGCTATCCTGATAATAAGCTATCCTGACCTTCAGTTACCCTGATCATCAGCTATCCTGATAATAAGCTATCCTGACCTTCAGTTACCCTGATCATCAGCTATCCTGATAATAAGCTATCCTGACCTTCAGTTACCCTGATCATCAGCTATCCTGATTTTCAGTTATCCTGAGCTTTAGCTATTCTAATCATCAGATATCTGGACCTTCAGTTACCCTGATCATCAGCTATCCTGATAATCATCCATCCTGATCAACAGCTATCCTGACCTTCAGTTACCCTGATCATCAGCTATCCTGATTTTCAGTTATCCTGAGCTTTAGCTATTCTAATCATCAGATATCTGGACCTTCAGTTACCCTGATCATCAGCTATCCTGACCTTCAGTTACCCTGATCATCAGCTATCCTGATAATCATCCATCCTGATCAACAGCTATCCTGACCTTCAGTTACCCTGGTCATCAGCTATCCTGATTTTCAGTTATCCTGACCTTCATCTATCCTGATCTTTAGCTATTCTGGCTATCCTGTTATATGAGGTTGTGTGACATCACAAAACACTACATGAACCCTTCTTTAGATATCCTGACATTTACCTATCCTGCCCATCAGATATGCTGACCTTCTGCTACCCTAATCTTCAGCCATCCTGACCTTCAGTATCCTGGTGCTCAGTTATCCTGATCTTCAGATATCCTGATCATGAGCTATCCTGACCTTCATCTTCCCTGATTTTAGCTATCCTGATATCCAACTACCCTAACCTACAGCTACCCTAACCTACAGCTACCCTGACCTTCAACTACCCTAACCTACAGCTACCCTAACCTACAGTTACCCTGACCTTCAACTACCCTAACCTACAGCTACCCTAACCTACAGTTACCCTGACCTTCAACTACCCTAACCTACAGTTACCCTGACCTTCAACTACCCTAACCTACAGCTACCCTGACCTTCAACTACCCTAACCTATAGCTACCCTAATCTTCAGCTACTCTGACCTTCAGCTACCCTGATATCCAGCTACCCTGACCTTCAGCTACCCAGTATTTTAGAAATACTTACCTTCATTCACCCTGATCTTGAGCTGCCATGATCTTCAGATGTCCTTACCTTCAGCTCTCCTTACCTTCAGTTTTCATTATCTACAGCTACCATGATCTTCAGCTATCCTGCCCATCAGCTACTCTAACCTTCAACTCTCCTAAACATCAGCTACCCTTATCAGACAGAGGCATCCTGAATTTTTCCTTCCTTGACCCTCAGTTATCCTGACTTCAGACACTCTCGTCCAGTCTACAGACTCCAAAAGTCCAGAATGCAATTGAATATATATATTATATACATACATAATGTAAATAATGATAATAATGTTAGAAGGTATAGTTTTTTTGTCTATTTTACACGCGTAACATATAATCACCTGATATAAAAGCCGGGGTTTTCGAAAACCAATTAAACAGTGATTGAAGGAAATAATGACCTTTAGAATATATCATGGAATCAGGGGTATGAAAATGTATATGTCTATCCAAAACAACCCAATCCAAGCTATTGCTGCCTAAGCCCCTCTCAAAAAGGTTTAGTTCAATCTTATGGTCACAAAGAGATATCATCATCCTATGAAAAAAAAAAATATTATAACAAATGCATTTATTGTGTACATTCTAAATTCTAAAATTCAAATGTAAAAAGCAATAGGAAAATAGAGAAAAAGATAAAAACACAACATAAAGAAAGAAAGGGAAAAAAAAGAAAGAAAGTAGACTACAATCAGGCACTATTAATGAATGGCATGTTAATGTGTTTATTGTATTGCTGTCCCCATGTATTTCATTATTTATACCAGCAAAACATTGCATGCATGGGTAGCATAATGGTTGTTGGAAAAAATATAATTATAATGATAGGGAAGATGCTGATTATAGGCGTATCATCTAATTCAACAAAAACACACACAACAGACCAGCTTGTCATATTTATTTATTTATTTATAAACACGGAGGAAAATGACATTGAATGAATGGTGGCGCTGATGCATAATATCAGCCTATATTTCAATGACTGATTTTTACAAATGAAACATATTACGCTATTTACAAACGGCTTGGGTCAACACTCTCCATCACGGCAGAGACCGGCGAAAATAATGCTGTTAAAATGGTGTATCAACAAAAACAAAAAGTGTCATTAATTTATTGCGGCAATTCTTCATCCCTCTGTTTCTTTTTTTTGATTTACCGTCTCTGCAGCAAACCAAATTAATGGTAACTGACACACGGAATCCATTAGTAAAGAATTTAGACTCTCTTGTGTATTAAGAAACACTCAACATGTTAACTTTTGAAAATGTGCAAATCATTAATCTTGAAGAGTTGAGGGGAATTTTTATGTACGTTTTTTTGTTTGTTGTTCAACCTGTTAGAAAATGTTTAATGAAATGCAATTAAAACAGCATTTTGAGATTTGAGTGGGATTTTGAGTTGGGCTTTATAAATATAATTGTATGGTATACGGCAACTGGCCAAGAGATTATGATACCCCTGCAGGGATACACAATGTTGGCAATGTTTTTGCTGGTAGGAACATTATTATCTCCCTGCCCCCTGGGAATCATGGAAAAGGAAGATACATATTATAGTATGGGATGTCTGCTCCTGTCCCCCAACCACTTCTCAGAATTTTTTTTAAATATTTTTTTTTTTTTAAGTTGGTCTAGGGTTAAGGGTAGAGTAAGGGTTGGGTTTGGGTTCGGGTTTAGGGTTATGGTTAGAGCTACAATAATCACTATTGGTTATTCTGGAAAATAAAAAGTAATACAACTTAAAAACATGGGGTACCTCTCAGGGCCGGCCTTAAGTGTCCCAGCGCCCTGTGCGGGCTTCCCCCGTGGTGCCCCCCCCCCATGTATGTGTCCCTTCCCTCTTCCTTGCCACGTCTGTCTCGCTCTAACTCCTCCATACCTGTTTTCTCTTTCTCCCTCTCCCCCCTCCCCTGTTCTGTCTTTCCCCCCCAGACCTCCGTGTTCTGTCTCTCTCCCCCCTCCCCCTGTTCTGTCTCTCCTCCCCCTGTTCTGTCCCCCCCAGTTGTCTCTCCCCCCCAGACACCCGTGTTCTGTCTCTCCCCCCCCAGACACACGTGTTCTCTGTCTCTCTCCCCCTGTTCTGTCTCTCTCTCTCCCCCTCCTCCTGTTCTGTCTCTCTCCCCCTGTTCTGTCTGTCTCTCTCCCCCTCCTCCTGTTCTGTCTCTATCTCCCCCTGTTCTGTCTCTCTCTCTTTCTCCCCCTCCCCTTGTTCAGTCTGACTCTCTCTCCTTGTTCTGTCTGTCTCTCTCTCTCCCCCTCCCCCTGTTCTGTCTGTCTCTCTCTCCCCCTGTTCTGTCTGTCTCTCTCTCCCCCTGTTCTGTCTCTCACTCCCCCCTGTTCTGTCTGTCTCTCTCTCCCCTTGTTCAGTCTGACTCTCTCTCCTTGTTCTGTCTGTCTCTCTCTCTCCCCCTCCCCCTCCCCCTGTTCTGTCTGTCTCTCTCTCCCCTCCCCCTGTTCTGTCTGTCTGTCTCTCTCCCCCTCCCCCTGTTCTGTCTGTCTCTCTCTCCCCCTGTTCTGTCTGTCTCTCTCTCCCCCTGTTCAGTCTGCCTCTTCCCCCCCCCCCCCGCCTGCAAATGTTGATCAGCGTCTGCTTCACGGGGAGCTGTGGGCAGCAAAAGAAAGTGCTGCTCAGGCTCCCCATGCTTAATGCAGGCTCCATGCTTAATGCAGGCTCCCCATGCTTAATGCAGGCTCCATGCTTAATGCAGGCTCCCCATGCTTAATGCAGGCTCCATGCTTAATGCAGGCTCCATGCTTAATGCAGGCTCCATGCTTAATGCAGGCTCCCCATGCTTAATGCAGGCTCCATGCTTAATGCAGGCTCCCCATGCTTAATGCAGGCTCCCCATGATTAATGCAGGCTCCATGCTTAATGCAGGCTCCATGCTTAATGCAGGCTCCCCATGCTTAATGCAGGCTCCATGCTTAATGCAGGCTCCATGCTTAATGCAGGCTCCATGCTTAATGCAGGCTCCCCATGCTTAATGCAGGCTCCATGCTTAATGCAGGCTCCCCATGCTTAATGCAGGCTCCATGCTTAATGCAGGCTCCCCATGCTTAATGCAGGCTCCATGCTTAATGCAGGCTCCCCATGCTTAATGCAGGCTCCATGCTTAATGCAGGCTCCCCATGCTTAATGCAGGCTCCATGCTTAATGCAGGCTCCATGCTTAATGCAGGCTCCATGCTTAATGAAGGCTCCATGCTTAATGCAGGCTCCATGCTTAATGCAGGCTCCCCATGCTTAATGCAGGCTCCATGCTTAATGCAGGCTCCATGCTTAATGCAGGCTCTCCATGCTTAATGCAGGCTCCCCATGCTTAATGCAGGCTCCCCATGCTTAATGCAGGCTCCATGCTTAATGCAGGCTCCATGCTTAATGCAGGCTCTCCATGCTTAATGCAGGCTCCATGCTTAATGCAGGCTCCGTGCTTAATGCAGGCTCCCCATGCTTAATGCAGGCTCCCCATGCTTAATGCAGGCTCCCCATGCTTAATGCAGGCTCCATGCTTAATGCAGGCTCCATGCTTAATGCAGGCTCCCCATGCTTAGTGCAGGCTCCATGCTTAATGCAGGCTCCCCATGCTTAATGCAGGCTCCCCATGCTTAATGCAGGCTCCATGCTTAATGCAGGTTCCCCATGCTTAATGCAGGCTCCCCATGCTTAATGCAGGCTCCATGCTTAATGCAGGCTCCCCATGCTTAATGCAGGCTCCCCATGCTTAGTGCAGGCTCCATGCTTAATGCAGGCTCCCCATGCTTAATGCAGGCTCCCCATGCTTAATGCAGGCTCCATGCTTAATGCAGGCTCCCCATGCTTAATGCAGGCTCCATGCTTAATGCAGGCATGGGGAGCCGAGCAGCACTTTCTTTTGCTACCTGCAGCTCCCCGTGAAGCAGGAGCTTCTCTGCTTCACAGGGTGGGGGCGGAGCTACACCGCTCAGCCGGTTAGCTCCGCCCCCTCCCCGGATCTAGAAGAGCCTGCTGAGCAGAGGGCTGTGAGGGGGGATCTTTTGATCTCCCCCAGCCAGTGCCTCTACCGGCTTTTTTTCTTTTAAAACTTTTTTTTTTTTTTTTTTACTTTTTTTTTTTTTTTAAACTGGCGGGCGGCGCCCCCTGGGGTGTTGCGCCCTGTGCTCGCACAGTTCGCACACCCCTAAGGCCGGCCCTGGTACCTCTACACTAAGGACACATATTACATTCTGTTGAACAGGTTTTTCTTTATTGTTTGTATATGTGTAAAAGATTTGATCATATTTATAGTATCCATCATATTTTTATTTTTTTTAGAGTAAATTCTATGATATAATCAAACTAATGGTATATAAAGAAAGCTCTTCTTCTCCTAAAAAAAATGTATATATATATATATACGATTTGTGTGGGTACAGTAAATGAGAAAGAGGAAAATAACGGCTAAGCACAAACACCGCAGGAAAGTTGAAAGTTGTGGCCTATGAAAAGTTGTAACAAAGGCAGAGTAAAGCATGCACCAAGAATATTTGTCAAGTTCTGAAAATGAGAATATATAACTCGTGGCCTTGATGGAAAAATTAATTTAAGAAGCAGATCTGATAACAAAAAATGCCAATGCTTAGCTAATATGCCATTAATCTTTCAATATACAGCATTAAAAGAAGTGATAAACAAGGGAGTATCTGAAAATCGTTTATGTTAATTTTGAGACTTACTACTGCCCTGTACATATTTATATAACATTATCATATCCCCTCTAAGCTGCCATTTCTCTAGTGTGTACAAATTTTACCTTTCCAGACTTTAGTTATAATAAAACTTTCCATTCCCTTTATTAGTTTTGTAGCCCTGCTCTGCACTTTCATTATATTAAAGTATTGCATTTATATTAGTTTATATATATATATGAGCTTTGTACATATAGAGAGCAGTTATATAGTCTTTAAAAGTGTGTTCATTTCAGTGAGTGTTTCTAGTTCATACATTTTCTTGTAATTCTGCTAATAGGATGTATTGATCATTTCTGATCATTTCTATTCTCTATGTTTCAGTGACTGACACCCCTCCCATGTATTACATTATTTCACACACTTTCAGTATACATGCCTTTTCTCTCCCTCTCTCCGGCTCGGTTTTTCTGTGTCTGTCGAGTTGGAGAAAGATGGAATGTGGATTAATATCAGCTTTTATGTAAATACAATAAGAGCAAATGATTCCAATACTTTCATGTTGGTTCATTTTGTCAGAGAACCTGGACAGATGCAGCTTTTACACAGAGAAAACTATTATCTTCCCTTTATTTCTCCATTTACTGGATGAGCCCAAGTTACAGCTCGAAGGATGAAGATTTGCAATTTTCTCATATCTTTTCATGGCTGTAGTTTTTATTCAGATCATTTTATGCACAGGGTTCGGTTCACATTCTGTTTTATATTTAGTATTTTCAGCTTTTTTTTTTTCAGCTTATTTTTTTCGGCTACGTTGACCTAAGGGTTCAAATTCCCTTCTCAATGCCCTGCAATGTTCTCTTTATTGAATAGATTAATTAATCTCATTTATACCCATGCTTGTATTTTTGCTAACCAATTATGCCAAATGATGTATCTTTAATTTTTTTCCATGATAGGTACACTTAAATTGGTGCACCCTGGCATACCACCCAACATTTCAAATGGCCAGAGAGGGACACTTTTTATTGTGTGGGAGTGTGGGGAATATTTAAGCTAAACAGAAGTCCATTAGTTCCATCCTGGCAGCAACTACGTTGCCCACATAGGAAACATGATTAAATTCTTTGAAGTATTTCGGAGTGCCAAAAATGTTCTATTGTCTATCCGTTTTTGCCATTTTGTCAGCAGTTGTCGGAGCATCGGGTTTGGCTTTTGAGCTGCAGTCATTATATTCTGCCTACAAGTGGAAGCCCTGCTCACCTCGTGGCAAGGTTTCTTTCTCTACAACATAGGACAGACCTAGTTCGTCCTGTGGTGGTATGAGCATGTTGAGGCATCAAGAAACACCGACTTTTCCTTAGAGATCACTCCATTGAGAGAACGGTCACCGTAAGAGAAAATGGTTAGGAAAAAGTAAATAAACGCAACTTTCAGTTATTGTCCTATAACTTGCAATTAAACCAACACAAAAACATTTAAACATGGCATATTTTTTAAAACATTTTGAAACCAGATTGGGTGTTTTTTACTGTTTGTAATTGTGTAAAAGATTTTCAGGTCAAAGTTAGAAACTGTTTTTTTTTTATAATATTTTAAGATTAGTTTTGTTTTAAATGATATAATATGATGTACACAATGGTATCTAAAGAAAGCCCTTCCTATGCCGATAAAAACAATATATATAATTTGTGTGGGTACAGTAAGTGAGAGAGGAAATTTAGAGCTAAGCACAAACATAAAATTACACAACCAAAAAGTCACGTCACTTAGGGGTTAAAAAAATGTAATTTGCATTTGAAGCCACAGGCAATTTTATAAAAAAGAGGCACAACAGATTGATTTAATACACATTAAATGTCCAAATTTAGACATTTCCTTACAATTCTTATAACACAATGTAGATTTGTAGTTTTGATAAAAAAATGTATTCTCTAAATTCACAATAAAAACAATATTTAGGTGTTAGCGTCTCTTCAACCCCTTCGCGAAAATGGACGTGCCGACAATGGACGTGACTGACACATCCTGCGGTGGAATGAATGATCGTGAAAACCGCTCTGACGGTGCTGCTCTATTGCCTTGATGTCGAGGCAATAAGTAGCACCGAAATGTGAGCTCTAGGGCACCCGCGATCACTCCACGGAGCAACCGTGAGCGCCATATTGCAGGAGCAGCATGCTGTGCCCTCTTGTGGGTGGGGCTTCGAAAGTGAAAAAAAATAATTTCTGATGCTCTCAATCTGTTGCAATGAAAAAAAAAAAAGACTTCATTAACCAAAATCTATGATTTGGGTTAGAATAGTTGTTAGGGTTACAATTAAATTAGGGTTAGCATAAGGAATAGGGTTGAAATTAAATTAAAATTAGAATATATTAAGGATTAGCATAAGGGTTAGGGTTAAATTTAGGGTTAGGATTAAATTTAGGGTTTGGGTCGGGGTCAAAAGGTCACTAGGAAAAAAACAAAAAAACACTATTTTTGGTTCTTGCCCTATAACTCGCAAAAAAATGCCGAAAAAAATGGAAGCAAGCATATTTCTGAACTCGGGACAACATTTAGAAACCATTTAGATGGGGTCTTTTTTAATGAGTGTATTTGTGTAAATTATATTTTAGCTCAAATTTAGAAAAAGTGTTTTTTTTATATTTTCATCATATTTTATGCTTTTTTTTGTAGTAGATTATAAGATATGGTGAACCTAATGGTATCTAATTAAAGCCCTTCTTATCGTGATAAAAACAACATATAATGTGTGTGGGTATAGTATGTGACAAAGAAGAAAATTACAGCTAAACACAAACACCCCAGAAATATCAAAGCAGCCATTTTCACCAAGGGAAAGTCAAGGTAAAAAGGTCTTGTCACTAAGGGGTTAACAGAGATTCAATAAGATACAATCCCATCACACCCCCTCCTAATCACCTTGGGACCTCAGCTCAGAGCAGACTTCATTTTCATTACAAGACCTAACCAGATAAAAACTAGACATGTATTTAGCTCTGTTTTTAATATATTTTAAATGAAAGAGAGTAAAGTTTTAGTTTTTTTAATTAACATGTCTTTTCAAATCTATACTGGAGAAGCTACTTGCCACTTTATTAAGGGGGAAATATTCAGGAATCATATATTGTGCGTGGTCTCCTCACCGTTTTATGAGACTGCATCAAACAAATTAAGTCTACCAGAAAAATGGATTAAGAAATATTAATATATTTGCCACAGGAGAATACTCTACAAATGAAATGGCATAAACCAAGTGGTAGCTAGCTCTACGTGATTATGGAAACACACTGGCTGAGTTATAAAACATGTTATTTATGGAAACTACTCTAACTGGAGACATTTTGTGAATGGAAAACCTTAAAAGACTTAAGAGTCAAATCAGGTATCTCTGATTTTTTTTCCGTGATTTTTCCGACCAATACAACAGATTTTTGTGCCGAAATTTCGTAATCCGAACTCCTTCTATAGGGAGGATAGAGAAAGAAAATAATTCTAAAAATTGAATTAAAGTAATAGCACAGACCCCTTGGGGCCAGCAGGATCCCAGTGAAACCCACTAAACATTAACCAGCCCCCAGGGGTTAATGCGCTCCCCCACTACCACCAATGAACAATTACTGGCCCCTGGTGCTGAACAGGCTGCCCCACTAACTCCACATATTAAATGAATGGCTCCAAAGGGCACTTTTTTTTAAGTTATAGGTTGACTAATATATGTCAACAATTTTAAAGAATCACCCCCCCCCCCCCCCCACACACACACACAAACACACACAACTTGGGCAAGGTGAACGTAGGGTGGGTAGGGCTTTTGATCATAATTAGATTAATTTAATTATGAGGCCACTGGCCCTTGGGCAGCGTGTGAACCCACACATTTTTATTGGGGCATGGTCATTGTGCCAGCCCCTCGCCCATGGGGGGCATTCATTTAATATGTGGTGTTAGCGGGATAGTCCATTAACCCCTTGGGGCAATTCATTGCTTAATGCAATTAGTGGGGGAGTCTTTAGCTCCAGGGAGGGACATTTAATATCATATATCTTCTTTTTATCTGTTTTGCTTTCAATTTTGTATCTAAACCGGCTAATGCCTGACTTCAAAGCTATTGGATTCCCAGATAACCCCTTTAACCAAATATGAAATAAAATTGGCCCAAAATTGTCAAAAATTGCAGATTTAAGACTGAAATCGACTATATTGAGTGTTCGAATTTTGGAAAATGTATATATTTTGTTACTTTGACCGATATGGACACAAGATCTGTGCATATTGGGTCGTCCTTTAAATAATGTGACTTTATTTCATAAGGCCCATCTAAAAGCTTTTATTATGTGTACCAAAGGTATGGCTTGATTATTTATACTTTTATTTCTCAAGAGAAGCTGGATATTACAGCACAGGGGGCGCTGCAGTTAGTTTATTCTGGTTGGAACACTTCCTTGTTGACAGCCATGATTTAAATTCCAGCTGTTTTGTCGGAATACCAAGAATCAAAATGGAGCCCAGCTGTGTACGTAAATCATTAGTCAGGTTTGTTTCATGTGTCTAAAACATACACATCCAGCTTTCGCTAAAATGCAAAAAGATCTGTGACTATGCAGGATATAAAATAGCTGAGGATTATGGGAAGAGTAACAAGTTTGATAATGCTCAGCTTGCACAGCCCAGAACTGGCGTAAGCGGTCTCGGTGAGCACGGTATGTTACAGCAGGCATACTTGCCAACACAGCACTGTGCACACACCGCAGCCCAATGATCAACCGAGAGCAGTATGGTGCAGTTTAAATGGATGTGTGTGTGTGGGGGGGGGGGGGGCAGGATTGGGGGGATAAAAACGACAATGTGAATATGAATGCTAAGAAAGTATAGAATAATAAATGGTCCATACGTTGTGTTAGAAAAATTACAAGCAAATACATAAAAAATAAGATAAATGTGTGTCTGTTCTGTCTCATAACTATGACATTTTATTGTGACTTGATATGTAAATTACACACTTTGAGAAGTAGTGATGTTATAAACGCTGTCCCCTTAGTAATATCTGTATGGGGATAATACATTTATTATTTAAAATAATCTCTACCTTGTGTTAGCCTCATGGCAAGAAAGATTGTGTCTGTGGTGGCACCTGCTAATGACATCGCCTGAGCCTCAGTAGATGGGTCATTTGCATATCAAGCCACAAGGTGATGTCACAACCCGGAGGCTGTGTCACCATAACATTGTTTTTACCCCACATGTCAAAGGGAAAAAAAAAATGAATTGAAAATGATCTATACATTGTGTTAGCAGATCTGCAATCAAATGCCTAAATTAGGAGAAAAACGTGCTTTAAATGTATCTGTGGAGTCGCCTGCTTATGACATCACCTGTGACTTGATATGCGAATTGCACGTTTCCCACTATAGTTCATTTGCATATCAGGCCACATGTGATGTCATCAGCAGGAGACTCCACAGGTGCATTAGGTGCAATTTAGACATTTGCTTGCAATTTTGCTAAAACAGTGTATAGATCATTTTCAACCATTTCCTATTATTCTCTAAATGCCCAGTAAAAACAATGTTTAGGTGATACAGTCCCTTCAATTACTGTTTAGCTTTCATGTTAATAGACCCACATTTGTTTCCTAAATCCTAAAACTGACCATCAGGTAATACATTCATTTCAAACACTGAACAAAAAGGGAAAGATACAATGAGTGAATAAACCAGAGACCTATTGTGTAGAAATCAATGTGAAAATGAAGTTTGGCTAGCTAAATTGATATGGCATCCTCCAATTTATCACATTACACAGACGATAGAGAGCCATTTAAAACACATTATTTTCTCTTAATCTATGGATCTCGACGTGTGTAAATCATTTTTATGCTCTACATTCACATTGGAAACACGCTTCAGGTGACTTCGTCCCATTCAATTAGTTTTAATATGCGGGCAAAAGAACCAATTAATGTTTGCACCTCTTCATCTCTTGGAAAATGCAATTCTCTCTATAGATCTCCAGTTCTTCAATCCGCTCCGTCATTCGGCTGTTGCTCTGCCAGATATTCTTTGAAGGTTATTCACTAAAAAAAAAGGTGAGTCGCAGGTGAGATGAACATTTCATTTCACCAATTTAGCTGTACATAGCGTGGGACAAATTCTAAAATTCCAGCTTTAGTCTCCAGTAGGGCCAGTTTTTTTGATGCAATCATTGTGGCATTATTTTGTGTCAGGGTACTGTGTACCATCTTTGGTCTCTCATTTTACAACCTTTGGCTATGTTTCTCTGACTTCGATTTTGGACCTCCTTCTGACCTTGTTTATTCCAGCAGAACCCAACGACTCAACCTTACAGGGAACTCAGCTATCTCCTGGTTACTACAGATTCCCACAGTCACTACTCCCTCCCAGGAAAGTCAGCCCCCCATCCAATTATCACACACGCTGCTGATTTACAAAACTACTGCTCTTAGTCAACCAACCATCTTCACCTATCTAATGGTCTACCAACTCTCTCTACCTTGTCTCCACTAGGTCTAAATATTATACATTTCTGGTGGAAATCCATATTTCTTGTAGTGGTCAAGCAGTTCATTGGTCTGCTAGTGGTCTGCATTCGGAACTAGTTATTGTTACTTCTAGTGTTCAACCAACGCATTTCAACTCTTTTCCCACTCTTTGTTTTGTATAACATGAGCTCTAGTCAAAGACAGCAGGACTGACAAATGTTAACATTACTATATTAACATAGTAACATAGTAACATAGTAACATAGTAATTTAGGTTGAAAAAAGACACAAGTCCATCAAGTTCAACCCTTCTACCTATCATTACAGCTTTTGATCCAAAAGAAGGCAAAAAACCCCTAAGGAAGCTATTTCGAATTTTGCCTCCTGGGGGAAAAAATTCCTTCTTGACTCCAAGAGGCAATCAGATTTCTCCTTGGATCAATAAGCTCTTTTATTAATGCTTATTCTATTATTAATAGCCCTGTATGTTCTGCTTTCCTAAAAAAAACATCCAAACCATTTTTAAATGCATCTATTGTGGTTGCTAGCACTACCTCTCTTGGCAGTGAGTTCCATAACTTTATTGTCCTTACCGTAAAGAATCCCTTCCTTTGCTGTCTATGAAATCTTTGCTCTTCCAGTCTGAGGGGGTGACCTCTTGTTCTTTGTACCTTTCTGTTAATGAACAGGTCACTGGAGAGCTCTTTATATTGGCCCTGCAAATATTTATATAATGTTATCATATCCCCTCTGAGACGCCTTTTTTCTAACGTTTATAAATTCAATTTTTTAAGTCTCTCTTCATAACTAAGATCCTCCAAACCCCTTATTAATTTTGTAGCTCTCCTTTGCACTTTTTCTAGTTCCTTAATATCCTTTTTAAGGACTGGTGCCCAGAACTGTACTGCATATTCAAGGTGAGGTCTTACCATTGATTTGTAAAGAGGCAAGATGATATCCTCCTTCCGTGAATCTATACCTCGTTTTATACATGCCAATATCTTATTGGCCCTTGCAGCTGCTGACTGGCATTGGGCACTGTTGCCAAGTTTGTTGTCTATAATTATTCCTAAATCCTTTTCATTAGTAGTTTTTCCCAGGGAAAAACCATTTAACGTATATGTTGCTTTGTTATTATTTTTCCCATAATGCATAACTTTACATTTGTCTATATTGAACCTCATTTGCCACTTTACTGCCCAGTCCCCCACTCTGTCCAAATCTTCCTGTAAAGAAAAAACATCAAGATTAGTCTTTATTGCCTTACCTAATTTAGTGTCGTCCGCAAACACGGAGACATGGCTCTCAGCACAATGTGGCAGATCATTAATAAACAAATTAAAAAGAAGAGGGCCCAAAACAGACCCCTGAGGTACTCCGCTTAATACCCTTGTCCAATTTGAGAATTTTCCATTTACAACAACCCTTTGTGTTCTATCTTTTAGCCAATTTTCAATCCACATACACACATTTGCCCCCAAACCTATTTCTCTCAATTTGTAGAGTAACCTTTTGTGTGGAACTGTATCAAATGCTTTTGCAAAACCAAATAGATCACATCAACTGCCACACCTAGATCTATATTTTTACTGACTTCTTCATAGAATGTTATTAAGTTTGTTTGACAAGACCTGTCTTTCACAAAACCATGTTGACTTTTACTAATTATATTCTGGTTCAAGATGTATTCTTTACATGTATTAGGGGAAGAGGTATAGGAATGATGGCTGCTGGTAGGCTGATGGGGTGGCAGCATTGGTCATTAATTTGTACTTATCCTCCAAGTCACATATTGCTATCACGTACTCTCTTTTTATTATCCACAGCTCATAGATAAAGACAATACAGTGTTTGACAGCTATGTTTGTAGATGGGTGACCACCCGTCACCTATACATTGTTCAAATTGTAAAAATGATCAAAAATGATCCATAATACAGGGCATAAAGAAGGGGTACTGGCACAATACTGGCGCTATCTGCACTCGCACCTATATATAAAGCAGAATCCCAGAGAGTTTGCCACTCCGGTATTTCTGTGTCGCTCTGGTGCACAGTGCGCCAGCACCACCCATGTACATAGAATCAGGCGCAGTTTGGTGGAGGTTCTCTTTCCGCACTGTAAAAGGATGCTATCGGCTTTTACACAAAACAAACTTATAATTAACTTCTCGTGGAACGTTAGATTTTATACATAACGGGTCAGTATTTTACCAACCGGCCGGTTAAGACTGAGATCGGTTTGACTATGGCATGGCGAGTATTTTGTTTTTGAAGATAAATATCTCCCCCCCTCCCATGTTAGCACCAAAACATTTCACTTATTTACAGAAAAAAAAAAGTTTTAACTACCTCTGTGCCGTCTCCTGTTGATGACATCACCTGTCCCTCGACATGCAAATGAACTACTTTTCAAAGGGAAATGCTTAATTTGCATAGCAAACCACAAGGTGATGTCATAAACGTGAGACGCCGCAGGCACATGTGAAACACATATATCCTTTAATTAACACTTTTGTTTTCCATTCTGCTCACACACTGTATAACTTGTTTCCCATCCGGTCACAGCAGTGTGCGACGTCTATATTTCAATGCATGAGATCAGATAATACCACGGTACTTTATTAAATAACACATGATATTATTATTTATTTGCAAAGTGCAATAATAGTGTTTTATTATTACTGTTATTATCAGCATAATTTATAAAGTGTGCTTTATTATTATTATTATTGTTTATAAAATGTAATAACATTATTACTATTATTATTATCATTATAATTACTATTGCTATTATATCCATCATTACATAAAGGGCCACAAGTGGAAATTAATGGAACAAATGATCGGATATACCACATGGCTCAATAATTTTTTACATTTTTTTTTAAGGTTATTTATAATAACACAATCATTATGTATCAGCTATTTTTAACACTGCACAGTGTCAGTATATATATGTATGTGTGTGTGTGTGTGCTTGGCAACAGTCCAAACCCCGTACCCTTAAGCTGTCTTTCCTCCTTCTCTGTCAAACATGTGGCAAGCAGGTTATTACGAATTACCACGTTACAAACCAAACAGGTGTAATTCACACACGGAAAGGGAATATGTAGATTATTCCTCTAGCTTTTAATGGTTCTAGAACTAGGTATTGTTTCACTCTAGTTTTTTTTTTGTTTTGTTTTTTTAAATATAACAGTTTAGCCCTCCAGGTAGTAATTGTTCCATTGTCCTAATGTACCTTTAGAATATTTTATTTTCTTTCCTTTCCATTTTTTATCGTAAGCAGCTGCATAGATACATCAAACGAGGTGAACGATAGCCGGTAGCAAAATGCAGCTGTTAGCTGGTAATTTACAAGGCCTAAACATACCGGGAAAAAAAGGAAGGATACAAGATCTGCAAAGCCCTATGGGAAAGTTACCTCATGTAAAGGACTTAAGAACGGCACTCAACGTTATGGATAGGATTTCAAAAAGGAGAGGGAATACATCTTTCAGACAGTGCGTAATCTCGCTACAGTGGACGAGAGAGAGAGAGATGGAATTAGTCACATTGTTTCTTTCCCTGTTCATTAAGATACAAGATAAGAGACAGGGATTTGAAACATTCCGCTACACCTGCAGGTTATAATCTAGTTTTATATTACAAAATAGAGCTTCCGAGCGGATCGCTCATTGCAGTTGAGTTATTGGAATGGAAAAAAAAAAAAAATACAAAAAATAAACTAGAGTTTTATTGGACTGAGCTGCCTTACACACTTCTCTCTCTAAGGACATCCAGAGGGATGGGGGAGAAAAGTGACAATATGGTACTGGCAAAATTAGTTTTACTCCTTGTTTTCTGCTCCTTGGAGAATGTTGTTGTTTTTTTCTCATGAAAAACTAGTTAGCAAATAGTATAAGATTCGCGGAACTTTGTCAGGCGCCGGAAAGGAAAGGTAACACGGAATGGATGTCTGGATCGGAGGAGGCAACATGACATCTTCCCAACCAGTCCTAGTCAGAGCAAGAATAAAACAAATGCCCCCTCACCCAGTGTAGTTTCACAGCAGCTATTTTATAGAAATCAGTATATAGTTAGCCAGACATACAGAAGTATTGTATTATACCTATAAGTATATAGTGAGCCCTACATGGATAGCAGTACAATGCAACTTCCACAGTATAGCTTCCATGAGTAAAAATGTTATCAAGAAATAGAGGGTGGTCCAGTTCAGTATCTATATAGCATCTATTTCGCCAATATTATTAGGGTTGGCAGAGCATCATGGGAGACCTTTGGTAGACTGAGCACCATGGGAATTGCAGTTCACAGGTGATATCTGTATATATGGATGATCATGTTTCCCATGAGACTTAGCTATACCCCCTCAACTGCGCTCTCTTGAGGCTAGTGCCTCAGCCACATCACGCTCATTACTGCTCTGTTTCTGTTTCTGAATCTGCAGAGCATCATATACTGCCCCCTCAAGCTCTGACGCTCCATGAGAGACAGATTAACCGATTCAGTTGTGGGACCAGTAGCATCCCTAACTTAACGGTAGCAAAAAAATTAAAATGAAAGACTGCATTCACTGTGCATTTCTTTTTTTTTATAGAAATGCTTTAATGAAAGAATACAAAAAAAAAGTACCTTAACTGAGCCCTATTTGCTCTATTTAGCTCTATCTGGGGGCAGACATGTTGCTTAGATTCTTGAGTCAGATCTTCCTCCATCGAATTCAAGGTGAGACATTCCATTGATTTCATTGGTGATTGCTCCACTTTTAGAACTCTGCCCCAGAACTGACTCTTCTCAACATCTATCTCCACGCAATCTCCAGCTTTCATCAGTTAATTAACACAACACACAAGAAATAGAGGTATCACCAGATTGAGAAGATAGAGATAGTTTTTTCATATTCCGACTGTGTTGTTTTTATTATTTTGTTTTATGTTATGGAGAATCACCTAGGTGTCAATAAAGCAATATAGGGGATAAAAACAGACGCACTTCCGTTAGTAATTCCAACCGACCTCATCTCTATCATATTATGTATCAGGAAATTAACATTCCGTTTGGAATACCGTTGGGATAGCATTATTGGGTTTTCATGAGGTCTCCTGTAGCAGATAAGCTGCATCTAATTATATATAATGAGAAAATAAGTGGGTGGGACAGTCGCACCAGTCTAGTAGGAGGACTTCAAATCGATACGATTAATACATTTCGATGAAGATTGAGCAGCCTCTTTTGTCCAACCCATTCCAAAGCTCAGGAATTTGAGTGTTCAAGCTGTTGGTGAAGTAGATTACTAAGACATCAATGGGGGGGGGGGGGGGGGCGGAATAATTAGGTGGCAGCCGATTTAATTTATACTTTTTTTGTCCTGAGATGCTTGATATCGGGAGGGGGGGGGGGGGGAGTCCCTCTAAGACATTGATGTGAAATCCTGAGGTTTATGTAATAAATATAATACTGGGGGTTTTTCACCAATAAAAGCTCTTAACTCGTCTGCTAATGAACTGGATTCTCCTACATTCAGTATGGTCCTGGGAAGGTTACAGACACATTGATTAATTGAGTCCGGTGCATCTTCTTTGTTCTTTTCCATTTCCCCTGTGCAAATGGAGAAGTATCTCTATTTGGAAACCAAGGCACAGGCCATGACACACTTTGACCTCACAGAGAACATAAAGAAAAGCTCAAGAGCCGTGACTGAGTTTATCATTCAAGCAGTGGGACTTTCCACTTACAAAAAAGATTTATTCTATGGTTTATTCACTTTTTCTTAAAGGAGCAGTAACCAATTTTTTTTTTTTTTTAAGAAAGGAGCTGTATCATGTAATGTAAAGAAAAAAGAAACAGGTCTGAGTCATTGGTGCATTCCTCAACACTTGTTATGTCTTAAATAAACTGCCTATATAATGTGTAATAGAGTTACTGTCTAGTTCCCCAAGCCTGATGTCACATCAGATATAGTACTCTCCCGGGGATTACAAACACATGAAACAGCTGAGGAATCTGATTCCTTAGTAAGGCATTCAAACTGCTTCGACCAGCCCTCCTCATGTGCTCATCCTCTCACTGATGTCACTGAATTGAGAGGTGAAATTATTGAAATGATTTGACAATTTTTTTGAAGAGTGAGAGAACTCATTAGGAGTTCACTGTCCAAAGCCCCAGCCGAATGTAGCCAAAGTCATTGCTCATTGAAATAGCTGTTTTGACAAATTTGGGATAATTGGTAAAAGTCAAAGTTCTAAAAGTAGAACAATGAGCGTGAAGATTCCAATGGTTTCTGGGGCGACTGTTCCACTTTTAGAACGTTGCCCCAGGATTGGTCAGGATGGATAACCTTGATTCTGCTAACATTCTATTGTTTTCTATCTTTCTCTGCAATTTATTTTCATTTATAGAACAAATGTGCCTGTTATAGACGTGATTACCTTTTTCCATTGTGTCTTATTTTTCTTTCTTTCTTTCTTTCTTTCTTTCTTTCTTTCTTTCTTTCTTTCTTTCTTTCTTTCTTTCTTTCTTTCGTTCTTCTTCCATTTATTTCTTCTTTCCTACTTTTTCATATTAAACCATTTATGAATCATTTTGCATGGAGTTATTTGTTTTTATGGGATCATGTGTGAATCTATAGCATGTTACTGGTATATGCACTATGACTACTAAAGATACACATGAGGGACTGAATATAATATTAAAAACATAATATATATGTATTATATATTATGGCTAGTCTATTATGGTATTGTTACTTATTTTTTTTCATTCAAATTACAATTGCTGGTGTGTGTGTATAAAAATATATTATTGTGCATCTCTGCGGAGCGGGGGTCTCATTATCATGGAGTTTTTTTTGGGATCATGCCTGTATTTTTCTACTACTCTTTGAGTGATGGCCCTAGTTGAGTAAATACTGATGAGACATAACAAGTAAAGCAATTAATCCTGCTAGTTCTTACATATCTAATTTAGAGCTGCGGACAGAGATTGTCCTATTCATTCAGCTCCCTTGGGTACAGTACACGGAAAACAGTGTTTGTTCGGACTCAGATCATTGGCAAACCTATATGACGTCAATTTTCATTTCTTTATGGAACAGCCCACCATTTTGTGTGAAGGTTTCTATGTGCACCATCCTCTGATGTCACAAAAAGGCACGAAATGCGTAAGGCAAGTCCTCTGCTTCCCCACGTTTGATACATTGGAAATATCACTTCATTAAACTCACCTTTTTTTTACCTCATTTGGACTGGTGAGTGCCTATGTCTATTTGCTTGTCTATTTTCTGTTATTCGCTGCTTTCACAGCACAGACGGAGCACCACACAGCCTGAGGTATTATTGGAGAACTTTTCTAAATATCCTCAGGTGGAGCCGGCAGCTCCCTAACGGGAACCCTTTTCTCTCGCCATCCTCTGATGACCCAACTCTTATGGTAGAACTTTGGACAATGAGATTGGCAACCTCAGGGTTCCAGGAATGTCAAAAGAACATCTCCTTGGTTCCCTAACTGATTTCTTAATTTATTTGGGCAAACTGGTCTATTTTTACAAAAGATTGCCCTCGAACACATAAACAGCACAAAAAAACCGATGTGGAAAAGTAGAGGATATCCACGAGAGAGCCTCCTGCTCAGTTATTGTTACACAATTAGTCTATTTTTACACTTCTATTCATGGTACAATGAATGTTACTATAATCATGGCGTAACTCCCGAGGTCACAAGTCTGCGTCTGCAGCAGGTTCCTGAATTTCTATTCCTGTGGCCCCCTTGTGGTAAATTTCCTATAATAGTATGTAATGAGGTAAAGGACAAATCCACCCCAAATATGCCATCATACTTGAATGACAACCATGCAGGCAAGACGTCTTAGTGAGCTAACCGACCAACAATGGAATCTCAGGGTTGCGGATTTTTATCACTGGTGGGGTTTGTAAAGCTCTTTGTTATTCCAAGTTTGTTAAAATGTTGTACAATAATAACATCCCCAGGGCACATATAAAACGTTCAAAGGTTTATCTATTAACAAAAGCTAAAATTATATACACACACATGTTCTATCCTTCTGTATATCTCGGGGGGGGGGGGCGGGGTACATTATATTTGATTAAAACCCACAAATTCCCATTTGATGCTTTTGATCAAAGAACAGTGAATTTTATAAACTGTGTCCAACTACATTTTCTTTCTGACAATTTTTCCACCTTCTCTGCATTGCAGAATCATTTACATTTTATTATTATCTCCACCATCCCCAAAAATATTTAAACAAGGTACAATATATATTTGCACTCGAAATCATTAAAATCTAAAATGAAACATTAAAAAAAGCACCATTACAAGAGATTTTAATGCAATACTTGTCCACCGAAACACGGATCTGGGAAATTATTTCGGAAATGAATCAAGGTGGATCATTGATTTCTATCCTGAGAGAATGTGATCAAAAGAAATTGACTTCACACTTGGATGGTCATGAGTGGGGCGTGGGAAGGAGATCAATGCTTTGTGTGTATGACATAGCTATAACCTACAACATTATGCATACTTTGTATATTTCTTGACCACTTTTTCCCTAATGTTCGCGGTATCAGATGATGGAATTATCTCCTTCCAAATGAAAACCCAAATATTCTGCCCTGGTAACATTTTCCATTTGGCGCATTTGTATGACGTTCAAGACTCGCACGTGTGACAGTATCACTACATGTTCTAACCAGTTTGAATCATACTAGAAGGCCGGTAAAACACTGGTTTAGGTCTATGGCATGGGCAGCATTTTTCAAGATATGATGGCCATCCGACTGTATAAATCACTGGATTTTATTTGGGAATTATTTCCTTCTCTTTATTATTATTTTCTCTTCTCTTTATTTTCTCTTTCCTCTTTTTTTTTTGTTCTTTGTAACCTTTCTTTCTTTCTCCATTGCTTTTCATTCCTCCTCCATTCATTTTTTCCTCCATTTTGTCTTTAATTCTTTTGTTCTTTCTTTCTCCATTTCTTTTATTCTTCTGCAATTTTTTCTTTCTCTCCTTCTTCATTTCTTCCTTCCTTCCTTCCTTCCTTTCTTCCTTGCCATTCCTTCCTTCCTTCCTTCTTTCTTTCTTTCTTTCTTTCTTCCTTGCCATTCCTTCCTTCCTTCCTTCTTTCTTTCTTTCTTTCTTTCTTTCTTTCTTCCTTGCCATTCCTTCCTTCTTTCTTTCTTTCTTTCTTTCTTTCTTTCTTTCTTTCTTTCTTTCTTTCTTTCTTTCTTTCTTCCTTCCTTCCTTCCTTCCTTCCTTCTTTCTTTCTTTCTTTCTTTCTTTCTTCCTTTCTTTCTTTCTTTCTCAACTGTCTTCAAAAAAAGTGTATGATTTTCCTAAGTCATATGGGTCTGATCCTTCTTCCTCTGACCCAATATTCTAAACAACATGCCCGCCCCCTGATATAGCTTTACAGAGGGCTAAATAATATTATGTATTCTGAACAAATGTGATAATGTGTGCTGCAAACATAGATACACCCTTCCGTTCGTCTAGGAAGTTCCCACTTGGATCAAGTTGAGGCATCATGTTTGTCTACCGCTGCCGGCTTCACTAGCGATGTCTCCTGCGTACTTCCTGCTCCGCCCCCTCTGACATCATTCATAAGGAAATAGTGCTCATGCTATTAATATTATTATTATTTATTGATCTTTTTCTAGTGTTTGAAATCTCTGCAGTAAAAGTTTTTTGATAATTCAGTTATCGGAAGTGATAAAAAGAAAATCCAAATAAAAAAGTGTTTTGTTCATCAACAATAAGCTTTTTAGTTGTAACCATGCACCCTTTGTGCAGGCTCATCCAGGCTGTATCCAGGCTTTTCTGTATCCTTCTTGCTTTGCTTTCTTACTAGTTATGCTTATTCCTGCCTTGCCCAGTATTCCTGCCTTGCCCTTTATTCCTGCCTTACCCAGTATTCCTGCCTTGCCTAGTATTCCTGCATTGCCCAGTATTCCTGCCTTGCCCAGTATTCCTGCCTTGCCCAGTATTCCTGCCTTGCTCAGTATTCCTGCGTTTCCCAGTATTCCTGCCTTGCCTTGTATACCTGCCGTGCCTTGCCCAGTATTCCTGCCTTGCCTAGTATTCCTGCCTTGCCTAGTATTCCTGCCTTGCCCAGTATTCCTGCCTTGCTCAGTATTCCTGTATTTCCCAGTATTCCTGCCTTGCCCAGTATTCCTGCCTTGCCCAGTATTCCTGCCTTGCTCAGTATTCCTGTATTTCCCAGTATTCCTGCCTTGCCCAGTATTCCTGCCTTGCCTTGTATTCCTGCCTTGCCCAGTATTCCTGCCTTGCCTTGTATTCCTGCCTTGCCCAGTATCCCTGCCTTGCCCAGTATTCCTGCCTTGCCCAGTATTCCTGCCTTGCCTTGTATTCCTGCCTTGCCCAGTATCCCTGCCTTGCCCAGTATTCCTGCCTTGCCCAGTATTCCTGCCTTGCCTTGTATTCCTGCCTTGCCCAGTATTCTTGCCTTGCCTTGTATTCCTGCCTTGCCTTGTATTCCTGCCTTGCCCAGTATTCCTGCCTTGCCCAGTATTCTTGTCCTGCCCTGTATACCTGTCCTGAGTCCCTTCAGTGGTTGGCAAACTAACATCTAAATTGGCCAATTTGTATGAACCAAACCCCCACCTTTACCATCCTTAGTGTTAGGTTAGTTTCTGTATTTATGTTTGTTTCTTTGTATGTGCCTTTTGTGTCTCTTAACCCTGTGCCTTGTATTATTTATCCTTAGTTGGTTTCTGTTTTATCTCGCTCATGTCTTGCCTCTGTCCTGTAGCCCTGCACTCTGTATTTCTGCTCTGTTCTTCCTCAGTTCCTTTTCTGTTTTAGCTCTGCTTGGCTATCTCTTAGCTCATTTTCTGTTTAGCCCTGGTACCTGGATACAGCAGCTACTTCACAGGGCCTGGTCGTGGCTGCAAAGACTTGGGGTCCCAAACCTCCAGGCGATTGCAGTTACCCAGCACCAGGTCCTGTGTCTCCACCCTGCACTGTAGCTCCTGATCTCAGGAGCTCAGGGTCCCTTTATCATTCTGGACCCGTTACATTAGTTCATGAAAATAAAATGTTGGCCTTTACTCCCTCTTTAAGCACTTGACTAGTAACTAGTACACTGGGTGCTAGTTACATTGCAGGTGATCCTTGTATATTTCCCTAACTACATGTAATAATCTGAATTCTGGTATGAGATTGTGGGGGTCCGTCCAGTATAAGTGGCAACAATTTTTTTTGGGGGGGTTGTTTTGTTATGTTTTATATTTCACATGTTGAGTATGCACACGTTAAGAGAAACCGAGCAGTTACAGATACTTATGTGACGATATCTCCTCGTAATACATGGTGACAACGAATATGTCTTATTTGTAATGATCTCCTTGCTCGTTATATTCCTCTCGATTGGTAGAAAACTCATCGGAATTATACGGCGAGTATATTTGTAATGTTTAGCTACACCAAGTGGAGTCAGACCAAACCATCCATCAATGTTCTGGGGAAACCTCGAGGGAAGGACACCTCAAGCCATTCCTAGCTTCAGGCAATTTCCTTTGTCTGAGCATTAAAAAAGGTCTTATGAGCATATTTATCAAAATAAAAGGCATGTGTAAAGCTAAAATATTGTATTTTCTTTTTTAACTTTATTTATAGATATCTATTGACCCATCTGAAGCTTCATATTAAAAAAGTCGCTGTTTGCTATGTCTTCAGAGCTGGTTAAAATGAAGTAGATTGAGGTTATAGCAATACTATTGGGGGGATATATATAAATATTCCTTTCTCACAAACTACAGGAGATATCCTAAATCTTCTCTTTTATTTTTTGATTGTTTTTGCCGTGTGTGTAAGGGTCTTGGGAAAGTTTTACTCTAAAAGACAAATAAGGTGCACAAAATGAGGTGGGTGTTTTAAAACAAGGGCATATGAAGGTAACTAGAAAGATAAAAAAAAAAAACAGTACAATTAGTGAGATAAAATGTGCAAAAGCGATTGCACCTTTTTTTTTTTTTTATACATCCCCGCCAATATTAGCACCTGACATTCTGCTTCCATCATTGTTTTGTTAAGACAGCTCACGTCCGAGCCTTTTTGTTTTATAAATGTCCTGTGTCAGTGCTAAAAGAGCCAGATCAACCCCCGGGAAACTGTGACCGACGCAGGTAGCCAAAACCCACTCTATCTGATGAACTGAATTATGGGCAGATCCGTTGCGCCAGATACTAACTGGCAAATTTAAATTTAAAGTTAATAAAAAAATTATATTGAGTAAATGTTAAATAAATAAAGAAAAATATATTAAAATAAATTAATATAAAAATGATTGTTTTAATTTTATATATATACAAAATCCAAGGGAGGTGCACTCAGCTGTGAAGTCATTTTGAAAACGACGCTGGCCCAGGTGTCGTGTAGCTTGAAACATACACAAGTCAAAAGACAAGAAAAAAACACGCACTCACGGGTCTTGAATGCAAAGTAAATTCATTCTTATTAGTCGATACTCATGTACTGTAGCAACATGTAGTTGACGTTTCGGTCCACATCCTGGACCTTTATCAAGAATATATATATATATATATATATATATATATATATATATATATATATATATATAGAAATCCAAAAAACACGCACTCACGGGGCTTATGCAAGAACAAGTCGATGCTTTACTTACTCATACAGGTGTGGAATTCACATGAGGATACAATCGACGTTTCGGTCCACAACGTGGACCTTTATCAAGGTCTTGATAAAGGTCCACGTTGTGGACCGAAACGTCGATTGTATCCTCATGTGAATTCCACACCTGTATGAGTAAGTAAAGCATCGACTTGTTCTTGCATAAGCCCCGTGAGTGCGTGTTTTTTGGATTTCTGTATTCTTTAGCTACCCAGCACCCGGGCCAGTGTCTATTACGATTGCCCCTAGCTGAGTGCATCATACCTTGGATTTTTTATATATATATATATATATATATATATATATATATATATATATATATATAAAATCATTAATATAGTAATATATCTTATATATATGCAACATTACTAATCAACATTACAGGAACATTTCCATTGCATGTAAATGCTTTTAATATACCATAGTGACATATTAATTAATAAACAATTAATGATTGTAATTCATTCTTGAAATATGCTATTATTGCATCAATGCACCCAAGCAAAGATAAAGGCAAAACATCACTTATTAAAATGTGTTCTAGTATTCAACTAGAGGACAGAGTCTTAAATAAGTGGAGCAAAGATTTTAAAGTATTATTAGGAAGTATTACTTTACTGAGAGGGTAGTGGATGCATAGAATAGTCTTCCAGTAGTAGTGGTAGAGGTCAGTGGTGTATCTTGGTTTTGAGCTGCCCTAGGCAGACACATTTTGGGCACCACCCCTACCCACGATGCACACCCACTACATGACCCATAACCCACGTTGCACACCAAGGACATGTCCCATCACCCCATTTACATGCCTCTATCACCCCATTACATACACATTGCCAATATTATTTGCCCATAATTTGCCCAATAATTTGCCAGTATCATTTGCCATTAATATGCCCCAGCCAATTTGCCCAATATTATGCCAGTATAATTTGCCATTAATAAGTCACAGCCAATTTCAACAATAATATGCCAGTGTTATTCTGCCATTTACCAGTAATATGCCCCAGCCAATTTGCCCAATATTAAGCCAGTATTATTTGCCAATTTGCCCAATGATATGTTAGTGTTATTTGCCATGTTATATCCCGCAGCCAATTTGCCCAATAATATGCCAGTGTTATTTGCCATGTTATATCCCGCAGCCAATTTGCCCAATAATATGCCAGTGTTATTTGCCATGTTATATCCCGCAGCCAATTTGCCCAATAATATGCCAGTGTTATTTGCCATGTTATATCCCGCAGCCAATTTGCCCAATAATATGCCAGTGTTATTTGCCATGTTATATCCCCCAGCCAATTTGCCCAATAATATGCCAGTGTTATTTGCCATGTTATATCCCGCAGCCAATTTGCCCAATAATATGCCAGTGTTATTTGCCATGTTATATCCCGCCGCCAATTTGCCCAATAATATGCCAGTGTTTTTTGCCATTTAATATGCCCCTGACAATTTGCCCAACAATATGCCAGTGTTATTTGCCATTTAATATGCCCCTGACAATTTGCCCAACAATATGCCAGTGTTATTTAGGATTACTTTACTGAGAGGGTAGTGGATGTATGGAATAGTCTTCCAGTAGAAGTGGTAGAGGTTAATAGAGTGAAGGAGTGTAAGCATGCATGGGATAGGTATAAGGCTATCCTAGATATAAGATAAGGCCACGGACTAATGAAAGTATTACTTTACTGAGAGGGTAGTTGATGTGTGGAATAGTCTTCCAGTAGAAGTGGTAGAGGTCAATACAGTGATAAGTTTAAGCATGCGTGGGATAGGTATAAGGCTATCCTAGATATAAGATAAGGCCAGGGACTAATGAAAGTATCACTTTACTGAGAGGGTAGTGGATGTATGGAATAGTCTTCCAGTAGAAGTGGTAGAGGTTAATACAGTGAAGGAGTTTAAGCATGCGTGGGATAGGTATAAGGCTATCCTAGATATAAGATAAGGCCAGGGACTAATGAAAGTATCACTTTACTGAGAGGGTAGTGGATGTATGGAATAGTCTTCCAGTAGAAGTGGTAGAGGTTAATACAGTGAAGGAGTTTAAGCATGCGTGGGATAGGTATAAGGCTATCCTAGATATAGGATAAGGCCAGGGACTAATGAAAGTATTACTTTACTGAGAGGGTAGTGGATGTATGGAATAGTCTTCCAGTAGAAGTGGTAGAGGTTAATACAGTGAAGGAGTTTAAGCATGCATGGGATAGGTATAAGGCTATCCTAGATATAAGATAAGGCCAGGGACTAATGAAAGTATTACTTTACTGAGAGGGTAGTGGATGTATGCAATAGTCTTCCAGTAGGAGTGGTAGAGGTCAGTGGTGTATCTTGGTTTTGTGCTGCCCTAGGCAGACACATTTTGGGCACCACCCCTACCCACGATGCACACCCACTACATGACCCATAACCCACGTTGCACACCAAGGACATGTCCCATCACCCCATTACATACACATTGCCAATATTATTTGCCCATAATTTGCCCAATAATTTGCCAGTATCATTTGCCATTAATATGCCCCAGCCAATTTGCCCAATATTATGCCAGTATAATTTGCCATTAATAAGTCACAGCCAATTTCAACAATAATATGCCAGTGTTATTCTGCCATTTACCAGTAATATGCCCCAGCCAATTTGCCCAATATTAAGCCAGTATTATTTGCCAATTTTCCCAATGATATGTTAGTGTTATTTGCCATGTTATATCCCGCAGCCAATTTGCCCAAAATTTGCTAGTGTTTTTTGCCATTTAATATGCCCATGATAATTTGCCCAACAATATGCCAGTGTTATTTGCCATTTAATATGCCCCTGACAATTTGCCCAACAATATGCCAGTGCTATTTAGGATTACTTTACTGAGAGGGTAGTGGATGTATGGAATAGACTTCCAGTAGAAGTGGTAGAGGTTAATAGAGTGAAGGAGTTTAAGCATGCATGGGATAGGTATAAGGCTATCCTAGATATAAGATAAGGCCAAGGACTAATGAAAGTATTACTTTACTGAGAGGGTAGTGGATGTATGGAATAGTCTTCCAGTAGAAGTGGTAGAGGTTAATACAGTGAAGGAGTTTAAGCATGCATGGGATAGGTATAAGTCTATTCTAGATATAAGATAAGGTCAGGGACTAATGAAAGGATTACTTTACTGAGAGGGTAGTGGATGTATGGAATAGTCTTCCAGTAGAAATGGTAGAGGTTAATACAGTGAAGGAGTTTAAGCATGCATGGGATAGGTATAAGGCTATCCTAGATATAAGATAAGGCCACGGACTAATGAAAGTATTACTTTACTGAGAGGGTAGTGGATGCATAGAATAGTCTTCCAGTAGTAGTGGTAGAGGTCAGTGGTGTATCTTGGTTTTGAGCTGCCCTAGGCAGACACATTTTGGGCACCACCCCTACCCACGATGCACACCCACTACATGACCCATAACCCACGTTGCACACCAAGGACATGTCCCATCACCCCATTTACATGCCTCTATCACCCCATTACATACACATTGCCAATATTATTTGCCCATAATTTGCCCAATAATTTGCCAGTATCATTTGCCATTAATATGCCCCAGCCAATTTGCCCAATATTATGCCAGTATAATTTGCCATTAATAAGTCACAGCCAATTTCAACAATAATATGCCAGTGTTATTCTGCCATTTACCAGTAATATGCCCCAGCCAATTTGCCCAATATTAAGCCAGTATTATTTGCCAATTTGCCCAATGATATGTTAGTGTTATTTGCCATGTTATATCCCGCAGCCAATTTGCCCAATAATATGCCAGTGTTATTTGCCATGTTATATCCCGCAGCCAATTTGCCCAATAATATGCCAGTGTTATTTGCCATGTTATATCCCGCAGCCAATTTGCCCAATAATATGCCAGTGTTATTTGCCATGTTATATCCCGCAGCCAATTTGCCCAATAATATGCCAGTGTTATTTGCCATGTTATATCCCCCAGCCAATTTGCCCAATAATATGCCAGTGTTATTTGCCATGTTATATCCCGCAGCCAATTTGCCCAATAATATGCCAGTGTTATTTGCCATGTTATATCCCGCCGCCAATTTGCCCAATAATATGCCAGTGTTTTTTGCCATTTAATATGCCCCTGACAATTTGCCCAACAATATGCCAGTGTTATTTGCCATTTAATATGCCCCTGACAATTTGCCCAACAATATGCCAGTGTTATTTAGGATTACTTTACTGAGAGGGTAGTGGATGTATGGAATAGTCTTCCAGTAGAAGTGGTAGAGGTTAATAGAGTGAAGGAGTGTAAGCATGCATGGGATAGGTATAAGGCTATCCTAGATATAAGATAAGGCCACGGACTAATGAAAGTATTACTTTACTGAGAGGGTAGTTGATGTGTGGAATAGTCTTCCAGTAGAAGTGGTAGAGGTCAATACAGTGATAAGTTTAAGCATGCGTGGGATAGGTATAAGGCTATCCTAGATATAAGATAAGGCCAGGGACTAATGAAAGTATCACTTTACTGAGAGGGTAGTGGATGTATGGAATAGTCTTCCAGTAGAAGTGGTAGAGGTTAATACAGTGAAGGAGTTTAAGCATGCGTGGGATAGGTATAAGGCTATCCTAGATATAAGATAAGGCCAGGGACTAATGAAAGTATCACTTTACTGAGAGGGTAGTGGATGTATGGAATAGTCTTCCAGTAGAAGTGGTAGAGGTTAATACAGTGAAGGAGTTTAAGCATGCATGGGATAGGTATAAGGCTATCCTAGATATAAGATAAGGCCAGGGACTAATGAAAGTATTACTTTACTGAGAGGGTAGTGGATGTATGCAATAGTCTTCCAGTAGGAGTGGTAGAGGTGGTGTATCTTGGTTTTGAGCTGCCCTAGGCAGACACATTTTGGGCACCACCCCTACCCACGATGCACACCCACTACATGACCCATAACCCACGTTGCACACCAAGGACATGTCCCATCACCCCATTACATACACATTGCCAATATTATTTGCCCATAATTTGCCCAATAATTTGCCAGTATCATTTGCCATTAATATGCCCCAGCCAATTTGCCCAATATTATGCCAGTATAATTTGCCATTAATAAGTCACAGCCAATTTCAACAATAATATGCCAGTGTTATTCTGCCATTTACCAGTAATATGCCCCAGCCAATTTGCCCAATATTAAGCCAGTATTATTTGCCAATTTTCCCAATGATATGTTAGTGTTATTTGCCATGTTATATCCCGCAGCCAATTTGCCCAAAATTTGCTAGTGTTTTTTGCCATTTAATATGCCCATGATAATTTGCCCAACAATATGCCAGTGTTATTTGCCATTTAATATGCCCCTGACAATTTGCCCAACAATATGCCAGTGCTATTTAGGATTACTTTACTGAGAGGGTAGTGGATGTATGGAATAGACTTCCAGTAGAAGTGGTAGAGGTTAATAGAGTGAAGGAGTTTAAGCATGCATGGGATAGGTATAAGGCTATCCTAGATATAAGATAAGGCCAAGGACTAATGAAAGTATTACTTTACTGAGAGGGTAGTGGATGTATGGAATAGTCTTCCAGTAGAAGTGGTAGAGGTTAATACAGTGAAGGAGTTTAAGCATGCATGGGATAGGTATAAGTCTATTCTAGATATAAGATAAGGTCAGGGACTAATGAAAGGATTACTTTACTGAGAGGGTAGTGGATGTATGGAATAGTCTTCCAGTAGAAATGGTAGAGGTTAATACAGTGAAGGAGTTTAAGCATGCATGGGATAGGTATAAGGCTATCCTAGATATAAGATAAGGCCACGGACTAATGAAAGTATTACTTTACTGAGAGGGTAGTTGATGCGTGGAATAGTCTTCCAGTAGAAGTGGTAGAGGTTAATACAGTGAAGGAGTTTAAGCATGCATGGGATAGGTATAAGGCTATCCTCGATATAAGATAAGGCCAGGGACTAATGAAAGTATTAAGAAAATTGTGCAGACTAGATGGGCCACATGGTTCTTATCTGCCGACACATTCTCTGTTTCTACGCTTCTATTAAAACAATAGTTGGAGCTTTTTCAAAATGGTCAATACAGGTGGAGCTTTGAAAGGGACTGTATCACATAAACATTGCTTTTACTGTGAATGTAGAGCATAAACAAATATTGAAACTGATCTATAGATTGTATTAGCCAAACTGCAAGCACATGCCAAAATTAAGAGAAAAAAATGTGTTTTAAACGTGTCTGTGGAGTCCCCTGCTTATGACATCACCTGGGGCACGGTATGCAAATGAACCGCTTTTGAATGGGAAAAGTGTAAAAGACACAGGTGATGTCATAAGCAGGAGACTAATATTCAGACGATACAGTCCCTTTAAGTAAATTCATGAAAGTTACAAAACTCTTCTGTCTTCACCTTCCCTCTGCTTTGTAAATATCGTCCCCTCGATGAATTGTGTTTGCTGAGCAGTAAATCTTTAACAATGAAATCACTTTGTTTACTTTGCAGTGATGAAGCCGTTTCCCAGCTGGTGTCACCGTCCATATATTAGAGAGAGAGAGGCTGCTAAACGTATGACGCACTTTATCGATACCCGCTCTCTCGTGTAATTATATCCTGTCACACGTTTACGCTTCCAGCTACTGGGGAACGAGGCAGGGTATTATTTTAACCGTATTGTAATTAGAAAAGTACAACAGCCTGTACTGCGATAATGCTGCGGCACTACGCAAATAATCACACAACATTATTACTAAACCATACCTGCCAAGTGACCTGACTTAGGAAGGCCAGTTCCTATTTATTCCAACATGTATTGTGCCCATTTAGTTTAATCATATGGCAGGAATGAGTGTGTGGAGCTCATCCAAATAGGGATAGGACTTTGTAGCATAGACCCCCATTGTCCCGCTTGGAGCACAATAGTCCCAGTTCAGGAACTCCATCCAGCGGTCCCAATTTTATTTTGCTGGTGTTTGGGACACAAAGTAATAAACACTGCTGAGGTGCACATGTACATTAGGGCTGGCAGTTTGAGTCACAGCGCTGCCACATAGTAGCAATAGAATAGCAACTCCCCCTCACAAACCACGTCCCCCGATGTTGTCGGAGAATTTGGAACGTGCGTAGAAGCCTGCCCTATGTTAAATTACCACTGGGGGTAAAGCACACATTTGTGTGCTTTTTTGCGCTAATGCTGAGACAGAGTATCCTGGAAGATAACAGGCCAATCCCCTCCCACGAGGGACACCAGACCCGAAATGACAGACATTATCTTCAAGGACACACTGGCCAGTGGTGTATCTTGGTTTTGTGCTGCCCTAGGCAGGCAAAATTCAGACACCCCCCCTCCTACGTTGCACACCTACGACATGCCCCATCACCCACGCTGCACACACATGAAATTCCCAATCACCCGATTACATGCCCCCATCACCCACATTACATACCCCCACCACATCCATTACATGCCCCCATCACCGTGATTAATTGGAAGGAGTTAAAGCCCGCTGAATGATGGGGGAGAGAGTGAAAATGTTTGAAGCAGCAGAAGTGTGCTTTTACAGCCTCTGGCAAAGTGCCGCCCTCTGGCAAAGTGCCGCCCTAGGCGAGTGCCTTGTTTGCCTTGTGGAAGATACACTACTGACACTGGCCCAACCTGTATGTTTTTGGTCACACATGAGCCTTATCAGGGAGGTACGACTGTATGAAACTATATCAAAACCGTAATGCTCTAGTCATATTTCTGTTCCTGCATCTGTATTAAGCTGTCTTAATATGATTTATACATACAAAATATAGGGTCAAAGCTCCAGTTTTATATCCTCAGTAAGTGACTTTTTATTAGCAGTTTGTAACATATTTTATCCCCGACGCAGATGACGCTAGAATAGGATTGGTGGAGAATTGTGCTGTAAATAAATACTCTAAAAAATGGCGCATGTTTTTCTGTGACAAAATTCTTAAACGATAATTAGATCACTTTCCGACTTTGGCAGCACTGACGCAATGAGAGTTAGGCGCGTTCATAATTTGACACATTAATTATGGCGTGATGGCGTTACTTTTCTGACAAAAACAATGATCAGAGTTATCACTTTTCACAGTTTTCTCATCTCAACAAGTAATATTGCAATCTATGGTAATCGTCGATGAAACATAAATATCTCAGGTTACTTCATAGAATCCATTACAAGAAAAAAAATAGACTTTTATTCCCCTGTTCTTGGAATATTACAAGTTATTTTTTTCTCAGGTTGAGTCACCCTTGTTTAAAAATCCATTATCCAAAATGATCTGTTATCCCCCCAAAAATTCAGATTTTGACATAAATTGCAAATTCCACATACACCTGTCAGAATGAAAATACATAACAGTTAATACAGTTTCCAGTCCCCTTAAAGGACAACTATAGCACACAAATAAGTTGTGCTTAATTAAAGGATTGCATCAAGTAAAGGCTTTGTATATAGAAATTATTTGAGGAAAAAATAGACAGACATTTTGTTTAGAATCTTTGGTCAGATTTGTGTTCATCTGAACCAAGGTGAGTGAAGATCTGACCCAAGATTCTAACCAACATGTCCGACCCCTGGGAGAACTATATGTAGTAAAGATTCTAACCAACATGTCTGCCCCCTGAGAGAACGATATGGAGTAAAGATTCTAACCAACATGTCTCCCCCCTGAGAGAACGATATGGAGTAAAGATTCTAACCAACATGTCTGCACCCTGAGAGAACGATATGGAGTAAAGATTCTAACCAACATGTCTGCCTCCTGAGAGAACTATATGGAGTAAAGATTCTAACCAACATGTCTCCCCCCTGAGAGAACGATATGGAGTAAAGATTCTAACCAACATGTCTGCCTCCTGAGAGAACTATATGGAGTAAAGATTCTAACCAACATGTCTGCCCCCTGAGAGAACGATATGGAGTAAAGATTCTAACCAACATGTCTGCCCCCTGAGAGAACGATATGGAGTAAAGATTCTAACCAACATGTCTCCCTCCTGAGATAACTATATGGAGTAAAGATTCTAACCAACATGTCTGCCCCCTGAGAGACCTATATGGAGTAAAGATTCTAACCAACATGTCTGTCCCCTGAGAGAACTATATGGAGTAAAGATTCTAACCAACTTGTCAGCCCCCTGAGAGAACTATATGGAGTAAAGGATCTAACCAGCATGTCTGCCCCCTGAGATAACTATATGGAGTAAAGATTCTAACCAACATGTCTGCCCCCTGAGATAACTATATGGAGTAAAGATTCTAACCAACATGTCTGCCCCCTGAGAGAACTATATGGAGTAAAGATTCTAACCAACATGTCTGCCCCTGAGAGAACTATATGGAGTAAATAAGGCTCAATAAGGAACTTTATTTGTATTCTTTCATTAAGTATGTTCTTTATAAACCATTTACACTTGATGCAATCTTTCAATTTAACATAAGGACATTTTTTTCTATAGTTGTCCTTTAAGTTGCAATATATCCTATCCACGCATGCTCAGATTCTTCCACGCCCACAAAGGGTAATACAATGACACGTGTGCAGACCTGACACGCCAACGGCGGATTCCCAACAATGCCTCACATCACAGCTCCATCACAGTAACAGTGATTTATTCGCTCTATACAGTATTTACATTGATATCACTGTATTCCATAAGAGCTGAGAGGCTTTAATATATCTTATTGGTGAAACTGATCCGTTATCCGAAATTACCTGTTACCCAAAATACTTCTGGTCCCAAACATTTTGAATAAGGGATACTTAAACTGTGTTAGATATTTCCACTGGGAAGGGCTGACATTTGGCCCAGGTTGCAAATGCTTTTTTAGTGGCCCATCAGATACCCTATTATATTCACATATAGACACAAGCATACCAACAAGACAAATAATGTACAGCTAAACCTACTCTGTTGAGACAGAGACAGTTGAATACCCAAAAAGTGCTCCAAACTGGGGCATTTAGACTGGGGCAGCTCCAGCCCATTGGGTCATATTAGTATGTAGCCTTGGGGGGAACTGCCCATCACTCCCCCGTCCCAGCCCTCTCCAACTTCTTACTTCCAAATGAATTATTGTCATTATACCAAGCATCCCAATTTATTCCTTTCCTGGTGAATTAATTGACAATTTTTATTTTTTTTTACAATCTCCAAAAGTCGTAAACATATTTATAACAAGCACGGTTCTGATCATTGATTGGATATGTGGGCAAAAAAGGAAAGACACTTTTGTATAATGCGAGAGATGCCATGACCTTGGACAAGTCTCGTAAGAAAATTACATTACCAATGGAAGGCAGCGCTGACATCTTTCCCTCCGGTGAGAGACAAATAAGATGTATTGCAAAGTAAGCACTAGCTGGATTAGGAAATAAAAAGATCCGTTAACACTTATCACCTGGGGCTCGTACGGCCCATTGGGACCCTACTGGGATGAACAAGTCTAAGAGTATTCAGCACTGTAAAACCTGTACCTGCATTTACATTTCCAAATCCAATCTTTAATAAGAGCCTTGCAGGGCAGCCAGTATCTCCTGTGTGTGTGCGAGATTACAAATCCTTCATCTCTGTATTTTCTTTGCCGTTCAAATTACATATTGGGTCGTTATTTAGAACAAGTCCACTCTGGGACAAGGTTCTAAACGTGATGTAATCAGCAGGAACATTCCACTGGTTCCCATGGTGACTGCACCATACTACAGGAACACATAGGGCAGTATGCTAATTGGGTATAATAGCAGAAGTTAATAGCACCTTTTAACTCTTAGAGGTGGTTCTTTTCCCCGAACAATAAAAACAAGCAGATAAATATGGGTTTTGGTGCAAAAAATAGATATATAAAAGAAATAGAAACAAATATATTATTGTAACATGCATATAAAGAATATGAAATTGTTTAGACATTGCATAAAAATATACATAGCCAGAGTATAACAGAGTATTGAAAATTATGATCAACTGAGGCATCTCATTCAATTGTGTCCCTAATGGTCTGACAAGTTACGCCTCCGGTACATAGAGAATAGAGAGGCCAAAGGTCAAAGAGTGTACACCAACTACTAAAAGACACTAAAAGAAACAGAAATAATGTGCCACGAGAAATACAACACCTGCCAACTAAAGTACGGGTGTGCTGCAACATTCCACGCGGAGAAACAATGTGTCATGAGAAATACACCTGCCAACTAATGTACGGGTTTGCCGCAACATTCCACGTGGAGAAACAATGTGCCGCGAGAAATATGACACCTGTCAACTAATGTACGGGTGTGCCGCAACATCCCATGCAGAGAAACAATGTGCCGCGAGAAATACGACACCTGTCAGCTAATGTACGGGTGTGCCACAACATCCCACATGGAGAAACAATGTGCAGCAAGAAATACAATACCTGTCAACTAAATGTGTTGTTCTGCAACATCTCACGCAGAGAAACAATGTGCCGTGAGAAATACAACACCTGCCAACTAAAGTACATGTGTGCCGCAACATCCCACATGGAGAAACAATGTGACGTGAGAAATATGACACATGTCTACTAATGTACGGGTGTGTCACAACAACCCACATGAAGAAACAATGTGCCACAACAAATACAACACCTGCCAACTAATGTATGGGTGTGCCACAACATCCCACGTGGAGAAACAATGTGCTGTGAGAAATACAACACCTGCCAACTAATGTACGGGTGTGCCGCAACATCCCACGTGGAGAAACAATGTGCTGTGAGAAATACAACACCTGCCAACTAATGTACGGATGTGCCGCAACATCCCACATGGAGAAACGATGTGTCGCAAGACATAAGACACCTGTCAACGAATGTACGGGTGTGCCACAACAGCCCACATGGAGAAACAATGTGTCGCGAGAAATAAGACACCTGTCAACTAATGTACGAGTGTGCTGCAACATCCCTCACGGAGAAACGATATGTCGTGAGAAATAAGACACGTCAATGAATGTACGGGTGTGCCACAACAGCCCACATGGAGAAACAATGTGCCTCGAGAAATACACCTGACAACTAATTACGGGTGTGTCGCAGTGTCTCACACAAAGAAACAATGTGCCGAAAGCTAAAAGGATTTGAGAACCACTGCTTTACACAAATGAGCTATAAAGCCAGGTTGATTCAAGGCTATTCTCAAGAAATAACACAAATGGGGTTTCCTAGTAACCAAAATGAATAGAGGAATCTGAACATGTCTGTTTCTATGGTAGACACTTGCAGAATGGTTTGATAGCTGCACACATTTTCTTTCTATCCGCCCCTCTACCCCACATCGTTTTCTATTTTTAAGATGTATTGATTTGGTGAGCTGAAGAGTATGGGCAGAAAGACAAAAAGTAACTTACTCATTAAGTGACCTTTGGAAGGTAAAAATATATAAAGAACTGGAATGGAAAAACAACAACTGGTTTTGCAACAATTACACTGCAACGATGGCAACTTGGAATTAGGATAACTTAATAAAGTAATAATAATAACAAATGTATTCATTTTGCATATGTTTTACAGTTGCTCAAGCAGGCTTGTACACCATTTGGGGCTGTAGGGCCATGACTGTATCCCCAAAAAGCAAGCATGGTTAGATTGTGCTCCCCTCTCCTCTGGCAGGAATGGTATGTCTTAGAATGTTGGGGTTTATTTGGTTTTAAAACTGTTTATTCCAAGTGGCGGTTAAAGGTATACTGTCACCAAACACACAACAGATGTGCAGGCAATGAAGAAAATACTGAACTAGAAACATAGAAACATAGAATGTGTCGGCAGATAAGAACCATTCGCTCCATCTAGTCTACACAATTTTCTAAATACTTTTATTAGTCCCCAGTTCCCTATCTTATAGCTAGGATAGCCATAACTATCACATGCATGCTTACACTCCTTCACTGTATTAACCTCTACCACTTCTACTGGAAGACTATTCCATACATCCACTACCCTCTCAGTAAAGTAATACTATAATTAGTCCCTGGCCTTATCTTATATCTAGGATAGATATAACTATCCCATGCTTGCTGAAACTCCTTCACTGTATTAACCTCTACCACTTCTACTGGAAGACTATTCCATACATCCACAACCCTCTCAGTAAAGTAATACCTTCATTAGTCCCTGGCCTTATCTTATATCTAGGATAGCCTTATACCTATAACATGCATGCTTAAACTCCTTCACTGTATTAACATCTACCACTTCTACTGGAAGACTATTCCATACATCCACTACCCTCTCAGTAAAGTAATACTTCCTGATATTACTTTTAAATCGTTGTCCCTCTAATTTAAGACCATGTCCTCTAGTTGTGGTAGATTTTATTATTTTTAATATACTCTCTTCCTTTACTGTGTTGATTCCCTTTATGTATTTAAATGTTTCTATCATATCCCCCATATTATGTCTTTCCTCCAACACGTTGAGAATGTCTGTGCTTTTAACTCTGATACAAACACAATAAGAAAGCTTGTCAGGCAAAAATATTAATGAGATGATGTCAGAAATTTGCACAAGTGGGGCTACCAATGTGTTCAAGAGGTTTGCCCACAAACTGGTAAATGGTTACAAGCACTTCCTCCTAGGAGGGGAATTGATGTCGCTTCATCTTCAGGCAACCAAACAGCTCAATACAGATACAGCTTGTGTGAAAGGGACATATTTCAGATCTACTTTTTGACATGTTGGAGATATTGGAGGTTATCCACTGCTTGATCTACTGAAGGTTTTCATTCAATTTTTATTTGGCTAGGATAAGTAAATTATTAGGTCTCAGCAGGGGGTGGGGCTGTGATTCCCTATATTTTATGAGATGCTATTATTTATTAGTCCATGGTGAATAACTTGCTTTGTAAGCTCTATTGTTCTGGGATTGTGCCACGTGCACTAAACAGAGCTTTCTTGAATGGGCAATCCCAGCTCTTCAAAGTGTCATGAACTGGAAGTGATCCACCACCAACCTTTTGTATTACTAGATTCGTTTTTAATGGGAATCTAAATGTGCTAGTCTTGTTCAAAGTGGCATTTGTACCTTGTGATGCCCCCTTGGAGTATCACTAAGTATGACCGGCTATTAGTTTAATCATACTGTAGGGTACATCTGTGATGCTTCCCAGACCTACACCTTATATCCACTATGGTGCATTCCATGAGCTATAAGGACTTGCCTCCATTACCCACCCCCAAATGATGCTTGAAGCACAGTGAGGTGTCTGCATGGTGCACTTAGGAGTGGAGAACTAACATCCCAACTCTGCCCTGAATTAATCCTCCCAGAAATATGGCTGCTCACCTGCTGATTTCTGCATAATGTATGTATGGCTTTTATTTTACTTCTTGCACTTTACTACCTATGTATATTTACGTGTATTACCAAATATACAAGCTGCTTTTGCAATACTCCAATGATGGCAGAGTCCCTTTAATCTCATTCCAGAGGGCTACCCATGGGTTGCACACTCAGCCCTCAAAATAACTTAAAAGTTCAAAAAAATGGGTTATACGATAAATAGTTATTTTGGGGCAAAGTGTGAGAAGTGCTGCAATTACCATGGAACCCATTGCATTTTTCCTGCTGATATGCCCCAGATTTGTTCATTGTACATATTTTATAGAACCTGGAGAATAGTTAGAGAAACTCAATAAGTAGAAGGCTGGTCCTGGTCACACAATATAAAGGGGCTGTATCTAAGCTCGTCCTACCAAACGTCCTATTCTATGCAGGACAGTACTAATTGGGGATCACTATCCTGTGACTTCATTCGCAGGTGTCTCGGACATCTCAGAATAGATAGTGTGCATGCACAGAGTTTTGGCATTGCATGGTAACTAAGGGTAGGCCCCAACATTGTGACCTTCTACTGGTCTTTGGGATGGACAATGTAATTATGTTATATGGACCGGCACAGCCACCAGTGTCTTTAATCGGACATTTTGACCATCCTGTGCCAAAATGATGACATTCATCCTCCCAAACAATCCCACTTCACAGGGGGGTACATTTTTGGAGGTCTGATGTAGCAGGTGTTACGCATTAGTATGCCAGATGTAGCAGACACGTTCAAGAAAGGGCAAGCCAGCGTTAAAACATGACTTAGTATCACAAAAACTCATTTGCCAATGGCTATAATGTCCATCATGTGACAAATCCAAATCCAATCTTGAAGCCAAGAAGGAATTTTTTCCCTTTCCCCAGAAACATTAGAAAGAGTCTATTTCTGGATTAACAGCAAACGCAAGGGAAAAATGTCTATTTTTTTTCAACCTAAATTTCTTTCAATTAACAGAAATTATTTCCTAATATACGTTCCTCTCAGGTGCGTACAGTCTCGGGAAGTTTAATCAGTAGCTTTTTATTTAGATTTCCATTTAAACAAGTGAATTTTACACCGTGGGGTTTGTAAGATATTCTCTCTTGATACAAAAGCCTTTGTTTCTTTAGATTAAATGAATCCGGTTACATGCTTAATGTCTTGTAGGAAAGCACAAACACAGAGCGCCGGATTCTTTATGCATCTATCACATCTATGGTAGGAATGAATTCAGAAAACACTGATTTGACCTTAATGTACAAGGCACTCCATCTTCTTAAATCGATTTGTTTAGAAGTACCACACATTGTTCAGAATCACGATGCACAGTGCTGACCTATATGGATGGTCGCTTATTAATTCCATAGGACATTACGAGACTTCAAGGTCAGATATGCCTATACAGTGCTATTGCGCCCAAATTAAGGGATCTGTATCACCCATACATTAGAATCCAGTACGATATTCTCATCTAGAAACTAAAACACACATTAAAAAGGTGTGGGAGCTGTACAGACTGCTGTGTGTGCCCTTTACATGGTAGATGAGGTTAGGGTCTAACCCTATTGAGAGGATGCGTTGGGGGCGGGGTGTGATTAAAGGGACTCATCACCTAAACATTTATACTGTGACTGAAGAGAACAAAACAAATATCCTAAATAATCTATGCATTGGGTTAGTACGATTGCGTGGAAATGCATGATTTCAGATAAAACTACGCTTTAAATGTGTATCTTCTTTGGAGTTTGTTTGCACATCCATCCACAGGTGATGTCATGAACTGGAGACACCACAGACACAAATTAAAAATTAATTTGTACCTTCATTTTATGTACATAGTACATACTATTTTAGGTTTAAACGACTTGCGTCCATCAAGCTTAACACTTTTACAATTCCTTTATTATTACTGGTAATCCAAAATGTAGGAGAGAGGCTGTTGGGATGGGGGGGGGGGGGGGGCATAGGAAGGCTGTTTGGGAGGGCTAGGGTGGCAGAGGATGTTTGGGGTCAAGGATGGCAGAGAAAGGCTGTTTGGGGGGAGTCAGAAAGATGGCAGGCTGGGTTATTTTCATTGCACTGGGGCCCTGTGGTTTCTAGTTACGTCTCTGACCGATAACGGTCTGGAGTTGGAGACTTTTTGCATTTACCAGTAATGGTGGATATTTTGCAATACACTTATTAATTCAACATGGTTTCCTTGGAATCTTCTCATCCTTATTCATGTACATCCTTTCGTTTCCTCTCTTTTTCATGTTCAGGTTGTACCTGGGTTCAAACTAGGAGGCCGTGCAATTAATTTACTGTATAAACAAATGCTTGCAGCGTAAGCAAACAGGAGCTCACAGGTTTTTTTTTTGTGACCAGTTGGACTATTGCTGGAACCACAAGCAGAAAGGGCAACACTGGAAGGTTAGAGAATAACTACAACATATGGAAATAAGGTCCCTTGTGGAGCTTATGGAGCTTAAAGGCTGATGTGGTGCGAAGACATCGGACTAGGCACATTCCAGGAGAGTTCAGGCTGATCATATCGAGGTTCTCATGAGACATAAGCCTGAGCAGAGAAATCAGGTTGGAGAACCAATCAATAAAATAATCAGCCATGCAGAGTCCATATGTCAAGTCCTGGTGGGCTTAATTCATGATAAACAGGCTGAAATAATGTCCAAGTAATATAGTTTTCCCCCAGAGGTCGGGAACAACATCAGGGTGGATATTTACTGAACTTTGAGATTTGTTAATGATCTGTGGACCTTTACAGACCTTGCCACAGACATTGGTGTCTTTGTGTGGGCACGTTGCCTCTGTTCTGTTGATGTTTCTCCTTTTTTTTGATGAGGGCTCCCTCCTTTAATTTTTGAGCTTAAACGAGGAGGTGAAACACTTGACTCATTTCTTAATCATTTGCGTAATCATCATCCTTCCCGTTTAACATATAATGTAACAAGGGTTTCTGGCTCCGAGTGTACTGTCCACAGCAAGATCCCAGTAAGCTGTATCTGTCTAATGCGGTTACATGGTTTGATGTTGCCTTGTCAGTTCCCCCGCAGTTCACAGTTTACTGAACAGACCTCACTTTGTTACCGAAGGTCTGAGTGTTTGTGGCGTGCTCTACTTTCCTGCCCCACATTCATGGCTGATTTACCGAGCTCACTAATACGTGCTACAACACCTCGACGGCTGCAGTGATAATGCATGCAGTGACTGTTACCTTTCTATGTCATTCTCAGCCGGAGGGAACTAGGAATAACTCACTATCTTCAAACCCGTGACATGCACAGGTTTTCAGTCTTGCAATGCCATGTGGATTCGAAGAGTGGTGAGGAAGTTTTTCAAACCAGGTCTTATGGAGTCTTGCATTGGGACTACAGACTCTTCCCATCTTAAAAATATTACAGGTCACACTGGGCATGTTGAGGGTATCTAGAGTGTGCAGGCAGTTTCACATGGGTGCAATATTACGTTACCTACAATAAGGTGGCAGGTGCAAAGGTCTCTCTCTGCGCTGGCAGAAAGAGACGACTGTATCCGATAGCCAGTGATCAGACAGCGTGGCGAATCCCCATGCTGATTACCTGAGAACGTGCTGCAGGGCCGATCCTAGGGTCATGGACGCCCTGGTGCAGGTTTTCGTTTTGGCGTCCCAGGTGGGTGTGGCTAAACCACTAACTCCACTCCTTTGCAAATGTCTGTTTCAGACATACCCATGAGGAGGGGCAGTCAGAACAAACTTTATTTTGATGCAAAGGACCAACACAAACTTTTCTTTTAAATAAAGATATATATTTGGCCAAAATACCGTGTAGTGCTTTTATTTATTTCTGCAGTATGCTACCGTGCCCCCCGCCCAGGATCGGCCCTGACGCGCTAAGAGGTGGAGCTCTTAGCCAGGTGGTACCAGATTTTAACATTTTGCTTCTATTAATGTAGAACTAAGAGGCGCAGGGGCAGGGGGGGTGGGGGACAAACAGGGGGCAAGTACAATGCCTCAAATGCATGGCAAATAAAAACCAATACTTTATTATTAGGTAATGCAAATAAAAAGGTAGAGCAAAAAACATATTTAATATAATCACATTGACTAACCAAACTTGTCTTGCCGTCCCTGTTTTTATGCAGTCCCAGGGAGTCCTTTATTTATTACACTGGGGGCACTACTTAACTACATTGTTTTTGTTTCTTTTTTTTATACCAAACTTGTTTTTTCTCTAATTTGAAGCTAGTTGGTTCTATATCTGATGAGAACACAGCCTCCCTGTTCCCTGGTTTAGTCACTTTAACTAATTGAAGTTACCTGTGGCACTATAGCTTTCCTCTATTTTCTTTATCCTTTCAGATTGTGTTACCTTTGCTGTTCTATTTAAGTGTTTACCTCTAATACCATAACTTTCATTTTATTATATTTTTTTTAGTTCAGCTTCATCTTCGTCCTGGTTTTTTATTTGCATTACCTAATAAAGTTGTAGTTTTTTGTATGCCACGCATTTGAGGCTCTGTATTTGCCTCCTGTTTGGCCCCCTTGCCCCTGCTCCTCTTCATTCTTTATTTGAATAGAATTGGATTACCCCCGCTTTCTTCAGCTATTTTAGTGGCCTTTGATGGTTGTTTGTTGCTTCTGTTAATGAAAAATGGAGATAAAAACAAACGTTACTGTCACCTTAAAACCATTCAGAAACTGAAAAAAAGAAACAGGTTCTACTTTCCATTGGAAATGTCTGTGGCAGTGTGTTTATCAACTAAATAAGCATGGAGTAGCTAGTTCCCTAAGCCATTTAATGGCCGTTTATTCTCTAATGAACTTCAGCAAGAAGGCCTGGTGCACTTAGACATACACAGAAACAGAGGATTAAAATAGACAATGTGATCAAATATTAATTAGCTGAAAGTAAAAAAAAAAATCAGATGCCATACTTTATTATAGCGAATAAAACTGACTTTTACTACTCTGATGAGTTCATTAATCAGGGCTGTCTTTAGCACAGAGCAAAAGAGCCCAAGCACAGTGCAGGGGCCACTGAGTCTGTTACTTCTGCATCTGGAGAGGATGCAGGGGGCAGAGTTCAATGTATAAGGTGGCAGTGGTGACATTGGAGGGAGATGCAGGAGGCAGAGCTCAATGTATAAGGTGGCAGTGGTGACATTGGAGGGGATGCAGGGGGCAGAGTTCAATGTATAAGGTGCAGTGGTGACATTGGAGGGAGATGCAGGAGGCAGAGCTCAATGTATAAGGTGGCAGTGGTGACATTGGAGGGGATGCAGGGGGCAGAGTTCAATGTATAAGGTGGCAGTGGTGACATTGGAGGGAGATGCAGGAGGCAGAGCTCAATGTATAAGGTGGCAGTGGGGACATTGGAGGGGATGCAGGGGGCAGAGTTCAATGTATAAGGTGTCAGTGGTGACATTGGAGGGAGATGCAGGGGGCAGAGTTCAATGTATAAGGAGGTAGTGGTGACATTGGAGGGAGATGCAGGAGGCAGAGTTCAATGTATAAGGTGGCAGTGGTGACATTGGAGGGAGATGCAGGAGGCAGAGCTCAATGTATAAGGTGGCAGTGGTGACATTGGAGGGAGATGCAGGGGGCAGAGTTCAATGTATAAGGAGGTAGTGGTGACATTGGAGGGAGATGCAGGAGGCAGAGTTCAATGTATAAGGTGGCAGTGGTGACATTGGAGGGAGATGCAGGGGGCAGAGCTCAATGTATAAGGTGGCAGTGGTGACATTGGAGGGAGATGCAGGAGGCAGAGTTCAATGTATAAGGTGGCAGTGGTGACATTGGAGGGAGATGCAGGGGGCAGAGTTCAATGTATAAGGTGGCAGTGGTGACATTGGAGGGAGATGCAGGGGGCAGAGCTCAATGTATAAGGTGGCAGTGGTGACATTGGAGGGGATGCAGGGGGCAGAGCTCAATGTATAAGGTGGTAGTGGTGACATTGGAGAGGATGCAGGAGGCAGAGTTCAATGTATAAGGTGGCAGTGGTGACATTGGAGGGGATGCAGGAGGCAGAGCTCAATGTATAAGGTGGCAGTGGTGACATTGGAGAGAGATGCAGGGGGCAGAGCTCAATGTATAAGGTGGTAGTGGTGACATTGGAGGAGATGCAGGGGGCAGAGTTCAATGTATAAGGTGGCAGTGGTGACATTGGAGGGGATGCAGGGGGCAGAGCTCAATGTATAAGGTGGCAGTGGTGACATTGGAGGGAGATGCAGGGGGCAGAGTTCAATGTATAAGGTGGTAGTGGTGACATTGGTGGGAGATGCAGGGGGCAGAGGTCAATGTATAAGGTGGCAGTGGTGACATTGGAGGGGATGCAGGGGGCAGAGTTTAATGTTTATGGTGGCAGTGGGGACATTGGAGGGGATGCAGGAGGCAGAGCTCAATGTATAAGGTGGTAGTGGTGACATTGGAGGGAGATGCAGGGGGCAGAGGTCAATGTATAAGGTGGCAGTGGGGACATTGGAGGGGATGCAGGGGGCAGAGTTCAATGTATAAGGTGGCAGTGGTGACATTGGAGGGGATGCAGGGGGCAGAGTTCAATGTATAAGGTGGCAGTGGTGACATTGGAGGGGATGTAGGGGGCAGAGCTCAATGTATAAGGTGGCAGTGGTGACATTGGAGGGAGATGCAGGGGGCAGAGTTCAATGTATAAGGTGGTAGTGGTGACATTGGTGGGAGATGCAGGGGGCAGAGGTCAATGTATAAGGTGGCAGTGGTGACATTGGAGGGGATGCAGGGGGCAGAGTTTAATGTATATGGTGGCAGTGGGGACATTGGAGGGGATGCAGGAGGCAGAGCTCAATGTATAAGGTGGCAGTGGTGACATTGGAGGGAGATGCAGGGGGCAGAGGTCAATGTATAAGGTGGCAGTGGGGACATTGGAGGGGATGCAGGGGGCAGAGTTCAATGTATAAGGTGGCAGTGGTGACATTGGAGGGGATGCAGGGGGCAGAGTTCAATGTATAAGGTGGTAGTGGTGACATTGGTGGGAGATGCAGGGGGCAGAGTTCAATGTATAAGGTGGCAGTGGTGACATTGGAGGGAGATGCAGGGGGCAGAGCTCAATGTATAAGGTGGCAGTGGTGACATTGGTGGGGATGCAGGGGGCAGAGTTCAATGTATAAGGTGGCAGTGGTGACATTGGAGGAGATGCAGGAGGCAGAGCTCAATGTATAAGGTGGCAGTGGTGACATTGGAGGGAGATGCAGGGGGCAGAGTTCAATGTATAAGGTGGCAGTGGTGACATTGGAGGGAGATGCAGGGGGCAGAGTTCAATGTATAAGGTGGCAGTGGTGACATTGGAGAGGATGCAGGGGGCAGAGTTCAATGTATAGGATGGCAGTGGTGACATTGGAGGGGATGCAGGAGGCAGAGCTCAATGTATAAGGTGGCAGTGGTGACATTGGAGGGGATGCAGGGGGCAGAGTTCAATGTATAGGATGGCAGTGGTGACATTGGAGGGGATGCAGGGGGCAGAGTTCAATGTATAAGGTGGCAGTGGTGACATTGGAGGTGATGCAGGGGGCAGAGTTCAATGTATAAGGTGGCAGTGGTGACATTGGTGAGGATGCAGGGGGCAGAGTTCAATGTATAAGGTGGCAGTGGTGACATTGGAGGGGATGCAGGGGGCAGAGTTCAATGTATAAGGTGGCAGTGGTGACATTGGAGGGGATGCAGGGGGCAGAGTTCAATGTATAAGGTGGTAGTGGGGACATTGGAGGGGATGCAGGAGGCAGAGTTCAATGTATAAGGTGGTAGTGGTGACATTGGAGGGGATGCAGGGGGCAGAGTTCAATGTATAAGGTGGCAGTGGTGACATTGGAGAGAGATGCAGGAGGCAGAGCTCAATGTAGAAGGTGGTAGTGGGGACATTGGAGGGAGATGCAGGAGGCAGAGTTCAATGTATAAGGTGGCAGTGGTGACATTGGAGAGAGATGCAGGAGGCAGAGCTCAATGTATAAGGTGGCAGTTGGGACTTTTGTAGGAGATGCAGGGGGCAGAGTTCAATGTATAAGGTGGCAGTGGTGACATTGGAGGGAGATGCAGGGGGCAGAGTTCAATGTATAAGGTGGCAGTGGTGACATTGGTGGGGATGAAGGGGGCAGAGTTCAATGTATAAGGTGGCAGTGGTGACATTGGAGAGAGATGCAGGAGGCAGAGTTCAATGTATAAGGTGGCAGTGGTGACATTGGAGAGAGATGCAGGTGGCAGAGTTCAATGTAGAAGGTGGTAGTGGGGACATTGGAGGGAGATGCAGGAGGCAGAGTTCAATGTATAAGGTGGCAGTGGTGACATTGGAGTGGATGCAGGAGGCAGAGCTCAATGTATAAGGTGGCAGTGGTGACATTGGAGGGGATGCAGGAGGCAGAGTTCAGTGTATAAGGTGGTAGTGGGGACATTGGAGGGAGATGCAGGGGGCAGAGTTCAATGTATAAGGTGGCAGTGGTGACATTGGAGGGGGTGCAGGGGGCAGAGTTCAATGTATAAGGTGGCAGTGGTGACATTGGAGGGAGATGCAGGAGGCAGAGTTCAATGTATAAGGTGGCAGTGGTGACATTGGTGGTGATGCAGGAGGCAGAGCTCAATGTATAAGGTGGCAGTGGGGACATTGGAGAAGATGCAGGGGGCAGAGTTCAATGTATAAGGTGGCAGTGGTGACATTGGAGGGAGATGCAGGTGGCAGAGTTCAATGTATAAGGTGGTAGTGGTGACATTGGAGGAGATGCAGGGGGCAGAGTTCAATGTATAACGTGGCAGTGGTGACATTGGAGGGGGATGCAGGGGGCAGAGTTCAATGTATAAGGTGGCAGTGGTGACATTGGAGGAGATGCAGGGGGCAGAGTTCAATGTATAACGTGGCAGTGGTGACATTGGAGGGAGATGCAGGGGGCAGAGTTCAATGTATAAGGTGGCAGTGGGGACATTGGAGGGAGATGCAGGAGGCAGAGTTCAATGTATAAGGTGGTAGTGGTGACATTGGAGGGGATGCAGGGGGCAGAGTTCAATGTATAAGGTGGCAGTGGTGACATTGGAGGGGATGCAGGGGGCAGAGTTCAATGTATAAGGTGGTAGTGGTGACATTGGAGTGGATGCAGGAGGCAGAGTTCAATGTATAAGGTGGCAGTGGTGACATTGGATTAGATGCAGGTGGCAGAGTTCAATGTATAAGGTGGCAGTGGTGACATTGGAGGGAGATGCAGGGGGCAGAGTTCAATGTATAAGGTGGCAGTGGTGACATTGGAGGGAGATGCAGGGGGCAGAGTTCAATGTATAAGGTGGCAGTGGTGACATTGGAGGGAGATGCAGGGGGCAGAGTTCAATGTATAAGGTGGCAGTGGTGACATTGGAGGGAGATGCAGGGGGCAGAGTTCAATGTATAAGGTGGCAGTGGTGACATTGGAGGGAGATGCAGGGGGCAGAGTTCAATGTATAAGGTGGCAGTGGTGACATTGGAGGGGATGCAGGTGGCAGAGTTCAATGTATAAGGTGGTAGTGGTGACATTGGAGGGGATGCAGGGGGCAGAGTTCAATGTATAAGGTGGCAGTGGTGACATTGGAGGGGATGCAGGGGGCAGAGCTCAATGTATAAGGTGGTAGTGGTGACATTGGAGGGGATGCAGGGGGCAGAGTTCAATGTATAAGGTGTCAGTTGGGACATTGGAGGAGATGCAGGAGGCAGAGTTCAATGTATAAGGTGGCAGTGGGGACATTGGTGGGGATGCAGGAGGCATAGTTCAATGTATAAGGTGGCAGTGGTGACATTGGAGGGAGATGCAGGGGGCAGAGTTCAATGTATAAGGTGGCAGTGGTGACATTGGAGGAGATGCAGGAGCAGAGTTCAATGTATAAGGTGGCAGTGGTGACATTGGAGGGAGATGCAGGAGGCAGAGCTCAATGTATAAGGTGTCAGTTGGGACATTGGAGGGGATGCAGGGGGCAGAGTTCAATGTATAAGGTGGCAGTGGTGACATTGGAGAGAGATGCAGGGGGCAGAGTTCAATGTATAAGGTGGCAGTGGTGACATTGGAGAGAGATGCAGGGGGCAGAGTTCAATGTATAAGGTGGCAGTGGTGACATTGGAGGGGATGCAGGAGGCAGAGCTCAATGTATAAGGTGGCAGTGGTGACATTGGAGGGGATGCAGGGGGCAGAGTTCAATGTATAAGGTTGTAGTGGTGACATTGGAGGGAGATGCAGGTGGCAGAGTTCAATGTATAAGGTGGCAGTGGGGACATTGGTGGGGATGCAGGGCGCAGAGTTCAATGTATAAGGTGGCAGTGGTGACATTGGAGGGAGATGCAGGGGGCAGAGTTCAATGTATAAGGTGGCAGTGGTGACATTGGAGGAGATGCAGGAGGCAGAGCTCAATGTATAAGGTGGCAGTGGTGACATTGGTGGGGATGCAGGGGGCAGAGCTCAATGTATAAGGTGGCAGTGGTGACATTGGAGGGAGATGCAGGGGGCAGAGCTCAATGTATAAGGTGGCAGTGGTGACATTGGAGGGAGATGCAGGGGGCAGAGTTCAATGTATAAGGTGGCAGTGGTGACATTGGATTGAGATGCAGGGGGCAGAGTTCAATGTATAAGGTGGCAGTGGTGACATTGGAGGGGATGCAGGGGGCAGAGTTCAATGTATAAGGTGGTAGTGGTGACATTGGATGGGAGATGTAGGGAGCAGAGTTCAATGTATAAGGTGGCAGTGGTGACATTGGAGAGAGATGCAGGGGGCAGAGCTCAATGTATAAGGTGGTAGTGGTGACATTGGAGGGAGATGCAGGGGGCAGAGTTCAATGTATAAGGTGTCAGTTGGGACATTGGAGGGGATGCAGGGGGCAGAGTTCAATGTATAAGGTGGCAGTGGTGACATTGGAGGGAGATGCAGGGGGCAGAGCTCAATGTATAAGGTGGTAGTGGTGACATTGGAGAGAGATGCAGGGGGCAGAGCTCAATGTATAAGGTGGCAGTGGTGACATTGGAGGGAGATGCAGGAGGCAGAGTTCAATGTATAAGGTGGTAGTGGGGACATTGGAGGGAGATGCAGGGGGCAGAGTTCAATGTATAAGGTGGCAGTGGTGACATTGGAGGGAGATGCAGGGGGCAGAGTTCAATGTATAAGGTGGCAGTGGTGACATTGGTGGGGATGCAGGGGGCAGTGTTCAATGTATAAGGTGGCAGTGGTGACATTGGAGAGAGATGCAGGAGGCAGAGTTCAATGTATAAGGTGGCAGTGGTGACATTGGAGAGAGATGCAGGTGGCAGAGTTCAATGTAGAAGGTGGTAGTGGGGACATTGGAGGGAGATGCAGGAGGCAGAGTTCAATGTATAAGGTGGCAGTGGTGACATTGGAGGGAGATGCAGGAGGCAGAGCTCAATGTATAAGGTGTCAGTTGGGACATTGGAGGGAGATGCAGGAGGCAGAGTTCAATGTATAAGGTGGCAGTGGTGACATTGGAGAGAGATGCAGGGGGCAGAGTTCAATGTATAAGGTGGCAGTGGTGACATTGGAGAGAGATGCAGGGGGCAGAGTTCAATGTATAAGGTGGTAGTGGTGACATTGGAGGAGATGCAGGAGGCAGAGCTCAATGTATAAGGTGGCAGTGGTGACATTGGAGGGAGATGCAGGAGGCAGAGTTCAATGTATAAGGTGGCAGTGGTGACATTGGAGGAGATGCAGGAGGCAGAGCTCAATGTATAAGGTGGCAGTGGTGACATTGGAGGGAGATGCAGGGGGCAGAGCTCAATGTATAAGGTGGCAGTGGTGACATTGGAGGGAGATGCAGGGGGCAGAGCTCAATGTATAAGGTGGCAGTGGTGACATTGGTGGGGATGCAGGGGGCAGAGTTCAATGTATAAGGTGGCAGTGGTGACATTGGAGGAGATGCAGGAGGCAGAGCTCAATGTATAAGGTGGCAGTGGTGACATTGGAGGGAGATGCAGGGGGCAGAGTTCAATGTATAAGGTGGCAGTGGTGACATTGGAGGGAGATGCAGGGGGCAGAGTTCAATGTATAAGGTGGCAGTGGTGACATTGGAGAGGATGCAGGGGGCAGAGTTCAATGTATAGGATGGCAGTGGTGACATTGGAGGGGATGCAGGAGGCAGAGCTCAATGTATAAGGTGGCAGTGGTGACATTGGAGGGGATGCAGGGGGCAGAGTTCAATGTATAGGATGGCAGTGGTGACATTGGAGGGGATGCAGGGGGCAGAGTTCAATGTATAAGGTGGCAGTGGTGACATTGGAGGTGATGCAGGGGGCAGAGTTCAATGTATAAGGTGGCAGTGGTGACATTGGTGAGGATGCAGGGGGCAGAGTTCAATGTATAAGGTGGCAGTGGTGACATTGGAGGGGATGCAGGGGGCAGAGTTCAATGTATAAGGTGGCAGTGGTGACATTGGAGGGGATGCAGGGGGCAGAGTTCAATGTATAAGGTGGTAGTGGGGACATTGGAGGGGATGCAGGAGGCAGAGTTCAATGTATAAGGTGGTAGTGGTGACATTGGAGGGGATGCAGGGGGCAGAGTTCAATGTATAAGGTGGCAGTGGTGACATTGGAGAGAGATGCAGGAGGCAGAGCTCAATGTAGAAGGTGGTAGTGGGGACATTGGAGGGAGATGCAGGAGGCAGAGTTCAATGTATAAGGTGGCAGTGGTGACATTGGAGAGAGATGCAGGAGGCAGAGCTCAATGTATAAGGTGGCAGTTGGGACTTTTGTAGGAGATGCAGGGGGCAGAGTTCAATGTATAAGGTGGCAGTGGTGACATTGGAGGGAGATGCAGGGGGCAGAGTTCAATGTATAAGGTGGCAGTGGTGACATTGGTGGGGATGAAGGGGGCAGAGTTCAATGTATAAGGTGGCAGTGGTGACATTGGAGGGAGATGCAGGGGGCAGAGTTCAATGTATAAGGTGGTAGTGGGGACATTGGAGGGAGATGCAGGAGGCAGAGTTCAATGTATAAGGTGGCAGTGGTGACATTGGAGAGAGATGCAGGTGGCAGAGTTCAATGTAGAAGGTGGTAGTGGGGACATTGGAGGGAGATGCAGGAGGCAGAGTTCAATGTATAAGGTGGCAGTGGTGACATTGGAGTGGATGCAGGAGGCAGAGCTCAATGTATAAGGTGGCAGTGGTGACATTGGAGGGGATGCAGGAGGCAGAGTTCAGTGTATAAGGTGGTAGTGGGGACATTGGAGGGAGATGCAGGGGGCAGAGTTCAATGTATAAGGTGGTAGTGGTGACATTGGAGGGGATGCAGGAGGCAGAGTTCAATGTATAAGGTGGCAGTGGTGACATTGGAGGGGGTGCAGGGGGCAGAGTTCAATGTATAAGGTGGCAGTGGTGACATTGGAGGGAGATGCAGGAGGCAGAGTTCAATGTATAAGGTGGCAGTGGTGACATTGGTGGTGATGCAGGAGGCAGAGCTCAATGTATAAGGTGGCAGTGGGGACATTGGAGAAGATGCAGGGGGCAGAGTTCAATGTATAAAGTGGCAGTGGTGACATTGGAGGGAGATGCAGGTGGCAGAGTTCAATGTATAAGGTGGCAGTGGTGACATTGGAGGAGATGCAGGGGGCAGAGTTCAATGTATAACGTGGCAGTGGTGACATTGGAGGGGGATGCAGGGGGCAGAGTTCAATGTATAAGGTGGCAGTGGTGACATTGGAGGGAGATGCAGGGGGCAGAGTTCAATGTATAAGGTGGCAGTGGGGACATTGGAGGGAGATGCAGGAGGCAGAGTTCAATGTATAAGGTGGTAGTGGTGACATTGGAGGGGATGCAGGGGGCAGAGTTCAATGTATAAGGTGGCAGTGGTGACATTGGAGGGGATGCAGGGGGCAGAGTTCAATGTATAAGGTGGTAGTGGTGACATTGGAGTGGATGCAGGAGGCAGAGTTCAATGTATAAGGTGGCAGTGGTGACATTGGATTAGATGCAGGTGGCAGAGTTCAATGTATAAGGTGGTAGTGGTGACATTGGAGGGAGATGCAGGTGGCAGAGTTCAATGTATAAGGTGGCAGTGGTGACATTGGAGGGGATGCAGGGGGCAGAGTTCAATGTATAAGGTGGTAGTGGTGACATTGGAGGGAGATGCAGGAGGCAGAGTTCAATGTATAAGGTGGCAGTGGTGACATTGGAGGGAGATGCAGGGGGCAGAGTTCAATGTATAAGGTGGCAGTGGTGACATTGGAGGGAGATGCAGGGGGCAGAGTTCAATGTATAAGGTGGCAGTGGTGACATTGGAGGGAGATGCAGGGGGCAGAGTTCAATGTATAAGGTGGCAGTGGTGACATTGGAGGGGATGCAGGTGGCAGAGTTCAATGTATAAGGTGGTAGTGGTGACATTGGAGGGGATGCAGGGGGCAGAGTTCAATGTATAAGGTGGCAGTGGTGACATTGGAGGGGATGCAGGGGGCAGAGCTCAATGTATAAGGTGGTAGTGGTGACATTGGAGGGGATGCAGGGGGCAGAGTTCAATGTATAAGGTGTCAGTTGGGACATTGGAGGAGATGCAGGAGGCAGAGTTCAATGTATAAGGTGGCAGTGGTGACATTGGAGGGAGATGCAGGAGGCATAGTTCAATGTATAAGGTGGCAGTGGTGACATTGGAGGGAGATGCAGGGGGCAGAGTTCAATGTATAAGGTGGCAGTGGTGACATTGGAGGAGATGCAGGAGCAGAGTTCAATGTATAAGGTGGCAGTGGTGACATTGGAGGGAGATGCAGGAGGCAGAGCTCAATGTATAAGGTGTCAGTTGGGACATTGGAGGGGATGCAGGGGGCAGAGTTCAATGTATAAGGTGGCAGTGGTGACATTGGAGAGAGATGCAGGGGGCAGAGTTCAATGTATAAGGTGGCAGTGGTGACATTGGAGAGAGATGCAGGGGGCAGAGTTCAATGTATAAGGTGGCAGTGGTGACATTGGAGGGGATGCAGGAGGCAGAGCTCAATGTATAAGGTGGCAGTGGTGACATTGGAGGGGATGCAGGGGGCAGAGTTCAATGTATAAGGTTGTAGTGGTGACATTGGAGGGAGATGCAGGTGGCAGAGTTCAATGTATAAGGTGGCAGTGGGGACATTGGTGGGGATGCAGGGCGCAGAGTTCAATGTATAAGGTGGCAGTGGTGACATTGGAGGGAGATGCAGGGGGCAGAGTTCAATGTATAAGGTGGCAGTGGTGACATTGGAGGAGATGCAGGGGGCAGAGTTCAATGTATAAGGTGGCAGTGGTGACATTGGAGGGGATGCAGGAGGCAGAGCTCAATGTATAAGGTGGCAGTGGTGACATTGGAGATGATGCAGGGGGCAGAGTTCAATGTATAAGGTTGTAGTGGTGACATTGGAGGGAGATGCAGGTGGCAGAGTTCAATGTATAAGGTGGCAGTGGGGACATTGGTGGGGATGCAGGGCGCAGAGTTCAATGTATAAGGTGGCAGTGGTGACATTGGAGGGAGATGCAGGGGGCAGAGTTCAATGTATAAGGTGGCAGTGGTGACATTGGAGGAGATGCAGGAGGCAGAGCTCAATGTATAAGGTGGCAGTGGTGACATTGGTGGGGATGCAGGGGGCAGAGCTCAATGTATAAGGTGGCAGTGGTGACATTGGAGGGAGATGCAGGGGGCAGAGCTCAATGTATAAGGTGGCAGTGGTGACATTGGAGGGAGATGCAGGGGGCAGAGTTCAATGTATAAGGTGGCAGTGGTGACATTGGATTGAGATGCAGGGGGCAGAGTTCAATGTATAAGGTGGCAGTGGTGACATTGGAGGGAGATGCAGGGGGCAGAGTTCAATGTATAAGGTGGTAGTGGTGACATTGGATGGGAGATGTAGGGAGCAGAGTTCAATGTATAAGGTGGCAGTGGTGACATTGGAGGGAGATGCAGGGGGCAGAGTTCAATGTATAAGGTGGCAGTGGTGACATTGGAGAGAGATGCAGGGGGCAGAGTTCAATGTATAAGGTGGCAGTGGTGACATTGGAGGGAGATGCAGGGGGCAGAGCTCAATGTATAAGGTGGTAGTGGTGACATTGGAGAGAGATGCAGGGGGCAGAGCTCAATGTATAAGGTGGCAGTGGTGACATTGGAGGGAGATGCAGGAAGCAGAGTTCAATGTATAAGGTGGTAGTGGGGACATTGGAGGGAGATGCAGGGGGCAGAGTTCAATGTATAAGGTGGCAGTGGTGACATTGGAGGGAGATGCAGGGGGCAGAGTTCAATGTATAAGGTGGCAGTGGTGACATTGGTGGGGATGCAGGGGGCAGAGCTCAATATATAAGGTGGCAGTGGTGACATTGGAGGGGATGCAGGAGGCAGAGTTCAGTGTATAAGGTGGTAGTGGTGACATTGGTGAGGATGCAGGAGGCAGAGTTCAATGTATAAGGTGGCAGTGGTGACATTGGATTAGATGCAGGTGGCAGAGTTCAATGTATAAGGTGGCAGTGGGGACATTGGAGGGGATGCAGGAGGCAGAGTTCAGTGTATAAGGTGGTAGTGGGGACATTGGAGGGAGATGCAGGGGGCAGAGTTCAATGTATAAGGTGGCAGTGGTGACATTGGAGGGAGATGCAGGGGGCAGAGTTCAATGTATAAGGTGGCAGTGGTGACATTGGTGGGGATGCAGGGGGCAGTGTTCAATGTATAAGGTGGCAGTGGTGACATTGGAGAGAGATGCAGGAGGCAGAGTTCAATGTATAAGGTGGCAGTGGGGACATTGGAGGGAGATGCAGGGGGCAGAGTTCAATGTATAAGGTGGCAGTGGTGACATTGGAGAGAGATGCAGGAGGCAGAGTTCAATGTATAAGGTGGCAGTGGGGACATTGGAGGGAGATGCAGGGGGCAGAGTTCAATGTATAAGGTGGCAGTGGTGACATTGGAGGGGGTGCAGGGGGCAGAGTTCAATGTATAAGGTGGCAGTGGTGACATTGGAGGGAGATGCAGGAGGCAGAGTTCAATGTATAAGGTGGCAGTGGTGACATTGGAGGGAGATGCAGGAGGCAGAGCTCAATGTATAAGGTGGCAGTGGGGACATTGGAGAGGATGCAGGGGGGCAGAGTTCAATGTATAAGGTGGTAGTGGTGACATTGGAGGAGATGCAGGGGGCAGAGTTCAATGTATAACGTGGCAGTGGTGACATTGGAGGGGGATGCAGGGGGCAGAGTTCAATGTATAAGGTGGCAGTGGTGACATTGGAGGGAGATGCAGGGGGCAGAGTTCAATGTATAAGGTGGCAGTGGGGACATTGGAGGGAGATGCAGGAGGCAGAGTTCAATGTATAAGGTGGTAGTGGTGACATTGGAGGGAGATGCAGGTGGCAGAGTTCAATGTATAAGGTGGCAGTGGTGACATTGGAGGGGATGCAGGAGGCAGAGCTTAATGTATAAGGTGGCAGTGGTGACATTGGAGGGAGATGCAGGAGGCATAGTTCAATGTATAAGGTGGCAGTGGTGACATTGGAGGGAGATGCAGGGGGCAGAGTTCAATGTATAAGGTGGCAGTGGTGACATTGGAGGAGATGCAGGAGCAGAGTTCAATGTATAAGGTGGCAGTGGTGACATTGGAGGGAGATGCAGGAGGCAGAGCTCAATGTATAAGGTGTCAGTTGGGACATTGGAGGGGATGCAGGGGGCAGAGTTCAATGTATAAGGTGGCAGTGGTGACATTGGAGAGAGATGCAGGGGGCAGAGTTCAATGTATAAGGTGGCAGTGGTGACATTGGAGAGAGATGCAGGGGGCAGAGTTCAATGTATAAGGTGGCAGTGGTGACATTGGAGGGGATGCAGGAGGCAGAGCTCAATGTATAAGGTGGCAGTGGTGACATTGGAGGGGATGCAGGGGGCAGAGTTCAATGTATAAGGTGGTAGTGGTGACATTGGAGGGAGATGCAGGGGGCAGAGTTCAATGTATAAGGTGGCAGTGGGGACATTGGTGGGGATGCAGGGGGCAGAGTTCAATGTATAAGGTGGCAGTGGTGACATTGGAGGGAGATGCAGGGGGCAGAGTTCAATGTATAAGGTGGCAGTGGTGACATTGGAGGGAGATGCAGGGGGCAGAGCTCAATGTATAAGGTGGTAGTGGTGACATTGGAGGGAGATGCAGGGGGCAGAGTTCAATGTATAAGGTGGCAGTGGTGACATTGGATTAGATGCAGGAGGCAGAGCTCAATGTATAAGGTGGCAGTGGTGACATTGGTGGGGATGCAGGGGGCAGAGCTCAATGTATAAGGTGGCAGTGGTGACATTGGAGGGAGATGCAGGGGGCAGAGCTCAATGTATAAGGTGGCAGTGGTGACATTGGAGGGAGATGCAGGGGGCAGAGTTCAATGTATAAGGTGGCAGTGGTGACATTGGATTGAGATGCAGGGGGCAGAGTTCAATGTATAAGGTGGCAGTGGTGACATTGGAGGGAGATGCAGGGGGCAGAGTTCAATGTATAAGGTGGTAGTGGTGACATTGGATGGGAGATGTAGGGAGCAGAGTTCAATGTATAAGGTGGCAGTGGTGACATTGGAGAGAGATGCAGGGGGCAGAGCTCAATGTATAAGGTGGTAGTGGTGACATTGGAGGGAGATGCAGGGGGCAGAGTTCAATGTATAAGGTGTCAGTTGGGACATTGGAGGGGATGCAGGGGGCAGAGTTCAATGTATAAGGTGGCAGTGGTGACATTGGAGGGAGATGCAGGGGGCAGAGCTCAATGTATAAGGTGGTAGTGGTGACATTGGAGAGAGATGCAGGGGGCAGAGCTCAATGTATAAGGTGGCAGTGGTGACATTGGTGGGAGATGCAGGAGGCAGAGTTCAATGTATAAGGTGGTAGTGGGGACATTGGAGGGAGATGCAGGGGGCAGAGTTCAATGTATAAGGTGGCAGTGATGACATTGGAGAGAGATGCAGGGGGCAGAGCTCAATGTATAAGGTGGCAGTGGTGACATTGGAGGGAGATGCAGGAGGCAGAGTTCAATGTATAAGGTGGTAGTGGGGACATTGGAGGGAGATGCAGGGGGCAGAGTTCAATGTATAAGGTGGCAGTGGTGACATTGGAGGGAGATGCAGGGGGCAGAGTTCAATGTATAAGGTGGTAGTGGGGGCATTGGAGGGAGATGCAGGGGGCAGAGTTCAATGTATAAGGTGGTAGTGGTGACATTGGAGGGAGATGCAGGAGGCAGAGCTCAATGTATAAGGTGGCAGTGGTGACATTGGTGGGAGATGCAGGGGGCAGAGTTCAATGTATAAGGTGGTAGTGGGGACATTGGAGGGGATGCAGGTGGCAGAGTTCATTGTATAAGGTGGTAGTGGTGACATTGGTGGGGATGCAGGAGGCAGAGTTCAATGTATAAGGTGGCAGTGGTGACATTGGAGGGGATGCAGGAGGCAGAGCTCAATGTATAAGGTGGCAGTGGTGACATTGGAGGAGATGCAGGGGGCAGAGTTCAATGTATAAGGTGGCAGTGGTGACACTGGGTGGAGATGCAGGGGGCAGAGTTCAATGTATAAGGTGGCAGTGGTGACATTGGAGGGAGATGCAGGAGGCAGAGTTCAATGTATAAGGTGTCAGTTGGGACATTGGAGGGGATGCAGGGGGCAGAGTTCAATGTATAAGGTGGCTGTGGTGACATTGGAGGGAGATGCAGGGGGCAGAGCACAATGTATAAGGTGGCAGTGGTGACATTGGAGGGGATGCAGGGGGCAGAGTTCAATGTATAAGGTGGCTGTGGTGACATTGGAGGGAGATGCAGGGGGCAGAGCTCAATGTATAAGGTGACAGTGGTGACATTGGAGGGAGATGCAGGGGGCAGAGTTCAATGTATAAGGTGGCAGTGGTGACATTGGTGGGGATGCAGGGGGCAGAGCTCAATGTATAAGGTGGTAGTGGTGACATTGGAGGGAGATGCAGGAGGCAGAGTTCAATGTATAAGGTGGCAGTGGGGACATTGGAGGGAGATGCAGGAGGCAGAGCTCAATGTATAAGGTGGCAGTGGTGACATTGGAGGAGATGCAGGGGGCAGAGCTCAATGTATAAGGTGGCAGTGGTGACATTGGAGGGAGATGCAGGGGGCAGAGTTCAATGTATAAGGTGGCAGTGGTGACATTGGAGGGAGATGCAGGAGGCAGAGTTCAATGTATAAGGTGGCAGTGGTGACATTGGTGGGGATGCAGGGGGCAGAGTTCAATGTATAAGGTGGTAGTGGTGACATTGGAGGGAGATGCAGGGGGCAGAGTTCAATGTATAAGGTGGTAGTGGGGACATTGGAGGGAGATGCAGGGGGCAGAGTTCAATGTATAAGGTGGCAGTGGGGACATTGGAGGGAGATGCAGGAGGCAGAGCTCAATGTATAAGGTGGCAGTGGTGACACTGGAGGCAGATGCAGGGGGCAGAGTTCAATGTATAAGGTGGCAGTGGGGACATTGGAGGGGGATGCAGGAGGCAGAGTTCAATGTATAAGGTGGCAGTGGTGACATTGGAGGGGATGCAGGAGGCAGAGTTCAATGTATAAGGTGGTAGTGGTGATATTGGAGGGGATGCAGGGGGCAGAGCTCAATGTATAAGGTGGTAGTGGTGACATTGGAGGGAGATGCAGGGGGCAGAGTTCAATGTATAAGGTGGCAGTGGTGACATTGGAGGAGATGCAGGAGGCAGAGTTCAATGTATAAGGTGGCAGTGGTGACATTGGAGGGAGATGCAGGAGGCAGAGCTCAATGTATAAGGTGGTAGTGGTGACATTGGAGAGGATGCAGGAGGCAGAGCTCAATGTATAAGGTGGCAGTGGTGACACTGGAGGGAGATGCAGGGGGCAGAGTTCAATGTATAAGGTGGCAGTGGTGACACTGGAGGGAGATGCAGGGGGCAGAGTTCAATGTATAAGGTGGCAGTGGTGACATTGGTGGGGATGCAGGAGGCAGAGTTCAATGTATAAGGTGGCAGTGGTGACATTGGAGGGAGATGCAGGGGGCAGAGTTCAATGCATAAGGTGGCAGTGGTGACATTGGAGGGGATGCAGGAGGCAGAGCTCAATGTATAAGGTGGCAGTGGTGACATTGGTGGGGATGCAGGGGGCAGAGTTCAATGTATAAGGAGGTAGTGGTGACATTGGAGGGGATGCAGGGGGCAGAGTTCAATGTATAAGGTGGCAGTGGTGACATTGGTGGGGATGCAGGGGGCAGAGTTCAATGTATAAGGAGGTAGTGGTGACATTGGAGGGGATGCAGGGGGCAGAGTTCAATGTATAAGGTGGCTGTGGTGACATTGGAGGGAGATGCAGGGGGCAGAGCTCAATGTATAAGGTGACAGTGGTGACATTGGAGGGAGATGCAGGGGGCAGAGTTCAATGTATAAGGTGGCAGTGGTGACATTGGTGGGGATGCAGGGGGCAGAGCTCAATGTATAAGGTGGTAGTGGTGACATTGGAGGGAGATGCAGGAGGCAGAGTTCAATGTATAAGGTGGCAGTGGGGACATTGGAGGGAGATGCAGGAGGCAGAGCTCAATGTATAAGGTGGCAGTGGTGACATTGGAGGAGATGCAGGGGGCAGAGCTCAATGTATAAGGTGGCAGTGGTGACATTGGAGGGAGATGCAGGGGGCAGAGTTCAATGTATAAGGTGGCAGTGGTGACATTGGAGGGAGATGCAGGAGGCAGAGTTCAATGTATAAGGTGGCAGTGGTGACATTGGTGGGGATGCAGGGGGCAGAGTTCAATGTATAAGGTGGTAGTGGTGACATTGGAGGGAGATGCAGGGGGCAGAGTTCAATGTATAAGGTGGTAGTGGGGACATTGGAGGGAGATGCAGGGGGCAGAGTTCAATGTATAAGGTGGCAGTGGGGACATTGGAGGGAGATGCAGGAGGCAGAGTTCAATGTATAAGGTGGCAGTGGTGACACTGGAGGCAGATGCAGGGGGCAGAGTTCAATGTATAAGGTGGCAGTGGGGACATTGGAGGGGGATGCAGGAGGCAGAGTTCAATGTATAAGGTGGCAGTGGTGACATTGGAGGGGATGCAGGAGGCAGAGTTCAATGTATAAGGTGGTAGTGGTGATATTGGAGGGGATGCAGGGGGCAGAGCTCAATGTATAAGGTGGTAGTGGTGACATTGGAGGGAGATGCAGGGGGCAGAGTTCAATGTATAAGGTGGCAGTGGTGACATTGGAGGAGATGCAGGAGGCAGAGTTCAATGTATAAGGTGGCAGTGGTGACATTGGAGGGAGATGCAGGAGGCAGAGCTCAATGTATAAGGTGGTAGTGGTGACATTGGAGAGGATGCAGGAGGCAGAGCTCAATGTATAAGGTGGCAGTGGTGACACTGGAGGGAGATGCAGGGGGCAGAGTTCAATGTATAAGGTGGCAGTGGTGACACTGGAGGGAGATGCAGGGGGCAGAGTTCAATGTATAAGGTGGCAGTGGTGACATTGGTGGGGATGCAGGAGGCAGAGTTCAATGTATAAGGTGGCAGTGGTGACATTGGAGGAGATGCAGGAGGCAGAGTTCAATGTATAAGGTGGCAGTGGTGACATTGGAGGGGATGCAGGTGGCAGAGTTCAATGGATAAGGTGGCAGTGGTGACATTGGAGGGGATGCAGGTGGCAGAGTTCAATGTATAAGGTGGCAGTGGTGACATTGGAGGGAGATGCAGGGGGCAGAGTTCAATGTATAAGGTGGCAGTGGGGACATTGGAGGGAGATGCAGGGGGCAGAGTTCAATGTATAAGGTGGCAGTGGTGACATTGGAGGAGATGCAGGTGGCAGAGTTCAATGTATAAGGTGGCAGTGGTGACATTTGTGGGGATGCAGGAGGCAGAGCTTAATGTATAAGGTGGTAGTGGTGACACTGGAGGGAGATGCAGGGGGCAGAGTTCAATGTATAAGGTGGCAGTGGTGACATTGGAGGGAGATGCAGGGGGCAGAGTTCAATGTATAAGGTGGCAGTGGTGACATTGGAGGGAGATGCAGAGGGCAGAGTTCAATGTATAAGGTGGCAGTGGTGACATTGGAGGGAGATGCAGGGGGCAGAGTTCAATGTATAAGGTGGCAGTGGTGACATTGGAGGGAGATGCAGGGGGCAGAGTTCAATGTATAAGGTGGTAGTGGTGACACTGGAGGGAGATGCAGGGGGCAGAGTTCAATGTATAAGGTGGCAGTGGTGACATTGGAGGAGATGCAGGAGGCAGAGTTCAATGTATAAGGTGGCAGTGGTGACATTGGAGGGGATGCAGGTGGCAGAGTTCAATGGATAATGTGGCAGTGGTGACATTGGAGGGGATGCAGGTGGCAGAGTTCAATGTATAAGGTGGCAGTGGTGACATTGGAGGGAGATGCAGGGGGCAGAGTTCAATGTATAAGGTGGCAGTGGGGACATTGGAGGGAGATGCAGGGGGCAGAGTTCAATGTATAAGGTGGCAGTGGTGACATTGGAGGGGATGCAGGGGTCAGAGTTCAATGTATAAGGTGCAGTGGTGACATTGGAGGGAGATGCAGGAGGCAGAGTTCAATGTATAAGGTGGCAGTGGTGACATTGGAGGAGATGCAGGGGGCAGAGCTCAATGTATAAGGTGGCAGTGGTGACATTGGAGGGAGATGCAGGGGGCAGAGTTCAATGTATAAGGTGGCAGTGGTGACATTGGAGGGAGATGCAGGAGGCAGAGTTCAATGTATAAGGTGGCAGTGGTGACATTGGTGGGGATGCAGGGGGCAGAGTTCAATGTATAAGGTGGTAGTGGTGACATTGGAGGGAGATGCAGGGGGCAGAGTTCAATGTATAAGGTGGCAGTGGTGACATTGGAGGGAGATGCAGGGGGCAGAGTTCAATGCATAAGGTGGCAGTGGTGACATTGGAGGGGATGCAGGAGGCAGAGCTCAATGTATAAGGTGGCAGTGGTGACATTGGAGGAGATGCAGGTGGCAGAGTTCAATGTATAAGGTGGCAGTGGTGACATTGGTGGGGATGCAGGGGGCAGAGTTCAATGTATAAGGAGGTAGTGGTGACATTGGAGGGGATGCAGGGGGCAGAGTTCAATGTATAAGGTGGCAGTGGTGACATTGGTGGGGATGCAGGGGGCAGAGTTCAATGGATAAGGTGGCAGTGGTGACATTGGAGGGGATGCAGGTGGCAGAGTTCAATGTATAAGGTGGCAGTGGTGACATTGGAGGGAGATGCAGGGGGCAGAGTTCAATGTATAAGGTGGCAGTGGGGACATTGGAGGGAGATGCAGGGGGCAGAGTTCAATGTATAAGGTGGCAGTGGTGACACTGGAGGCAGATGCAGGGGGCAGAGTTCAATGTATAAGGTGGCAGTGGGGACATTGGAGGGGGATGCAGGAGGCAGAGTTCAATGTATAAGGTGGCAGTGGTGACATTGGAGGGGATGCAGGAGGCAGAGTTCAATGTATAAGGTGGTAGTGGTGATATTGGAGGGGATGCAGGGGGCAGAGCTCAATGTATAAGGTGGTAGTGGTGACATTGGAGGGAGATGCAGGGGGCAGAGTTCAATGTATAAGGTGGCAGTGGTGACATTGGAGGAGATGCAGGAGGCAGAGTTCAATGTATAAGGTGGCAGTGGTGACATTGGAGGGAGATGCAGGAGGCAGAGCTCAATGTATAAGGTGGTAGTGGTGACATTGGAGAGGATGCAGGAGGCAGAGCTCAATGTATAAGGTGGCAGTGGTGACACTGGAGGGAGATGCAGGGGGCAGAGTTCAATGTATAAGGTGGCAGTGGTGACACTGGAGGGAGATGCAGGGGGCAGAGTTCAATGTATAAGGTGGCAGTGGTGACATTGGTGGGGATGCAGGAGGCAGAGTTCAATGTATAAGGTGGCAGTGGTGACATTGGAGGGAGATGCAGGGGGCAGAGTTCAATGCATAAGGTGGCAGTGGTGACATTGGAGGGGATGCAGGAGGCAGAGCTCAATGTATAAGGTGGCAGTGGTGACATTGGAGGAGATGCAGGTGGCAGAGTTCAATGTATAAGGTGGCAGTGGTGACATTGGTGGGGATGCAGGGGGCAGAGTTCAATGTATAAGGAGGTAGTGGTGACATTGGAGTGGATGCAGGGGGCAGAGTTCAATGTATAAGGTGGCAGTGGTGACATTTGTGGGGATGCAGGAGGCAGAGCTTAATGTATAAGGTGGCAGTGGTGACATTTGTGGGGATGCAGGAGGCAGAGCTTAATGTATAAGGTGGTAATGGTGACACTGGAGGGAGATGCAGGGGGCAGAGTTCAATGTATAAGGTGGCAGTGGTGACATTGGAGGGAGATGCAGGGGGCAGAGTTCAATGTATAAGGTGGCAGTGGTGACATTGGAGGGAGATGCAGAGGGCAGAGTTCAATGTATAAGGTGGCAGTGGTGACATTGGAGGGAGATGCAGGGGGCAGAGTTCAATGTATAAGGTGGCAGTGGTGACATTGGAGGGAGATGCAGGGGGCAGAGTTCAATGTATAAGGTGGTAGTGGTGACACTGGAGGGAGATGCAGGGGGCAGAGTTCAATGTATAAGGTGGCAGTGGTGACATTGGAGGAGATGCAGGAGGCAGAGTTCAATGTATAAGGTGGCAGTGGTGACATTGGAGGGGATGCAGGTGGCAGAGTTCAATGTATAAGGTGGAAGTGACATTGGAGGGGATGCAGGTGGCAGAGTTCAATGTATAAGGTGGCAGTGGTGACATTGGAGGGAGATGCAGGGGGCAGAGTTCAATGTATAAGGTGGCAGTGGGGACATTGGAGGGAGATGCAGGGGGCAGAGTTCAATGTATAAGGTGGCAGTGGTGACATTGGAGGGGATGCAGGGGTCAGAGTTCAATGTATAAGGTGCAGTGGTGACATTGGAGGGAGATGCAGGAGGCAGAGTTCAATGTATAAGGTGGCAGTGGTGACATTGGAGGGGATGCAGGGGGCAGAGTTTAATGTATAAGGTGGCAGTGGTGACATTGGAGAGAGATGCAGTGGGCAGAGTTCAATGTATAAGGTGGCAGTGGTGACATTGGAGGGAGATGCAGGGGGCAGAGTTCAATGTATAAGGTGGTAGTGGTGACACTGGAGGGAGATGCAGGGGGCAGAGTTCAATGTATAAGGTGGCAGTGTTGACATTGCAGAGGATGCAGGGGGCAGAGTTCAATGTATAAGGTGGCAGTGGTGACATTGGAGGGGATGCAGGGGGCAGAGTTCAATGTATAAGGTGGTAGTGGTGACATTGGAGGGGATGCAGGGGGCAGAGTTCAATGTATAAGGTGGCAGTGGTGACATTGGAGGGGATGCAGGGGGCAGAGTTCAATGTATAAGGTGGCAGTGGTGACATTGGAGGGAGATGCAGTGGGCAGAGTTCAATGTATAAGGTGGCAGTGGTGACATTGGAGGGGATGCAGGGGGCAGAGTTCAATGTATAGGATGGCAGTGGTGACATTGGAGGGGATGCAGGAGGCAGAGTTCAATGTATAAGGTGGTAGTGGGGACATTGGAGGGAGATGCAGGTGGCAGAGCTCAATGTATAAGGTGGCAGTGGTGACATTGGAGGGAGATGCAGGGGGCAGAGTTCAATGTATAAGGTGGTAGTGGTGACATTGGAGGGAGATGCAGAAGGCAGAGTTCAATGTATAAGGTGGCAGTGGGGACATTGGAGGGAGATGCAGGGGGCAGAGTTCAATGTATAAGGTGGCAGTGGTGACATTGGAGGGAGATGCAGGGGGCAGAGTTCAATGTATAAGGTGGCAGTGGTGACATTGGAGGGAGATGCAGGGGGCAGAGCTCAATGTATAAGGTGGCAGTGGTGACATTGGAGGGGATGCAGGGGGCAGAGTTCAATGTATAAGGTGGTAGTGGTGACATTGGAGGGAGATGCAGGAGGCAGAGCTCAATGTATAAGGTGGCAGTGGTGACATTGGAGGGAGATGCAGGTGGAAGAGTTCAATGTATAAGGTGGCAGTGGTGACATTGGAGGGGATGCAGGGGGCAGAGTTCAATGTATAAGGTGGTAGTGGTGACATTGGAGGGGATGCAGGGGGCAGAGTTCAATGTATAAGGTGGCAGTGGTGACATTGGAGGGGATGTAGGGGGCAGAGTTCAATGTATAAGGAGGCAGTGGTGACATTGGAGGGGATGCAGGAGGCAGAGCTCAATGTATAAGGTGGCAGTGGTGACACTGGAGTGGATGCAGGGGGCAGAGTTCAATGTATAAGGTGGCAGTGGGGACATTGGAGGGAGATGCAGGGGGCAGAGTTCAATGTATAAGGTGGTAGTGGTGACATTGGAGGGAGATGCAGGGGGCAGAGTTCAATGTATAAGGTGGCAGTGGTGACATTGGAGGGAGATGCAGGGGGCAGAGCTCAATGTATAAGGTGGCAGTGGTGACATTGGAAAGAGATGCAGGGGGCAGAGCTCAATGTATAAGGTGGCAGTGGTGACATTGGAGGGGATGCAGGAGGCAGAGTTCAATGTATAAAGTGGTAGTGGGGACATTGGAGGGAGATGCAGGTGGCAGAGCTCAATGTATAAGGTGGCAGTGGTGACATTGGAGGGAGATGCAGGGGGCAGAGTTCAATGTATAAGGTGGTAGTGGTGACATTGGAGGGGATGCAGGAGGCAGAGCTCAATGTATAAGGTGGCAGTGGTGACATTGGAGGGAGATGCAGGAGGCAGAGTTCAATGTATAAGGTGGTAGTGGTGACATTGGAGGGAGATGCAGGAGGCAGAGTTCAATGTATAAGGTGGCAGTGGTGACATTGGAGGGAGATGCAGGGGGCAGAGTTCAATGTATAAGGTGGCAGTGGGGACATTGGAGGGAGATGCAGGTGGCAGAGTTCAATGTATAAGGTGGCAGTGGTGACATTGGAGGGGATGCAGGGGGCAGAGTTCAATGTATAGGATGGCAGTGGTGACATTGGAGGGGATGCAGGGGGCAGAGTTCAATGTGTAGGATGGCAGTCGTGACATTAGAGGGGATGCAGGGGGTAGAGTTCAATGTATTGTTATGGGCACTTGCAGAAATGACAGGTTTCGTTCCCCCCCTTCTTCCACCTTGTTACTTAGAGTTGAACATTTTGTAGCTTCAACTGTGTTCTTTCTGTTATCTAACTAGCTTGACGCCCAGCTTCGCAAGTAAGATGTATAGACGCCATTTTGTCCTGCTAGGCCAGGACATGTGCCCCATTATTATATCATGGCCTTGTCTGTTTGCCAAGAAATCAAGACTTAAGGTTAATTAATATTTTCTTCATTGACCTAGATTTACCCCAAAGTAAACCATAGTTACCTTTTTTAATGCATCATTTGGTATTTTTCCTGCCCATAAATGACCGGAAGTAAGGTTATCTAAAATCTATATAAACACTGATTATCAGTTAGTTGACACAGAATAAAGAGACTATGTTGATGCGACAGCATTAACACAAGAATGAGAGATTAACCTTTAAACAACCATGAGGGTATGGGATTTTATTTTACTTATTGCAAGCATATACATTTAACTTTATTTACTCTGCTTTTATTATGGATTATTAGGCTATTTTTATACATTGTCTATATTTATTTATATTCAATAAAATATGTTAAAAGACAAAAGTTTTTTCCAGCTCCCTTTTTTTATTATTGTATTCTCAATTATTTATAAATATAAATAGAGAAACCTGCTGATCTATATAATATTGTTGTTAAAAGATATCTGTAAGGTAAGCCCTGCTAAATTCTATACAATTAAGATGTTATGGACGGACATAGGGTATCACATCGGTTACCGTATAAGATGGCAGTGGTGACATTGGAGGGGATACGCCTAATTGTTGGCCAACAAAATATTACCTCATCTATTGAACGACACATCTCAGTAGCCAGGCTTCATAAACATATAAGAACATGAAAAAATACGTATTTCTCTCCTCAAGCCTTATAATTTACACTCCCCTGCCCCACTTGTACCTCAGTCGCCTACTAAATCCTTCAGCTTTACACTCTTTAAGAGTATTATTCTCGCTGTATGTCTTGTACCTTCCTCCTCACTTAATCCACCGCTAACGAAATGCCAATGTCTGCAACGGATGGTTTCATAGACTTGACTGCAAAATAAGGTAGATCAACAAAGGAGAAGAATAAAATAAATAAGTTCAAATAAATATATATGTTTGAGAATTCTGTAGGGCACGGTTAGGAAAACTAAAACGAGAGAAGAATAAAGCACAGCAAGTTCAGTTCATAAAAGTTTAATATGACTGAAAACAGGGGGACACAAATACTCAAGAAATATCTTGTTTTTGTACTTTAGATATGGGCCCCAAACTCTGCCATAATCCCACAGCCAAGATCTTCAGCTGGAGAACTCCTACAACACTTTGGTTTATTAGTAATCAGTTTATTTACACCAATTTATTACTCAACACTGAAAAATCTATTTATATTAAGCAGTCATCAAATATACATCAAGAATAAGTCACTTTATAACCTAACCCTTTGGCACACCAGATGTTGTGGACTTCATTTCCCTTAATGCTTTGCCAGAGGAGTGCCGGAGGTTTCCTAGCCTTGGTGTAGGGTTTCCACCAAGCAACCCCGGCTTGCGGACAATGTTCAGTCTATGGAGACAATTGCATGGCTGGTAAAAAATGTTTTAAATCATCCTTTAAATGGGCGAGCCACGCCCCTTCCTTCCATGCTCTGAAAAATGCTCAAGAGAGCTTTTTTTCCACAGTAATGACAACAAAGTTTAGTTCTTAATGTGGCCCAGTGGCCTAATGGATAAGGCATCAGCCTCCGAAGCTGGGGATTGTGAGTTCAAGTCCCACCTGGGTCATTTGCATTCTTATTTGAGAGGATTAGAGAGACTTTTACATCATGGTGTATGACTTCCAATCCTCTATTCAAAAAGGGAACCAACACAGAAAAGGAAGAGAGTATGTTTAAAAGAAGAAAAACTACCACAGAGGACATAGTCTGAAATTAGAGAGGCAACAATTTAAAAGTAATATCAGGAAGTATTACATTACTGAGAGGGTAGTGGATGCATGGAATAGTCTTCCAGCGGAAGTGGTAGAGGTTAATACAGTGAAGGAGTTTAAGCATGCGTGGGATAGGTATAAGGCTATCCTAGATATAAGATAAGGCCAGAGACTAATGAAAGTATTACATTACTGAGAGGGTAGTGGATGTATGGAATGGTCTTCCAGTAGAAGTGGTAGAGGTTAATACAGTGAAGGAGTTTAAGCATGAGTGGGATAGGTATAAGGCTATCCTAGATTTAAGATAAGGCCAGGGACTAATGAAAGTATTACTATACTGAGAGGGTAGTGGATGTATGGAATAGTCTTCCAGTAGAAGTGGTAGCGGTTAATACAGTGAAGGAGTTTAAGCATGCGTGGGATAGGTATAAGGCTATCCTAGATATAAGATAAGGTCAGGGACTAATAAAAGTATTACTTTACTGAGAGGGTAGTGGATGCATGGAATAGTCTTCCAGCGGAAGTGGTAGAGGTTAATACAGTGAAGGAGTTTAAGCATGCGTGGGATAGGGATAAGGCTATCCTAGATATAAGATAAGGCCAGGGACTCATGAAAGTATTACATTACTGAGAGGGTAGTGGATGTATGGAATGGTCTTCCAGTAGAAGTGCTAGAGGTTAATACAGTGAAGGAGTTTAAGCATGCGTGGGATAGGTATAAGGCTATCCTAGATATAAGATAAGGCCAGGGACTAATGAAAGTATTACATTACTGAGAGGGTAGTGGATGTATGGAATAGTCTTCCAGTAGAAGTGGTAGAGGTTAATACAGTGAAGGAGTTTAAGCATGCGTTGGATGTGTACAAGGCTATCCTAGATATAAAATAGGGAACTGGGGACTAATAAAAGTATTTAGAGAATTGGGCAGACTAGATGGACAGAATGGTTCTTATCTGCCAACACATTCTATGTCTCTATGTTTCTCTGGAGAATGGAAAAGGTTGCATAGGAAGGCACCTTTCCTCAGGTGCACTGAGCCCCCGTTAAATTATTTTCAATATAAAACTACAGGAGAAATTAAAACTGTTTCATGGCAAAAAATGTGTACAACAAACAGAAGCTAAGCCAGGTGGAAGAGTCACTTTAAACACAATAAACATTCACTAGCAGCTAGCTATCATGCCACAGGGAATACAGTCCATCCTCTAATGGGTAAATAGCACAGCCATGTTTGTTTATTATCATACAACAGTAATAATTGATGCGTAATCGCATGCAATGAACCTAATGATATATATATTACATAATATTAATACTATAGATACAAAATTTAAATAATATATTAGCCTGTTATGATAAATCAGAGTTTTTGGCAATTAAAATGTAAAAACACAAAGCTGGGGAAATGAAAACCATTTATCCAGCCAATAATTACACAGATATGTATATGTTTACTGAGGGACCATGAACACACTATTTGGGACATGTACTATAAAAAAACACAAATACATGTTATGTGCAAAACTATTTTTGCGTTTTTCTTCTATTGCAATGTACTAAACATTTAACACACCAACAGTACGAGCAAACTGCGTATAAAAACAGGCAATTTTTCTACTTTTTTTGATAGCGCTCGTTAAAAGCTAGTGTAATTTTCACATGCAAATAAGAATTATTTTTCACGAAATATTCGCAAAACTCTTTAGCGTGCTCAAATATAATCACATTTTATTAGCGAAACCGGAAAAATGCGCGCTAAATAAAAATAAAGGGAAGTGGCGCAAATCAGGGAAAACAAGCGCAGAATGTTACAAATAGTCACAAATTGCTCCTTACTCATGTTTTACCTACTTTTTTTCCCACTACACTTGTTTAGTACATGACCCCCTATATGTTTTATATACAGCACAGGGAATGACTTTCCAGTGATCTTGAGAAGACCTTAGGTGGCTAGGACCAGCCTTGGGTGATGTTCTGGAGTATTTCCTCCGATAGAATGAGTTATGGAGCCTGGTAAAGCTGGGTCATTTTCCTTTTTAGTATTTTATGATACTATCTGTGACCCATGAATCATTATAATTCGTTTTCCTATCCTCAGGGGCGAATTTGCAATAAGTGTATTATAATTTCCCGCAAGTAAACAGCCTCATGGAACTGCAGATGATTCGGACACATTTAAGAAGATTAAATGCTAGAAGAGGGTTAAAGGATTGCTGGTCCGTGATACATTTATATTGTGTGAGGCATGACCGGACTGCAAAAACCGCTTCTAATACCTCGTGTCACAGGATCAGAAACAAAAGAAGGAAATAACTTTTATTAAAATGTGATAACGAAATGTACTTTTCAATAGTATGAGACTGCTGACAGATGTAGTGCATTGTAATAATAACATAGTGTCTAACCAAGGACAGGTGTGATCATATATTTGCATGTTATACTGCCCAAACATCCAGGGGGCTGTTACTATTACCCAACTTAATGGTCCTCATTTTATCAAGCTCAGAGGGATAAAGGGCTGAGTGAACCCACCCTGGAATTGAAACTGCAAAGCCATGGGTTGATCAGATTCTATAGAATGAGCCTTGACAATTTTCCTGGTTATATTATTATCTTATTTATCAAGTTCTATAAAAGACTGCAGTGCTGTACAGTAGGACAACACACTTAATTGGGGGTATGCTCTCACTTCCTTTTCATTTTACCACCATTAAACACCCAGGGGGTATAATGCAATCACCTAACTTAATGGTATTCATTTAATCCAACTTTAGAAGGATGAACACCTTGTCAGCTTCCGCATTCCGAGATCCTAGATGAGTTTATTGCTGTGGAGCTCTGTAATTCACTCATACACATGTAACATTCCGAGCTCCTAGATGAGTTTATTGCTGTGGAGCTCTGTAATTCACTCATACACATGTAACATTCCGAGCTCCTAGATGAGTTTATTGCTGTGGAGCTCTGTAATACACTCATACACATGTAACATTCCGAGCTCCTAGATGAGTTTATTGCTGTGGAGCTCTGTAATACACTCATACACATGTAACATTCCGAACTCCTAGTTGAGTTTAGTGCAGTAGAGCTCTGTAATACACTCATACACATGTAACATTCCGAGCTCCTAGATGAGTTTATATCTGTGGAGTTCTGTAATACTCTCATACACATGTAACAGTCCGAGCCCCTAGATGAGTTTATTGCTGTGGAGCTCTGTAATACACTCATACACATGTAACATTCTGAGCTCCTAGATGAGTGTATTGCTGTGGAGCTCTGTAATACACTCATACACATGTAACATTCCGAGCTCCTAGATGAGTTTATTGCTGTGGAGCTCTGTAATACACTCATACACATATAACATTCCGAGCTCCTAGATGAGTTTATTGCTGTGGAGCTCTGTAATACACTCATACACATGTAACATTCCGAGCTCCTAGATGAGTTTATTGCTGTGGAGCTCTGTAATACACTCATACACATGTAACATTCCGAGCTCCTAGATGAGTTTATTGTTGTGGAGCTCTGTAATACACTCATACACATGTAACATTCCGAGCTCCTAGATGAGTGTATTGCTGTGGAGCTCTGTAATACACTCATACACATATAACATTCCGAGCTCCTAGATGTTGGCTTCTGAGCTCATTCACCACAAGAAACTGCTGACCCTTTCCATTTTAATGTTGGAGCCTCTTTCCTGATGTTGATTTTTATTATGTATGATTATTGAATGTATTTTATGATTTACCCAAGTTTATATCCACCAAGCTCCTGTTTCTTTAGCAATGTCCTTGTTTTTTCACTTGATTGTCTGATTTTTATTATCAGTTATAATAATAAGGGTCATTAACTATAAAGGAAGAGGTTGTATGGTTGACTTACCTCATTTTTGCACATATTAAAGTTCCATTATGTGCCTGTGCCACATATAACTTCTACACTGCAGAATACAGAATGCCGGTGTGTCCAAACATGAATGTTTCAAAGTTATATGTGTCACGCAACCTACATATGTGTACATGAAACGGGAAGCAGGAGGCGTTAAGGTCAGATCTAGTCAGGTAGGTTCAACAAGAAAATGCTAGAAATTCAGAAAGTGGGAGAAGGGAGAAGGCTGGATGCTCAGGATACACATATTAAAAGAGTGGGGGGAAATAGATTGGTCTTAAGTGATGATTTAAAAGGACACCTGTCACATACACTACATACATGGATAAAAAGAAAGTTAGTTTAACGGTGGGTCAATATTTAAAATGGACAAAGAGGGACATGCCAATTTTAGAGCTACTCCCTAGCCTCCTTTTTCTAAAGATTTTTTTTGTATAATGTTATTCCTATGTGTCATTTTTCCGTGAATACATTCTTATAATTTTCTTTTTTTGTGTGTGTGTTTTTGCTTTTTAAAATGCTGGAGACTTTTTTAACATTAAGCTGACATTTCATTGTGCAGCAGAATTATAATTATTTGTTGACTTGTAATTTTAATTAACATACTGACTTTTATAAATATATTAGTCATATTAGTCATACTGCTCGTCTATTAATCCTTGCTGCATGAAAACACATCTGAATTTCCTTCTTGCTACAGCCCTGCATGAATAGTACAATGATGCTATCAACTAGAATGTTAAACTATGCACAGAAAAGTGTACATACAGTGTACTTAAAGGCCCTTTACCTAGCACATGTCCTTAAAGAAGCAGTTACACTGGAAGTGTCTAGAAAAGATGTTATTCAATAAGTTTTGCATCAAGTAAAGACAAAAAAAAAACAATTCTGTTATTCCATATTTTTTTTCTCAACCCCTCCTATATTCTAAAAACAATATATAACATGTTCTTGAGTTACTGCTGTTGTAGCAACCATATCTTCCCAGGCTCCTCCTTCTTGTGTTGCAGCACAGCACACAAAGCTGGCTGAAACCACGCCCCCTGTGCTCTATGTTCTAGAATTCAGAAGCGCTGATTCCACAGAAATGGCTAATGAAACCATTTTGTCATAAGGAGCCTCACCACCCCCTGTGAACTAACCTCTCTATGGTGTCACAGAAGTTAGAGTCCCTGGTGAAATTATTTTCAATATATAATAACCAAAAACTGAATATAAGGAAACATTTGTCTAGATGGAACTGCCCTTTTAAAAAAATAGAATGTGAATGTATTGCCTGTGGGGTGTTGAATGAGGAAGTTACTAATGGGGGGTACATTTCAGAGACTACTCCCCAACGTGGGAGGTGTTTGCTTAGGTTTTAGTAACCCCAAACAGATTATATCTCATTACATAAAAGTACAAAGCCCAAGTGGTAATTGGTGTACAATGGCAACACAAAAACCATGGGGGTCATGTACTAAACAAGTGCAGTGGGGGAAAAAAAGTAGATAAAACATGAGTAAGGAGCAATTTGCGACTATTTGTAACATTTTGCGCTTTTTTCCTGATTTGCTCCTCTTCCGTTTACTTTTATTTAGCGTGCATTTTTCCGGTTGGGTTTATAAATTGGGATCATAGTTGTGCACGCTAAAGAGTTTCGCAAATATTTTGTGAAAAAAATAATTCTTATTTGCGTGTGAAAATTACACCAGGTTTTAGCAAGTACTATTAAAAGAGGTAGAAAAAATATTTGCAAAATTGCCTGTTTTTATTCGCAATTTGCTCGTATGTACCATTTGAGTGTTACATGTTTAGTACATTGCAATAGGAGCAAAGCACACAAAAAAATAGTTTTGCACATAAAATATATTTGTGTTTTTTTAGTACATGCCCCTCTAAGTGTTTTATTTTATTTCCCTTCCTGCTTACTGTTCTTGATGTCACTTCCTGGATCACTACGCTTGATGACATAATTTCCTGTTAGGATCTTCAGCTGCTGGAACCAGTGTTCACTTATATCTAGCTCGCGAAAATTCATTTTTCGGCTAGGCTTCCTGCATACTAAGATGCGAACAGCTACTCTTTTTATTAAAAAGTTTTTTGGTGAAACTTTGGTGTTCCCCTAAAAAACGTAAAGAAAACGTGCATTTTTCAACAGATGTAAGAACCTTAACATATTTGAAATAGGTTTAAGTTAGAGTACACCTTTAGGAAGCTAGGTATATACACAATATACAAAACGAGCAGAGGGCAGACTTGTTTAATTTATAACACGACATAAGGCCAACAGATGCTTTGTAATATCCCATAATCACCTGGAAAGCGGGTGGGTACATTTTTGTAACTTCGCTGACAGTTCCCCCGCTAAACTGGATTTTCTCATGAAATGGAGGGCGTACAAGACACTTAGCGTTCAGTATTTCATAAGCTGGGTGAGCAGGACGGAGCTGGAGCAAGCTGGCAGATAAATAGCATGGCATGAGTGTAAATGGTGAGAATTACTTAGCTAAAAGTATTAAAAACTTAGCTAAAAGTCATAATAAACAATTGATTTGGGGTGGATGCCTGAGAGGAACACGTTAGAACATGGAACTGTAAGGATCTTGGATCGAAGTTTCAATGTCCCTTTTTTCTCCACCGAAATCTGATGCAGGAGGAGTCAAGTTTCTTCTTTCCCTCTCAGCGTGAACGGACTCAAGCTCCTATAGCCCGCCCTATAGGATGTAACTCGGGAGAGGAATCACTGTTTTGTTGCTTGCTTGCACCATTACAGAGGAAACCTCTCCAATAGCACATAGAAAAAATGTGTGCCTCTGAATAAATAAAGTAATACATACACATATGACCGCAGCTTCTCCATAGCACTCCCCACAGTGCTTGAAAACAAATGTATTCGTATTTATGGAGAAGCGCAGAACCATACATGTAAAAATATAAAAATATAAAATAACTTGATAGTGTAGTATATCTAAATAAATAAAGTAACAGACAAATATATAGTTTATGAATAAACTTGGGTGCAGAGTAAAGCCTTTGAATAAATCAACCCACAAGCTCTTCTGATAAACCATTTATTGGCTATAAAAACATGGAACAAACAACATCGTATAGTATAGGGAAACCCATAAGGAGCCGGTAAAGCCACTTACAGTGTGTGGGGGATCAACAAATGAGCACATATAGCATATATTAAAAAAAACAGGCTCAATCTGTCGTCACACTTTATGTATATAATATTATGTATATAGTGATATCATGGAGCATTTTCAGGTTATGCACTATGTAGCACTTATGATGGAGCATAGTTAAAAAAGAGAAGACAGCGCTAAAATAAACTCCGAAAGCTAAATATATATTATAAAAGTATACATTTATTACAAATAAATTAAACAGACAGTACATATATAAAAAAAAATAGCATATAAAAAGTCCTGTGTCAATAAAAGGTATATGAGATGACCAATCACAGGGACATAAAACACAATAGTACCAACAGTTATATAAAATAAATAACAAAAAATACAAAAAAGAGGGAAGAAAAAACATCCAAAATATGTTCTTACTCACTGCTTGTAGTTCACCTAGCCAGTTATTGAACATCCGTAAAAACGGTATTGCACAAAAAACAAAAACCCCCACAGGACGCGTTTCGTTGAACGACTTCTTCAGCTGGTGGGTATTGGTGCATACAAGCAGTGGCAAGGTTGCTTTCTTAAATACTTGAAAAAACCCCACCAAGAACCTGGAAAGATTTGGAAGTTAAAATCCCATCATCAGCCAAAAAGCATTTACAAATGGTAGAGCATTATGGAAGTTGCTTGTCCAGTAATATCTGAAGGGCAGCAGGCAGGGCCGGACTGGGAACAAAAACCAGCCCTGGAAAAATTTATATACCAGCCCCATCGCATAGGATTTTTAAACCAGCCCATAGCATAATATAATTTTTTTGTTCATAGAAGGGAAAATCATGCATTTTAAAAAGCACATCTGAACAGTGTATTATTTATAGATAAGACTGATATATAAGCCTGTCTAGGGCAATATATATACCTCCAGTATGTACACAGAGTTATATGAATTGCCCTGTGCAGAGGTATATATCAGGGCAGTGGGTGAGACATGTCCTGTCTCTCGCATATCTGTAGCCTGTCTCTCTCTGTCCTTTCTGTGGCGTCTCTCTCTCTGTCCTTTCTGTGGCGTCTCTCTCTCTGTCCTTTCTGTGGCGTCTCTCTCTCTCTGTCCTTTCTGTGGCGTCTCTCTCTCTCTGTCCTTTCTGTGGCGTCTCTCTCTCTCTGTCCTTTCTGTGGCGTCTCTCTCTCTCTGTCCTTTCTGTGGCGTCTCTCTCTCTCTCTGTCCTTTCTGTGGCGTCTCTCTCTCTCTGTCCTTTCTGTGGCGTCTCTCTCTCTGTCCTTTCTGTGGCGTCTCTCTCTCTCTGTCCTTTCTGTGGCGTCTCTCTCTCTCTGTCCTTTCTGTGGCGTCTCTCTCTCTCTGTCCTTTCTCTGGCGTCTCTCTCTCTCTGTCCTTTCTGTGGCGTCTCTCTCTCTGTCCTTTCTCTGGTGTCTCTCTCTCTCTGTCCTTTCTGTGGCGTCTCTCTCTCTCTGTCCTTTCTGTGGCGTCTCTCTCTCTCTGTCCTTTCTGTGGCGTCTCTCTCTCTGTCCTTTCTGTGGCGTCTCTCTCTCTGTCTTTTCTGTGGGGTCGCTCTCTCTGTCCTTTCTGTGGCGTCTCTCTCTCTGTCCTTTCGGTGGCGTCTCTCTCTCTGTCCTTTCGGTGGCGTCTCTCTCTCTGTCCTTTCGGTGGCGTCTCTCTCTCTGTCCTTTCGGTGGCGTCTCTCTCTCTCTGTGTCCTTTCGGTGGCGTCTCTCTCTCTCTGTGTCCTTTTGGTGGCGTCTCTCTCTCTCTGTGTCCTTTCGGTGGCGTCTCTCTCTCTCTGTGTCCTTTCGGTGGCGTCTCTCTCTCTGTCCTTTCTGTGGCGTCTCTCTCTCTGTCCTTTCTGTGGCGTCTCTCTCTCTCTCTCTGTCCTTTCTGTGGCGTCTCTCTCTCTGTCCTTTCTGTGGCGTCTCTCTCTGTCCTTTCTGTGGCGTCTCTCTCTCTGTCCTTTCTGTGGCGTCTCTCTCTCTGTCCTTTCTGTGGCATCTCTCTCTCTCTCTGTCCTTTCTGTGGCGTCTCTCTCTCTCTCTGTCCTTTCTGTGGTGTCTCTCTCTCTCTCTGTCCTTTCTGTGGCGTCTCTCTCTCTCTGTCCTTTCTGTGGCGTCTCTCTCTCTCTCTCTCTCTCTCTCTCTGTGGCGTCTCTCTCTCTCTCTCTCTCTCTCTCTCTGTGTCCTTCCTATGGCATCTCTCTTCCCCCCTTCCCCCTTAGTGTCTTTCACCCCCTCCCCTCCCCCTGTAGTGTCTTTCACCCCTTCTCCCTGTAGTCTTTCACACCCTCCTCTCCCCCTGTAGAGTCTTTCACCTCCATCATTCCCCCTGTAGTGTCTTCACCCCCCTTCTCCCTGTAGTGTCTTCACCCCCCTTCCCCTGTAGTGTCTTCACCCCCCCTTCCCCCTGTAGTGTCTTCACCCCCCCTTCCCCCTGTAGTGTCTTCACCCCCCCTTCCCCCTGTAGTGTCTTTAACCCCCCTTCCCCCTGTAGTGTCTTCACCCCCCCTTCCCCCTGTAGTGTCTTTAACCCCCCTTCCCCCTGTAGTGTCTTTAACCCCCCTTCCCCCTGTAGTGTCTTTAACCCCCCTTCCCCCTGTAGTGTCTTTAACCCCCCTTCCCCCTGTAGTGTCTTTAACCCCCCTTCTCCCTGTAGTGTCTTTCACCCCCCCCCCTGTAGTGTCTTTCACCACCACCACCCCCGTAGTGTCTTTCACCCCCTCCCCTTCCCCCTGTATGTCACACTCACCTTGGTTTCTCTGCTTCCCATCCCCCCCCCGTAGTGTCTTTCACCCCCTCCCCTTCCCCCTGTATGTCTCACTCACCTTGGTTTCTACTTCCCATCCCGCCGCCGGAACTGCTGCTGCATCATCCGGCGGCAGCAGGCGAACTTCTTAAAGCGGCGACGGCCGCCGAATTGCTTAAAGTGGCGGTGCCACTTTAAGCAATTCGGCGGCCGTCGCCGCTTTAAGAAATTCGCCTGCTGCCGCCGGATGCTGCAGCAGCCGAACTCTTCACTTGTGAAGACTCACAAGTGGCCGAGGCGGCCCCGGGGCAGGCGGCCCACCGGGATTTTTCCCGGTATCCCGGTGGGCCAGTCCGGCCCTGGCAGCAGGTGGTCACCCAGTGTTTAGATGGATATACTGGAAAGCATGAAGAAATCATGGTAAAACATAAATAAGAAATGTAAATCTTATGGTAACGGGTCCTATACATCAAGGTATAATTCTAGAGGAATATTCAGGAAACTTCTTTCTTCGACGTTACCTCTTCATTTATCACCGTGCTCCAGAATTGCTCTCATTTTGAAATGATGAGGTCCGTGAGTTCGGAGTTGCTATATGGATGTACATACTGGCAGCACGGAAGAGTATCCAGGTGTGATTCTAGGCTGCCCGACCACACAGACCATGTCCTAGGACCGGTTCAATATGAAGCTATCAGACAGAAGAGCAAAGGTGTGGATTCATTCATATCTTTATATTTGAACAATCCAAAATATTTGGTAAATTCACAAAGTAATGGCCAAGGGCCAAGGCGTGATCTAACCAGTTCAACATAACAGGACCACACATTAGATAATTTGTACTATTATTATAGTTTATTTTCTTTTTTTTTTTTTTTCATTAGAAATGATTCAATGGAATGTATTCCAAATGTTGAAGTCGACCTTAAAAAAGATACATATGCATATTTTATTGAAAACGTATGTGCAACAGGGAGTGGCGATAAGGTATAAATAATGCAGTGTTAAAATTTGCTTGTAAACTCTGCAATTACTGTGATTGGTGTCCAACTGGAGAATTCATTTTTATTGGAATCGTTTATCTTGGGATTTTTTTATTAGAATCTGTTGCTCACTTTGAGTTCTGCTTTTGACTTTTTCAAAGGTTCCTTTTTAAATTATTTCAAACACTTACGAAGGCTTTTCCTTCTCCATAGGCTACAGGTTTGAGAATCAAAAGCTCCCCGTCTTAAGATCCCAAAATATGTTTGAGGCAGATCCCTGGAATTTAGTTCATACTGATTAAGAGCAAGCAAGCTACGGTTTAAGGGGGAGTCTGTCTCCTAAAGTTTAACCTGGATGTGAAATTGTAATCACTTTCATCATTTCTTGTGCCATCAGCCTCAAGAATCATTCAGAAGAAGCGACAGTCTCACAGCCAGTGGTGTATCTTGGTTTTGTGCTGCCCTAGGCAGGCAAAATTCGGACACCACCCCCCCACCCACATTGCACACCTATGACATGCCCCATCACCCGCGTTTCGCACACATTAAATGCCCAGTCACCTGATTACATGCCCCATCACCCACATTCCATACATACTAAATGCCCCATCACCCCCATTACATACCCCCACCACGTCCATTACATGCCCCCATCACCCTGATTAATTGGAAGGAGATAAAGCTTGCTGAACGGTGGGGGAGGGACTGGAAATGTTTGAAGCACCAGAAGTGTGCTTTAACAGCCTCTGGCAAAGTGCCGCCTTCTGGCAAAGTGCCGCCCTAGGCGAGTGCCTTGTTTGCCTTGTGGAAGATACACTACTGCTCACAGCTGAACTCTATATGTCATAGTTTAACTTATTTCAATTCAAATCACCGTATTTAGGGGTAATAAGCACACATTTGATTTTATTTATTTTACAGAGCATTGACAAGGGCGCGGTGACTGAGGATCCAGCCTCCGGGCCACAGAATTGAGGTGGCACAGCGATAATAGCTTTTTAAGTAGACTGGTGCCCTCTGGTGCAAGTGAGTTGTAGGTTTTGGCCCCTTCTGCCCTGCTCTCAAGTGTCACTCACCATGTGGCCAGGACTATTCAGGTCAGAGCGTGGGGTATGAAATCATATCACGTCAACCTAACCCAGCATGGGGCATCTTGCAGTTGCATGGGAAGGAGTCGGTCTCTGCTGGGATGGTGCACAGAGTTACAGCTCACTCATGACTATTAATCAGTAAGGATGTGCCCACAGGAACCTGCTATGTGGAAATTAGCCGTCATACCAGCTGAGCACCTCAAGATTAGGTGTATCTATATTTCCTGTGATAAAAGTATATTGAAGGGGAGAAGGAGCAAAATGTTATGTTCTTGTCTTGGGCATAGAAACATCTCGCTATGACTTGTATTTTTTGCCTCATTTCCAAATATCCAACACCCAACCCCCGCAGAGTATGGTATGTAGTGTGTTTCTCAAATAGAGAGTCCTGTTGATGTCAGGTGACCCAAAAAGAGAATTTGCTTTACAGATTAAAAGAACATTGACATGTCTGAAAAAAAGAATAGAACATTTTGTTTCACTCTTTCCCATGTTGCATTTGGAGGTGCCGTTCGGAAAACAAGTATCTGACTTCTGGGTAGCATTGCATGGCAAGGTTTTCTGGGCTGGTATACATGAAACATAGTAGGAAGAAGAATAGATGGGTGGGGTTTGAATCAGGGGATGTCTGGCAACTTTTGGTCTGGCGAGTAAAAACTAGTGGTCATTGGAGATTGACACAGATAGACAGGCACGACAGATCTACTGATATATAAGGTAGTAGTGACTGGTAGACAGACAAGGCTTTTGGATAAAGACAGACAGATGTTTTTTTCTCCAGTAACTGCTCTTCCCAAGACTGTGAAGGTGGAGACAGGGAGGGGATCTCACACGTGCAAATGTATGTATAATGTCTGCTCAAAAGGCCAGATTATGGTGCTTATCTGACTTTGCGACCACCATCATACTATCCTGTTGATCCCAACCATAGCCTCACCTGAGGAGCATACGAACCTCTGAAACCGCTGATTGTACCTGTACCTGAGACTTGCACCAAACAGCTTGCTCATTTCTGCCTGGGAGAAGTGTATCTCTGTGATAGCAATAAAGATTTGTGACATTTGTATTAAGTCATTTTCTAGGTTTCTTGGAACCCTCGAATGGATTACTCTACTTAGCATCCTTCTAAATTTCTCACTAGTATGAATTATCCGCTGGGCAATAGGGGCATTTCTAAATGAATAACTCTAACATCTGACAAATTATGAGAGCTAGCGCTATGTACACTGGAACCAGGCATCAGGGTTGCTGTTAAAACGCGATGGCCGTCCTCTGCTAAATCTGGTGGCAGCTATAGGAAAGTCTGGAGGAAAAAAAAGGGAATTCAATGTTTCCTAAGTCCCTTCTTCAATAGCGCCCCCCAATGTACTTTTTTTAAACCCTTGGTACAATAAACACCTTGACATCTGCTTGTCATTATCCCCACTAGAAGCAGCGCTGATCTAATTTATTTATCATGTTTTTTTCTTATTAGAAAACCTCTAGTTATACTACGTACATTGGCTAAACTTTGTAAAGCATGAAGGATAAAGGTTCTATTGGGGGGGGGGGGTTATTTATAAACCGGGGGCACATGCAGATAGAGCCAAATATTGGCGCCACCTGTGGATGTGCCAATCTATAAAGGAGACTCCTGACAGATGTCGGGTGTCTGTGCCGCCGCCATTTCCTGACCTGTAAGTTGCGCCAGTGCTGAGTGCGTCAATGCAGCGCCTTGATTAGTGATGGCGGAGGTTCTGCCTCCCTCATTGTAAAGTGAATGCGCCTTTCCATTCACTTCCTGACACTTTATTATGAGGGAGATTTTATTTTTTATATATATATACCTAGCCCTTCATGTCCTTGGCAAGGTGTGTGAAGGTCCATCAGTCATTACATTGTCCGTCACACAGTCCACCGTCGGGGCCTAGCCCTGGTCCTCTTTAGGTAAAATACATAAATTTAACATCCTATTATTAGCATCATGGAGATTACATTCTGCTCCTACACGTGGGACTCTCTTGCCGTGTTCTACAGTGAAATATAAATTAATTTATAGTGGAATTCACAGCAATATAGATTAATTTATATTAATGCTGGAGGGAACCCGATCGTGTAATTGCCAAATGTCATAGAATGTTGGTTTTATAACATTACAAACATCTCAACATAAAATTAGTCTTCATCATAACAGCCTTAATGAATTGCACTGACACATGTTGCAATGTAAGCCTACCTGTTACAGACAGACGCTAGTGCCTGCCCTGGGTATAATAGATACATTATGTGGATATGGTTTTACTTAGTAACTGTTGAATACCTTAGTAGACCAGAAGGACCAATTGGCTCCCCAGCTGATTCGCCCATCATACAGATACAGCCTTACCAGATTTTCAACTTTTTCTTGGTTCTATCACGTTTCTGGTAAGAAACTTCCACAGGTAGGACTGGATATTATTTACACTTTGTACGGCTCCATCTGCAGCACTTGGTACGGCTACATATGTAGATGACAAGTACTGGCTGTGCTCCCCAAACTCACTACACACAGTCACGCAAAATAAACACTGCGCCTCCAAAACACACACAGTGTTAACATCCCAAATTTAACATCATGCTGAATTAACCCTTCAGTTACAGAGCATAGAAAACATCAAGTGGTCCAATATTATAGGCAACTGTAAAAGGGGCTGTATCACCTAAACATAGTTTTACTGTGCATGTAGAGAATTAAAATATGATTGAAAACTATCTATTAGGAGAAAAATGTGATGAAAAGGTGATGTCACAAACAGACACATTTAAAACACATTGTTCTCCTAATTTAGCCATTTGCTGGCAGTTTTGCTAATACAATGTATAGATCACTTTCAATCATTTTTTATTCTCTACATTCACAGTAAAAACATTGTTTAGGTGATACTGTCCTTTTAATAAAAACATTTTCAAAATGATTTGAACCAAGATGCCAAATACCATGTCTGCCCCTAGTAGCGTTTTACAGAGCATGGACAGCGCAAAGCTCTCATTTTTGGCCTACCGTCTTGCCTAAGGTCTAGCACAAAGGGTTAAAGTTGGCCCAATCACCATGGTGCCCGATGGAATGTTCCTGCTGCTTAGATCACTTTTAGAACTTTGCCCCAGACATTCCCGTTAGACAGAACATTAGTTGCTCAGCACGCAGTTATGAGGTTATCAACTCATTATCTACCCTCCTGTCTTCTTCTTTTTTTGTCTTCCATTTTAATGCCCTACACTTAATTTTCTTCTGACATCGGATATTCTCTCACCTGGGTCCTTCTCCCCAGCAAGTTCTTAATATGTCACTTTCTTAATCCGCTCACCTTGGCCCTGTCTTCCACCTCCATGATGCTCTTATCGGCCTCTGTTCTGTTCCATTGACCCAGTTGTCAATCCATTTAGATTCTTTCTCTGCTTGGCAACCAGTTCCCATAGCAACCAGATGATGCTTCAGGTGCTTTTGAGGAGAGGGAGAGGATTTGGGGAACCTAGAGTTATTGTGATGAAAAGCAGGGCATAAGACAATAGGACAGAGAGGAGTGAGAAGGCCAGCGAAGTTTGTCAAGATGGCCGTCTGGGGTAAGATGATGAAAAAGGTCAGGCTGGCGTAAAGATAAAGAGTAGGAAAAGGCAATAAGCAGGAGTACAGAGGGCATGAGAGAGGACAAATAACAGAAAGGTGGGAGAGGTAGAGACAGCCAAGGAGTCACACGCTGGAATAGGGGGAGAAATAGCGCCCCCCAATGGGAAGAAACAAGATGGGCTGGAGGGACAAATTATACATTATGAGTGAGATAGAGGACAACAGGCAGTCCTGCAATTATCCTGAGTATAACAGAGATATGCAGGGAATGCACAGGAATTAGACAGGCACAGGGACGAGAAGGGCACAGGGATTAGACAGGCACAGGGATTAGACAGGCACAGGGAAGAGAAGGGCACAGGGAAGAGATGGGCACAGGGATTAGACAGGCACAGGGAAGAGAAGGGCACAGGGATTAGACAGGCACAGGGAAGAGAAGGGCACAGGGATTAGACAGGCACAGGGATTAGACAGGCACAGGGAAGAGAAGGGCACAGGGAAGAGATGGGCACAGGGATTAGACAGGCACAGGGAAGAGAAGGGCACAGGGAAGAGATGGGCACAGGGATTAGACAGGCACAGGGAAGAGAAGGGCACAGGGAAGAGATGGGCACAGGGATTAGACAGGCACAGGGAATAGAAGGGCACAGGGATTAGACAGGCACAGTCCTAACCTCAACATCTGAGGAAAGGGATTTAGGAGTAATAATTTCAGAGGACTTGAAGGTAGGTAGGCAATGCAATAGAGCAGCAGGAAATGCTAGCAGAATGCTTGGTTGCATAGGGAGAGGTATTAGCAGAATGCTTGGTTGTATAGGGAGAGGTATTAGCAGAATGCTTGGTAGTATAGGGAGAGGTATTAGCAGAATGCTTGGTTGTATAGTGAGAGGTATTAGCAGAATTCTTGGTTACATAGGGAGATGTATTAGCAGAATGCTTGGTTGCATAGGGAGAGGTATTAGCAGTAGGAAGAGGGAAGTGCTCATGCCATTGTACAGAGCACTGGTGAGACCTCACTTGGAGTATTGTACGCAGTACTGGACACTGTATCTCCAGAAGGATATTAATACTTTAGAGAGAGTTCAGAGAAGGGCTACTAAACTGGTTCATGGGTTGAAGGATAAAACTTACCAGGAAAGGTTAAAGCATCTTAACATGTATAGCTTGGAGGAAAGACGTAACAGGGGGGATATGATAGAAACATTTAGATACATAAAGGGAATCAACACAGTAAAGGAAGAGAGTATATTAAAAAGAAGAAAAACTACCACAACTAGAGGACATAGTCTTAAATTAGAGGGGCAACGATTTAAAAGTAATATCAGGAAGTATTACATGAGAGGGTAGTGGATGTATGGAATAGCCTGCCAGCAGAAGTGGTAGAGGTAAACACAGTCAAGGATTTTAAGCATGCGTGGGATAGACACAAGGCTATCCTAGATATAAGACCGGGAACGGGGGACTAATAAAAGTACTCAAAAAAAAAAGAAAATTGGGCAGACTAGATGGACCGAATGGTTCTTATCTGCCGACACATTCTATGTTTCTATGTTTCTATGTTTCTAGACAGGCACAGGGAAGAGATGGGCACAGGGAAGAGATGGGCACAGGGAAGAGATGGGCACAGGGAAGAGGTGGGCACAGTGATTAGACAGGCACAGGGAAGGGATGGGCACAGGGATTAGACAGGCACAGGGAAGAGATGGGCACAGGGAAGAGGTGGGCACAGTGATTAGACAGGCACAGGGAAGAGAAGGGCACAGGGATTAGACAGGCACAGGGAAGAGAAGGGCACAGGGATTAGACAGGCACATGGAAGAGATGGACACAGGGATAAGACAGGCACAGGCACAGAGATGGGCACAGGCATGAGAAAACAAAGGACATAAACAGGTCAGTGTACAAAAGAGTTTCATGAGTTAACATTAAAGATAATGAACTCATTTACTATGATTTAACTAGTCTGGCAAGATCATTCATCATCATGCCTGGAACTAGAAAAAAGACTTGCTCCACAGTTGTTACACAGACAGCATATAAACACGCAGAAAAATAGAAAAACAGAGAAACATAGACACACACTCAAAAAAACATACACACAAAAACTACACACAGAAAAACGCACAGAAACATACACACACAAATAAACATAGACACACACAAACAGAGAAACATTGACACACACACAGAAACAGACACACACACAGAAATATAAACACACCCACAAAGAAACATACACACAGAAAAATGCACAGAAACATAGACACAAAAATAAACATAGACACACACACAGAAACATAGACACACATAAACAGAGAAACATTAACACACACACACAGAAACAGACACACACACAGAAATATAAACACACACACAGAAAAATAGATACTCAAATATAGAGACAAACACACAAACATAGACACACACACACAAACATACACACAGAGTCATACACACACACAAATAAACATAGACACACAAACAGAAAAATGTACAGTAACATAGACATGCACACAAAGAAACATAGACAGAAACACAGAAACAGACACACACATAAAAACACACACACAGAAACATAGACATACACACAGAAACATAGACACACATGCACAGACACAAGAGCATAGATAAATATATTGAAAAATAGACACACATAGAGACATAGACACACACACACTGAAACACAGACACACACACTGAGAAACACAGAAACATAGACACACACACACACTAAAACATAGATACACACACAGAAAAGAAGATACACATACAGAAACAAAGTCACGCAGGTACACATAGAAAAAAGACACATATATACACAGACAAACACAGATACACATTTAAAAACAATTACACACAGAGAAACATAAAAAAATACACACACAGAAAAACACAGACACACACAGTTACACAGTTAAAAAGACCCACAAAATACATACACAAATATACACACAGAAAAACTGAAACATGAATATACATAGACGGACAAACAGATACACAAACAGACACAGATATACACAGGCACACACACAAATACACAGACAAAAAAATAGCCACACATAGAAACACAGGTATATATATATATATATATATATATATATATATATATATATATATAAAATGAAAAGATCAGCGCACTCACCTCAAAGCAGGTAGGAGAAAAACTCTTAAAGCTATGGGTTACAATAAAGCTACTTAAAAACACCTGTCATACTAAGATAACAAATATTGGAGTACTTTGACGTAGTGGTGGGCTTAGCATCATATGGCCATATATGTGACTACATCTCCAATTTTGTTATCTTAGTAAGACAGGTTTTTAAGTAGCTTTATTGTAACCTATAGCTTTAAGAGTTTTTCTCCTACCTGCTTAGAGGTGAGTGCGCTGATCTTTGGATTTTGTATCAATATTTGGTCTCAGCAGCACCCCTTATAATATATGCTAGTTTAGGTGAGTGCATTCCCTTTTGGATTTGTTAACATATATATATATATATATATATATATATATATATTTGAAACAAGGGGTAAAATTCAGCGCTAGATCCGTGACCAAGCAGCACCAACCTCTGTGTATCTCTGCAAACACACGTGAAAAATACACACAAACAGTAAACAAGGGTGGTAGGAGCGCTGGAGGTCTTACACACACAGAAATATGTATATTACAGGAAAATGTATAATTGCCTTAAAAATCAGTCAACTTCATAGGCTGAGGATATAGGTGATCTCACCAGGCTCAGAACATAGAGAGACAAAAAAAGACAAAAAACATAGTGCAACTCTATACACAGTGTAAAAACTTATATACTGAGGTGGTGAATAAGGAAAAGAGCTTATCTGATCCAAATGAGATGATTCCTTCGATTCTTCTTACTCAGTGACCATATGTAGGTATAATGGCAAAGAAGTGAAGATAGAATCAGTATATGATAAAATACAAAAAGCTTTAATAAAACATAGTATCTTACATATAGGGAATAGAGAAAACAGCGCTGCAGGTCTTCCTTTTCGGGCAGCAGTTTAGTCCACAAGTCTGCAGCCAGAAAAATCAAAAACTTTAGCAAGGCTGGAACTGGATTAAAATCAATCAGTGGTGTACAGTGGGTCACGCAACGCGTTTCGCCTTTCCTCAGGCTTCCTCCAGGCGTGTGACCACTGTACTATGTGAATTCCTTAAATATACAAAAATCTATATTTGTATATATATATATATATATATATATATATATATATATATATATATATATATATACACACAGGAACACAAGCATACACATACACAAAGAAAAACATACACATATAAATATATACACAGACAGAAGCACATACACACATTCAAAGACACAGGTACACTGAAAAAAGCACATACACACATACAAAGACAGATGCACACATATGCATACTGGTAGGCACAAACACCTTAAGATGCATGTATGCACACGGACACACACATAAAAGTACAGGTACACACAAACAAAGACAGAAACACACATATGCACACATGTACACACATACACACACAGGTACACATATGTACACAGACACACACATACATGCACATATACATACATTCAAAGACAGATAAACACATATGCACAGTTACACACATACAAACCAAAGGGGCACACATACACACACAGATTCATACAAAAACAAACAAATCAAAGTGAGTATAAATGCTGAACAGAAAAACAGTTAAATTCAGTTTCCATTGTCTCCAGCTAAGCAATGTTCCCATGCAGCAGGAATGTAATTCTAGGTGTTAAAGACAAATGGATTCAACACCCTGGTTCACTCTGGGGGGAGGATCTGCAGGTTATGACAATTAAGTTTCACTTCTCTTTGAAAAATCTCAGAAGATATTGGGAGTTATGTATACAACGCCGTGAACTGTAACATGTCGGGAAGTGATGTTATGTAATGAAACTCCCTGCACTGTAACATGTCGGGAAGTGATGTTATGTAAACTTCCTGCACCGTAACATGTCGGGAAGTGATGTTATGTAAACTCCCTGCACTGTAACATGTCAGGAAGTGATGTTATGTAAACTCCCTGCACAGTAACATGTCAGGAAGTGATGTTATGTAAACTCCCTGCACTGTAACATGTCGGGAAGTGATGTTATGTAAACTCCCTGCACTGTAACATGTCGGGAAGTGATGTTATGTAAACTCCCTGCACTGTAACATGTCGGGAAGTGATATTATGTCAAGTCCCTGTACTGTAACATGTTGGCAAGTGATGTTATGTATTAAACTCCCTTCACTGTAACATGTTGGAAAGTGATGTTATGTATTAAACTCCCTGCACTGTAACATGTCGGCAAGCGATGCTGTGTATTAAACTCCCTGCACTGTAACATGTTGGCAAGTGATGCTGTGTATTAAACTCCATGCAGTGTAACATGTTGGCAAGTGATGCTGTGTATTAACTCCCTGCAGTGTAACATGTTGGCAAGTGATGCTGTGTATTAACTCCCTTCACTGTAATATGTTGGCAAGTGAAGTTTTGTATAAAAGTGATTTCATCTTTTTTATTCATCTTAACACTTTACAGTGTGGTTTGAAGAAGATTCTCCAACACAGGGAATCTTGTCATAAGTCCTCTCTGTGGAATCAAATTATCTGTCAAACTCAGTGGCTTCGAGTGCCTGTGATCACCGGGAACGAGGGACTAATAAAAGTACTAACAAAAAACCAAATGGTTCTTATCTGCCGACACATTCTATGTTTCTATGATTCAGGGGGCATGGTTTCTTCCAGCTCTGTGCTATGATGTAATACAAGAAGGAGAAGCTTGGGGAGATGGTAACTATTACACTTTATATGCCGTTTTTAGGAAAAAAAAAGGGGAAGACTGATCTTTGTTTGTACACTGTAGCTTTAAGCCTCCTTAATTTTCATCAGTTATCACAGACAGTGCACTTACAATACATTATGTCAATGATGTCTGGAGATCATAAAAGCGATATAAACGGGCCATTTGGAATCTGTATGACAGCCGGTACCTCAATGCTTCCCAGAGTTGCCCTGGATTATTTCTGGTTAGTATTTCTTCCTGCGCGATCCGCTGTTATTTTACTCTGAAGGATATTCACTGTCTTGCGGTCTTTGACCCTCGGTGTGCCTCTAACTCTTCCTCACAACAGGCAGAGGAAGGGGTCTAACAATAGACAGATAGTGAGCAAACATCAAAGCGATGAAGAAAGACTCAGTATTGCAAGAAAATAAAGACAGGCAGAAGGACCACAATCTAAAGGAAGACAAACCTATATTGTCTTGAAATATAATCCTGACAAAACACCTCACGCATTTCATTCTAAATTATATGACATTGTTTGACTTACCCCAGCACCCAGACTGCAGTCACCGGACTTGCCCCAGCACCCATATTGCACTTGTAGGACTTGGCCCAGCACACAGGTCACAGTCCAGCTTGCAAATTGCGCTCACAGGACTTAACTCCAGCAACCTTCCTGCTCTCACAGGACTTACCGCAGTTCACAGGACTTTCTCCAGAACCCAAGACTTACAACAGCACCCAGATTAAACTCACAAGACTTTCCCCCAGCACTCAGGACTTACCCCAGCACCCAGATTAAACTCACAAGACTTTCCCCCAGCACTCAGGACTTACCCCAGCACCCAGATTAAACTCACAAGACTTTCCCCCAGCACTCAGGACTTACCCCAGCACCCAGATTGCACTCACAGGACTTGCCCCAGCACACAGGACTTACCCCAGCATGTAGATTGCACTTTCAGGACTTACCCAAGCAACCTAATTGCACTCACATGACTTTCCCTAGCACCCAGATTGAACTTACAGGATTTTCCCCAGCACCCAGAACTTACCCTAGCATGCAGACGGACACCCAGACACTAGTGCATGCAGAAGCAAAAGGTGCCTGATATGACATTAAGTAATATGCGAAAGGTGGCAAGCCAACACCACATTGGCTACAAGAGTGTGGATCATCATACAGCAGCGAGCCTGCGTATTTTGCTGCCCTTTGCTGGGCCTACCCTCAGCAACATATACATAGTGTCTCTCATGTACAGTGCCACATACAGCACTCACACACTTACACACTCTGCCACTCACACACATAGCCACTCAGTCACACACTCAGATACTCACTCACACACTTAGCGACTCTATCACACACTCAAACACTTAAACACTCAAACTTACACAGTCTGCCACTCACACACACACTTACACACTCACACACTCTACTACACACACTTACACACTCTGAAACTCACTCAGACACACACAATTAAAATAAAATGCCATTCACATACACACTCTGCCACTCACACATCCTGAAACTCACTCACACACTCTACCACACAATTACACACTCACACACTCTACTACACACACTTACACACTCTGACACTCACTCAGACACACACAATTAAAATAAAATAAACTTGCCCCAGTGCCCATGTTGAGCTCCTAATATTTTCCCCAGCATAAGCTTGAACAGGCCTTACCCAGCAGGCCAATCGTTTTCTCTAAGACTGGCCTTACTGCTGCCATGCTCCCTACTAGATTCCATAGCCAGCTGCTCTGGCCAAGGAGGCAGCCTGGAGAAGAAAAAAAAAACGTCAGCAGCAGATGTTGGCCCCAAGAGCCGGAACCTTAGGCGCACTGCTCGTTCGCCTATGAACAGCGCTGGCTGTGGCAATTCGGCCACACTTCTTAAAGGACGGGCGGCCTACTGGGAATTTTCCCGTCTCCTGGTGGGCCAGTCCGGCCTTGTTATTAGGTTGAGAAGCACAGTGTGGTTTTGTCTTTTCTGTATATAAGGTGATGGTTAATTGCCCCTCTATGCTCAGCAAACTCTCACCTGGTCAATAAGCATCATATTAAATAGCATTAAAGCCTGAGACTAGCTTAGCGCACCAGTATTTTTCTTTCCCTTGCTTGCACATAGTTAAGACTGCTGGTTCCTCTTCATTTGAGTGCAGCCTGCTGCTCAGGGGTTAATTGTGAGGAGGCTGGACTGGCGCTCCTCCAACAAGCTTTTGTGCCCAGTAGATAGTAAGTGAGGTTAGGGTCTCACCCTAATGGCCAATTCAAGTATATAAAGCCTCTCATTTATATTATGTTTATATAACTGTTGCCTACTATATTAGGGTTTATTATTTTGACCCTTTGTATACACTTGGTACAGGGGAGGGCTAATAAAGGGTATGGGACCTCAATAATCCATAATTTGTTGTCCCAGGGCCACAACATTGGCAAGCATGCCATTCATCCCAGATGTAGTACCCTATTATATTTTATTATTAAGTAGCATCTAATTGGCTGACTATAAATGTCATTGTCAGCATCACAAAAAATATTTTTAGATGCTAAATGATTTCACATAAAAAAGATAATCTGGTGATCAGTTTTTTTTTACTTTAATACATACTATCTCTTTAAAAAAAAAAAAGCATATAAAGTATAACAGTTGCTGTTGTTGCTATGGCAGCAATTGTGCTTGTCTCTCCTTATTGGATGAATTTATAAGCCCCGGTGAAATTAATTTAAATGGAAAAATAAGTGCATTTCACATATAATAAAATGGGAAAAAAAATACAGAAAATAAGCTAGATCGAACTGTCTCCTTAAGTGAAACAGTTACTTTATTCCACCACTCCTTCCCCCAGAGACTATGGAGCAATAAAAAAAGGGATGTTCGCCTTTAAATAAAGTTTTTTTTTTCCATCACACAGACTAATGCAGAGCAAGGTTTGCAGCTGTCACTGTTCACTTAATAGTCAATTGGACTGCAGTGTACGTGATCTAGCTCTCCCTCCCTGCTGCACAATACATAATGAGCCCAAGCAACACAGCTCTACTGTGAATATAGCATTTCTATCTACAATTAGCCTCTGCCTGGCTCATTTTTTCTTTATTTGTTCCCCCTTTACAGTAAAGTGCTCGCTAATTAACCAGAGAGATTTTCATTAGTGAGCGTGCTTGGGCGAGATTCACATTCTGAGCATGCCCCACCATACCCAAAGCTCGCCCTGTTACACGGACAGATCTCCCTCTCATTCTGAGAGTTCATTGTGCCAGCACTAGACTGTATAAATGCCTGCGTGTCACTATTGGCTTCTAGAGCTCGGTGACCACTGTTACTATTCACAGGGCAGTTCCACCTGACTCATTATCTGTATGTTGTATGTATGTTTATTATATGTGAAATACACATTGAAATAATCTACACTTTTTCTGTTCTACATTGAAAATAATTTCACCGGGACTTCTTTACCTCCAAACAGCTTGTAAGATTAGCGTTTGCGCCAAACAGCTTGTCAGTGCCATATGTGTGTCAAAGAGATCATCAGTTCCATAACTGTGCCCAAACAGCTTCCAAGTGCTGTATTTGTCCCCCAACAGCTTCCCAGTGTTAGTATGTGCCCAAAAAGCTTGGCAATGTCATATTTGTCCACAAACAGCATTCCACTGTCATCTCTGTCCCCAAACAACTGGCCAGTGTCATTTTTGTCACCAAACAGCTCACTTATGCCATATTTGTCTCCAAAAAGCTTCCCATTGACAAATCTGTCCCTAAACAGTTTTTCAGTGCTATTGTGTACACAAATAGCTTATCATTTACATTGTTTGTGCCCGCACAGCTTGCTGATGCCATATTTGTCCACAAACAGCATTCCACTGTCATCTCTGTCCCCAAACAACTGGCCAGTGTCATTTTTGTCACCAAACAGCTCATTTATGCCATATTTGTCTCCAAAAAGCTTCCCATTGCCATATCTGTCCCTAAACAGTTTTTCAGTGCTATTGTGTACACAAATAGCTTATCATTTACATTGTTTGTGCCCACACAGCTTGCTGATGCCATATTTGTCCACACACAGCTTCCAGTGCCATATCCTCAAACTGCTTGTGAACTCAACCTTTGTGCCAAACAGCTTCTCAGTGCCATCTTTATGCCAAGCTTATCAGTGGCATATTTGTCTTCAAACAGCTCATCAGTGAAATCATTGTCTCCAGCTTTTCAGGGCCATTTGTGTGCCCAAACAGCTTATTGTTGCCGTCTGTATACCCAATCAGCTTCCCAGTGTCCTATGTGACCCCAAACAGCTTACTGGTACCATCTGGTTATCAAACAGCATGTTTTCACCATCTTCATGCCCAAACAGCATCAGTGCAATATTTGCCACCCTAAACAGCACTGTCAGCTTATCAATATTGCCTTTCTCCCACACAGCTTTATAATGAATTAGAGCGCCAGACATCATTAAAGATGATGCCAAGCATGAGGGGTGGAGCATTAAGTCTGTGCCGATTCAGCTAACACAGACTTCACCCCTTGCACTGCACTCTTGCTATTCAGAGTGCCCAGGTGAGGTACACCTCATGTACCTGCCCAGGATCGGCTCTGGGACTCTGTCACCCAAACATGGTCTGCAGTGTGAATGTAGAGAACGAAAAATGCTATATACAATGTGTTATTAGAACTGCAAGCAAGTACATCGAACAAGAGAAACCGTGTGTTTTAAGTTTTAAATAAACTGTGAAGTCTGCAGTTTCTCATGTTTATTACATCACCTTGTGGCTCAATATGCAAAGTACAATTTTCCAATTAAAGGCAGGTCATTTGCATATGAAGCCACAAGGTGATAAACAAGTAGACACCAACTACATCCAAAGTGGAAATTAAAACATATTCTTTCTTTGATCTATGCATTTGCTTGTAATTCTGCAAATACATTCACTCTGCATATCAGGTGAGACAAGCCATGCAATGAAGTGGTACCAAAAGGATATAATAAATCATGATAAAACTCCTCTCCCATCACCCTCAGCCGTACTATTAATATAACACTCCCTCCCGTCACCCTCAGCCGTGTTATTGCTATAATAGTAAGACAGAGGGTGATGGGAGGGGAGCGTTGCAGATTATATCCAGCTGCAGGGATGCTGGCTGAATTAAGATCATGTTGTCATTAATCAGATTGAGCTGTATGGGTGCATGCTCCTCCTATAGCACCCACATGTGAGTTACTTCCACACTGAGTGTATCATGTGTTGATTAGAATCTGTTTGTGGCTGTGGAGTGGCAGGTGTAATCCAATATCTCCTGTTTAGAAGCTGCCTGTTCAGGGCAGAGGAAACCTTGTCACTTCATCATAGAGGCCTGTTTGAAGCAAATGAAAACAGATGAGCTCTGTCTGTACATAGCTGGAGCAGTTACAGACTTCAGAGCTCCACCCAGCTCACAGGCACCCACAGAGGCTGCAAGCTACAAACACTGCCAAGGAAGCACCACAGATCAGTCACTTGTGGGAACGCAAATTGGCCGATTGCAGCACGGATTAGCCGGTGCAGAGACTGCAGCGTGGATCAGCCAGTGCAGAGACTGCAGCGTGGATCAGCCAGTGCAGAGACTGCAGCGTGGATCAGCCAGTGCAGAGACTGCAGCGTGGATCAGCCAGTGCAGAGACTGCAGCACGGATTAGCCAGTGCAGAGACTGCAGCACGGATTAGCCAGTGCAGAGACTGCAGCACGGATTAGCCAGTGCAGAGACTGCAGCACGGATTAGCCAGTGCAGAGACTGCAGCACGGATTAGCCAGTGCAGAGACTGCAGCACGGATTAGCCAGTGCAGAGGCTGTAGATAAGGTTGCCACCTATATGGTATTTTACTGGCAGATTGGTAACAAATTGGCTTGAGGCCAATGTTAAGTCTGTGGAGACAGTACCAAGGCCGATATTTTTCGAAAGAAAAGGTGGCAACCCTAGCTGTAGGTGCAAAGACTGCATAGTAGGTCAGCCTACAGTCAGGGCCACTTTGAGCCCCTAGAGGGTCCTGGGCAAAGTGTTTAGCAGTTGGCCCACATCATACCCACATGTTCAATAATTAGAAAAAACAAACAAACTTTAAAGTGGTGCTAAAGAAAAATGTTTTTTTCTTTTCTTTATGGCATAACGGTTTACCAGTACCATGTATGTCCCCAAACAGAATCTCAGTGCCATATAAATCCTCAAACAACTTGCCAAAACCATATATGTGCCCAAACATCTTACCAGTGATATATCTGTCCCTAAACAACATCTCAGTGCCACTGTTGTCCCCAAACTGCTTGTCAGTGCCAGGCAGAGAGGGAGACTGCCAGTGTAGATCAGGCAGCGAGGGAGACTGGCAGTGCAGATCAGGCAGTGAGGGAGGCAGTGTGGAGGTCAGGCTGTTAAGTGATCAGGCAGTGCAGAGGTCAGGTGATGTCGTGATCAGGCAGTGCAGTGGCCAAGCAGCACAGACAACAGCAAAGGTCTGGCAGTAAAGTGGTCAGGTAGTGCATAAGCAGCAGAGGATAAGGCAGTAGAGTGATCAAGCAGTGCAAACGTCAGACTGTGCAGAGGTCAGACAGTGCAGGGGTCATGCAGGTCAGGTAGTGCAGTGATAAGCAGTGCAGCGGTCAGGCAGTGCACAGGTCAGGCAGTGCACAGGTCAGGCAGTGCACAGGTCAGGTAGTGCAGAGGTGAGGTAGTGTAAGTTTCACATCACTACATAATCATCACAAGTTGTTTTGCTCTCCTACTTGGTTGTGTATTGTTATAGGTAATGATAGAAGTGGTATTTTCTTATGTTGTAGTGAGAAGCAACATAAGCTTATTTTTGTTTTTAGTGTAGGGTATCAGCAGCACAAGGCCATTTGCACTATAGACCATGAGGTGAAAATACATACAGGAGCACTCACAGGATGCTATCAGGAGGAGCACATACATACAGGAGTACTCACAGGTTACTATCAGGAGGAGCACATACATACAGGAGTACTCACAGGTTACTATCAGGAGGTGCACATACATACAGGAGTACTCACAGGTTACTATCAGGAGGAGCACATACATACAGAATAACTCACAGGTTACTATCAGGAGGAGCACATACATACAGGAGTACTCACAGGTTACTATCAGGAGGAGCACATACATACAGGAGTACTCACAGGTTACTATCAGGAGGAGCAGATACATACAGGAGCACTCACAGGTTACTATCAGGAGGAGCACATACATACATAATAACTCACAGGTTACTATCAGGAGGAGCACATACATACAGGAGTACTCACAGGTTACTATCAGGAGGAGCACATACATACAGAATAACTCACAGGTTACTATGAGGAGGAGCAGATACATACAGGGGTACTCACAGGTTACTATCAGGAGGAGCACATACATACAGGAGTACTCACAGGTTACTATCAGGAGGAGCACATACATACAGAATAACTCACAGGTTACTATCAGGAGGAGCACATACATACAGGAGTACTCACAGGTTACTATCAGGAGGAGCACATACATACAGGAGTACTCACAGGTTACTATCAGGAGGAGCAGATACATACAGGAGCACTCACAGGTTACTATCAGGAGGAGCACATACATACATAATAACTCACAGGTTACTATCAGGAGGAGCACATACATACAGGAGTACTCACAGGTTACTATCAGGAGGAGCACATACATACAGGAGTACTCACAGGTTACTATCAGGAGGAGCAGATACATACAGGAGTACTCACAGGTTACTATCAGGAGGAGCAGATACATACATGAGAACTTACATAATGCTATCAGGAGGAGCAGCTACATACAGGAGCAGATAAATACAGGAAAACACACAGGTTACTAACAGGAGGAGCAGATACATACAGGAGTACTCACAGGTTACTATCAGGAGGAGCAGATACATACAGGGGTACTCACAGGTTACTATGAGGAGGAGCAGATACATTCAGGATTACTCACAGGTTACTATCAGGAGGAAAAGATACATACAGGAGCACTCAGATGATACTATCAGGAGGAGCAGATACATATAGGAGTACTCACAGGGCACTATCAGGAGGAGCAGATACATACAGGAGTACTCACAGGTTACTATCAAGAGGAGCTGATACATACAGGAGCACTCACAGGATACTATCATGAGGAGCAGCTACATACAGGAGCACTTACAGGGTACTATCAGGAGAAGCAGATAAACACAGGAAAACACACCGCTTACTATCAGGATGATCAGATACATACAGGAGTAATCACAAGTTACTATCAAGAGGAGCAGATACAAACAGGAGCACACACGTGTTACTATCAGGGGGAGCCGATACACACATGAGCACACGTGTTACTATCAGGAGGAGCAGATATATACAGCAGCACACACAGGATACTATCATGAGGAGAAGATACATACAGGAGAACTCACGGGTTACTATCAAGAGGAGCAGATACATACAAGAGAACTCACAGGATACTATCAGGAGGAGCAGATACATAGAGGAGAACTCACAGGATACTATCAGAGCAGATACATACAGAAGCATTCACAGGATACTATAAGGAGGAGCAGATACATACAGGAGCACTCACAGGATACTATCAGGAGGAGCAGATACATACAGGAGCACTCACAAGATTCTATCAGGATTAGCAGATACTTACAGGAGAACTCACAGGATACTTTCAGGAGGACCAGATACATCAGGAGCAATTTCAGGATATTATCAGGAGGCGCAGATACATACAGGAGCACTTACAGGATACTATCAGGAGGAGCAGATACATACTGAAATATTCACAGGATACTATCAGGAGGAGCAGATACATACTGAAATATTCACAGGACACTATCAGGAGGAGCAGATACATACAGGAGTACTCACATAAAACTATCAGAAGCAGCAGATACATTCAAGAGTACTCACAGGATACTACCAAGAGGAGCAGATACATACAGCAGCAGACACGGGATACTATCAGGAGGAGCAGATACATACAGGAGAACTCATGGGTTACTATAAAGAGGAGCAGAGATACATACAGGAGATCTCACAGGATACTATCAGGAGGAGCAGATACATACAGCAGCAGACACGGGATACTATCAGGAGGAGCAGATACATACAGGAGTACTCACAGGATACTATCAGGAGGAGCAGATACATACAGGAGTACTCACAGGATACTATCAGGAGGAGCAGATACATACAGGAGAACTCATGGGTTACTATAAAGAGGAGCCGAGATACATACAGGAGATCTCACAGGATACTATCAGGAGGAGCAGATACATACAGGAGCACTTGCAGGACACTATCAGAAGGCATAGATACAGGAGAACTCACAGGATTCTCTTGGGAAGTGCAAATACATATACAACCACTCACAGGATACTATCAGGAGGAGCAGATACATACAGGAGCACTCACAGGATACTATCAGGAGGAGCAGATACAAACAAGAATACTAGCAGGATACTATCAGGAGGAGCAGATACATACAGGAGCACTCACGGGACAGAATCAGGAGGAGCAGATACATACAGGAGCACTCACAGGATACTATCAGGAGGAGCAGATACATACAGGAACACTTACAGGGTACTATCAGGAGGAGCAGATGCATACAGGAGAACTCTCAGGATACTGTCAGGAGGAGCAGATACATACAGGAGCCCTTACAGGATACTATCAGGAGGAGCAGATACATTCTGAAATATTCACAGGATACTATCAGGAGGAGTAGATACATACATTAGTACTCACAGAATACTATCAGGAGGAGCAGATACTTACAGGAGTACTCACAGAATACTATCAGGAGGAGCAGATACATACTGAAATATTCACAGGATACTATTCGGAGGAGCAGATACATACAGGAGTACTCACAGAATACTATCAGGAGGAGCAGATACATACAGAATAACTCACAGCATAATATCAGGAGGAGCAGATACATACAGGACCACTCACAGGATACTATCCGGAGGAGCAGATACGTAAAGGAGCACTCACATGATACTGCCAGGAGGAGCAGATACATACAGGAACACTCACAGGGTACTATCAGGAGGAGCAGATACATACAGGACCACTCACAGGATACTATCCGGAGGAGCAGATACATAAAGGAGCACTCACATGATACTGCCAGGAGGAGCAGATACATACAGGAACACTCACAGGGTACTATCAGGAGGAGCAGATACATACAGGACCACTCACAGGATACTATCCGGAGGAGCAGATACGTAAAGGAGCACTCACATGATACTGCCAGTAGGAGCAGATACATACAGGAACACTCACAGGGTACTATAAGGAGGAGCAGATACATACAGGAGCACTCACAGGGTACTATCAGGAGGAGCAGATACATACAGGAGCACTCACAGGGTACTATCAGGAGGAGCAGATACATACAGGAGCACTCACAGGGTACTATCAGGAGGAGCAGATACATACAGGAGTACTCACAGAATACTATCAGGAGGAGCAGATACATACTGAAATATTCACAGGATACTATTCGGAGGAGCAGATACATACAGGAGTACTCACAGAATACTATCAGGAGGAGCAGATACATACAGAATAACTCACAGAATAATATCAGGAGGAGCAGATACATACAGGACCACACACAGGATACTATCTGGAGGAGCAGATACATAAAGGAGCACTCACAGGATACTATCAGGAGGAGCAGATACACACAGGAGTACTCACAGGATACTATAAGGAGGAGAAGATACACACAGGAACACTCACATTATACTGCCAGGAGGAGCAGATACATACAGGAGCACTCACAGGATACTATCAGGAGGAGCAGATACATACAGGAGCACTCACAGGGTACTATCAGGAGCAGATACATACAGGAGCACTCACAGGGTACTATCAGGAGGAGCAGATACATACAGGAACACTCACAGAGAACTATCAGGAGGAGCAGATACATACAGGAGTACTCACAGGGTACTATCAGGAGGAGCAGATACATACAGGAGCACTCACAGGGAACTATCAGGAGGAGCAGATACATATAGGAGCACTCACAGGATACTATCAGGAGGAGCAGATACATACAGGAGCACTCACAGGGAACTATCAGGAGGAGCAGATACATACAGGAGCACTCACAGGGTACTATCAGGAGGAGCACATACATACAGCAGCACTCACACGGTACTATCAGGAGGAGCAGATACATACAGGAGCACTCACAGGGAACTATCAGGAGGAGCAGATACATACAGGAGTACTCACAGGGTACTATCAGGAGGAGCACATACATACAGGAGCACTCACAGGGAACTATCAGGAGGAGCAGATACATACAGCAGCACTCACACGGTACTATCAGGAGGAGCACATACATACAGCAGCACTCACACGGTACTATCAGGAGGAGCAGATACATACAGGAGCACTCACAGGGAACTATCAGGAGGAGCAGATACATACAGGAGTACTCACAGGGTACTATCAGGAGGAGCACATACATACAGGAGCACTCACAGGGTACTATCAGGAGGAGCAGATACATACAGGAGCACTCACAGAGAACTATAAGGAGGAGCACATACATACAGCAGCACTCACACGGTACTATCAGGAGGAGCAGATACATACAGGAGCACTCACAGGGAACTATCAGGAGGAGCAGATACATACAGGAGCACTCACAGGATACTATCAGGAGGAGCAGATACATACAGGAGTACTCACAGGGTACTATCAGGAGGAGCAGATACATACAGGAGCACTCACAGGATACTATCAGGAGGAGCAGATACATACAGGAGCACTCACACGGTACTATCAGGAGCAGCAGAGACATACAGGAGTACTCACAGGGATCTATCCGGAGAAGCACATACATACAGCAGCACTCACAGGGAACTATCAGGAGGAGCAGATACATACAGGAGTACTCACACGGTACTATCAGGAGGAGCAGATACATACAGGAGCACTCACAGGGAACTATCAGGAGGAGCAGATACATACAGGAGCACTCACAGGGAACTATCAGGAGGAGCAGATACATACAGGAGCACTCACAGGATACTATCAGGAGGAGCAGATACATACAGGAGCACTCACAGGGAACTATCAGGAGGAGCAGATACATACAGGAGCACTCACAGAGAACTATCAGGAGGAGCAGATACATACAGCAGCACTCACAGGATACTATCAGGAGGAGCAGATACATACAGGAGCACTCACAGGATACTATCAGGAGGAGCAGATACATACAGGAGCACTCACAGGATACTATCAGGAGGAGCAGATACATACAGGAGCACTCACAGGATACTATCAGGAGGAGCAGATACATACAGGAGCACTCACAGGATACTATCAGGAGGAGCAGATACATACAGGAGCACTCACAGGGAACTATCAGGAGGAGCAGATACATACAGGAGCACTCACAGGGTACTATCAGGAGGAGCAGATACATACAGCAGCACTCACAGGGTACTATCAGGAGGAGCACATACATACAGCAGCACTCACAGGGTACTATCAGGAGGAGCAGATACATACAGCAGCACTCACAGGGAACTATCAGGAGGAGCAGATACATACAGGAGCACTCACAGGGTACTATCAGGAGGAGCAGATACATACAGGAACACTCACAGAGAACTATCAGGAGGAGCAGATACATACAGGAGCACTCACATGATACTATCAGGAGGTGCAGATACATACAGGAGCACTCACAGGGAACTATCAGGAGGAGCAGATACATACAGGAGCACTCACAGGGAACTATCAGGAGGAGCAGATACATACAGGAGCACTCACAGGGTACTATCAGGAGGAGCAGATACATACAGGAGTACTCACACGGTACTATCAGGAGGAGCAGATACATACAGGAGCACTCACAGGGAACTATCAGGAGGAGCAGATACATACAGGAGCACTCACAGGGAACTATCAGGAGGAGCAGATACATACAGCAGCACTCACAGGATACTATCAGGAGGAGCAGATACATACAGGCACACTCACAGGGAACTATCAGGAGGAGCAGATACATACAGCAGCACTCACAGGATACTATCAGGAGGAGCAGATACATACAGGAGCACTCACAGGATACTATCAGGAGGAGCAGATACATACAGCAGCACTCACACGGTACTATCAGGAGGAGCAGATACATACAGCAGCACTCACACGGTACTATCAGGAGGAGCAGATACATACAGCAGCACTCACACGGTACTATCAGGAGGAGCAGATACATACAGCAGCACTCACACGGTACTATCAGGAGGACCAGACACTATCAGAAGGATAAATCAGAACGTCTTTACTGACCAGTTTTTATCAATCCAGAATAACCTGCTAACCCCGTTGCCTTCTCACCTGACCCCTCTATATAACTAGCATCGCTTGACTCTTGCTGGATGTGTCTGGAGAGACATTCAGTGGATCTGCCACTTTAATAGATTCCATTGATGCAGGCTCCGGAGCTGCTGGCTATAAAGAGACATCTGTCCTGTGCTTGGATACTCTGGGAAGTCAGCCCTCCATTTAACCCTTCAATGCCCCCCCTGCATGACTAATTAGCCATGCACACGTAACCAATTCAGTGCCACCGGACATCCATGAACAATTACACAGCAACAGGGATTCACAGAGCCTTGCATTGCATGAAAAGCATTAACACTATTTGTATTGCCCCAGCACTTGGGAGGTGTTTGTTTTTCGGTGGGTGGATGGTTGGACTGGTTTAACCCTTTATAGAGGGGGTATGCATTAGGAGTCTCTGTATTTATTTATTTGCAGGTAGCATCACTTGATTGGCTCCTTGTTGCTCAGTCCCCTTTCTTCCCATCATGTTAGCTGCATCAGGTACCTGACAAGTCACACACACACACACAATACAAATATATATATATATCCACAAAGGGGGCTACGCTGGGGGGGTTGTCATGGAAACTTGCAGCAGAAAGAAGACGACTTGTGAGGTGCAGTTAATCATCAGCCATAAAGATTAAAGATGAGTGCATCATGTGCCACCTTCCCCACCTCTGCATCCCCCCGGACCAGCTGCACACCAGCCAGCATCACAGCTCCTAACTGACTCTCTATCCTTCATCTGTGCATCATAGGTTAAACTCATCATCATCATCATCATCATCATCATCATCATCTTGGAAACTTGTTTGACTGAGAGCAGCAGACATTGCAGTATCCCACCACAAAAGTGAGCACCAATAAGCTACCCCACCACATACACACACACACACACACACACACACACACACACACCCACTGGCCACAAGCCTATCTGTGGAATGCAGAATACAGTGCAGTTTAAATTCCTTAACATCCAGCCTTGTCTCCAGCTGAAGGTGTAAAAGAAACCCCATCTCTCTCTCTCTCTCTCTCTCTCTCTCTCTCTCTCTCTCTCTCTCTCTCTCTCTCTCTCTCTCTCTCTCTCTCTCTCTCTCTCTCTCTCTCTCTCTCTCTCTCTCTCTCTCTCTATCCCCCCCTCCTCCTGGCATCTGCAAACTTGTGCAGCAATATCTAGTCCTGCCTCACAGTCTTCTACATCAGTACCAGGATCAGGACTCTGAGCATCTTGCACTGCTGGAGAAATCTGGAATTTTTTTTTTTGTTTAGTTACCCTTGGTCTCTATCACTGTTTGTGTCTGTGTGTGTGTTTTATCCTTGCTTCTGTCATTCTCCCTCCCTCCTCTTCTCTCTCTCTTGCTCTCTCTCTCTCTCTCTCACTCTAATGTGTGATCTAGAAAGCTTATAAAAGCCTGATGTAATTCTTAATGCAGCCCCTGGCTACAAAGACTGGATCTAGTTTCACACTGTAGCAAAAAAAAAAAAAGGAAAGAAAGAGAAGAGTGCATACCAGTGGATCTTAACATCTCTCTGGGAAGCCAATCTACTTGTCTTGTGGGAAAAGCTGCATTAGATATTTCAGAAGAAAACACTTTGTGACATTGGATGGATCATTTCTGGGCTTTTTTAACTGGGATTGTTTCCTAAGGCTTCTTCTTCTATCCTGTTGGACCAAGTTAAAGGCTGTGTAATAGTCTTTTCTACTTGTAGACTGCACATTTGTCTCTGTTTTTCTCTGGAGTGGTAAAGCTTACATTATGCATCTCATGATTTAATACCTGGAATTTGTTGGAGAAAAGAAATCAGGAAATCTGAAGTGCACCCTTCTCAGGTAACCAAAAAACAAACTTATTTTCTCTAATGCACTGGCCTTTATAAAATATGTATTTGGAAATAATATTGATATCCTGATCCATTAAAGGATTGTTCAGGGTTGATGGGTATTTATCTTGCTTTGAGTGATGGGCAAATGACATTCTCTGGACCTGGAAGGCATCTCTTAATGTTCCTTTGATTATATAAAACAGGTGCATCTGAAATGTTTGATTTTAACTTTTATATCCCCAAATCCAATAGCTCTACAACAAAGAACAGTGGATGACAGTAGATCTTTTTAGTCTACAGGGACTTCATGTGCATCCACACAGCTGGGAATACAGCAGATCCAGAGAGATCTTGTCTTTTTCTGGTGCAGCATACACTCTAGTCATACACTCTAGTGTCTCCCCTTTCATAACAGTGACTTGCCCACCCATCTGGCACTTCCCAGGTTAACAGAAACCCAAGCACTGCATTGGAGACCCCAAACTATCAGGCTGCCTTTCTGATCTTCCAGAGCAATGCTGATGGGCAGAAACATAGAAACATAGACTGTGTCACTGGCAGAAGAGATCCATTCGGTCCATCTAGTCTGCCCCATTTTCTAAATACTTTTATTAGTCCCCAGTTCCCTATCTTATAGCTAGGATAGCCTTGTGCCTATCCCACTCATGCTTAAATTGCTTAAACACAAGCAACATAAAGTGTATCTAGCCAATGTAAGAATTATAAGCATCATATCACATCTGAATGTACACATTACAATCTGTTTGGTAGGTGCTCATCTAATACTACATTATTACTATTCTGTATATATATATATATAAAATGTTATGCTCTCTACATGTGTCTTGTGAGAATCATGCCACTTAACATGTTGTGAGACCTGCAGAAATGATGTGTTAACCCTTTGGCAGCAAATTTAGGGGTAATTTCTTTATAATTTATTATTCTGCTTTGGGGAGACTAGTGGTACTGAAATATAATTAATTGAAGACCGTACCTCAATGATCAAGGTGGATGTGGCAGTCACTTTTTCTGACTTTTATTTACTATTCACTGTTTTATTTATCAGTATATTAATAGGCAGCTGGTCTGTCATTATAGCAGAGCTATCCATTCTGTACAGCATATCGCCTAGGTCTAGCTGGTACCTGTGGCAGAAACCCACCAAGGTTCTACACCCTAACATCACCTACCGTTGTTCTACCTCACCCGACTTGATGGATAATCTTTTTTTTTTTGTTTGTTTCTTTATCTAAATCTTCATGTCAGACATCATGTTGGAGTTCATGGTACAATTGTCTACCTCCCTCTTTTTTTTTTTTTACCTGTTTTTTCCTTTTTGTGGACATTCCAATTGTAAGCCTCTTCTGATTAAAGCTCTGAAAAGCCAGACTTTGTAATTTAGCTATTAATATGTAAATGTCACTGGGGTGGGAGAGAGTAGAATATAAATGACTACATGGTCTCATTCATGGTCAGGGACCAGCGTGAGGAGTAGGGCACCAGTGAAAGATACATGACTTATACATCATCTATAAAACCTATAAAAAAAAATGTAAAAAATTATGACATTATTTCTACGTTACCCTGATTTTTTGCTGGGGGGCTGATATATATATATATTTTTTTTAAAATAACCACAAAGCCTAGCTATAGATCTCTGTGATATATTTTTATACCAAGAGCATCACAACAATCGACTTTATGTCTAGAGAACCAACATATATACAATATGCAATAGACTTTTATAGAATAAGACTTGTTGAGTGTATCTTTACAAGATTTGCTGCTTCCCAAAAGGGAACCTGTATTGGTGTGCACACACACATATTTACATTATCATCTCCCCCATATACATAAGTAAAGAGGGGCATTTTTGTAAAGGGCTAGGGTAACATCTGATTCTGCAGTGTCTGGTATATCACCTGCAGGCAGGGTTTTTTTTTTCCCCCAGTTAAATAGCAGTATCTAGCACTTTGTATTCACATGATCCTATGTGACTAACACACATTATAAATGATTCATCTTGAGCAAAAAGTGTGATTGCACCTGCCTATGCTGGTAACCAGATGCTAAAATAAATCGGAAATACCTTGGGAAACCTCAGAACTACTGTAAATATAGAAAGAAGGATTCTCTACTTAATTTAATTTGTGTCAAATCATGTCTGCATTTGAATTCATGTCCCCCCCGCCTCCCCCACTACATAGGATAAGGCATCAGATCCTGTCTTTACCTGTAAGGCTTGGGGTCGGAATGCTACGTATGGGTGAACACACGTATCATGACCCATGAAGAGGCGAGTGGCTTAATATGGACATCAAGTCATCCCAATAATTTGATCTCTATCCACAAGCACGCAAACAATGTAATATCCATTTGAGTTAAAATGATTAGTGGGTTGACCCAACATGCACGAATAATAGGCCCCAAAATGGTGTCTCCGAATTGCGGATGTATTTGGGACACATTGGCGGCACATCGGTCCCCGGATGTCAAACTACTGAGGTGGCCCCTGTGTGCCTCCTTATATGTCCGCAGTTTGGACATCCTAGCCGGTTCCATGCTGATATCTTCCGACACTTACCGAAATACACCAAAACAAAGTGGGGAGGACTGGGGCTTATTTTGGGTCTAGTTAGGGAGGACCTTGGATATTACGAATATAGCCAAAGACAGTGGGAGGACTTCAGCTATAGCCAAAGTCCTTCCAAAATGGTCCAAAGTATAATGCAATAGAAATCAGTAAAAAAAAAAATGATATATTAATTAAATACATAAAAATCTAAAATAATTTTTTACATTAGTATATTATATTATAATTATAGATAAATATATTGTGTTTAAAATATCTGCCTTAATTCTACTACACTTTTCTATTAAATTTTCCTAAAATCTGAAGACTTTGAAGCTAATTTTGTCTATGTTACCGGAATTCTGAGTGTATTTGGGGGTGACTGGTACATACTGGGTAGCTGAAAATCTCTGGTCTTCATTGAAAAAATATCCTAATCTGAAAGCATGTGATACTTTAGTTTCTGAATGGCCCACATTTGGGACTATATGAGAAATTCTGCTGACCTGATTACATTTTTGGACAATTCGGTGTATATTGGGTAGATCCTATAGTTCCCCAAACCTGGTGTCGTTCTTGGCCTAATGAATTTAGATTCCCATTATTTTTTTTTAACCATTTCCTAAAGTCAATTTATAGAATGCAGCTTGCTTCCCCCAGTGGCTCTTAAATAGTTAACACGAGCAATCTTTACTCTAGCTGAAAAATCAACTGTGAAGGTTTATTTATAATCCATAACACATCAGTTTACCTCACAAGTAGAATTTCCTTTCCTGAAATACCATTCCTTTCTTGGAGAAAAGATTTTTTCTTTCGTGTGATCATTTAATGGGTCAGCAAACATTAAAGTCTGCCTAAATAATTCAGCCAGTCAGAGAGAGAGAGAGAAAGAATGGATAAAAAAAGAGGGATTCGAGACTTACTGATTTTATAATGATGGATACTTGATTATACTGAAATGTGCTTTTATACTGATGAATACTTGATTGTACGGATTTGCTATCTGTTTGCACTTTTTAGTTTTCTTTCATAAACAGATGACTTTGTTACAGTACTCTGTTGTCTTAGTCCAATAAATTCCATCTACTAGCTGCAGTGTCTTTCTCGGGGAGACTGCAACTTAGTTTTTGAATGAGAAATAAACTATTTAAATCATCCAGGAATGATTGAAGGAGCTCTGGTCCAAAGGACGGACTATTTGTTTCCCATTTAAATCGAATCGTCAGCATGCAATGCCACAGGTTTGTAACTCATGTGAATTGCATCGTTTTCCATGATTGCAAGACAGAAACCGTGTTCTGGAGATGGTTGAGGCTTAGTGGTCTAATGTGCCATGCAGCAGGATGGAATGCTTTGTCCTTCTAAATGGCACCAAGATGCTTATAATGCAGCACATATTTTATTAATTAAGAGTTATTTCTTAAATTGAGTCCCAGCCATTTATGGGTTTCTAAATCTAAGCAAACCCCATCCAGCTTAAAAATAGTCCATTGGCTGAAAAGTTCTAGAACATGTTTTTTTTTTTTTAATCCTACATCTTTATCTAGTTTGTAGAGATCTAGATTTTTGAACCACCGTGTCCCAACACTCATCTCTACAGATTAATCATTTATAGTTTGCTAATACCTGTTGGTCTGCCATGAGAAAATATCCATTTCTTGTTATATTATGTGAATCTTTTCTGTGAGCACGTTTCAAGTGAAATCCACCATATAATTGGGAAATATATTATCAGTAGAATGTATTTCATGACATAATAAGCTCTGCATTAATGGTACTGCTAACTGAGTAGCCCTGTTCAGCATTAAGCTAGCCCATTTCTATTTCAGACTGCTACATCTGTACTCCACTTATACACTGTCCCATTCATTTTTATTTTCACATATAATAATAGTTAAATATAGTAGTGTAAGTCAAATAGTGTGAGTTCTTTTTTTTTCACAACTGTATTGCAATGTATCAAGTGGACTGGTAATCTGCATCTCTCGACGGTGTGTAATAAGGATATGTTTATTATGTTGCATTGGATATTCTTTGCTATTAATTCCGATCATTCTCCCAGTTGAGCCCATAGATACAGCCTGTAGTAGCCACCGGTGAAGCATAGAGGGGGCTAGGCAGCCACTTTAAAGCTCTCCGTGTAGACTAGCACAGAGCAGGCAGGCATCCCTGTACAGCTGCATGGGCACTGCAGATAAAGACAAAATAATATAAAAGCCTTTCTGTGTAACATGACTCTATGACCTCTCAGTCGATAAATCCCTTGCTCACTCTCAGCGGGTATAATTGGGGAAACTTGACTTCTCTGCTGGCGATAGCATGCCTCTCCCTTCCCAGGCAGTCAAAGTGTTAACCCATGTGGAGTGTATTTTGGAAGTGGTGTGTGCACGCTCTAACATCCATCCAATTACCCCTCGGTGGGGTCCCTGCTCCCCTTCACCTATAGGAAATAGTCCTCTACAGAGGACGTGGTGGAAATTAGAAAGGTAAACACCAGAGGTGTCTATATATAGACACAGTTTGTGCCTCTTGTTTGCATACTGCAGTATCTGCAGTGTGCTTCAGTCCTAGGTACAAGGGGTGCACAGAGGAACTTGCAGGAGCGTAGATCTTGTTCAGAGAGTCTTTGCAAGGAGGAAGGAGGTGAGCTGCTGGAACCCATCCATCTTACAAGCGTGTTTACCAAAAAAAAAAAAAAATTTAATATCGCCTTGGATAAATAGATTTGGGGAATGCAAATTAATCTTGATTTGTAACAGGTGAATAAAATGTGTGGAACTCTGGGAGTGAACTCATAGGGCTGTTGTTTGGTTCGGTTGAGTACCTTTTCCAAGACCTTTTCACAAGCATTTGGAAGATATAAGACATGGGCTATAAACAACCTGTGTGGTCAAAGAAGGTATGATTTCACTGGCTAATCAGTTTACTGATGGACATGCTGAATACCAAAGTGAGTTGTCTAATTACACTTTACTAAGACATATCTTAAAGGTCTGGGAGGCATCGCGGAGCCTCAAAGATTTATCCATGCTCACATCACTGTACGAGGTCAGTCGCTCTTAACAGATGCCGTTGGATTTCATGGAATGTGGGGGACTCGGGGCTTACAATTTCGGATTCTGAAGTGGTCCTACAGATGCGGACGTCGTTTACGTTCTCAAGCCACCATCAATGTCCTACTTGTGTGCAACTGTGGTTTCTGAGTTTTTTTTCTGTGGACTTGTACCAACCAATCAGAGTTCAACATCTGGCCAATTAGACTAAAGTGAGATATGATCCATCCCCTTGATACATATGGAGCCATTTAGTGGAATTTTGTTTATATCATCATCAACAACAAAAAAACAACAAAAAATGCACTAGGCGTTCATAGTTGATATCCTGAGTTTTGTATTCAATGGTCTGTATGTGTACCAAGTGCATGACCCAACCTGCCAGCCATTAGGCCAAAAGAATACTTTCCCTGGTTGCATTATAGTGAGTCCTCTGATCAGCCACCTCTTCCATGACTGGAACTTTTACAATAGCAATTTAAGGTCAAAATAATAATTTACCTGGATATGTTATAATGATCCCCTGATAAGACACCTCTTAACCCAATAAAATGTAATCATACCATATTCAAAATTATAGTATCCCTGGCTGAATTATATTCCAAGTAAGCAATCTGTGGTGTGGCAATTGCTCTAGGACTTGATTCCCATGATATTCTGAATGGGACAAACCTGTGGTTCTGTCCGAGCCTCATGGGAGTCACAGTACAAGAACATGTGTTTCCACTGGAATGGGGTCCGTATCTCCCAAGTTAATGACATATAGGTCCCAGCTTCACGGCTAAACATAGTGACTAACTTCTAAAAGAGCTTTCTCCTTTATCTCACACCATTCACCTGTTTAAAATTTAATGAAAACAGCTTTTGAGATGCCACTGGCTCTCACTGAAGCATATCACCATGTCTCATACACAAATGCCTGTCAGCAGTGTGTAATTTGCTTGGTATTCATATAGAACACAAGGGCATCATTGTCAGGAGATTATTTGTATTTTTTTTTATGTGGTAGGACAAGGCACAGGGACATATATATATATATATATATATATATATATATATATATATATATATATATATATAAAATCAAGACAAATATAAGCTAAATTTATAGAAATCACCATAGGAACCAATGGAATTAACTTGGAACTTTGCTCTAGGTATGGTAATGGAATGTAACAGTATATGGTATAAAATGACCTGAAAAATGTATCTTTAGTCATTAAATACCATAGGAAGCAAAATAATTGTATTAGATTAAAACACAGCGGTAAGTGATGAGCCAAGACACTTCGTGGAGTCCATTTAGTTTGCTATATTTCATCTCTGCCATAATAGTTTGTTAATTTTTATGCTTAATCTTTACCTCCCCTCAGGGCCGCCATCAGGAATTTCAGGGCCCCTTACTGAACAAATTTTCTGGGTCCCCTACCCCCCTTCCCCAAAAATATCTCCCACTTGCCCCACCTACCCTCACAAGCATGTTATCCAGGTCTAGTGTAATATGGAGGGTAGTTGGGAGCAGTTGGTCAATATGCCAGTATTTTGCCACTCAGTATGCCAGTATTTAGCCATTTAATGTGCCAGTATTTTTCAACTCAATATGCCAGTATTTTGCCACTCGATATGCCAGTATATTGTTACTCAGTAGACCAGTATATTGTCACTCAGTAGGCCAGTATATTGTCACTCAGTATGCCAGTATTTTGTCACTCAATATGCCAGTAGTTTGTGCATTACATTTCACCCTCCTCCCCCCTTCCCCAGTACTTACCTACTTGTTGCTCTGTCTCCCGGAGGAGTGAAACACAGCCACTGGATGTGATGTAACGTCATGTCCGGTTGCATTTTTCTTTTATTTTGTTTTTACTTTTTTGAAGCCACGTGGCTGGAGGGGAGCGCCCAACTCTTCCCTCACAGCATGCGGCCCGGCTAAACTGAGGCCGCGGCCTGGGGAAATATGTTTTCTTCCTTAGTGACCTGGGCCTGCCAGGCCTGGGATGTCAGTATTGCCCGCCACCCCCTGATGAAAGGCCTGCCTCCCCTACCACTGCATCTCGTTGCCTGCTCCAGGTTTCCACCCACATGTACGTAAAAAGGTTTCTCAAGTATAGCTCTGAGCTACTTTAATTCAAATCCTCCCATTTTGACATTCTTCTTTTCTTAAAAATATTGGAACTTTGTGTCAAGTCTCCTACGCCTTTCTCTCCTCAACAGATTAGATTTTCTCTGTTATTTGTTACATATTAGAAATCTGTTCCTGAAAATCCTAAGAACAGATTTTCTGAAATGTCAGCTCTTGCGTTGTATTTCCCACCACGCTGCGTTCTTACAACGACCGTTAACATGTGCTCTGCTCAACGGCAAAAACAATTAATGCTCCGTAGAAACATTCACAAAATGATGTTACAGACTTGACTACACTAGTTGCTGTATATTCAGTTATATGTATAATATGGAATACTCTGTATCTGCATGCCAGCATTCCAAATTACCAAAACACGCAGCCAACTGTACCTCAGTTTGTCACTCTAATAGTGCCTGACTATACTGCACCCATTTCATAGCAAAGTATATTTGTATTGAAATATACAATTAAACATTACTGTTGTCCTATATACAGTACTAAATGCAACAATGTTAGTTTGATGCCTGGAGTATCCATTTACTAGGCCTTTTGACAATTGAAGAATATTCCTTGAATACTACTATGCTGCTGAACTAGTCTTTAAGGTTAGTCAGGCTATAGCTTTATTTATAAATCTTTAAAATGATTTGGGAAAATGGGACCAATTTCTCCTGTTGAGAATATAGGAATTTTCAACAAGATTGGCTGGTTCTCCCCTCTGGCTATCTTATTCCTTCTCATAAAGAACATATTTCATTACTCCATAATATCTCCAGTAAATGTTCCCTGAGAATATTCCCAAGATATAAATCAGGCACAAATTGGCGCTGCTGTTTTGGAAGGAGAAACACATCATGTTCCTTTTCGTTGATCCTGGTCATTTAAATGTGAAATAAAGCTTTTAAAAAAATAATTTACAAATGAAACCGATTCTGCGCAGGGAGATTACATAGTAAGACAAGCAAAATGGGACCTACCGATGCAACTGAGAGATTTTATTGAGTAATATTTTCTTATGTAGAATATCCCACATCAGAAGAATGCATTGATTTCTGCTTAGAAATTGGTCCTTAAAGGACCAAAAATGACATATTGTTTAATTGAAAGATAACAGGCATTTTAAATAGAAATGTTTTTAAAAAACTACAAATAAAGTAACTTATTGAACCCTCTTTGCTTGTATAGTTCTATCATGGGGCAGACATATTTAGAATCCAAGGTTTCCCTTAATCTTACCCAAGATTCTAAACAACATGTCTGCCCCCTGAGAAATCTATACAAACAAATAGGGCTCAGTAAAGTTATTTATTTGTATGTACAATGCCTACAGTCCACTTCTGGTGGCTACTAAGGGAACCAATTTGAACAGAAATTCCATAGAAACCCCCCGTACACCAAGTGAAGGAATTCCTGCTTTCAAACAGGGAGTAGATATTACATTGTCTCATTAAAGTCACCATGGAAACTAATAGACTATTCTTGCGGACTGCTCCACTTTTATAACTTTTGACCTTTGCGGAAAAAAAAAGTCCTAGAGTGTTTTTATTCTTAAATTTTCATTAATATCACCATATACAAAAAAAAAAGCGAAACACATTGATAATTACATTTTTTTTAAAGCATATTTTGGGGTAGAAATGTGTTTCAATACTTAGATTTGTCATCATCTTACAATACTTGCTATTAATCCAAAATGTTTTAATAATGGCGACTTCCATTATTGGGTCAAACCAACCATCTTGTTTGTATTGTCTGTTTGTAATGTTAATACTTTACCAGCTACTTTAACACATGTCTTTCACGACTTCATGGCTTGATCCTACTCTACACTGAGCCTTATCTCTATCCACCATTAACACCATGGATAGTCTTCCTTTTACCGAATCGACAATGACCATTTCATTGACATATCGGTGGACAACTTAAATGTACTTATGTCAGTTTAGGGAATAGACTAACTGGTAACTTTAGGTAACCCATAGTTAATGATGACGATGTCGGGAATCAGTAGTTAAACTGAGGAGTGACTGGAGAGTGACCACATGTCCTGGATCGGCCCAGCGACAGTCCCAAAATGGAGCATTATGTTGCATGTCCCATTCAGCCTCATGTGTGTGTGTATATTATACGCTTGTGTGTGTAATATCATCTGCGACACACTGTATCCCAGAAATACTATTTTATTATTCTAATTTCACCATCTTGAGTAAAAGCCAATTCAGTATTTGGAATGGAATGGTCTTCTCCATGTGGCCTGGATTCTTCTAGACTGAAATAATTTTGACCTACACACATAGTATTTTTTTCAAGACAAGATTTTAAGATATTTAAATGACTATAATTCCAGCTCAAGTCTATATGTTTTATTTGTCATACTAATGTATTTATTGTTTATTGTAAAAATACATATATACACACCAAGTTGGCTCCGGAGATTTTCGTTGAGATAGATTGTAAATTTCCAATCCTAAACAATTTGGGGGAAGGAAAATAAGTGTTAATGGGTTTTTATCGGCGAGCTTTATACTTGTGCGAATTAGCAAGTGGCAATCCAAGAGAGCATGTTATTTATGGGATTCTTTATGAAGATTTAAATTGGTTTCACCTGCCTGGGGATGAGAGATAGGGACATGTTGACATTTCGTTGGCGAAATAACGGAGGCTCCCTTTGTTGCGAGGAGATAAAAATGAGGAAGGAGTCTTGTTCGCACTTTACTCTGAGGGTGTTGATCGAGAGTTGATCAACTGCTCGGATATTGGCTATTGAACTACTCTGTAGTGAATGCCGGTGTGTGGTGTCAGCAAACGAAAAGATAAGGGCGGATAATTGAGGCATTTACATTTGAATCCTGTTGCACGGGTAGCACAGTCTAGTGATTCATTACTCAGATTCCCTGAGATGGAAATATTTGTGGCTACAATTTAGAGATAAATCTGTTCTTGATTTTTTTTTGTTACTTTATACCTTGATATATTTTGTGGCAGACAGAAGCCGATGCTTCTCTTTTTTTTTTTCGATATAAAATATGATTTGTCAAATGAGACCTAACACAGTTTAGTGGAGAGATTCTGCATTTACTCGAAAGTGCCTCGCAAGCAGCTCTGACTGTAAATGGTTTCGGGTATTTGTTTTTTTTACATTTGACATTTTCTCAGCCCATTCTTCAGATAAATAAAAAATAATATATTCAACTCCTCATTATTTGAAGGTCGCCCAAAAGAATATACATTATAAGCATTGTATAAAAACAACAGTGATAATAATGCTGGTTATAACTATTATTTCATCTTTTTTTGCATATTTGGTAAAATCATCAGCACAGGGTAGTAAACCAGAAGGTGGCAGTTGCAATTATAGGTACACTGGAAAGATTTGCAGAGTTAAACTACTCCATATTCAGCATCTAACAAATCCATTATAGTCAAATTATTAGTCGATATGCTGGAGGGGTATGCCAAACATTTTAAGAAACAGATACTAAAAGTAATGATTTTCAGGTGTTCTTAATGTATACTTTGGTCCCGCTAATATAGACATCCCAACACATTCAGTGAGGTTAGTTATAAAGATATCATTTCTGGGGAAAAATTATAAAACTTCTAGTCAACAAGAACATTCTATCGGTTCTAAATACCCCAGAGTAGAAAACTGTATCTCAGAAAATCTGTGTACATCCCAGCAAGAGACTCTGGGTAAGGATATGCAAATAAGATAAAAAATGAACTACTTTTTTGTCTAGTGACCACTTTATACACTCCCTCTTTCAAAGTCCTAGTCCAAACCCTAGCTGTAGGTGCCATCGTTGGGTTGTTCTGGACATCTGCTGATTAAAAAGGTTACACTAAAAATCCATTTAAGCACAGAGAATAGAAAGGGGCAAGAAAACAGGATAAAAAAAATCAGACATTAACATATTTCCCCTGTATTCTGCATATGCGCAGAGGTTTGTGAATGTGCAATAGCCCTCAAGCCACGCCCCCAGCGTCTCAAGTAGGGCATGCTGGGAGATACGCTTTAACAGCTGAAGTCAGACAGACAGGCCGATTGGAGAATTTTTTTTTGAGAAAAAAGTCTAAAATATTCTTCTGAGGACTGGCCATCCCAACCATGGTGTCAATGAATGTGGTATTCAAAGCTAACATGTATTCAAAATAAATCATCAGCTCCAAACATTGCAAAACTACCCTACTCCAAGCGAAATATGGTGAGAAAACAATGGACCACTAGAAAGTGAGCATATGTTCACCCTAATGTGCAAAATAATACATCATTTACTTAAATTGTACACATGTGGAAGAGGATGCAGAAATCCTCATTGTATCTTCTGGATTTCTATTAAACCAGGATATAATCCCAAACCCTGATCACTGGATATGGCATTATCCGATGCAGCAATGCTAGTGCACATCGACAAGCTGCACATCGACAAGCTGCACATCGACAAGCTGCACATCGACAAGCTGCACAAATAAACTGGCTTCAGTCTGGATTGTCAGGTTCCCCTTTCTTCCCATCTCCCGTTCTCTGCTCTCCACTTTAAGATCCGTGTTTTAGCAAGCAGAGAAAATGACAGCAAAGAGAAAATCAGAGAATTGGAGCAATAAAGAGATTAAAGTGGATTTTGTCTCCGTTCCTCACACTGCAGGGAGCATCACTCGGGTCCTAGCAGGGTGCTTTTCCTTAAGACGTCGGCGCTGCACCATTCTCAGAGCCGCAGGTGAAGACGAGGATGGGATCCCGATTGTCATGGGAATTGGCTGGCTGGGAGCAATGGGGATTTGAGTCGAACACAACAAGAGCTGGGCGAGTTGCAAACCCCCAGTAATATGTAATCGAAATGTTATAAGAATCCCACCACCCTGTTTGGAATTTTTTTTTTTTAAAAATACATCAGTGCGCTAAAACCTGCCATAGACTCGAATCCAATGCATATATAATACGATGCTTGCTAAACAGGTGCGAGTGTGCTGCACACTACGAGTAATTGCCTCCTTACTATGCATTATATTGTGCACTGTTGCTAATGACACAATGTTAGAGCGTGCTGAACCTGTGAAGTGTGTATAATATTATATATATGTATAGAGTTTGAACCTCCGACCAGCTAAGCGCACCAACATTTTTCTTTTTCCTGCTTTTCCATGGTTGAGGTTGTTGGCTGCTCTTTGTCTGGTTGCTGCTTGCTGACCAGGGTGTTAATCGGGAAGAGGCTTAATTGGATCTCCTCCAACACATTATACATATTTTGGTAGCAGTATAGACTGCTTTGTTTGCCCACTAGATAAGAGACAAGTAGAGTCAAGTTGAGTAGGGTTAGAGTGCAAGCTTTCAAGATCTCTCAGGTCTCTATATCTTGAAAGCTTGCACTCTAAACCTAGTCAGTTAGCCAATAAAGGTATCAGCTTGACTCTACTTGTCTCCTGTGTTTCTGTGACTAACAGGGTACCGACTCTCACTATATATATAGGAGGTGAGGTTAGGGTCTTGATGTGGTGGATGAGCGTAATCATTCAAGACCTCTCATTTCTATTATTTTAACATCCTTCAGTTAACAGCTCATCGCAGCTTCCAGCAATGAGCGGTCTCAGATTCTTCTGCAGGGATTTGCAGAGGGACTACTTGTTACTTGGCAGATGAGGCAACTTTGAGTGGCCTCAGACTGACAGGAAACATGTAGCCGACGCTCAAAGCGAACACCAGCTACATTTTACCAAATCGCGCTGTGCCTGAACTTCTGGGTCTAGGCACGCCTCTGTGACGTCACAAGTGACTTAGGGAGGTCTCGCTATTTTCGGGCAGAGACCCATAGGGTCTATGAAGACCCTTATTGGGTATCTGCAACTGTGTCATTGTGATCGGGGTCAGGAACCAACAGTGATGTTTTGGTGCTTGTGTCTACTGGGGTGCAAGCACCATGCAACCAAAGTGGTTAATACAATTGGGGCCAACGTTACTGCCAAATATTTATTCAAATAAAAACTTACTAAAAAAGCAAAATGACAGTTATAAACAAACCAAAAAAAGAACAAAAATGTGTCTCGAATACCTAACGCATTTTGCATCATGGGTTGAAGCATTCAATGGTATAATTCAACGTTGATGATGTAATACATTCTGGACACATTTGCAGTGTGTTTTAATAATTTTCACAATTTATTATGTTTTATACAATAGAATACATATATATATATATATATATATATATATATATATATATATATATATATATATATATATATAAAACAGACTTCATACCCACACTTTTTAAAATAGCATTGTAAGTTTGGTGATCTTACAAATGTCTGTCCACACAGTTTTTGGATAATTGTGTAATAACATAGCGTTATCCTATGTAAATTAAATTATTCTGCCCTCATGAGTGTTGGAAAAGTGCATATTCTGTCTGTGTTAACATTTCATAATAATAAAGTATCTGGTGAGGATTCATAAATATTAGAAAAATTAGGTTTTTAGTTGTTGAAGAGAAGAATAGATGTTTGTGCTTGGATTAATCCATCGTCTTCATGCATCTTTAACTCTGAACAATGATTTCCCAGACTTTATGGTAGAAAGTGTGTACAAATATTATGAAATCAGAAGAGGTAGAACTAGCATTTATTATCATGAATAAATATAATGTTAAATGAGCAACATGAAGAGGGACTGAACCCCCCTATTATATAGATACAGAACTGTGTAAACTTTTTAGGCTGGTGGGGGAAGAAAATGTTGTAAAGTAAAAATGATTTCAGAAATAGACATGTTATTAGTTACATTTTTTTTTATCAATTAACAAAATGCAAAGTAACTGAACAGAAGAAAAATCCAAATCAAAGCAATATTTGATGTGACCACCCCCTGCCCTCCAAACATCAGCAATTCTTCTACGGAAGCTTGGCCAAAGTCGTAGATTGTATGTAGATTGTATATTGATTGCATATAGTCATGTGTTTGATTTGACAATTATACCAAACAGTGTTAATGACCATCAATTGAATATGTCGGTAAAAATCCAACCATTTACCAAAAACAAAATAACTGTGTAGGAGGAATAAAACTGGGTAAGGAACAGCCAAAGTCAGCTAACAAGGTGAGGTTGCTAAGGAAAATTGAATGTCAAAAGTTATCAATCATGGAAAGGCTGAGCACAGCAGCAGCAAGACACGTTAAAGTTATAGGTTTATTAACTGGTTGAACCTCCTTTGACAAGAAGACATGTTGGGTCATTGGTCCTTACATAACTACTTAAGGTCAGCCATATTCTTAGGATGTCTCTGGAGGTCATTCCACATTATCTCTATTTGTTTAAGGTCTGGACTATGACTAGGCTACTCTAAAAGGTGGAGTTTCCTTTCTGAAGCCATTCTGTCATAGATGTACTTTGATCTTTAGGGTCAATGTCCTGCAGTATCACCCAGCCTCTACTGAGCTTCAGCTGACAGACAGCCACCCTGATATTATATTAGGATTACATCAAACCTTTAGCTGTTACTATGAGATTCTTTTTTCCCTCATTGAGCATTCTGTGCTGTGCTCTTGGACTCATCTTGGCTGGGTGCCCCTTTCTAGGGAGAGTAGCAACAGTACACTGTGGACTGATGCAAATGCAAACTATTTGAGATTACTGTGTAACCCTTTCCAGGTTTATGCAAATCAACAATTCTTGAACATAGATCTTCTGAGATTTCTATTTTTGATGAGGATTTTGCATTAACAAATGCTTCTTGTGAATAGCAAACTGAACATGTTTAAGTGTTATTCTATCAATCAAAGTATCTCTAAACCTCCCCCCCCTTGTCCTGTTTCATTGATTGGACTCAAGGTTTGTAAACTCCTGACTCCAGTTAGCGTTTGTCGAATTAATCGGCCTAGGGGTTCACAAATGTTTTCCAACCCACACTGGGAATGTTTGAATGATGTATTCAGTATGGAACAATATGAAGCAATTCCTACATGACTTATCCCATCTATGTGCATTCCATGCATGGTCATAATAATCAGCCACAACTGGAGCGATTCTGGGGGAAACTGTTTAAAAAGTGGAACAATCAGCAGACACATTTCGTTGATCGGCACTTTCAGAACTTTAGATTAGATCTAGTTTGTCCTTGATAACTATAACCCCTATTTCCTTCCTTAGTCATTTTTTTTTCACAGCCCGCTCTATCAGCCTTTAAAGGTATCACTTTTTTACATGACACATGTGATTTCTTTATTACACATGCATTTCAAATGCCATCTGTTCTCCTGGCAAATACGTCCTTTTCTCTTTGTTTCTACAGTCTCACAAAGTACATTTATGGGATAATAAAAGCACGAAATGGTCAATCAGCGTTTGTCACACACAAAAAAAGCTCTGTTTTAAATACACACCCAAGCGGGTACTTTACAAAGAACAAAGCATCTCTGGAGACAGCTGTTACGTCCACAAGGACCTTTCCTACAAGTGAAAGATGATACGCGTATCTGTCATACATTGCGACAACTGTCCATCATTGTAATGATGATGACCTATTACAGATATCATCCTACAATCAAAGCTTAGCTTGTAACAAAAACAATGGCAGTGATATTATCTAAGCTGTGGGCATTAAGCTCGTTCTTAAAGAGTCTGTTTCATTTAAGCTGTTTAAAACATTAATGCCATAGAAGTTGTAAGCAAACATGTTCTTTGCTGTATTAAAAGGGCCCAAGTCATTGAGTTGATGGCATGTAGATAAGACTGTTCTTGACAAGCATGCCTGCTCTCTGCATCTAACTGATTTATGGTTCAATTTAGCGTTATCAGACATGTCACTTCATACATTGGACATTCAGAGGAAAGACTTCCTTGTGAGACCGACCATAGTCTAGATCCGAGGTTCAAAATGGCGGCCCTCCAGCTGCTGATGGCCTACATCTCTCATAATTCTTGCCTCGCCATCTTTTTCACGTCCTAATCGCCCAAAATAACATTCAATTGTCAGTTTGAACATGAGGAAGGAGAATGATGATCTTTGTTGGCAATTAGGACTTGAGGAGTTAGAAATATGGGGAATCAAGGACACTGAAGTCCAATGGGGATAAGGAAATGGGTGCATTCAAAGGAATCTTGATTCCATTTGGAGTTAGTACCGATAATAATTATTTCTTATAGAGTACTAGCGTTTTTCAGACTTGAACAGTGCATATTCTGACATATTCTCATGACAAACACCTAATTATATCCAGAATACAGTAATATTAAGATGCATTTCCTATTCGTGCCCAATCACTCATCCCATTGTCTTTTATATCCCAATGCTTACTGCTTTACCTACCTGCTCACTTCTGACATTTACTCATCAATCTTTCTGAATGACACTCGCTTTACATCTGCTGCATGTCAGCCTCTACGACGCTTCCTTCTCTTTGTGATTTGTGGCTTCCCTAATGACTTAGGACTTTGACCTTTTGTAATTAAGCCAGGCTGGTATTAGTTACAGGTTTTTATATCTATATATATATATATTTCTTTTTTTTTTTTTTGTGGCTTCTGATTATTTTCTACTATGAAAAAAAATAATCACACTCTTAATTACGGATCTCACGTGATGTTCGACTTAATCACATTTTCTCCAAAAGGCATGAAAGTCAATTAGAAGCATTGTACGTTACACTGGATATCATGCCTCACCTGACATATTGTGTCCAGTTCTATGTCTTAAAAAGCATTGGAGCAGAGGATTCCAGATTGTATTTCATTACTTCTGGATCTCTCTCTAGGTGTGATTACTCACTAATTGATTATTTTTCTTTTTTTGGGGTTTATATATTCTTATTACATTCCGGGTGGTACATATGTAGTTTTTGGCTTTTTGACCTTCTGGTTGTTAAAATTGTGCAGGATTCTACTGCACAAATGTCTTAAAACCTCGATAATTACATTTGCATGGCAAACTGAGAGTTGAACGCCTGCCATTTGCCATATATTTTGACCTCTATGATGCTTGCCTCGTTTCACATGGAAAATGATTTTCTTTTGAATCCGAGATAGGAGAGGAAACTCTTCAATTAATACGGTGCATAGAAGGGGTGAAACACTTACCCCCGAACTCCTAAATCTACATAAAAATAAAAAAAAAATGGATAACAAAATATAAAAGGTTTACACAGAAAAAGTCACATTTTAGTAAATGACATAAACGATGGAGTCATGTCAAAATATTTTTCTGTACTGTTTACATTTTCTTTGTATCATGTTTAGTTTAGAATATATCACTATCTCTGACACGTACTTTTTGTCCAGTGTCTGTTTGTGGGAGCGGCCTGTCAGACTCTTACCCCGACGGATAATCCAACAGACCAGACAGTGGGAGTGTCTGTCAAGCGACAGCTGTCAGTGAACTGCTAACAAATTAATTATTTATAGGGACACTAAACTTTATTTTGCACCTGTGCTTCTAATATAGAAGCACAAGTGAAAAGTTAGTTGTCCCTAGTATAAGGATAAACTGGTGTGTACTTTTGATAGTACGTTTGATAGTACGTTTGATAGTACATTTGATAGTACACGCCAGTTTATCCTCAAACCAACAGCTGCCATGTTTCCATAGGAAGCAGGCAGCCATCTGGTCGGCGACCGTCTCTCTCTGCTAGCGCAGAAAGAGACCCTTGTTTTTGCATGGGATCCCCTTAACTAGGTCCCCTCTGCTGATTCCATGCAAAAATGAGGGTCTCTTTCTGTGCTAGCAGCAAGAGACCCTCGCATTCGGCTGTCAGCGTGGCAACCAGGAACTGCTGTGTCTCGCATGTTTGCTTAATTAGCCCTGGACATGTTTTGTTTAACCCTTACTTCCCTCAAGAAAGCAAGAGTTAAACAATGTTTAATGCTCCTTGAAGAAGAGGGCTTGTTGGCATATTTTACCCATCTGCCATTGGCTACTAACAATCTTTAGTCTTGACAACTCTGTATCAAGTATCTGTATCATAACATTTTACTGGTATTTTATTAGAAGCTAAATTAATATTTTTGGCACCATGCTTTAAATAAACTATCATATCAGTAGCTAATGTAAATCAAAGCCCCCATTCATCGGAGCTCTGTATCTCCTGAGAGCTCTTGCCACCAGCATAACTCTGCCCCTGGAAAATCGGGATAGGGCAGAGCTTACAGAGGTTGAGTGTCAGTGCTGCTGCTTACTGATAGAGCTAGTGCGCATGCACAGTCTGCATTCTCTGGTTTCCCAGACACCGGTCAGATCCCACCGCCCCACCAAGCGCTACTTCAATCCTGAAAAGCGGGAAAAAAATCCAAATTGGGACTGTCCTGTGAAAAGCGGGTCAGCTGGGAGGCATGCATTGGGATTAAATAACAGGTTATTATATCAAAATTCGTTCATTGTATTCTTAAGGTATCTCTATAAAAATACTACTTTCCTTTATCGCGGTACCTCCCGCTTGTCGGCCCCATTATTTTCCACAGTTACCTTAACTTTTACCATTTTATTTGCTTTGCCCTGACCCGCTCCTTCTAACAAGGGGAAGGCCATCCTTTAATTTATTTATTTCATTTGCACTCTCGAGGGGTTAAGCCGGTAAGACCTTGCATCGCAGGTAACACTTACAATCAGATCAATTCTATCGAACTGACCCCAGGGTTAATTGCTGACAAGGAGCTTTCAGAACATTTATTTCATTTTTTCCCCACCTTTTTATTTTTTGCAGCAAATAATGCAACCATTTAAAGCTTAGTGTCAGAATATGTGAGATTGGTAGGTGTTTAATGCACAGTAGAGTTGAATATATAGTCATAGGATCATACAAATGATCTCCAGCTTAAGAAATCGATGGCAGAAAAGGCGCTTCACTGTATATCAATGCAATATATTTGGAATAGGTTTCTGCTGGTACATGCAGGGAATGTAGTGAGGAAAGGCTGGAATCAGATTTTTTACTGAATATTAGTGTCGGAAAACATGGCGGTTGGTTGGGTTGAAAAAAAGAAAGTTTCCCAAAAATGCTTTTTTTTTTTTTTTTACTCTTTAGGATAGTGTCATACCATCCAGTGCTATGGCAAGTATCGCGTTACACTGCTGTAGTCTGGTTTCCAGGTATTCTCTATGGTTTTTTAGTACACCAATCCTTTTGAAGGGCCACACCAGCCAAATTCTGTTAGCAGTTTTTGTATAATTGAGCATGCTCCACCCTCTGCTTGATTATTAAAAACTCTAAGTGTACAGCTGTACTTGTACGCTGAAAGCTGCACTACAACTCCCATTATAGATCTAACTAATTGAACTCTACTTCTAAAGGATACACACTCTCTCTATATATAGGGCACTTAGAGGGGCATCTACTACAAAAACACAAATATATTTTATGTGCAAAACTATTTTTGCACTTTGCTCCTATTGCAATGTACTAAACATTTAACATTCAAATGGTACATACGCGCAAACTGTGAATAAAAGTGGGCATAATTGGGAATAAAAACAGGTAACTTTGCGAATATTTTTTCTACCTATTTTGATAGCACTCGCTAAAAGCTCGTGTAATTTTCACACGCAAATAAGAATTATTTTTTACAAAATATTTGCAAAGCCCTATAGCATGCGCAAATATAATCGCAATTTATCAGCGCAACCAGAAAATTGCGCGCTAAATAAAAATAAACGGAAGAGGCGCAAATCGGGTAAAAAAAAAAAAAGCGCAGAATGTTACAAATAGTCGCAAATTGCTCCTTACTCATGTTTTACCCACTTTTATTCCCACTGCACTTTGTTTAGTACATGACCCCCTAAACTGGATAAATTCAGTTAGGACTGTACTGGCAGTAGCTGAAGGGAGGTCCCATCATACAAGAAAATAGTTTTGTGAAGCGGACCAGGTACTGACCTAAGAATGGTTGGGGCTCCATCCTTAAATTCTTGAGGGGGCATCACTCTTTATCACTGACACTTACTTGCCACCTTCGACAAAGTGTGTCAGAGAGAAGGTGGACCCAAAGGGGTCGGTGTCATGTGACGTTGTGTGATCAGCGAGCGATTAAAGTCCAGCATCCCTGCTATAGATACGAAGCTCAATTATGCCGGATGTCCAGTAGTTTAAATACAATGATGCCAATGAACGGGGAAATACACAAGCAGCAGGCAAGTCTGGATGGACTTAAGCTTGAAAGGACACAAAATAACGGCACTGTTGGCAAATGCTGACATACACAGCTTGCAACTTGTCTAGTCCTTTTTAATATTTTTTTTTTTTTGTTTGTCCAAAAAAACAGAAATTAAATATTATTAGTAGCCTGTGTTTAAGATTTCTCCCTATGTCTGATCGCATCATGATCATATCCTGTATCCTTGAACACGTGATATGGGAACACAAAGTACCTATTTCTGATGATACGATTTTATATGTTTATAAAAGTTAACTCTGTGGCGAAACTTCTAAAAAGTGATGGAATCAGTTGGAACATTCCCCTGGCGGCTGGACCACCTTTACAAATTTGGCCCCACATTCGACTTTTATAAGATATCCCTCAGTGTGTATATTGGACCAATTTGAGGGTCAACACATTTTTTCCAGAGGGATTTTTTCCCATGTATAGATACTATTGCCATGGAATCTCCTACCCCATAAGCCCATGACACACAGCGTAATACAGGTGTACATGTAAATTGCTAACATGACATTTTAATAAAATATGAGCTACTTTTCCCATCATTATTTCTATTTTAAAACAGCTGGTTTCTCAGCTTGAAATGATGTCATTTTGACCAGTTAATTGAAATATCAGTTTGTATATTTTAGTACCATTCCTTACCTGGTCTATCTTGACCATTAGACAGCCGCTCAAGAAAAAAGCAGCAGGGTACAGACTTCCTACTGCTATCGACAAGAGAGCAACTTAGGAGAGACAGGGCAAGGGACTATATGCAGTAGGGTATTTTACTTTGGTTACAGGACAACATTACAGAAAATGAACTTCTTTTTAATTTAAAGTTTGTATCAAGAATAGATGATTTATAAAGAAAGTATTAATTATTCATTAATTATTAATGAAAGAATACAAAGTAAGTATCTTTTTGAGCCTTCTTTACTCCATATAGTTCTCTCAGGAGGCAGACATGTTGGTTAGAATCTTTACTCCATATCGTTCTCTAAGGGGGCAGACATGTTAGTTAGAATCTTTACTCCATATAGTTCTCTGAGGGGGGAGACATGTTGGTTAGAATCTTTACTCCATATAGTTCTCTCAGGGGGCGGACATGTTGGTTAGAATCTTTACTCCATATAGTTCTCTCAGGGGGCAGACATGTTAGTTAGAATCTTTACTCCATATCGTTCTCTAAGGGGGCAGACATGTTAGTTAGAATCTTTACTCCATATCGTTCTCTCAGGGGGGAGACATGTTGGTTAGAATCTTTACTCCATATAGTTCTCTCAGGAAGCAGACATGTTGGCTAGAATCTTTACTCCATATAGTTCTCTAAGGGGGCAGACATGTTGGTTAGAATCTTGGGTCAGATCTTCACTCACCTTGGTTCAGATGAACAAAGATCTGACCAAAGATTCTAAACAAAATGTCTGACTCCTGGTAGAGCTATATGGGGTAAAGATGGTACTTTATTTGTATTCTTTCATTACAGCATTTCTATATAACATGCCTACACTTGATGCCATCTTTAAATTAAACAGAGCTTCCTTTTTTTGCTACAGTTGCTCTTTAAGGAAAGTTCTTCTGAGACTATCATGCATATTCGTTAAAATCATAGTTCAGTTGGAAGCCAAGGTACTTGCTCACTCACTCACTCTACATGATTGGATGTTTATTAATGAAGGATAAAACTGGGAATTGACTGGTGTGTATTGCTAAAAATTGGAACGTTTATCATCCAAACAACAGACCAACACACTCCCCATTTCAGCATAAAATTTGTTATATAGTCTTTACAGAAAAACTTACTGCGCAGATTTGCAATTCAAAAGATTCTTTTCTTAAACTATGGGCTCCCTGGACTGACTTGGATTATGCCGAATGTATGTCTCTGCATAGCATGTCTACATAGCAGTATATGTTGAAAGGTTAGTGGCACTCTAATAGGTTTGATAAATATTGTACTGTTTATTATAGGTGTATTTGGTTAAATGCTGATATAGAAAATATAAATGCCCCAGTAGAGATTGACTATTTAATATACAGGGAGTGCAGAATTATTAGGCAAGTTGTATTTTTGAGGATTAATTTTATTATTGAACAACAACCATGTTCTCAATGAACCCAAAAAACTCATTAATATCAAAGCTGAATATTTTTGGAAGTAGTTTTTAGTTTGTTTTTAGTTTTAGCTATTTTAGGGGGATATCTGTGTGTGCAGGTGACTATTACTGTGCATAATTATTAGGCAACTTAACAAAAAACAAATATATACCCATTTCAATTATTTATTTTTACCAGTGAAACCAATATAACATCTCAACATTCACAAATATACATTTCTGACATTCAAAAACAAAACAAAAACAAATCAGTGACCAATATAGCCACCTTTCTTTGCAAGGACACTCAAAAGTCTGCCATCCATGGATTCTGTCAGTGTTTTGATCTGTTCACCATCAACATTGCGTGCAGCAGCAACCACAGCCTCCCAGACACTGTTCAGAGAGGTGTACTGTTTTCCCTCCTTGTAAATCTCACATTTGATGATGGACCACAGGTTCTCAATGGGGTTCAGATCAGGTGAACAAGGAGGCCATGTCATTAGATTTTCTTCTTTTATACCCTTTCTTGCCAGCCACGCTGTGGAGTACTTGGACGCGTGTGATGGAGCATTGTCCTGCATGAAAATCATGTTTTTCTTGAAGGATGCAGACTTCTTCCTGTACCACTGCTTGAAGAAGGTGTCTTCCAGGAACTGGCAGTAGGACTGGGAGTTGAGCTTGACTCCATCCTCAACCCGAAAAAGGCCCACAAGCTTATCGTTGATGATACCAGCCCAAACCAGTACTCCACCTCCACCTTGCTGGCGTCTGAGTCGGACTGGAGCTCTCTGCCCTTTTCCAATCCAGCCACGGGCCCATCCATCTGGCCCATCAAGACTCACTCTCATTTCATCAGTCCATAAAACCTTAGAAAAATCAGTTTTGAGATATTTCTTGGCCCAGTCTTGACGTTTCAGCTTGTGTGTCTTGTTCAGTGGTGGTCGTCTTTCAGCCTTTCTTACCTTGGCCATGTCTCTGAGTATTGCACACCTTGTGCTTTTGGGCACTCCAGTGATGTTGCATCTCTGAAATATGGCCAAACTGGTGGCAAGTGGCATCGTGGCAGCTGCACGCTTGACTTTTCTCAGTTTCAAGGGCAGTTATTTTGCGCCTTGGTTTTTCCACACGCTTCTTGCGACCCTGTTGACTATTTTGAATGAAACGCTTGATTGTTCGATGATCACGCTTCAGAAGCTTTGCAATTTTACGAGTGCTGCATCCCTCTGCAAGATATCTCACTATTTTTTACTTTTCTGAGCCTGTCAAGTCCTTCTTTTGACCCATTTTGCATAAGGAAAGGAAGTTGCCTAATAATTATGCACACCTGATATAGGGTGTTGATGTCATTAGACCACACCCCTTCTCATTACAGAGATGCACATCACCTAATATGCTTAATTAGTAATAGGCTTTCGAGCTTATACAGCTTGGAGTAAGACAACATGCATAAAGAGGATTATGTGGTCAAAATACTCATTTGCCTAATAATTCTGCACTCCCTGTAATAGAATATGCTGAGACAAAAAAGTACTGGAGGAAAATGATTATATTTCTTTATAGTAGTTTTCATTTTTTTTTTTTTTGTTCTTGTGGATAAATTATGTATTAAGAATATTTATTGGGTATGATTAGCTTTTTGAACCACAGCTGTTTGTAATGCTTATTTTTCTTATTTTTCATGAATTGAAATTGTAATAAAAATTATATTTTAAAAAATAATAATCTGGCAATAGTGTCCGGGGACTAATATGTGTAAAGTTGCTGGAAGCTGCTTCACTATAGTGGATTCCATTTTCCTCTGTAGGAAAGATGGCAAAATGAACAAGGGTTGCCTGTACGAAGTATCAGTGTGGATTTATTGCAGCGCTTTCTTGTTACAATGTAACAGATAAGCAGATGTAACACTGACCACCTTACTGGATACCAATGATTAAGCATCATTAGTGCGAAACGCGTCAGATGGTGGAAACCAGGAAGTCTCTGTCACTTCTATCAATGTAGTCAGTGACCAGCAGTGCCATAACAGACTTTCCTCTTGTATATATTTATGTCATACAATAACATTTCATCAATAAATATCTCTTGTGTTTATTTGTTTTGGTTCTTAAAGTATCAAAGTCTAAAAACAACTCAACAAATAAATACATAGTACAAAAAATACAAAAATACCTGTGTGTTTACCATATTTTCTAAAACGACATCAAGTCTAAGACACACCCTTTTCCCAGAGCTGTTAAAATCGGGGAAAAGTGTGTCAAGTAAATACGGTACTTTTCCAGTTTTTGTCTAACGCAATTGTTCACTTGAAAAACATACCCATTGCAAGCTTTCTCCTGGGACTGATCCATCAGAACATCAGTAGCTCAATCTGTCCCTGACATTTCCTGACAGCCAATCAGTGCCCCTCCAACATCTGATGTCACAAAAATATGAGCAATATTAGGTAACCATCTAGTTACGTAACAATAATGTCACACCAATATGTACCAACTTGTGTTGAGCGAACCCGAACCGCACTGTTTGGGTTCGTACCGGATATTACGGTGTCCGTGCCACGAACCCGGACATTTCACTGTATGTCCGTGTTGGAGTTCGAGGTTTGGCTATTAAACGAAAGTCTTTAAACCGAAAGTCATTCGGTTTATAGACTTTCGGTTTACAAAATAGCCAATAGCATTACATGTATTCTATAAACCGAAAGTCTATATAGACTTTCGGTTTATGGAATACATGTAATGCTATTGCTATTCTATAAACCGAAATAGAGTCCCAATTCATAAGAATAGGTCAATTGAATGAATGGGGACTCTATTTCAGTTTATAGAATAGCAATAGCATTACTTGTATTACATCTGAGAGTCAAATAGAACCGTCAAATACTGTGCTTACAGCGCACTTTGAAAAATTCTAATTGTTTTGGGTGCTAAATAGTACATTTGCGTCTTGCAGTGCACTTCATATCTGAGAGTCAAATAGAACAGTCCAATACTGTGCTTACAGTGCACTTTGAAAAATTCTGGCTACCTCCTCCTCCTCCTCCTCCTCCAGTGCCGCTTCCACCTACACCGCCACGGTCACCGCCTCCTCAACCCATGGGTCACTTAGTATAAACTGAAAGAGAATACCCTGCACTCCAACCCTCTCTCAAATGGATATCTCTGTTGATCCTCCTGGCAGCCATCCTTTAGATTTAGATTTATGTTCTTCCAAAGCTAAAATCAAAGATTCCATCTAGTGCTATTTTATGGCTCAGCTGTATTTTTAATGTGTATGTATTTTATGTTATTTGAAGTTATTTCCCTATCCACATTTGCTTGCAGGGCACTTGTCCTACTCTTACCCACATTTTACTTCCTTTTGCAGCCCTCTAGCCCTTTCCAGGACTTTTTTTAGAGGCATTTTAGTGGCCAAAAGTCCGTGTCCCCATTGACTTCAATGGGGTTCGGGGTCAAGTTCAGGGTCAAGTTCGAGCACGGACCCGGACTTTTTTCCGAAGTTCGGTCGAACCTCTCGAAACCCGAACATCCAGGTGTCCGCTCAACTAGTACCAACACATACGATAACATACATTATTCAAAACATTACATTGACACAAACCGGTAGTGTGTTCATTTCAGGGAGTATTTAATTTCTTGTCCCGTGTGGACGTGTATCATATGAAAAATAAAAAGTTCAACAAACATCTCTTTGAGCAAACAGTGTTCACAAATTCCATAATCCAGGCGAGTGACAGATGTTAACTGTTTGAAGTTACTATTACTATATATGTATTTCTTTTTATTTTTCTTCATTAATTTTTGTATCTAAAAGGAACACACAGAGATTACATAGATAACGTATGGATCAAAGGACAGGCAGTGTATTCCACATTTCACTTCTAATGTATACTCTAAAATATGTCACCAATAAAAAAAACACTCAAAGTACCATATTAGGGAATATCTCCCCATCCTTCTACCCAAGTACCCAAATATAGATTACTTAAATATATACAATTTATTTACAAAATAAATATCCAAAATATGTGCAAGGATGGGAGCCAGAACATCCTAGTAACTGCCCATTCCGAAACTAGTTCTCTTTCCTAAATTTTTGTATCCACTCCCCCACTCTTTTTCCTATAGTCCCTTTAAAATTGTTCTTTCAGACCCCGTTCCATTGTCCAATTGAAAAATAACGTGTTGTTTGGTTACTGGCCAGGTCGGTATAACTGGCGATAGCCATGATTTGACAATAGTCTGTTTGGCGGACAAGATTGTATGAATGATAAAGGATCTTAGATAATTTGGTATCAAGTTTAGTCCTAGATGTAACAAATAAAATTCAAGGTTTAAAGGAATATCTACATTGCATTAGTTTTTTTAACCATTTAGTTAGTTCTGACCAAAGTAACCATATTGGATTACAACTCCACCAAATGTGTAGATAATCCGCTTTTTCTGCTCCACACCTCCAGCAAATCTCAGTTCGGTTAGGAAACATTATTATACTACTTATCTTTGGTTTTCATTGCTGTTTGCACAAAGTGATACTGTGTTGATGAACTGTTTCTTTTTCATGTGCACTGCTCTGTTTCTTTTTCATGTGCACTGCTCCTCTTGCAAGTAAGAAGAAGTACAGTGAGGGCTCGAGCAGGAACTTGTGCAAGATATTCCTAAAGAATGCATGCATTGCAGTGCACTGTACAGGTTAAACATTAACCGGTGACTCAGCGTTAGTTTGATGCCTTGAGTGTCCTTTTAAAAGCCTACAATTTTTATACCTGGATTAACTTTGTTAAGGAATGTCTGCTGATAGACATACCCCCTGTTGGTCTGTCAGTCAAACAAACAAGCCACTGTTTGTGGATCTCTGGACATATTCTTGTCTGATACTACAGGAAGACACTAAAACAGTATTATCTTTGAAATAAACATCATAGAAAGATCATGCAGAAAATGATTAAGTCAGCAAAGCCATACATTTTTCAAGCCCAGCTTTTGGGTATCGATGGGATTTTATGTTCTGTATGTCGACAGTAAGTTGGAATACACTGAGATCACCAAAATTGGAAAATGGTAATTTTTCCAAAGCAAGAGATAAATAGATCTGTCTTCTGTGTGAGAAACATTGCTTTCCAGTCCAAGAATTTGTTATGTAACGGCTTTAAAAAAAAAGAGAGAAATGAAATTACAAATAACAGGATGTTGTATCTACATAGTTATATATAGAGAGATATAGTTATTCATTAGCTACCGAGAACCTGTTCCAAAAAATAGAAGAAGAAGAAGAAAAAAAAAAAGGATCACTTTTGGGAAAGAACAAACAATGACATTTCCGAACCTTGGACGATAAAATAATTTACTTAACTTTGATTACATCATTTTTATTATTGACCATTCTCAAAAAAAAAAAAAAAAAGTTTTTGTCAAATAATAATAATAATAATTTTCCTGCCGTCTTGTTATATAATATGAAGCAATGGAAAGTGGGATGCCAGCCGACATTGTGTGGGCCAGCAGTAAATGTGGATTATAACAAGCTACAGCATTCAGAGCATTTGCCAATGGGAATGCAGAAAACAAGCTCTAGTGTATGGACAGGACGTTCTTGGCCGGGGGATCTGTTTGATTGGTGAATTAAGGCTTTTCTGTAATTTTCTAAAAATCCCCATTGCTGAGTGATCTTATTATAGTCTCTCTATAGTCTCTCCATCCACGCTGGGGGCTCGCTGTGTGCCAATTCACAAGTTTTGAATTAGGCAAATTTTTCTTTTAAATTTCCTTTGGGAATGATTGAAAAGTACAGGATATTTGGACCGAGGTCAACAACAGGGTTAAACAAACATATTTGACAAACAATACGTCATCCAATAGATACACCACTAGTTCTGACCATATGTTATAATAATATTATAGTATTTATAATTAGCCAAATCAGAAGTTGAAAAATAATCACTATAATTATTATTATTATTACTCTACACAGAGCGCGTATTCATTTTTTTCAGTTTTCTGGGAAGTTAAAGGGACTCCGTGACATAAACAATGGTGATGTTGTGAATCTACAAAAATAAGACATTATCCAAAAACCATCTATTCAATGCATCAATTAACACAAACAAATGTTTTAAATGTGTCTGTGGGGTCTCCGGTTTATCACCTGTGCTTGATATGCAAATGACACATTTCCCATTGAAAACAAGTTTATTTGTATATTACGACACCAGAGACACATATACTCCTAATCTGTGCATTTTCTTTCAATTCTGATAACATGATGTCTAGGTACATTTATATATATATATATATATATATTTTTTTTTTTTTAATTCAAGGTGTAATCAATGTTTACCTTCTAACTTCTATCTTCGACGAATCAGGATGCTGTGGGGGCGGAGCTTTGGAGATTGCGTATGTGCCATCCTAGATGTAGGATAACGCCAGGGACTATTATCATATTTTTATTTATTTTTTTAGTTATTTTATATTAGGCAGAAATTGTGCCAATTTTTTTGGGTCGACTGGTCATTATCCGCCCATCCTATGTCTCTCGTTATACAAATAGCCTGCATCAAAATTCTTAACCGATCAATTGATCACTTTTTTTATACTGTCGCAAATGGCGGTATGCTTTTTTGTTTCCTGGTGGAAATCATTTTACATATAGGGGCAGACATTATTAATGCTTCAATGGCACTACGTCTCTAAAGAAACCCCTGTCTACATAACTCCTAATGGCTTTTTAAATGACAACACATTTTTCATTTTCTCTTGATCAACTATTCTACTAAACAAATAGTTTTCTTTCTTCGTCAACAGAGGGTTGTAAATGTTTAAAAATGTAAATGCAGGAGCACATTGGCTGCATGGTATTTTCCAACTGAGTGCATTACTTACACAGCTGGCTACTTAGGAACAAATTGGAATATATATTTTTTTTTTTTCTCGCAACGTCAAAAAATGTTTTCATTGGAGCCCTCATGTCTGCCGCGCCACGCTCCTTGTTCACCAATAGCAATCAAGCGGCATTGTGAGAAATCAGCAGGCTGCGTACAACACACGACACAAGATAAATGAGAATTTTCCCTTCCAATCCCTGGTTAGAAATTACAAAAAAAAAAAAAAAAAAAATTGAAAAAAAGGGAAGAGTAAATGAAATAAAATGTGCATACAACAAGGGTTTGAAGAAGCTAGAATTGCCTGCCAGTAATTAATGGAGGGCGTGTTGACGGGGAAGGGAAGAATTTCAGAGGTCTGTGCAGATAGCACCATGGGGAATGTTTAAAAGAGTATTAATATGGCTTTATGGGATGATTCACATGAGTGGTATTTGCCTTTGAGAATTTGAAAGCCATATGGGTTCAGTGGTTAAATACTGATAGCCGGTCCCTAGTTTATCCATCAGTAGGTCACGTGAGATGGTGAGGAATAGTTACTGTGAGGATTGGACACATAGGGGATTATATATTAACACAGCGCACACACAGATTGCGCCAAATACTGGGGGGAATCAGCGTTTGCGCCAATATACAAAGCAGAGCCCCGACACATTTGGGAGTCTGCGCTGCCGCCATAGATTTAGAATGTTTTTATACTTGTTATGCCGGTGCAGCCTGAGCATACATTTTTTAATCTTTTCCATACATAACCCCCATAGTATACTGTAATTATAATTATTAATAGTAGGTCTTAAAGCAAATCAACCCTGGGTAAGTGTAGTTTATAATTATATATGAAAGCTCAGAAATAGTTTTATGGAGTGGAACATTGACATATTAATTGAGGATGGTTTCTCCCAGTGAGAAAACTAGCCATTTGTGTAGAGCACCATATTTCTAGAGATGCGCTGGTATGTGAAATGGGTGGGGTTTAACAGTAGCTCTGCCCACTGTGATTAGGCTCCGCCTTCTATCAAGAAAATTCCACAAATATTTGGTTACTGCCTTGCTGGTTTTTGGTCATGCTAAGGCTACGTCATGCTAAGGTCAATATGAGTGTGGCAAGCTTGCACTGTATAAAAGAAAGTGTAGATAGTAGTGAATATAAGTGAGGGTAGTTAGTAGTAAATATGAGGGAGAGTATTTAGTAGTAAATATGAGGGAGAGTATTTAGTAGTAAATATGAGTGAGGGTAGTTAGTAGTAAATATGAGTGAGATTAGTTAGTAGTAAATATGAGTGAGATTAGTTAGTAGTAAATATGAGAGAGAGAAGTTAGTAGTAAATATGAGTGAGGGTAGTTAGTAGTAAATATTAGTGAGGGTAGTTAGTAGTAAATATGAGTGAGATTAGTTAGTAGTAAATATGAGAGAGAGAAGTTAGTAGTAAATATGAGTGAGGGTAGTTAGTAGTAAAAATGAGTGAGGGTAGTTAGTAATAAATATAAGGGAGAATATTTAGTAGTAAATATGAGTGAGGGTAGTTAGTAGTAAATATGAGTGAGGGTAGTTAGTAGTAAATATGAGTGAGAGTAGTTAGTAGTAAATATGAGTGAGTGTAGTTAGTAGTAAAAATGAGTGAGGGCAGTTATTACTAAATATGAGTGAGGGTAGTTAGTAGTAATTATGAGTATGAGGAGAAAGTAGTAAATATGAGTGAGATTAGTTGGTAGTAAATATGAGTGAGATTAGTTAGTAGTAAATATGAGTGAGATTAGTTAGTAGTAAATATGAGTGAGAGTAGTTAGTAGTAAATATGAGTGAGAGTAGTTAGTAATAAATATTAGTGAGGGAAGTTAGTAGTAAATATGAGTTAGTTACTTGGTTGCCATTGGACAAGCAGACATAACAGTCTGGGTGACATGGGCACATCGTTCAAATGCTAGTTTATGCTAGTTTAATCATAAAGAAGTTCTCTCCTGTCTGATTAATTGATCATATGGAAAGTTTTGTCCCTTTCTAAGTGGATAAGATTGCCAGGCAAAACAAGTACCTACAACAACACTGAGCTGTGGAATAAAACTGTACCTTAACATGACTCTAGCTGTTGGGTAATAGTAACATTATTAGGAAATGCTTGGAAGCCCGGGAATATCTGAACGCACATTTACTGGTTAAACTCTGTTATTTTTATTCTTTTGGAAGTCAAGTAAATATACTGTTATCTCTACTTATATTTTGGCCACTGTGGCTGCTGGAGATATACCCAGGAGTAAGTGCAATCTCAGAAGTATGATTGCCTCCCTCCATGGCTGTATCTCTTATTTTATTTTTATCAGAAATAAATAAAAATAAACCATACTCGTTTGATGTCCTTGATTGGAAATCACGCAGGGCCGGCTCACTTGGAAGCTATTTGTAGCCAGAGGAGAGAGAAAAAAAGGGACCTCAATCACAGCAAGGAAAATGTCAGCAACAGGATAGTGAATAAATGATGTTATACAACAGGATTTGTACGGGCAGATAACCCTCTGTGATGTAAATAATTCAGCCTTCTTACCCAGTGCAAACAAATCACTCGGATAGCAGACGGGAGAAAACAACCCCACTCTGTCTACTGGTAAGAGCAGATTTGTCTTTGTGCTGGTTGTACAGACATGAAAGAGGCCGGGCAGACATACTTTATAAGTTGACATCTCTTAAGGTCATTGATGGTTCAAAACCTGTTTCTAATACAGACCCACCGGAGAACCCATTCTGTTCGGAGACACTAGGATTTTTATTCGACTGCCAAATACTGGCGATGCTTCTTCCAGTTATTACGAACTCCGACACAATATGGGAATGGAGCGGTAGAAAAGGAGACACCAGTCAACGGCAAATTAGTGTTATTTTTATGGAAATGATTTTCCGTCTTATCGTCCCAGTTGCCAGTGTTGGCCTGGGCTTCTGGTTGGCAATGAGCAAAAAGGATGCAAGCCAGTGTTATGCTTGCACAGAGGAGAAAGGAGACTGCCCTTTGTGATAATTGGTTGACCGAATAGCGAATTTTGGTGCCAGGTTTCCACATGCCCAGCCACGTCCAAAGGAAGAAAAAGAAATCACACTTAAATCGAGCAGGACAAAGGTTAAACAGGGGGTGCGGTATGGATAAAAGGGGCTAAAAAGGATGGAGCTAAAATCTGTATACAATTAGGGACAAATGCAATAAGTCTGCATGCTCACATTGTCTACAGGGGCGTAAATTGAAACCACATGGCCCTTTGAAAATTGCCACACCCTTCTTTACCTCTAGTGCAATACACCCCACTTTCCACGATAAACCCACTTTCCACAGTACCAGCTTTGCCCCCACACATCACTTGTCAGTGACAATTTATCACAAATTATTTTACAGCACCAGCTTTGCCCCACATCCCTTTGTTAGTGCCATCTTTCACCCCCACATTATTTGTCAGTACAACTTTGTCCCACATTATTTTTTAGTGCCAGCTTTGTTCCCTACATTACATGTCAGTGCCAGCTTTGCTCCCTACATTATATGTCAGTGCCATCTTTGTTCCCTACATTATATGTCAGTGCCAGCTTTGTTCTCTACATTATATGTCAGTGTCATCTTTGTTCCCTACATAAATGTCAGGGCCAGCTTTGTTCCCTACATTATATGTCAGTGCCAGCTTTGTTCCCTACATTATATGTCAGTGCCATCTTTGTTCCCTACATTATATGTCAGTGCCAGCTTTGTTCCCTGTATTATATGTCAGTGCCATCTTTGTTCCCTACATTATATGTCAGTGCCATCTTTGTTCCCTACATTATATGTCAGTGCCATCTTTGTTCCCTACAATATATGTAAGTGCCAGCTTTGTTCCCTACATTATATGTCAGTGCCATCTTTGTTCCCTACATTATATGTCAGTGCCAGCTTTGTTCCCTACATTATATGTCAGTGCCAGCTTTGTCCCCCGCATTATCTTTCAGTACAGCTTAATCCCCCACATTATTTGTCAGTGCCAGCCTTGCCTCCCATATCACTTGGCAGTGACTACCACCTCACCTGTCAGTGCCAGCTTTGCCACACATCACACCTGTCAACTCCTGTGTGTCTCTAGCTGTGGGATGACTGATCCAGCATGCAGCAAGGGGGTATGATGTCATTTCTTGCATACTTTTTCACTCAGGGATTGAGTGTGAAAGGGATCATCCAATCAGATCATTCTAATACTCTCTGTGGAGCTTGGGGCATATATTGGTTGGCCAAGCAAGCGGTTATGGTAAGTGGTAACAGGTGTATAACTTAGTAAATATATATTGATGAGATGTGGCTTGCAATTTTTCACAAATACGTACAAAACATAAACATAAAGCAAATATAGTGTAAAAACATATACGATGTCTCACCACGCGCACATATGTACTGCACTCACAAGCATATGGGTAAAGTTGGCACTGCTAATCTGTAGATCTGTACGCCGTGATACTCTTCTGATCCTCTCCAAGGTCCAGGTCGCTCAGCAGTGGAGAGACAGACAAATCAGTAGGTTGGAAGTATATAAAAAAAAAGCTCCAGCGTATCAAAAACATCACCATAGCAGCAAACGTCATGTAGAGTAAATCATGCAGTGCTGGGTCCCTCACAACGTGTGCTGGAGATTACCAGCTGTGATGTAAGCATATACTTTCTTTACAATTATTCATAAACTTCCATCTACTGATCTTTCTGTCTCTCCATTTCTGATTGACATGGGAGGAATGGCAAGGGGAGCAGAGGGGCAATTGACCCCCCGGGCTACCCTCTAAGATGGCAATATGAGCTGGGGTTTGACCAGTCTACTCTTTGAAATTCCACAGAGCGTTACAACTTTCTCTGCCATTCTCTTATCTTTCCATCAATCCCTAAACCTTATCTATCATCATATCTGTCTATATTTAATGATCACAGGTTGGCTGATGAAGTTGCACTATGGGCTACTACATTAGATTTATCCCCCCTGGGCCAAAAGATGCCAGTATAAGCAATGATTAGGTGACTTGCCCCTTTAAGCTTGAGCGCCATCATTTTAACCTTATTTAAAATGGATATTTTGCTTTTTTGGATAAGCTGGAATACAGGTGAATAGAAAGTGGCATTAAAATTCATTAAAAAAATATATAATCTTGCTAAATTAATCTAAAAAAAAATTCTTTGCAGAGTGCAACATTTAGTATTTTGAACAACATCATATTTTTTTTACTCCAATACCCTTATTGCAATCCATTCTTATTTTTCTCTATTTACCCTGTTTTTGTGCATGTTAAGTGAATTTATCCACATTACCGTTTTTTCACGATATCTCTACTTAGCATTACAAGGTCTTTAAGCATCCTTAGGCTGTGTGCGTTTTTTTTTTTTTTTTACTAGAGTAATTACTAATTGTTACCATAGAAACAAAATAGTTTTTTTTTTATTGTGCCCAGAACAGGAGACAAAGTTCTTGCGTTACTAAGTGTTTGGATGTACATGTGAAGGAATTGTTACAGCATTGGAATAATAACTCTAATAGCATTCTGACAATCACCTTCCAAATGTAGGTGGCAAGGCAGCCTTATCCAGTGGGCAATGTGGGCACCTGTCCAGGGCCTACCAGCAAGTTTCCGTTTTCAATCCAATCGGGGGGAAAAAATGGACACAAATGCTGGGACAGGGCACATACTAGTTCTTAATTGGTTCCCGAGTGTGGGTTTAATAAATTCAAGTGGAACAGTCCTATTTCGCTATCCCATGGTCCTGATTTTAATTCTCCAGTCTTCAGGACCTCGGAGAATCAATAAGAGAGATTTTCCGCAAGTACAGTCACGCTGGGACATTGAGCGGTAACTCTGCCACTCCCCCTTTCTGAGGCCACACCTTCCAACGTCCACACGCTGCCAGGGAGGAAATGTTAGGCAGTACATCAGTATTATCTGAAACCGAAGCAATACAAATAAGAAAAAAATGGGGGGGGGGGGGGGTGGTTTATGTAAAAAATTGAGGAGCAGAATTCAGAAAGTGGAGAAAACTGTTTTATTGAGAAAGTGAAACCGAAAATTTCATAGACACCAAAGATATCATAGAAAAATAAAAACCTCTCATTTGCTAAAAAAAAACAAAAAAACTTTCATGATTTTTTAAAGCGGAGTGACTCATTTAAACTTCACATCCGACCCTATAATGGCTCTGTGTCATTTATTATTCAGAAAGCTTCTAAACTCTTAAAAACTGAATATAATTATACCCTCGTAATACACTGTAATAGTTATGGTCGGGGAGCTAAAACACAGTTGTTTTTCAGTGGCAACAGTTTTGCTTTTGCCTTTTAAAAAAAAAATAAAAAAAAAAAATAAATAAACAGCCAAAATAAAATGTAAAAAAAATATATATATATTGACATCTACAGTAGAAAAAAAAAAAAGGGTTCTAGAAAAGGCAATGAATGAATTAAATTATTTACAGGACTGTTCAATTCTCTCATTCCAGTCTAATCCAATGAACCAAGCCTGCTCATCATACATTCAGCTGCTATAGACAGTGCTTTGATCCAGTACAAAAATCAGCTTAGAGCTATTATTAAGATGTACAATTTATCGGCTGACAGGTTAGAGATGGACTTATCTGCTTTTTCCAGTATTTTTTGAATCCAGATGAAAACATCATATTCTTGGTAAATTTGAAAGCCTGGTTATAGTTTTTTTTTTTTTTACGTGGCAGCTTTAAAGAGCCCTCTATTTTTTTTTTTTTCACTTGTGCTTTTAAAATTCTTAACTAGGTCCCCTCTGTTCAAAAACAAAGCTCTAGCTCAATCGATCAGAGTGTGTGTGGGGGGGGTCTGATCTGGATCTGGCAGAGAGAGGCCACTCTGATTGGCTGAACACACACTGACACCCAGAAGCTGTCGGGTTTACTCTGGACCAGTGGCACAAGGCTTTTAACTTATGCGCCTATAAGTGAAAAAAAAAACATTGAAAGAAATATATAGTTCCCCTTTAAATAAATAAATGTTTAAATAAAACAACCTAATAGTGGTGTTACCCTGTGTACTCCATGAACAGACTACCACAAATCTCTGCACCCTATGTACCAGTGTCTAGAGTTCTGGGCGCCAAAGGCAGCCATGTATAAAGAATCACTCTCTCTGCAGCGAATGACTAGTGTCATAGAACCTCCGTCATTTATAGAAATTGCCTTAACCAACATAACACACGTAACTCCTGGTCCTGCGCCTCTTCCTATCGACTGCAACCACATACTTCCTGTCCATACAGGAAGTGGAGATCTCGAAGCGGTTGTTCTGAGCTATAGAAATCAAGATATGCTAGTTCTATCGCAGGCCAGCCTTGTTAACACCATATGTTGGGTGATATCTATGCCAGACATTGCCTGTTGGTTATTTAAACCAATGCATTTTACTCACACTACCTGACTTCATACGCCATTCTATAATATCCACATACTGCCATAAATGTGTTAGTATGAATTAATTAATCACCATGGTTCCCCCGCATTGGTTCATTATTTATTTCTGTTAATCACCTCCACTAACGAACGCCACATAGAACTGGACAGGAATTGACAGAGGTTTTAAAATGGCTGAGCTGACAGCACTAATTAGAATACAAATAGGTAGGTAACAATAACTATCTTTAAATTAATCCTCTGAGAGCCAGAGTGATGGAACTATGCATTACATAAAAAGAGAAGGTAACAGCTGCAGCAATGACTGCTTTAAAAGAACTCTGGCAGTGTTGAGTACAACGCTAGGCATTAAAGGGACAGTGTCAGCTAAACATTGCTTGTACGGAAAATGTACAGAAGAAAAAATGATCTATGCATTGTATGGAGAGGAATAAAAAGGCACAATCTATGTTTGTTATGTATAACGGCGATTGAATCTTTTTATAAATTCCGACACATCGCAGTGTGGAAGAGAGCGACCTAATCCAAAACATTTTTGGCAGAGGGTATCCAATACCAATCAGGCGCTATTAAGCGGCTGATTTTTTTAGAAATTTACAACCAGGAAGTAGTTCTTCAGCGGAAGTGGCGCAGACTCCCAAAGTTTGCCACATTCTGCGTCCTTGCCGTGGATATATATATTCCTTGCCAATGTGTCGTAAAGTAAGAGAAATGTATGTTTTAAATGCGTCTGCAGCGTCACCTGCTTATGACATCACATGTGGCTTGATATGCAAATGTACTACTTTTCAGTGGGAAACGTGTACTTGGCATGTCTAGCCGCTAGGTGATGTCATAAATTGGAGAGTCCAGAGACATTTAAAAACATACATTGTTCTTATTTTATGCATTCACTGCAATTCTGCTAACACAATGTACAGATCATTTGTCTTCATTTTTTTATTCTCTACATTATCAGTATATGGGGTGTTTATTCTGACAGAGTCTCTTTAAAGGGTTACTGGCGTTAGCAAGCAGCACCATCTGATTATTATTTCCGCGTGCCGCCATTATATCTCTTGACATCTACCAGCGGCTTTTCATTTTGCTCCGATTGCAGTTTTATTAGAGCGTGTAGCAAATTTGGGCTGCAGTATTGTTTGCAGTTCAGTTCATCCCTCACCAACCACTTAAAACGCTCGTCCACATCGGATTTCGGCTCATTAGAGATCAGCAAATCGTTTTTTCAACTGGCTCCTCGTTTTCCCAATAACTACAAAACATTACAAATAACCGCAAAGGCTTTACTTTATCCCTCTCTCCCTCTCTAACGTTCCTGCCTTCTCACGGTGACTTCAGGTCTCCAACTTCTTTATGCAGTCGCTTCTATTAAATTTGGATGGACAGAGAGGCGTAGCCTGGTCCCAGAGTGGGTCAGTTGTGTTGTATTTCACAGCAAGGCTCTGGGGTTGATGGCTGATTCATGGGCCGGGTGAATTAAATCCTTAATTGGAGAGTAGACACATCAGGTGTGTAAAGGTCCAAAGAACGTCAATAAATTGTCAGTCACAAACTGCTGACCCATGTTAATGCCAGACCCGAGTATTATTCTCACCGCCCACTTGGACTCAAAGCCTATCCCCCCCCCCCCCCCCCTACCTCTGAGTACATTGGAATTTCGCCAGGTTCTCCGATTTAGATTTCAGTTGAACTGAGTCTGCAACAAACCTTTAGCCACCAACCAATGTAGCCGTCCAGAAACGGCATCTTCCTGAGTGAGGCCATCAAGATCTGACATCCAGAGGCAGGCAATCTTGGATGATGTCCTTCTCCGTATCAGAGCACTAAAACTCCACAACCAGCTGGCATGGCAAACCTTAGGTTTAATAAATACTTTTTTATTTAGTCTTCTACACAAAGAGCCAATGCGATAAAGATTTGGGGAGGAGCAGAAAGAAACACCTAACGCGTTTCCAACCCAAACCAGCTTCTTCGTCATAGAGCTGACAAAAAAGAAAAAAAATTCTTGTTTTGGTGAATCCTTGTTTACTTACCATATAATATTACTTATAAGATAGGAATAAATACGGACTTCCAAAAACGTCTGCCTCTGTAACACAATCTTTAAACTCAGAAAGTTTCCACCAATTCACAATATCTGCTCTCTTCTCTTTCATGCTGGGAAACATCTCCACATCCGACTCCAATTAACATTAGTTTGGCAGCCGAGCGCCAGCAGGCCGTATTTGTAGCTGAAAGTGCGAAACCGAGATTTACCCTGTGTAATTCCCGTGATTGATAAGAGACGACAGTTTCATCTTAACACGAGGAAACAACAGAAGGGGGTGGCAAAAAAAGAGAGAAAAAGAAGAAGAATGAAAAACGGCATCTCAAGAAGGTTGATTGCTAATGGACAGGACGTGGATAAATAGCACCCCGGGGTTGGCCTTTTCTTTTAGTAAGTCCTTTTAGTATACCAGTCACCGAAGGATTAAAAATAAACCCCCCCCCCCTGTGTTTTACATCTCATCGCTCTCCTCATTTGGCTGCTATTGCTGGAACTGGCTGCATTGTCTCTACCCAGCGATCTTCTCCTAGCAGTCCATAAGCCATTTGTTACATCTCGGGCCAGCAACGATAAGTCATGATGATAAAAAAAAAAAAAAAACATCCTTGTTCTGGATGGGGTCAGAGGAAATAGGACCAGGATTTATTTATTTTCCTGGAGTGCAAGGGAAAATTATCTAGTAGTTCTTGGTTTATATATATTTTTTTCTTTTGACATACGCATAAAGAAATTCAAAGAAAAGAAAGAAAGCGATAGCACCATTTTGTTTGTGTGTATCTCTCAACCGTGGCTGCCCTCTTGTTTAGTTTATTCCTCGAAATTCTGTGAACATAAACCCTCCCAATTAGCAGGAGAGTTCCAATTCAAGGCCACTATCTTGCCGTCTTGACTTTATCTCTGGAGTCTGGTACACTGTATGTTGCCCCTGCTTTTAAGGGTGCTGTGATGCTGGTATTTTACCAGTATGCAAGAAACAAATTGACTTGAGACCAATGTTTGTTTGTTTGTTTTTTACTGTTAGGAGTTGGACTATGTGTGATATTGGGGTTTACATCTTTTCTTTAAAAAAAAAACTTTGCATACTGCCCCCATAGACTTAATGGTGGCCTCAAGCCAAATTATTACCAGCCCACCGGTAAGATACCGGCTGGGTGGCAACCCTAGTGTGAGGGTTAGTGTATGTCAGAGAGAAACATCAATCGTAACCGAAGGGCACAAAATAAACCCAATGCCTCAGATGTAACAAGCAGCGATAGATGAATTAAATCATATTTTTAGCATACGCTCCAACCACTCTAAGCAGCTCCATCCTACAAATCCTGATTTTCATCCTTCGTTGTTTTGGCCAGCAGAGAATACATACTGTGCATGCAGGGAGGTCTGCACCTGTGCAGTAGCGATTTCTGTTTGAGCGACGGCGCTATGGCCGATGCATGCTAATGCTGGTACCACTCCCTCCTAAGCCCCACCTTCCAGCATCTCTTGTTGCCATGGTCACTAGTCGGGAGGTAAGCATAGCTAACACATCCCAGACAAGTGAGCAGGTCGGGAGTTGTTTTACCCTAGTATACAGTGCTGTAAGGGATTCTGGGTAATGATATCAAACATAGGTCAATATGGATCCTTTAAAATATGTGCACAGCTGACTATGACTCTGGCTCTGCACTTCTGTCCTGGGCTATGCTTACACTCTCATTGGCCCATGTATAAAGTAGTAACTAGACAAAAAAAAATGATCACTTATTTGCATATCCTTACCCAGAATCCCTTGCTGTGCTCTATTAGGGTTGCCACCTGGCTGGTATTTTACCGGCAGGCCGGCAAAATGTTGGCTTCAGGCCAATGTTAAGTCTATGGAGACAGTACCAAGGCCGGTATTTTTTGGAAGAAAATCTGGCAACCCTATGCTCTATGTATTCATTTCTGTGTTTCAGGTTTCTAATCTGGGTTATTTAGATTTTTGCTCTGCTGATAAAACCAGTCACAATAACTAGATTGTTTTAAACTCACCCCCACACGCAAACACACCAAAAAAAAACAGGGTGGAAAAGGAAAAACACCAACAAACAATATTAAGTAAAATCCATTTTTAAACATGAAACAGACAATACAAACTGGATCACTTCCCTTCCCAATGAAGTGTCAGATAAATCATTCTATGTTAATTGCTGCTCTTATGACTTCCAATGTATTTTGGCATTTATAGAAGGTTATTTTGGGCGTTATTCATGTCCTAAATGTAAATCCTGGTCCTGTTTTGTTTGTCACAATAATATCCATTCTTTTTTTTTGCTCTACACCGATTTTGTTATGGGACCGTTTTTTTTTCCAATGGGCGTCCCCATGGAGGATGGACTGTGTGGTATAACCCAGGGGAGATGTGATTGGCTGTTGCATTGCATTTAAGCGGGGCCGGTCCTGGGAAGATAGCCATATGAATCCTTGTTTTGGGACTGTGTGGCTGTTACTATAGTTGCAGCATCGGTCAAGTCATGCATTGATTTCTCCTGTTAGTTGGATTCCTGATGTTGTTGGCCCACATCTCACATAATACTTTTGTCAGTCAAGAGGCTGGCCAAGGAGAAATGGAGATGTAGTGTCTCCAACAGCTGTGGGGAACAGTTTGAAACCCTTGCTCCTAAAGGTAACAGAGTTCCCCACTCTCCAACTGAGGAAAGGTTTGATGTTATGTGACTGTCCATGTGAGTTGACCAAAAGAGAGTTCCTGACGCTATATGATTTAGGATCCAGGTTAAACAGGATACATCTGGCCACCACCTGTCATCAGTGGTGTACTAAGGAGGGGGCGGGGGCGGGGGGGCGGCCCGCCCTGGTGCCACTGACCAGGGGGGTACCATGACTTCCAGTGTCATGTGTCACCCCCATCATTACGCTGCGCACAGCCGCAGCACCTTTTACGGCCCGGCGGGACTTACTCCATGGAGGATGAGAAGGGGGAGGAGTGTTGCGTGCCTTCGGCGTTGTGCAACGTGATGTGGCCCCCAGGTGTCGGTCTCGGAGGCAAGGCATCATCAAAATGTGAGTAGTCATTTTATGTGATGAGGCTAAATTAATTAAAGGGGGGGGTGGATAATGGATGAATTAAAGAATTAAAGGGGAGGGAGGTTTAATTAAAGGGGGGTGGATTAATTAAGGGGTGTGTTGATTAATTAAGGGGGTTGGATTAATTAAGGGGGATGGATTAATTAAAGGGGGTGGGTTAATTAATGGGTGTGTGGATTAATTAAAGGGGGGTGCAGCGCGGGGGAGGTTTTTTTAAGGGGGGTAGGTTTAATTAATGGGGGGGGTGCAGATTTTTTTTAATTAAGGGGGTTGCAGTATTTTTTTTATTAAGGGTGGATGTGCACTGCAGAAAAAATTGTGGGTGTTTTCTTACATTTTTATTATGGGGGGGGGGGGGGGTGCCACACTCAGGGTCCGTCCCGGGTGCCAAATGCTCTAGGTACGCCCCTGCCTGTCATGCCTGAGATATCTCATATCCAACGAGTAACAATATCAATGGGAGGATAATAGAGGAGGCAGGAGACAGGTTCAGGTAAAAATCCTCTACAGAAGGAATCATTTAGTGGAGAAAAAAATACTACATTAAAGGAAAATTTATTTGAACTCTTGCTTCAAATTAGTATGAACATAACTCTTGTGGTTAATGCAGATTACATGCTGGTGTACTAAAAGTAAATGGATTGGATAGATGTCCTGCTGTAGACATTCATAAACACGTTGGCACTTATTTATACACAAGAATATCAGATAATATCAGATATCGTAAGGAGGAGAAGGCATGTACTACAGAAAAAAATCTGACTTGTTATCTCAAGAAAACAACTTGTTATCTCACTTAACCTAGACCTGCCCAGACAGCCACTCTGTCCCAACATGTGTATGTTATTAAGATCAAATCAAGCAAATGCGTTTATTACATAGTTATTTAGCATCTGCATTGTTGGGATATTACAACTACACAGACCTTTTAATGTGTTAAAGGACAACTGTAGCGAAACACAAATTGTTTATTTGAAAGATTGCATCAAGTGTAGAAAGTTTACATAGAAATGCTTTAATGAAGTAATATAAATACTGTAACTTATTGAGCCCTCTTTGCTCTGTATAGCTCTATCAGGGGGAGGACATGTTGTTTAGAATCTTTACTCTGTATAGCTCTATCAGGGGGCGGACATGTTGCTTAGAATCTTTGCTCTGTATAGCTCTATCAGGGGGCGGACATGTTGTTTAGAATCTTTGCTCTGTATAGCTCTATCAAGGGGCTGACATGTTGTTTAGAATCTTTGCTCTGTATAGCTCTATCAAGGGGCTGACATGTTGTTTAGAATATTTGCACTGTATAGCTCTATCAGGGGGCGGACATGTTGTTTAGAATCTTTGCTCTGTATAGCTCTATCAGGGGGCAGACATGCTGTTTAGAATCTTTGCTCTGTATAGCTCTATCAGGGGGCGGACATGTTGTTTAGAATCTTTGCTCTGTATAGCTCTATCAAGGGGCTGACATGTTGTTTAGAATCTTTGCTCTGTATAGCTCTATCAGGGGGAGGACATGCTGTTTAGAATCTTTGCTCTGTATAGCTCTATCAGGGGGAGGACATGCTGTTTAGAATCTATGCTCTGTATAGCTCTATCAGGGGGGGGACATGCTGTTTAGAATCTTTGCTCTGTATAGCTCTATCAGGGGGCGGACATGTTGTTTAGAATCTTTACTCTGTATAGCTCTATCAGTGGGTGGACATGCTGTTTAGAATCTTTGCTCTGTATAGCTCTATCAGGGGGCAGACATGTTGTTTAGAATCTTTGCTCTGTATAGCTCTATCAGGGGGAGGACATGTTGTTTAGAATCTTTGCTCTGTATAGCTCTATCAGTGGGTGGACATGTTGTTTAGAATCTTTGCTCTGTATAGCTCTATCAGGGGGAGGACATGTTGTTTAGAATCTTTGCTCTGTATAGCTCTATCAGGGGGAGGACATGTTGTTTAGAATCTTTGCTCTGTATAGCTCTATCAGGGGTGGACATGTTGTTTAGAATCTTTGCTCTGTATAGCTCTATCAGGGGGAGGACATGTTGTTTAGAATCTTTGCTCTGTATTGCCCTATCAGGGGTGGACATGTTGTTTAGAATCTTTGCTCTGTATAGCTCTAAAAGGGGTCGGACATGTTGTTTAGAATCTTTGCTCTGTATAGCTCCGTCAGGGGGCAGACATGTTGTTTAGAATCTTTGCTCTGTATAGCTCTATCAGGGGGCTGACATGTTGTTTAGAATCTTTGCTCTGTATAGCTCTATCAGGGGGAGGACATGTTGTTTAGAATCTTTGCTCTGTATAGCTCTAACAGGGGGGGACATGTTGTTTAGAATCTTGGGTCAGATCAATCAGATCTTATTTCATTTGAACCAAGCTAAATGAAGAACTGTGCTAAGATTCTAAAGAAATATGTCCGCTCCCTATTAGAGCCCTGAGGTCACTCTAGTAATACACATTGGGGATTATGGACCAAGAGAAATTCTGAGGCAGTATTCAAAAATTGCATTGGTTTTCATGGTGATTATGGAGCTTTCAGTTCTAGAACAATCGGCAGGAACATTCCATTGGTTGTTATGGTGATTACTGAGCCTTCAGTTCTAAACACTCGGCAGGGACATTCCATTGGTTGTCATGGTGATTGTCGAGATTTCAGTTCTAGAACAATTGAATGGGACATTCAATTGGCTGCCATGGTGATTATTGAGCTTTCAGTTATAGAAAAATCGCAGGGACATTCCATTGGTTATCATGGTGATGGCTGAGCATTTCGGTTCTAGAACATCGGCAGGGACATTCTATTGGTTGTTATGGTGATTGCTGAGCGTTCAGTTCTAGAACATCGGCAGGGACATTCCTTTGGTTTCCATGGTGATTGCCAAGCTTTTTTTTTTTTTTTTACATTGCCTCAGTATTGCTCATAAAACATAACTTCCATTTTAACTGGATCGTCCAATCCAAAGATGGTCAAAGTAAAACCACATCAAGCACATCTTTGCAGAAGAAACCCAACTGACATAATCTGTAATCTGTTTTATTACCTCTGCTATAGTAAATAACTAATGCATTCTGCGGAGACAATGTCACAAGGTATGGACTTTAAACGTATAGATTTTAATAATTTATTATTGATCTTTGATATACTATTCACAAACGTTCCCATCTGTCCTATAATTTAAGACAGAATGACTGTCCATTTTGCATATTTTGTTGATACACTGCCAAACGAATTTACATCAGTTCGGAAGCCTATTCTGATTTCTGCGGACGAGAGACCGGCTCTGAACAGTGCATTTATTTACCCCCCCCCCCCCCTCCCTGTCCTCAGCAATAAGTTGGTCACAATGAAGCCACTCTCCTACGTTTTTTCCTCCGTACAATTGACATGTCATTTCAATTATCCAGGAACGAGGGAATAAATGTAATCAGGATGCATAGCCCGCTGCATTGTCGATTCCATTAAGCATCTGATGCCGAACGGGTGACATGTTTAGAAAACATTTTATGCAGAAACATTTAGGTCTGGAAGTTTAGATTTTGCAAGCATGTGTTGTGATTGGCCATGCTGAATTACAATGCAGTCCAACAGACATAATGAAGTTCCTACATGGGGACAAAAGGTACATCTGAGTTAGTACTAGGATTACACTAGTCTGTTAGATGGGAGACAAGGCAAGGAAAGTATAAATTTAGGTGAAGAAGAGGGGTAGAGTTGAGGTATTCACCATTTGTGGTGACTATAATAGCCTTGCTTTCGGGCCATAGCTCTTCCACATATCTGGCCGGTATTTTTCCGGCAGGCCGGTAATGTACTGTCTTGAGGCCAATGGTCTATGGAGGCAGTAGCATGCCTGGTATTATTATGTAGAAAAGGTGGCAACCCTAACAGTGCCATGGTTAAATATACTGACAGTAACTCAACTTATTTGTTAACTGACACTGGTTATAGCTTGGACAACTTGAGAACAAGTTACGTTATATGAAACAAAACAGACTTTGTACTAAGGCAATGCTCAAGAACACGGTCAAGAAATGTTGGAATCTTCCGAGTCAACTGGCTTCATAATGGCCTCACTCACGGAGCATTCCGTTAACCCACTTCAGCAGGGAATCACCCTACGTGTCTTCTCATACACCTTTCGGATATTTAAACTGCCAGCAAAAAAATAACTTATGTTTAATTAAATCATTTCATTATGTGTAGATGTTTTAAATAGAAATGCTTTAATGTAAAAATACAAATAAAGTGGCGTATCAAGCTCATTGTGCCATATAGTTCTATCAGTGGGCAGACATGTTGTTTAGAATTTTGGGGGAGGTGAAGGAAGATCTGACCCATCTGACTGAATGAAAGAATACAAGCAAAGCACCTAATTGAACCCTCTTTGCTTGTATAGCATCATCAGGGGGCATACAACTTGGGTCAGTTAGGTTCGATCTTCCAATTTGACCCAGGTTTCTAAAACAACATGTCCGCCCCCTGATAGCACTGCACAGAACCGAAAGATGCTTTAATTGTATTCTTTTATTAATACGTTTCGCTATAAACCAACTACAATTTTTTTTTTTTTTGCCACAGTTGTCCTTTAACAGACTTGAATTTCAGGCTATTATCCTCTATCTTGCATTGACCATTTCATTTTCATATCAACATTTATTTTTTTAACAAAAAACAAAATAAAAAATATATATATAATAATATAGTGAATAATAGAGGTTAAGTGAAACCATAGATAATAATGCGCTTAAACATTACATTGTAATTGCTGAAAAATTGTCTCGATATACTGATAGTGATTCTGGCTCTAAAACCCCCCAAAGTCATCCAAATTCCCCCAAAGTCACCCAATTTCCGACAGTCATCCGAAAGTTAAACCGTTTCTTGCTATTGGCTGTATCTAAAGGCAAGGTATTTTATTTTGTTGTTATTGAATACGTAGTATAAAAAAACATGTCAGCTATTTCTGACCTTTCCAATTTTAGATTTCTTCGATCGTTAAAGGTTAAAGACTATTTTAAAGCAAACTGCTTATATGACATCAGTATATATATTTTTTCCATTTCTATTTTTTGACCATTCAGCATATCCATCGTTCTTAGCGGGGGGAGCCTGCAGCATTGCAGTGTAATGCCAGCGGAAACATCATCCGTGTGATTAAAATGGCTAATAATAATAATTTAAAAAAAAAAAAAAAAAACATTTTTTGAGGTGAAATGTTAGAATGACCTGCCTGGCTGTTTCCATTTTAAATTCCGTCTCTTCAGCAAGAGTGAAATTTGCTAAACCTCTTAACATGTAAGTTTGCAGCCCTGGAGAAATTAGTTGGTACTTCATAACTTAATGGGGATTAGCTGAAAGCAGATACTCATCCCATTCGCTAATGGAATCTCAGATTCTCACTTACCAAGTGCAGCGTTAAATGCTAAGACATGTACTGTAGGAGAGTTGCCTTGATGTTGACCCATCTTGACCTTGGGTTATGTCGAAGGTCATCTCCAATTCATGTCTTGTTTCTTTTTTTTCTTCTGGAAGCAGAGCAGAGAAACAATGACACCGTCCGACCTGCGAGCCAAAATCCTGTCATTTCTGTCCAATTCGGCATTGTGTCACAAGGGGGTAAAGTTTTAAATGGCAGAGCCAGCGAAAAATCCTGGGCATGGTGCCACAATCTCGCAGGAGACAAGGATGAATCTATCTAGTCTTACCACTTTAATGACTGCAGAACTTAGGCTATAATTAATTGCAAACATAACGGAACTGGATCAGCATGTTAAAATGAAAATAATGATTCAGGAGATAAGAATCTCACCCCCCCCCCCCCCCATCAACAAAAAAAAAACGCTACTGGAAAACGAAAGTGTCAATTAGCCAGTTGAGACTGCAGACGAGGGACAAGAACATTTGGAACATCACAGGGGGAAAAAAAAAGGACAAATACTATACGAGTCACTTTGAATATGTAACCGATTTGTCCTACGATGAGTTGGAAAGTATGTAGTGCCTGGTGGGTGGGCAGCAGATTCTTTAAAGCTTGATTTGAAGCAGCAGGCATTTTACTCAATTTGGCTATAATTGAGAATTCAACTTGGATTACCACCTTTTAGAAATGAGCTTATCCTTAGAAAGGAAAGGGAAAAGAACATTTTATGTTGCTGAGAACTAGAGAAAAACATGCCAGAGACACTCTCCTGCTTGCATGTTGCTGTGCACTCGTAGATCATACATGGGATGTGGGGGATCCATATGTATAGAACTTTTTTAGGTCGGGGCCAATGGTTCCTTAGCGGAATAACATTGTTAAGGTAAGAACTATTAGTTGACATCCCATGACTAAGAGCCCGAGGTAGGGTTTGAAATGCATATGGCTTTTTATCTGCCCCCCCCCCCCATCCCCTTTACAACTTACCACCTTATTTTCTCCAAACATTATAACAATAAATTACATATTATTCCATGGATCAACAAGCCTCTCATAATACTTTGTTCAGAGCTCCAGCTTTACACGGATACCTAATGGTTGGGACACCGTTACACCAGAGAGACCGGAGCAGTAAGACAGTGCGGTATCTATCTAATTGAACTTCATCTTAATGTGTTACGAACTTGCCAGTGAGGGTTCTTTGGCAACTAGGAGTCCTGATCCTTTGCTGTAGCATATGGCGGTGCATGATCTCCCTTTACATCTCCCCATCCATGACCTTGTCAACCAATATAACTTTAATGGTAGAACTGAAGCGACACAAGCAGAAGTCTCTCTATTATCACAGTAGTTGATTTTTAAAGGACTCCGAGCACCCTCCAGGATGATGTCTTGCCTGGTGCTAACCTGGTGTGCGGTTGAAGTTCCCACACAAATAGGAGTCTAGGCTCTTGGGGCCCAACTCCCCAAGCTCCTGATAGTGTCGTCTCTCGTGTCTCTATCCTGATCTCAACTTTACAGCCCAGCCCCTTCTTAATCTGCTCCATGATCTTTCCATCCCAAAAAAAAGCAGTGGATAAATCTGTGAAAAAGGGGTGCAACTATGTCCCATACCACAAACAGAGACAGGTAGCTGCAGGAAATGTGTGTGTTTTTTTTTTTTTTTTTCTGAACCGGAGCACATTTTGAGTATTCTATGTAGGGTCTAGGACACTTCCGCGCCGCATCTTCATCGCTGACAGTTCAGCACGGCAGTTAGAATGCTGAACTGTCAGCAATGAAGAATAAACGGCCGCAGCTATATAAGAGCTGACAGTTCAGCGCTGAACTGTCAGCTCTTACAAATGTACAAGTAAAACGAAAATACCCCCCCTAATAAATGATTCCCAAACCCCAATACTAACACTAAACACTTAACCCCAATACAAAAATTAACCCCCTAAACCCTAATACTAACCCCCGAGCCCTAATACTAACCCCCGAGCCCTAATACTAAAATTAACCCCCTAAACCCTAATAATAACCCTAATACTAACCCCGACCCCTAATACTAACCCCAGAGCCCTTATACTAAAATGAACCCCCTAAACCCTAATACTAACCCTAATACTAACACCCGACCCCTAATACTAACCCCCGAGCCCTAATACTAAAATGAACCCCCTAAACCCTAATACTAACCCTAATACTAACCCCCGAGCCCTAATAATAAAATTTACCCCATAAACCCTAATACTAACCCCCGAGCCCTAATACTAAAATTAACCCCCTAAACCCTAATTTTAACCCCCTAAACCCTAATTCTAACCAAAGTAAAATAGCTAAAATACTTACCTTTAGCGATGAAATGTCCCGCGATGAAATCTCCAGCGACGATCTGTCTTGCTGTGTAGAGTCGGCGGTGAAGCGGCTGCACGGAAGCGATGAAGAGTCCCATCCACTGCTATGTAAACCATATATGAGAACATGAATTATTGTGTTTTGCTAAAATGGCTTTTTTATATGCGCAATAATTCAGAACAGACAGGAACCTTGGTAAAATGATCTTTGCAGTGTATTTGCCAATCCCATTACCTGTTTAAATCCACTACAAAGAGGCTGCGTCACTTAAACCTTGTGCTTAATTGTACTATAGAGAAGAAAATGTGATCTATACAGTGTGTTAGCCAGACTGCAAGCAAATGCCTTATATTAGGAGAAACGTGTATTCTAAATGTGTCTGTGCTGTCTACTGTTTGTGGCTTAATATACCAATTTCAACATTTCCCATTAAAAATCAGTTCATTTGCATATCAAGCGACAGGTGATGTCATAAGCAGGTGACGCTGCAGACACATTTTAAACACACTTTTCTCCCAATCCTAATTTAGGCATGCTCTTGCAGTTTTCCTAACACAATGTATAGATTATTTTCAAGATTTTTTTTTTTTTTACTGCCTACAATAAAAGTGAAAAAAAAAAAATGTGTAGGTCCCTTTAAGAGTTAGAGAGGAAGTTGTATAAAAGTATCATTGTGGCAGAAATAGTGCAATACTGTTGTGACACCAGTGGCAGCAGTTGCACAATACTTGTGTGACAGTAGGAAAATTATTTGAATTTTGTACCCCAAAAATTCCATAAATGTGTTCATTTTTTGTTAATCAATGAATTGTACTTTAAATACGTAATCTACAGTAGTGGTATCTGCGGTCTGAAAAACCACAACATAAATAAAAAAATTGCAATTGAAACATAAAACAGTCACCATAAAAATGCCTCATCTTGTTGACACATATAAAACCCCTTCTGACACATTTAATTAAGTTCCTATAAATGAGTTCATCGAGAGGAAACTCGTATCTTTAAGAAAAGGACTAATAAAATCTCAGTTGGATTTCACATTAAAAGGTGTTTATCAACACCTCATAAAAAATTATTATGAGCGCACAATTGGGTTTTTATTCGGTTTTTTTTAAGGGCACTGCACTATGAGAGTTGATTTTTTTTTTTTGATCCTTATTTATGGACCTTACAGATGGATGGGGAATCCAATTATAGGAACAGTCTTTTGTATGGACTTTTCCTAAAGTCCCGTTTAGCTTGATTTAATGTGTGTGTAAATACAATTTATCTTCTCTTAGGGTTAGGGTTAGAGTAGTTAGACTAAGAGCAATTAGACCTAACAGGGCAGATCCATTGCACACTTTACAGTGATGACAGTACTAACCCTAATAGTAACCCATAATCTTAATACTAACCCTAAAAGTAACCCATAACACTACAATTAACCTGTAACCCGCGTACTAACCCTAAAAGTAACCCATAACACTACAATTAACCTGTAACCCGCGCACTAACCCTAAAAGTAACCCCTAACACTAAAACTGAGCCTAACTGTGATACTAACCCTAAAAGTGACCGCTAACGCTAACGAATCCTATAATGAACCCTAAAGCCAACCTTAAGCTCAGTGCACCACGATAAAACTGTCCAGCTGAGCTCTCAGCTGCTAAAAGGTCCGCGATGAAATGGACGGTGAAGAATAGTCCCATTCCACTTGAAGTGGACTACCCTTTTACTTTATTCGGATACAATTCTAACCCCACTAAGGAAATGAAACAGTGAGTTTCTTTGAATTACGCAGAAATCCGCTCATTGATTAGTAGACTGATCGTGCACTATTGAAAAGCAAAGACCTTGGCGGCTTCCATCACGTGGTGCTTGGCTCCATGCCTGCCTCAAGGAGAAGTGTTTGACGATGGTTGCTTTCTGAGATTGGTGTGGGCATGTGTCAATCGCTGGCCTCTGAGCCAATGACTGGGGAGGAGATAATCATCATTCCCCCTGTTTGGAAGTGTTTTGAAATCATAGATGCCACACACCAATCAGTGATGCAAGCATGCTCCTGCAGTATGGCTGGGCCCTCTTGTGGATTGAGCTTCAGAAGTTGAAAAAAAAATTCACTTCCAACGTTCTGAATATGTTGCTTGACTGCCCCTAGAGGCAGTCAAACCTCTTATGGTATCTAGTGAAAGCCCTTCTTATGACGATTAAAACAGCATATAATTTGTGTGGGTACAGTACGTGAGAAAGAAGAAAATTACAGCTAAACACAAACACCACAGAAATGTAAAAACAGGCCTTGTCACCAAGGGAAAGTCAAGGTCAAAAAGTCTTGTCACTAAGGGGTTAAAAAAAATACCTGGATGGTCCAAATTACAGAGGAACATTACAGCATGTTTTAAATCCATCTATGTAAGTATAGAAGAATTGCTTGGGTACAATGAGAGCAGAGTGACACCTTGTTGGAAAAACCTTCAAACGTGTCTTAGACTTCATTCTCCTAATTAGCCGAGATTCCTCGGTAAGAACGAATTGTATTTTTATCAGAATAGCCTCACCGATCTGCATATATCACCCGAGATGTGTTTCTGTAAGCTGACACTGTAGACAATTTCAAAAGCCATTCAGAAGGTTCCTGTCTAAATAAATACATCTCCATAGTGTTATATAAGGAAACATCTATAATTAAGGAGAATCTGATGCCAGCGATTCCCCAGTGGTTTTCTTTCTAAGCCAGTGATGTGTTAAACTATAAACTGCACACACCACAATTTAATGCAAACTGAAAATACATCCAAGAAACATCTTTATATTTATATTACAGAATGTAAACCACATTGGTTTTCGGAGTATCGGCAACTCAGTTTTAAGACAGGAAGTAAGACAGGATGTGGAATCTCAACCTTGATTTTTGATTGGACAAACAGAACATTCTAAGTTTAGAACACTGGCAAGCAGAGACAACCGCTACTAATTTCTTTATGCCAACCCGGAGCTTCTGATGGGAAGAAATTGATAACCCTAAAGGTTATTCTACATTTACAGAGCTCTCGAGGAGGAGACAGCCGACTTGACCCAATTCCTATTTTTAATCAAACTGTAATTAACCTTATCAGTATTGTATACATATATCATCAAGACACAAAGGGAGATATGCCTTAATGGACATTTTAAATTGAAATGTTTTAATGAAAGAGTGCAAATAAAGCACCTGACTGAGCAATCTCTGCTTGAATTGCACCCAAGCAGGGAGTAGACATGATTTTCCTATCTGACCCAAGAATCTAAACAACTTAAAGGACATGGTTTGTGTAGTTTTGCCTTGAATGCATAAAAAGGGCTCTGTTAAAGGACAACCATTGGCAAAAAAAATAGTTATGCTTAACTAAAAGCCCTTTGACTAGAACCACAAACTAAAAGAAGGGCAAACTTATATATGAAAAGATGGGGATGAAGGCACTTTGAGGTATTTAAGTTTGGTGTCCTGCAAAATACGGGGCACTTGGTCTTAAAAAAAAAATTCCCCATCACTAGAAGGTGTAGAACGAGTATGTAGATAAAGAACATGAGGTTATGTGGTGTTGTATGCAGTACAGCTATTTCTCGGAAATTTCCTGCTTTCATGTTATGTGTGTGGAAGTGACAGTGCTATAAAATCCACAAACACGGATTGGGGAAGGATTAAGGAAATGTTTGGATTTCTGAGTTGTGCCCTTTCTGTAATCCAACAAGATTACTGCTGTCTCGATTTACCTTATATCCTGGGGCTCAGGGCCAGGAGCTTGACTGCATTAACTTTCCAAACGATCAAAAGTGTTTTTTTTCAGAGACAATAATTGATAGACCAACACTGAAAGGATTCTAGAGTATATCTTCACTAGCTTGGACAGGATGGATTACAGCATCTTCAACTAAGCCCAATGAAATCCTGGGCTGGTCTGTGGGCTCTTTTGGCAGTCCTGACAGTGGGAGAGTCTAAAAACCACACTAATAACGAGTAAACTCCATATTTAATTTGGGTATAGACTAGAATTTCCTGTACAGAGGAATTCCGTTTAATTACACTCTCCTTTTTAGCATTTGCACTTGGTGTTAGGAAGAAGAATTGGCAGAATGATGAACACAGCAGTATCCAGTTCATTGCAACTGGAAAATTTGCAAACAGTTTCCTTGTAGTGTCTAATTATAAGAGGTGTTTTAAAGTTGAAACTGGTTACATACAATTGGGTGAGAACAGCTTGGTCCTGATGTTCCAAAGTTCGAAACTAGGGTTCAGGAGTTGAGTCCTTCAGAATTACAGGAGCAAGAAACTTGATGCATTGATGGAGCTATAGAGCGGGATAGATTAAGAGCAGACAAAGAAGAAGAAGACAGTAGAGTGGAAAAACAAGCATTAGGTCAGGGCTGGCAGCAATCAGAAAAATATTGGTTGGAGTTAAAGAAAGGCCCCGGAGCAAACCATAATGTGATAGAAAGCTAGCATAATATACTGACATCAAAGGGTAAATCTGAAAGAGGAAGGATCAAATATCTTTAATAGAGTCTTGATACTGGACAAAAAGAATTAAAACATGGGCCCCTTAATCCTAGGCTGGATCTTAAATCTGGATTTAAACCAGGAAATAAAGTGGTGTCAGTGGTAAACATTGACTGTCCAAGAAGAATAAAGTTATAGGATATGTCAAGCAATTAAGAATTATATCGCTTTGAGGGAGGGAAGAGTATGGGCACAGATGCCAAACTTAGTGATGCAAAGGAGAAGTCATCACATTGGAGAACAGCTGGAGGAGAAGCAGGTGTCTGATGAGAGAATTAAAAATGTCATGCAAAAATTTTGTTTAATACAGAGCGATCAATCAAAACATGCATGTGAGAAGAGAAGAGGGGGACTGGAGAATGCATTACTTGGGAATGTCATTATGATGTAGTTATAGCTCTAGTAGTGAAGAGAGGTATTGTAGCAACTGGGATATGGGTACCGTAGGGAAGAAACCTTAAATAAGTGGTTTAACATACAGAAATATAATAAGATCTTATTTACTAGAAAAAAGGAATTTTGTGCATTGTGTTTTTAATACCATTGCGGTCCCTGCGGATCAGTCCGAACCAACAAACTGGAAACAGCTCTCACAATGCCCAACGACAACATAATCATATTGCTGGAGCGAACCTTCCGTGGTTTAGTCGTGTTCGTTGTGCGTGTACATTCAAAGCGTTCCTTCTACGAGCTGAATACAAATGAGTGGGATGAATGTAGCTGACGCACGGGGTCAACACAAGCCAAGCATTTTCCACATCCTCTCTCGTTAGATTAGGAAACATGTGAAGGCAGTAAACACATTGGGAGATACCATTTTAAAGGAACCATGTCCATAAGCTCAACAAGCCTGGCCTGTATCACGTAAGATGTTCTTGGTACATTTTAATGCCGTTGTGAATGGACAAACATGTCCTTCTACTTGTGTAGTAACCTTTTCAATCTACCAACTGCTGTATGTACACTTTTAGCTTTTTCTCTTTGCATATATTGGTTCCGCTTGAAAAAAAATTTGCTTTGTAAGCTAAATTGTCTTAAATAGTCTCTGAGATTCTTCATTGTGCTGTAGAACGCTTTCCAGTGTTCTCTTATATATATTTTTTTAATACAAATTGTGCCTCACTGGCCCACATTGCATTTAGTAAAACCAGATTATTATAACCTTTCCAAAATATTTAACTTCATGTTTCATCTTTTAATTGTCATCAGCGTGGCTTAACTGCACCTAATAAATCCAAATAAAGATATATACTATAAAAAAAATGGAAAAAAAACTTGTTTCAGAAAGCTGATCACTCTTGGGAACCCTAATGGGTCTATTCACATTCAACATTCGACTTTGGAGGTCGACTTTCATTCTGAGACAACTCGGAACAGGAGTTTGACTTAGAAAAAAAAACCCAGGTTTGAATCTTCCCCGTTGAAAGTAATGGGAGGACAGATGACTGAAGCTATTTTTGAGACTAGAAACTTGGTTTCTCAGGCCAAGCATGTTATAGTAGGTCATAATATGTAGATTTGGCTTTTTTGCAGACACGTTTAGGGTAATACGGCGATGAAGAGCTGTCCTCACAGAGGCAGGCAAAGATAAAAGTGTTGGAGAGTAATCTCGAAGGCTGCAGTTCACATATGGTGCCACTGGCTTTAGGAAGATGCCACAATCTGTCAGAAGGATATATTTGGTTGACACATGAGGACTCACAAGGCCTTCGTTGTAAGTGGCAGCTGTCAAAAGAGAAACATGTCTAAGTCTTCTGCAGGCAACTTGTCCAAAATATACAGATCTGCTAATGTTTCACATGTGCAAACCTTTTACTCTTCCGAGGTCGAATCAGGCTCAAGACTTATCCAAACATTACTCTTTATAACATTTCACTTCGACACAGAGGAGAGATATAGACTATTTGTTGGTACTAAAATAAAATGAACTGTCAAGGAATGGCTGAGATATCTTTTAAACAGGTTTAGCCCTACTATAGGTTCATACAAATATATATAGTTTGACATGGAGAACTAAAAGCTGTGAATACTCTTTAAAATTGTTTATCCCTTGTTGCCTTACTTTTCAGTGAGAATGACGAATTGGTCGTTTTAATATTAGGCTTAATTGCCTGTACTCACATAATTAAAAGTGAGATGAATACAATGTTTGCAATTGAGTTCCTGGGCCTCTTAGTTGAAATAATCAAATTATTTGATATTGTAGCCAGTGCCCCCGAGATACATTGTGTCAGTTTTATCTTGCAAATGTTTAGATTACGTGTTATTATTAAAATGTTTAAAGAAAACAAATGTGCCATATAAAAGGCTTCCCCCAATACTTAACTTTTTATCCTGGTCTGCAAATGATTTACCTATAATTCTTCAGCATGTTCAGTGCTCCTTCTTCTACTGCAGTGCTGACATCTTGTGTCTGTCTCCCAGTCTGCCTGCTCCCTACTACTACAGTATTATAATACTAGTTGTTGAAATAAACATTCACATTCACTCCTGCAACACTGATATCCTCTGTAACGCATGTGTGCCATCACTCACATTGTGATTAGAGTGATTGCGTGGTTGACTCACCGGTAAGTTCCAGGGCTTTTTGCCAGGATACCGGCACTAATGTCAGCACAGATTGACCTGAGCATGTGCAATGACTTTCAACCTTTGTAAATTTGTTCCCGAATTCATGGCATGTATTTCACTGGGCTAATACAATGTACACAAGGTAAGACTTATCCACAGGGATAATATGCCGGATCGCCGTATGATGTGCAAATTTGAAATTCTATAATTAAAGGGGCAGTAAACTAAAAAAAAAATCAATTTGTGTTTCTATTATGAATTTTTTTTTTTTTTTAAATACCCACCAGCGACATTTATTTTTCACTCTAACTGGTTGAAAAGAGTAATAAATATTTAAGGACCAAGATCGATAAACAGTGTTAGGCAGAAATAACACAATTACTGCTAATCTCAAATTTGCACAAATCATTTTTTTTTTTTAAATTTGGAATTAAATTTTTTTTATATATAATATCAATTTTATTAAAAACAAACACACAAAAAAAAAAGATTTACACCAAACGTTTCCAAATAAATCTACGTCACTTTTAGGATGGTAAAAGTCAACTAGATTCCAAGCATGAAGACGTTTCATTTTAATAGCTTTCCGTCGTAGAGATATCTTCTTACATTTGACTTTTATCCAATCCCTGGTGGGTTTGGGGAGTTTGAATTAAACACCACACGATCGATCTGACCTGGTTGAGTTTCCGTGGAATGTAATGATCTTATAAGTGGTCTATAAATTATTACTCTTTATGGATTTTGCTAATCTAACCTTTCACAAATGTTTAATTTAACCCGTTTTTCTAGATGAGAAACAGTGGAAGTTAACGGAATAATGGAAACCAAAGCCACTAAAATGGTTTATAAAAAAAATACCAGCTGAGAGACTCAAAAGCTTAAATACAGGGAATGTTATTCTTAAATCCTCAGATCAGATGTATTTGAGCTTTCATGCTAAAAGGAACAAATTATACAATGCTTAAAAATCCATATTTTAATGCATCATCTCATATCTTTGGTGTAATCTTTCAGTTATCCCGCTTTTATAAAATTTATAGTGAAGTCAACATAGAGGTCTGGCTTGTTGCATTGATTGACTATGATTGCACACATGATATCCTTTCTACAAAAAAATAGATTTTTCTTGATACACATGTTTTTTTTATTATTAATAATTAATTAAATACACTTGTGCTCTACTGAGATAGATTTATTTTTAAAAATAAATTTACAGGCTGTAGCTTGATTTTTTTTAAAAATCAATGGAGTAAAAAAATTGTTCCATTTTTTTTTCATCCATTTGATTCCTTTTAGCGTGATTATGTTTTGTTTTTAGTTCAACTGATACAAACCAGTTCCACAAGAAAAAATGGGATTATTATTTGTTTTTGTTATACTTATTATTTCAATATCAGCAGTAATTAATTGTTATTATCATTTTTATTGTTATCACAATAGTTACGGGGAAGAGAACATTGAATTGGCTCATTGCCCCATATACAAAAAAATGTTCCTTCTCATTTACTTGAAAATATACTTTTGTTATACAAACATTAGCCCGAATCCATATCCCATGCATTTTTTAATTTACAAGATGAGGGGTGGAGCCATAGAGAGGCGGAGCCACATACTGTCATGTGATGTTACTCGTCATGTTATGTAACCCATGAGATTGAGCTCTTGTGCTTAAATTTGACCAAAATTATCTAATTTCTTGGCAGTTTCAACTATGTATGTCTAAACCGTGCACCTTCCATTAAAGAGTAGCGATTGCACCATTTTTGTATTGCACCAAAACAACAGCAACTTTTATACATAGCTCCCACTGTGTAAGAATATTTGTTCTCAAACGGATTAAGAGACAATGTTGCTTTAAATGTGTCCTGGGTGTCTCATGTTTATGACATCACATTTTGTCTTGATATGCATATGAAGCCACAAGGTGATGTCATAAGCAGGAGACGGCCCCAGACTGATTTTGACCTAGCCGGGAACGACATGAGGCCAATGTGAAGTCTATACCATTTTGCAAGCTCTGGTTTTTTTTTTTTGGAAGAAAAGGTAGCAACCCTGGTGCTGAATCCTTTCTCCTCCCATCCTGAGAATGGGGGTGCCTCAGGTTTCATATTGCCAGAGGATCGAGGTACCAAATTGGGGCGGTGCCTCATTGTATCTTCATAGGAAACTCATTTGTCTTATCAGTTTTTTTCTTTAAATCTTCTGCGTCCAAAAAACTGCATTTAAACTAGAATTAGAACGCAAACTTACTGCCTTCTATATCTTACGTTGTAACCGAAATTAATAAAAGTTATATTTCAAACTTATCAGGCTGCACTCTAAACACATTAATAAAAAAAAAGAAGCAAATAATAAATAATATATATCTTCCCTATTGAGAGGAATTTTGATCAAAAGTATCATTCGCTGTGTGGTTTGCAATTCATTTTAAATGTTGTTTGACAAGTCCGTTTGTGTACTTTTCACTACCAAAAAGGCAAGCAAATCCTGAGGCTTTTTATTTTGTTTACAACCAAAATCTATATTTTTTAATGTGAAAGGTTAAAAAAAAATCTTGACAGAGCTACCTGATCAATGGAACAGATTTACAGGAATGGGTAGTAACAAATTGTGTGCAAATTGGGTATTGATTTTTATTGGTATTATGTTACGAAGGTTGGCTAATAAAGTAAACATGCAGGTCATAAATTATTAATTAGTCTTAATGTTTCGCAGAGAAAGTATGTTTTTCAATATTTTAGAAAACTTTGACAAACAACAAAAATAAAGAATAAAAAGTTTTAAAGGGTCCGGTTCCATGTAGTTTGGTTTCTGTATGTTGCACAGATATTTAGTGTATACTATATGGACACAATTATTGGGAAGCACAACTTAATGATTGAATTCAGGTGTTTCATCAGGTGTATAACATCAAGCACCTAGCCATGCAGTCGGCATTTACAGACATTTGAGAAAAAATGGGTGGTTCTGACGAGCTCAGTGAATTTGTGGAACGGTGTTAGGATGCTGCCACCTTTGCAATAAGTCAGTTTGGGAAATGTCCTCCATGCCAGATATTCCACGGTCAGCTCTCAGTGGTATTTTTAAGTTGGAGCTTATAAAACAGCAGCCACAAAGTGGAAGACCAACGTAAAGTCACAGAGCAGGGTCATCGAGAGTCTTCGCTGTTTGGCAGTCTGATGGGGGTGAGTCTGGGTTTGTCAGATGCCAGAATAACGTAATCTGCCGGAGTGTGCCAACTATAAAGTTTGGTGGAGGTTGGATAATGGTATGGGACTGTTATTCAGGGCTTGGGCTAGGCCCCTTACTTCCAGTGAAGGGAAATCGTAATGCTTCAGCAAACCAAGACGTTTCCAACTTTGGGGTAAGAGCTTGAGGAAGGCCCCTTTCTATTCCAGGATGACTGTGCTGCCCCCAGAGCACAAAGCAAGGCCCATAAAGACATGGTTGGATGGGTTTGGTGTAGAAGAACTTGACTGGCCGAACAGAGTCCTGACCTCAACCCCATCCAACATCTTTATGAGCCAGGCCTTATCGTTCAACATTGTGCCGGCCTTTATTTATTTTAAATTGGGACCACGCACATGGTGCCGGCATGTGGCTCCAGGAGGCCTATCATTTTATGTAGTGACTGCGGGCATGGTGCCGGCATGTGGCTCCCGGGGTACTATCATTTTATCTAGTGATTGCGGGCATGGTGCCGGCATGTGGCTCCAGGAGGCCTATCGTTTTATGTAGTGACTGCGGGCATGGTGCCGGCATGTGGCTCCAGGAGGCCTATCATTTTATGTAGTGACTGCGGGCATGGTGCCGGCATGTGGCTCCTGGGGGCATATCATTTTATGTAGTGACTGCGGGCATGGTGCCAGCATGTGGCTCCAGGGGGCATATCATTTTTTCTAGTGATTGCGGGCATGTTGCCGGCTTGTGGCTCCCGGGGGCCTATCATTTTATGTAGTGACTGCGGGCATGGTGCCGGCATGTGGCTCCCGGGGTACTATCATTTTATGTAGTGACTGCGGGCATGGTGCCGGCATGTGGCTCCCGGGGGCCTATCATTTCATGTAGTGACTGCGGGCATGGTGCCGGCTTGTGGCTCCAGGAGGCCTATCATTTTATGTAGTGACTGTGGGCATGGTGCTGGCATGTGGCTCCCGGGGGCCTATCATTTCATGTAGTGACTGCGGGCATGGTGCCGGCATGTGGCTCCAGGGGGCCTATCATTTTATGTAGTGACTGCGGGCATGTTGCCGGCTTGTGGCTCCCGGGGGCCTATCATTTTATGTAGTGACTGCGGGCATGTTGCCGGCTTGTGGCTCCCGGGGTACTATCATTTTATGTAGTGACTGCGGGCATGGTGCTGGCATGTGGCTCCCGGGGTACTATCATTTTATGTAGTGACTGCGGGCATGGTGCCGGCATGTGGCTCCCGGGGTACTATCATTTTATGTAGTGACTGCGGGCATGGTGCCGGCATATGGCTCCAGGGGGCCTATCATTTTATGTAGTGACTGCGGGCATGGTGCCGGCATATGGCTCCAGGGGGCCTATCATTTTATGTAGTGACTGCGGGCATGGTGCCGGCATGTGGCTCCAGGGGGCCTATCAGTTTATGTAGTGACTGCGAGCATGGTTCCGGCATATGGCTCCAGGGGGCCTATCCTTTTATGTAGTGACTGCGGGCATGGTGCTGGCATGTGGCTCCAGGGGGCCTATCATTTTATGTAGTGACTGCGGGCATGGTGCCGGCATGTGGCTCCAGGGGGCATATCATTTTCTGTAGTGACTGCGGGCATGTTGCCGGCATGTGGCTCCAGGAGGCCTATCATTTTATGTAGTGACTGCGGGCATGGTGCTGGCATGTGGCTCCCGGGGGCATATCATTTTATGTAGTGACTGCGGGCATTGTGCGGCATGTGGCTCCCGGGGGCCTATCATTTTATGTAGTGACTGTGGGCATTGTGCGGCATGTGGCTCCAGAGGGCCTATTATTTTATGTAGTGACTGCGGGCATGGTGCTGGCATGTGGCGCCAGGGGGCATATTATTTTATCTAGTGATTGCGGGCATGGTGCCAGCATGTGGCTCCAGGGGGCCTATCGTTTTATGTAGTGACTGCGGGATTTGTGCCGGCATATGGCTCCAGGGGGCATATCATTTTACGTAGTGACTGCGGGAATGGTGCCGGCATATGGCTCCAGGGGGCCTATCATTTTATGTAGTGACTGTGGGCATGGTGCCGGCATGTGGCTCCAGGGGGCGTATCATTTTATGTAGTGACTGCGGGCATGGTGCCGGCATGTGGCTCCCGGGGGCCTATCATTTCATGTAGTGACTGTGGGCATGGTGCTGGCATGTGGCTCCCGGGGGCATATTATTTTATGTAGTGACTGCGGCATGTTGCCGGCTTGTGGCTCCAGGGGGTAGATCATTTTATGTAGTGACTGCGGGCATGGTTCCAGCATGTGGCTCCAGGGGGCCTATCATTTCATGTAGTGACTGCGGGCATGGTGCTGGCATGTGGCTCCCGGGGGCATATCATTTTATGTAGTGACTGTGGGAAATGGTGCTGGCATGTGGCTCCAGGGGGCCTATCATTTTATTTTTTAGTGACTGCGGGCATGGTGCTAGAATTTCACAAGCCAAGCTGTGCACCTTATGTATAAAGGTGAAATCCAGGGCAAAGTTCGAAAACTGGAGCAATCACCCTGGAAACCAATAGAATGTTTCTCCAGATTGTACCTCTCTTGTAACAGTCCTTTATACATAACTCCCAACGCATTTGCATTCTATCCATTTTGTTTCATGATCTATGATAATAGATGTTGTTTATTTTTTTTGCTACAACCCTGCTATGAATTGAGACAGAAACAGATATACACAAAACCTGTTTTTTTACAACAGCTGTTTTTCATCTCTCCTAGTTCTTCAGCCGAAAGATAATGTTTGTTTCAGATCCCAGCATGTTCTGTGCTAATAAATACACACAGTATTGAAACACTCTGGTTGAGAAAAGAGAAATGTACATAAAGAATGCCTCGGCATAGATTATGTCTGTACGACCTGCAGCTCAATTTGTTTTAGCTTTTACACAAATTAACATATCCTGCAGGATTCTCAATAGGAAAGGTAAAGAGATGCAAACTAGAGGCATGTTTTACACTGTCAAGGACTCAACTTGTTTTGTAGAAACAAAAAAAGATGAGAAACTGCTAGAAAATGAGGCCAATGCTTTTATTTGTTGGGGGAAACAAAGAGAGCTTGAGGACATTATGGCAGATATAGACTGGAGGGGTTAAATATTCATATCCAGATCACCAATAACTCGTCAGATATCATTTATAATTAAATCAAGAATTTGGAAGCCAAGCCATATGACGTTTGAGAATTGACAACAGCTAATATTTTTGCTAACTTGCATAACTGGTGCTTTTCATGGAAAAGCTTTAAATCAAGGTTTATTTAATGTCATGCGCTCAATCGGAAGCCGATTCGATGGCAGAAAGATATTATTCTTGAAACTTTTTTTTTTTACACTGGCACAATCAGTGTCATTACAAAAAAGGAAGCAGCGGAGAGGAGTTTTGCAGTGTCAGACCTCCATAATTCCGCTCCTTTCCAGAGGTTGTATACTGGAATTGGATCCAAATGCCATATGGTACTTGATGGACAGCCTCCTAATTACCTGCAGTTTCAGTACTATGGTTGATAGTTGATGCATAGTCTTTGGTGGCATTTTTTTTAGTTACTGACTCATGTGTATGATGTTTCCTCGATACTTTCTGGGTAGAAAAAGTCCATTTGAAGATCAGTTTGTACATCGATATATTGATTCCTGGGTAAGATCCTCTGGCTTGCGTATGTTACCATCAGTAGGACCTACAATTTAGTAAGTATGTTCCCTGTGGCCTAAAGCACTGAATCAGGAAAATTCTGGAGATGTCTCTTCAAATTGTGACAAAGTACCTTGAAATGCAGCATCTAGCTCACCTACTACTTCCTCCAGCTGGCAAAGTAACCAGCCATATTTCTAAAAGATGCACGAGAAGTCTACCATGCCTGGCTTATCGCTCAAATAAGCTTTGAGGACCATCTATGGTAAAGTGTTTTGTTTGCTCACACAAAACTTCTAAGTTCCATGTTAGGTAAATCCAGGATACCAAAACTCATTAGCAACTCAAGTTTAGTCCAGCTCAAAAAAATGTTGTGCAATCAACTAAGTAAAACATGTACTACAGTCATTTTTCGTTATGTTGCTCAAAGCCAAGGGGGCGGAGAGGAACAATGACCCCAATGGCCATTGGGATTTGATTAGTTTTTTTTGTTCATTTTTTTAATCAGAATTTTACATACCTCCAAAGGATGTCTGAAGTAAGATGCTGTAATATTCATAGGCAGTGTGAACACTTTAACTGGATCCTTACTGTGCTTATTCTATGGCTTTGGATGCCAGTTCCATGGCAAATGGTAAGATATGATAAAGTGTCAACCATATCTTGGTTGAGTTGACGACCTGTTCGAAATATGGGATTTTCTATTTGTCTTCTAACAGAGTAAACATTATTTTGGAATTCAGTTACTCTTTAAATAAATGGAAGTTTATTTTTTTCATGGCATCCAATAATTAGGAATACAGTGGCATAACTCCACAAAAACAAATGTAATTCAATTTGTAATGTATTATCTGTCAGTATATCTTTTAAAATACACCTTCCAGCACCTGTACTGCATATGAATAATTGATCCTATAAATTAAATGACATATTGTGACTGTGAAGTATTTTAAGTAATATTTACTAATTTCTATTACAGTTTCCTTTTCCCAAAGTGGAGGAAACCTATCTGTTCACAACACTGTTCTCGCTTGAGTAGCACCTTGCGGAACATGTGAGTGTCGACTCATTAGAGTCAAGAGTGAGTGGCAGGCAATGGAGTCAGGAATTTCAAACTTAAGTCCAAAGCAAACTTAATTCTGAAAAATGCTGCCATTCAGCAGCTTTGCAGAATATTTCCTACTCAGTTACATTGGCCTAACGTTTGAAATTCCCATCTTAATTCCCTGTAATTCTTTTTTTTTTTTTTTTTTTTTAAGTACTCCCTATAGTGAGTAAAAGAGATACTGATATATTTTGGAGAGGTTATGGGATCACACTATTGGATCCTTATTTTAACCCACCCATTTAACGAAGGCCAACTAATTATGTAATATTTTTTTGAATTGTCAAATATGTAACTCTGTGAGTATTTTAGTGTCCATGAAATTTTAAGCCCAACCCCTCTGTGTAGCCCTCTGGCTAAATCCCATTACTGCAGTGTATTGACATACCCAAATATAATCAGCTTTTACTCCATCTCACACTGTGCCTCGCACATACAAGCCAAATTAGATCTCTTGTAAATTCCCTTGAATGTATTCAATGTGGTAAACACTGACTAACTGGGTCACCTGTTATTTAATGTATCCCTTTATTTATGGGAATATATTTACAGAGACAGGCTGTAAAATCATAATGAACTTGTGTTGGAAGATCTTATATTTTTTTATCTTTTTCATTTTATTTCTTTTTTATTTGGTCCTATCTTGAATCTTGGGGGTTATGTATAACAACTCCCCTCACTGAAAAGTGTCTGGAGTTTTATTGAAAGGCGTAATCGCCGTGTGATATGTACAACGGCGATTGCGTTTTTTTTTTATACATCCCTACACTTTGCCATGCGGGAGAGCGATGCCCGTCAAATGCTGGTTCCCCGACACACATCAGGTGCTTTTCAGTGCCTGTGTTTTTTTGTTTTTTTTATACATAGGCTGCGCCGACACAATGAGCCGTGGCACATGTACGTATTAGGCAGAGGCAGTGCAGACTAACGAATTTAATCAGGAGTTTGCTTTATACATTGCCGCCCATGCGCCAGTATTTGGGGCAATCTGAGTGTACGCCATATTTATTCTACGACTGTAGATTCTGAGTGTTTTCCAAGGTTCTAAAAATAATCTGCTGTATATATTATTATGGAACTTTTATCTGACTGTGTCCTTCCCATGGTACATAGAATGTTGAGATAACTGTATCAATGGTGGACTAAACGACATACTTGGCAACAGTCCATTGATACATGCTGTACCAGGGACAGTATCACCTAAACATTGTTTTTTAACTGTGAATATAGAGAATACAAAAATAGTTGAAAATTATCTCTATGTTGTGTTTTTTCAGATTTGCAACAAATGCCTAAATTAGGAGAAGAAACATTTTAAATGTATCTGTGGTGTATCGGTTTATAGATCACCTGTCCCTTAATATGTAAATGTAACTGCTTTCCAATGGAAAATGTGCAACCTGCATGTCATATTATATATAATAAAATATATGTATAAAATAACGATTATTTACAACCTATTTGTAAAAGTGGCCTACAGTTAACCTTTTATTTAACATAAATTAAATATAACATAATAGTAAATATATATATATATATATATATATATATATATGATACTAACAATAAAAATATAAAAAGACAAAAGTAAAAAAAAACATCCAGGTTCAGCTTGTTGGGTTAATGATTTATTTTGGCAGCAAATTATAATATTCAGGATATTGCAATGTTACATCAAAATGTAATGGTAGAAATGGAGGGGGTCAGGGTTTGGTCAGCGGTATTGAATTCTCCGAACCAAAAAAAAAAAAAAAAAATATTACATTTAGCACAAAGACTTCACAGAAAAACGATAAATGTGCTGAATTATTTCCCCAACGTACCAGCATCGACTGGGACGCGTATATGAATTTATAAGTGCTTTGGATTGGGAGACTCACTGGCCTGCTCAGTATTCTGCTGCCAGTCTCACCTAATGCAGAAAAATCTTGCAAGTGACATTTGGCTGAAGGAGTACGACAAATTCAATCATCCTTCAAATCTCTAAAGCTGTTAAAAGGACTCCATCACCTAAACACTGTGTGTATTGTTGAAGTATGAAATAAAAAAAGAAAGATCTTTGCGTTGAGTTAACAGAACTTCAAACCAATGGAACATTAAGAGACAGACTGTGGTGTCTCCTATTAGTGCCATCACCTCGATGTGCAAATACATGTTACCATGCCTCCCGCCATATACACAGCCCAGTCCCGAATTTGAGGCTCTGTCCCACTGCCCGGCTGAGCTTTGTTTCTGTCCTGATTTTCAGGACAAAGGTAGAGTTCGATGGGATGGTTGGATTCGGGGCCAAAAACCTGTAGTCCCGATCTAATAATCTAGATGTCTATAACACCAGAGAATTAGATCGGTATCGGTAACACTGCTGTTTTGAGTGGTCTAGTGCTGACACTAGACCTCTCTGTTTCTCTCTCTCTTCTCTTCTCTTTTCTGGGAGCCAGGAGAGGGCTGGCACAGAGGGTAGGAGGGCAACTGCTCCCCAGGCGGCTTTCTGATCTCACTCAATGGGCTGGGAGGCACCAATTTGTACTTGTAACACTGTGAGTAACACTTTTGATCGTTCTATCCAACTGTCTTGTCTGCCTTTTAATCGCTGTGTATGTTAGCAAATCTGTCTTGCATATCTAGGAGGGTATAGAGGGAGAAGGAAGAAAGGAGTGAAAGGAAGGAAGGTAAGAGTAACAAAGAAGAGAGAGACGATGGAAGGAAGGAAGGAAGGAAGGAAGTAACGAAGGAAGGAAGGAAGGAAGGAAGGAATGGCAAGGAAGGAATGGCAAGGAAGGAATGGGAAGGAAGGAAGGAAGGAAGGAAGAAAGAAAGAAAGAAAGAAAGAAAGAAAGAAAGAAAGAAAGAAAGAAAGAAAGAAAGAAAGAAAGAAAGAAAGAAAGAAAGAAAGAAAGAAAGAAATGGGAAGAAAGAAGGGAAGGAAGAGAGGGGAAAGGGAAGGAAGGATGATTTAAAGAAAAAAAGACAGAATGGAAGGAAGAGAGGGGAAGAAGGGAGAGAGAAGAAAATAAAGGGAAATAAAGAATGTAAGAAGGAAGGGCAGTAATTAAGTAATACATGTTACAATGTTAGAGTTTGGGTTTAATAGTTGGATATGTTGCTATTATTTTTTATCACATGACTTTCTATTGTTGCCCTGCAATGCACTGCTGGCTACGGGTGACGGGTTAATATCTAAACCCCAAACCTGTGTGCGTACCTCACACTGAGGAGCCAGCTGAGTTCAGGTTTGATGATGACATTTCTTCCAAAGCCAGTCGCCAAGTTTCAAACCTGACACATTAAGCCGTACTAGGCCCAGACCGTGTCCTATTACTGCCCACTGGTTACAAGGCCACATCCTAAACACCACCAAACCTTGCTAATAAACTCCTGATGGGGTTTTTGTGCCTCGCGTGTATTTGTGCACACATACTTATACCTCGCTTTCCAATTAATATCACTTTATCTTTTTCATAGTCGCCTTTTTGACATTTTTTTCTTCTTTTTTCTGATTTCTGTATCTTTTTTAAAGATAAGTCATGTGTTCTGGATTGTCCCTGCCGCCTCAAACGCTACTGGTGTTTAAAGAACTATACTGACAGCAATCCTTTGTAGAAAATCTCATTGCTTCTCCCGTTGGGGGGAAAAAACTGTTACATTTTCAGGGCTTTTGATAGGTTGTCAGGGATGATTTGTCAAACAGATAATGCAGATAATTAAAAACTCGGCCTTTTGGTTGCTGTGCTGAGTAGCAGAATTTGACATGTTTATTCCCTATCTACGGACCACAAGGTCTCACGAAAGAATAGGTGACTTTTTGTATTTTTTTTTTATCAACACACCACTATAGCGCTTACAGATAAATAAACACAAAAAAGCTTTTCAAAGACATTTTCGGACGAACAATCCCACAAAAAAAAACATAAACAAACAAACAGATGAACCGTTGTAGAAAAGAAAAAAAACAAGTTTCAATATTACGGGGAGATTTGAATACAAAAAGACTGTCGCGGATGACAGGGTGTCACTATAGACTGAGACAAAATAAACAAAAACCGAGAAAATAACAGCTACATTGTTGACAGATTAGCCAAAGAGCACATATGGGCAGAGATACAGGGGGGATGTTGAGATTGTCTTACGCCAAGACATTATGAGGACGGTAAGTTGGATGGAAAGAGAAAAATGGCTGTTTACTCAACTAACAAAAAAAGGACATTGTTAAAACAAAGTCTGGGAAACCAAATCGAATGCTACTGCTAATTGTTCCACTTTAAGAACTTTGCCCCACAAATTACTTTGAAACCAAGTCAACAATGATCTATGTATTTTGTAAATTGAAAGCAAATTAACAGAAAAATGGTGTGTGTCCTGACTTGACCCTTTGGCTTCATATGCAAACTACACATTTCTCAGTGAAAACACTTCATTTATAAATCAAGCCACAAGGTGATAACATTTACCAGGAAAGTGTAATTGTATAGCTTGGAGGAAAGACGTAACAGGGGGATATGATTAAAACATTTACATACATAAAGGGAATCAACTCAGTAAAGGAGGAGAGTTTATTTAAAAGAAGAAAAACTACCACAACTAGAGGACATTGTCTTAAATTACAGGGGCAACGATTTAAAAGTAATATCAGGAAGTATTACTTGACTGAGAGGGTAGTGGATGTATGGAATAGCCTCCCAGCGGAAGTGGTAGAGGTTAATACAGTGACGGAGTTTAAGCATGCATGGGATAGGTATAAGGCTATCCTAGATATCAGATAAGGTCAGGGACTAATGAAAGTATTACGTTACTGAGAGGGTAGTGGATGTATGGAATAGTCTTCCAGTAGAAGTGGTAGAGGTTAATACAGTGAAGGAGTTTAAGCATGCGTGGGATAGGTATAAGGCTATCCTAGATATAAGATAAGGCCAGGGACTAATGAAAGTATTACTTTACTGAGAGGGTAGTGGATGTATGGAATAGTCTTCCAGCAGAAGTGGTAGAGGTAATACAGTGAAGGAGTTTAAGCATGCATGGGATAGGTATAAGGTTATCCTAGATATAAGATAAGGCCAGGGACTAATGAAAGTATTACGTTACTGAGAGGGTAGTGGATGCATGGAATAGTATTCCAGTAGAAGTGGTAGAGGTTAATACAGTGAAGGAGTTTAAGCATGCGTGGGATAGGTATAAGGCTATCCTAGATATAAGATAAGGCCAGGGACTAATGAAAGTATTACTTTACTGAGAGGGTAGTGGATGTATGGAATAGTCTTCCAGCAGAAGTGGTAGAGGTTAATACAGTGAAGGAGTTTAAGCATGCATGGGATAGGTATAAGGTTATCCTAGATATAAGATAAGGCCAGGGACTAATGAAAGTATTACGTTACTGAGAGGGTAGTGGATGCATGGAATAGTCTTCCAGTAGAAGTGGTAGAGGTTAATACAGTGAAGGAGTTTAAGCATGCGTGGGATAGGTATAAGGCTATCCTAGATATAAGATAAAGCCAGGGACTAATGAAAGTATTACGTTACTGAGAGGGTAGTGGATGCATGGAATAGTCTTCCAGTAGAAGTGGTAGAGGTTAATACAGTGAAGGAGTTTAAGCATGCAAAGCATGAAAGCATTTAGAAAATTGGGCAGACTAGATGGGTTAATGGTTCTTATCTGCCGACACATTCTATGATCCTATGTGATGTCATAAAAAGGAGACATTTCACATTTCCCATTGAATAGGAGTTTGTATGCAAATCAAGCCACAGGTGATGTCAGAAGCAGGTGACACCACAGACACACATAAAACACTTTTTTCTTTTTTTTTTTTCTTAATCTATGTCTTTGCTTGAGATTTTGCCAACACAATGGACAGATCATATTTGATTATTTAGTATTGTCTACTTTAACAGTATAAATGAAGTCCAGGAGACAGAGTCCCTTTAAGTGTCTTTACAGGAGCCCACACAGCTGGAAGTATAGAGCTGTCTTCTCTGAACGCTCGAGAAGTGCGCTGCTAGCTTTATCTACAAGGATCACAAGATGATTCAAACAGTGTTTAGGGACGTCTGATGTTTAAAGGTCAGTCGATGAACTCTGTCTCGATGGATAACTAATTCATCCTCCAAATTAAATGACTTTTTTTTTTTTTGCCCCTCTCTTCCCTGACCATTATTACTTTTTTTTATGGTCTTCAGCCTTGAGCTGGAGAATTGTGGTCTGCGATACTCAAACAACTAAAAAACGGTTGTTGTGGTTCGAGAAATATTACTGTGTGCTCCAGTAAATCATGACCAATTTGCAGTGCGGTCTGTTTCTGTAGGCTGGAAACGTGTTGGGGTTTGGGGATGCTTGATAAAGCAGGGCGTTTACGACTTTCAAACAACCTACGTTCGATAATGCATGTTAACGTGCAATCATTTTTACTAAAAATTTGAATATCTGTATGTTTAATCTACTCCCAAATAACAGGTTTGCAGCTTAATCAAGGAGAGGAGGCTCCCATACAAATTACCTTGATTAAGTAACTGATTTAATTCTGAACACATTTGAATTATTATATAACTGTCCCAATTTGTCATGTTCCGCCGAGCTCTACCTCTCACTCGTTTTTCGGCACAGAGGTAGAGCTCAGTGGGATAGCGGGTTTCGGGACCGCAGTGTCTGTGTCTGGGACGACGGAGGAAGCTCGTCAAACACACTGCTATGCGCTTGAATGCTGACGCTCGGAAGCTCCACCCACTGGCATTCCGATTCACTGGGGGTGGGGCGGGGGGAATTTTGGGGGGAGGGGGTATTGGGCCTTTTCAATGTCACTAAACTTATAGAACTATAAAAGCAGAACTAAGAATATAACCGGCATGAGGATAAACCGGCAGGCACTTTATAACGTACATACTAGTTTATTCTCTGACCAGCAGCCATGATGCTTCCATGGTAGCTTTGGTGAAGTAAGCTATAATAAAAAAGCAAGCTTAAATTGGTCTTTATTATTTTGTTTGTTTGTCTTTTTAGTAATTCTGACCTTTCTAGATTACCGAGTGGTTGTTCCCCTTTCAAGTAATCCAAATTTCATCGATATAACAACACCAAAACACCAGGTCAGGAATTGTTACACAAGTACAGATAGGTGACAGCGCTTAACACAAGATAGGTCCACACACTGGAAAAAGAAAACATTGTAATGATTATAATAAAAATGTTTAAATAACAATAGAATCTATAAAAAACAATTCAGTGATACAAAGACACCTATTCAAACGATACAAAAATACTTATTCGGTACCAGAGTTCACTTTCTGATGACAACCTGACACGTTTCGCCATAAGGCTTTTTCAGAGTTGTACAAAGAAAATAGGCGTCGGGCTAACTGTAGAGGACCAATTTCTATAGATAAAGGGACTGTATCACCTAAATATTGTTTTACTGTGAATGCAGAGAATGCAAAAATGATTACAAGCATTTGTCAAAATTAGGAGAAAGATGTGTCTGTCCAGTCTCTTTCTTATGACATCACCTGTGGCTTTGTATGCAAATTACACCTTTCCCATTGAAAAGCAGTTCATTTGCATATCAATGCACAGGTGATGTCATACACAGAAGACTCCACAGACATATTTTTCTCCTGATTTATGTATTTGCTAAATTGCTAACACAATATATAGACCATTTAAAATCATTGTCTATCCTCTGCAGGTAATGTGTAGGTGATAGGATTCCCTTTAACCTTTGATCCCTCCATTGTATGATATGTCAGCATATATATATATAGCTCTCTGAATAGGATGTATGAAAACAAGGGACACAGTTTGATTCTCAATAAATCCATGTCTCAGTTGTGGCTGCAAATAGGAACCAATTAACCAATGTAGAGGGGCATGTACTAAAAAAACGCAAATATATTCTATGTGCAAAACTATTTTTGCTCTTTGCTCCTATTGCAATGTACTAAACATTTAACACTCAAATAGTACATACGAGCAAGTTGCGAATAAAAACAGGCAGGTTTGCGGATATTTTTCCTACCTCTTTTGATTGCGCTCGCTAAAAGCTGGTGTAATTTTCACACGCAAATAAGAATTATTTTTCACAACATATTTGTAAAACTCTTTAGCGTGCGCAAATATAATCGCAATTTATTAGCGCAACTGGAAAAATGTACGCTAAATAAAAATAAACGGAAGAAGCACAAATCGGGGGAAAAAAGCCCAAAATTTTACAAATAGTCGCAAATTGCTCCTTACTCATATTTTACCTGCTTGTTCCCCCTCTGCACTTGTTTAGTACATGACCCCATAGAATTTTGAATGCACATCTTGACTATCTCTTAATTCCTCTGTAGTGTTAACCTATACTGGAGGCCGATTCCAGGTATGTACTACTCTTTACAAAAAAATATTTGATCTTTAGGAACAAGTTCCTTTACAGAAACAAAAGCTGCCACAGTGTCAAGCAGCAAGATGGTTAAACCATGAATCTCAGCCACCGTTTGGCTGCATACAGACTTACTGAGAGTCATGGGAGTTGTTACGTACTGCCTGCAGGATCTCTGCTTAGAGCCATGCCAGTTGTAAAGGCATGATGGTCAGGTAATTAGGTAAAAGCAGCAGACAGATACAATGTGACACAATCAGACACTTGGCATGTTTCTTACTTATTAAAAAGTAATATTTGACATTTAAACTTTCATTAGTAAAACCTAGATTGTGCCTTATACAGGGTCCAGGGTCCTAGTGCTCAACTGGTCAATATAATGTATTTTAGATTGATAGAGTTAAACCTCTTGCTGACCCGGCTATGTCAATGAATCTAATATATCTTGGATTTAAATTGATAGCTGATTTTTTTTTTTTTTCATTTAATTTTTATCTTACCATTGAGCTGTAACGAACATGCGCAAGGTAATTCCACAGAAGAATTTAGCCACTTAAGGACAGGAACTTTTTGGGGATTTTTTTCTGTGTGTGTTTAACTCTAATTTTTCTCTTTCGCGTTTAGCGTACTCATACACAACAAAATACACATATATATATATATATTTTTTTTTTTCTTTTGATGCCATTTATATCGGAATTTAATGTGGCCACGCCCCTTGTTTATTTTCATGATGTGCCAGGATCATCATCAATCCCTAAGTAAGTTAACCCTTTAAGGACCAGGGATTTTCCTAGGCCAAAGACCAGAGCGTTTTTTTAAACATAATTTTCCTCTCTCTCATTTAACTCACCCATACAAGTTATATATTGTTTTTTAAAGGACAGTTAGAGCTTTCTTTTGATACCCTATACATAAAAATTATTTACATTTTAGTATTAAAAAATACATTTAAAAGAGGAAATTTTGGGGGGGAAAAAGTTTTTCCCCATTATTTTCCCAATAAAAAGCTACACAACTAGTGCAACACTAACCCACTTATCCCCCCTAATTAACTAACTAATAAAAAAGAAAAATATTGGTTCCCAAACCCCCCTAAACAAAAAAGACAGAAAAAAAACTCTGAAGAGTGCGATGTCAGATCCATAAAAATCACGCAACAGGCATGCAGGGGTTACATTTTATTAAATAAATATATTACAATTACATGTATTTATTAAAAAACTTTATAAATTGCAAAAAAATAAAATAAAATTGTAATAACAAAAAAAACTAAATGAGGGCCATAAAGTGGAAGGAAACTGATCACAGTTACAAACTGCGATCAGCAATGAAAAGGTTAATTTTTTTTTTTTTTTTTCCCTCACACAACGTTCTTTATTTATTTATTTATACTTACAGGTCACTCTCTGTGCTTCACTATAAGAACGTGAAGCACAGAGAGTGAATTAGAGGCAGTGTGTGAACACACTGACTTTGCATCTAATTTGCATGTTATCGCGGTGATCACTCAATCACCGCGATCACATGCCTGGAAATTCACCGATCGGGTCCAGGAGCTTTGCCTCGGGTGCGAGGCCTAGTCCTGGACCCGTTGCAGATTGGCTGGCGGTGCCCACGGAGCGCACCGCCGGCTAGACTGCATGACGAGTTAACTCGTCATAAGGTCGCTAATTTTTTCAAAACATTTTTTTTTTTTAAAAAGCTGATCCGTGAAGCCAATCACAACCTGTGTTGACCATTCCATTTTGCGAAAGAGGGAAACAGATGCCGTGTGTCTATGGTGCCCAAAGAAAAACGATAGAAGGTTTGTTAGAAATCTTATACTTATTTTGTATTTATAAACAGATTTAAAATGATCATTACCGAGTCGCGCAGTATTTAAAGTGCTGTTTGAAGGTGCAAAAAAAAAAAAAACAACTGATGGGCAGCTTTATTTTAAACCATTTTCATAGCAGACTGCGATCCCTTACTTGGCTGGTACATATTGTGCTTTTGTTCTTCTAAGTTCAGAAATGGAAGTAAGAGCTGGGAAATAATTCATCCTCTGTATGACGGCACTTTAATTCACATTCATATAGGGGTTCTATACGGATAGGGCTTTTTTCCTTTACAGAATAACTTATTCCGACATCTGTTTACATAGGTAATCACTGTTTGGTATTTTAGTGGGTCAGATCTGTCGTACTCTGCATTGTACTGCATCCTGGGAGATTACAGAAACCTTTTACTCCGGAGAGTAATGAAAGTGGAGAATGTTTCTTACCAAGTATAGGAGAGGACAAAAGGGTCTATTCGATAAAGAGAGAATTGCAGGGGACTGAGACTGGAATTTAAAACTTAAGGCCATTCAGGTGCATTGGATAATGTTTCCAACTCAGCTACTTTGGACTTAAAGGGACAGTCCAACTTGTTTAACCCTTGGAAGGGAAGCAAGGCTTAAACAATACATATCCCGGTCTTGCAAAGTAAACCCAACAAGTATCTTAATAGAACCACGCGGGGTTACTATCTGCTGTGTCTCACATGCGAGACACAGCAGTTCCCGGTTGTCGCATGCTGACGAATCAGAGCCAGGGCTTGCCCCGCTCTGACAGCCGAAAAGGGAAGGTCATTTCACTTTTGCTTCTATATTAGAAGCACAAGTGAAAAAAAACATTTAGTGTCCCTTTAAGTTGGAAATCCCCATCTCAATTGCCTGCAATCCTCTCTGTATTAAGCAGACCCTATAATCATTTAATCCCTAGTATAGGAGAGTACTGGAACATTTTATTCCTTAATATAGGAAAATACCGCAAACCTTTTATTCCCTAGTATAGGAGAGTACCGGAACATATAATTCTCTAGTATAGGAGAGTACCGGAACCTTTTATTCCCTAGTATAGGAGAGCAAGAGAACCGTTTATTCTCTAGTATAGGAGAGTACCAGAACCTTATATTCTCTAGTATAGGAGAGTAGCGGAACCTTTTATTCCCTAGTATAGGAGAATCTTTTATTCCCTATTATAGGAGAGTACTGGAACCTTTTATTCTCTAGTATAGGAGAGTACCGGAACCTTTTATTCCCTAGTATAGGAGAGTACCGGAACCTTTTATTCCCTAGTATAGGAGAGTACCAGAACCTTTTATTCCCTAGTATAGGAGAGTACCGGAACCTTTTATTCTCTAGTATAGAAGAGTACCGGAACCTTTTATTCCCTAGTATAGGAGAGTACCGGAACCTTTTATTCTCTAGTATAGGAGAGTGCCAGAACCTTTTATTCCCTAGTATAGGAGAGTGCCAGAACCTTTTATTCCCTAGTATAGGAGACTACCAGAACCTTTTATTCTCTAGTATAGGAGAGTACCGGAACCTTTTATTCCCTAGTATAGGAGAGTACCAGAACCATTTATTCCCTAGTAAAGGAAAGTACCGGAACCTTTTATTCTCTAGTATAGGAGAGTACCGGAACCTTTTAATCTTTTGTATAGGAGAGTAGCGGAACCTTTTATTCTCTTGTATAGGAGAGTAGCGGAACCTTTTATTCACTAGTATAGGAGAGTACCAGAACCTTTTATTCTCTAGTATAGGAGAGTACCGGAACCTTTTATTTTCAAGTATAGGAGAGTGTCAGAACTTTTTATTCCCTAGTATAGGAGAGTACCGGAACCTTTTATTCCCTAGTATTGGAGAGTGCCAGAACCTTTTATTCCCTAGTATAGGAGAGTACCAGTACCTTTTATTCTCTAGTATAAGAGAGTACCAGAACCTTTTATTCTGTAGTATAGAGAGTACCGGAACCTTTTATTCCCTAGTATAGGAGAGTACCAGAACCTTTTATTCTGTATTATAGGAGAGTGCCAGAACCTTTTGTTCACTAGTATAGGAGAGCACCAGAACCGTTTATTCCCTAGTGTAGGAGAGTACCGGAACCTTTTATTCTCTAGTATAGGAGAGTACCAGAACCTTTTATTCCCTAGTATAGGAGAGTGCCAGAACCTTTTATTCCCTAGTATAGGAGAGTACCAGAACCTTTTATTCTCTTGTATAGGAGAGTACCGGAACCTTTTATTCCCTAGTATAGGAGAGTACCAGAACCATTTATTCCCTAGTACAGGAAAGTACCGGAACCTTTTATTCCCTTGTACAGGAGAGTACTGGATCCTTTTATTCCCTAGAATAGGAGACACATTGCCAACTGGTTAATGTAAGATATCTCCGGACAACAGTTGGAAAAAAAACAAGTTAAGTTTAATTGAAAGATTGCATCAAATGCAGGCAATTTAAAGCAAAATGCTTTAATGAAAGTACAAACACAGAGCCTTATTGAGCCATCTGTGCCTGTAAAGTTTTACCGAGGGGGCAGACATTTAGTTCCGAATCCTGGAGCAGATGAAGGAAGCTCTCACCCAATATGTCCCCCCCAGATAGAGATATACCAGCAAAGAGGGCTCACTAAGGTACTTTATTTTTATTCATCAATTACAGAAATTATATTTAAAATGCCTACACTTAATGCAATCTTAACGTTAAACAGAACTTCTGAGAATACATAGACCCTGTTCTAATACAAACTGGATGTGTTTATAATTATTATCAGTTTATTTCTAATACTCCAAGATATCCCTCACTCCATCCAATTCAAATAACCAGCCACCTTGGGCGTTCAGGCAATCCAGCACATATACTGTATTTATTTCCAGTTCCGAATTTTTGCCAGCAAGAGATATTTTTATCTGCGCCACGGGTACAGGTTTATATCTCCGATTTTTAACCCTTCTGCGTCTGAAATGGGAGAACTGCGCAATTTCTGATCACGCGCTCAATAAAAACCAACACACCTCTGTCTGTTTAGCGTTTCCTTTTGACAAATTATTATACACAGTGTTAAAAATATTCGGAATTATCCCGGTGCTGCGTATTCAGCGGACACGCATGATACATCACAGCGTCCACAGGGAGAAAAATGATGGGTCTGAGGATAGTCAGGGTCCGGCAGCATTAATCAATCGGCTTATCTGCGCAGGATCTGATGGATGACTCCAAATGATGATAACTTATCAGTTATTCTGAAACTGAACCCGGTTTAGCATCTACCTTTGTTTTCAGCTGGTTGGCTGCAATTCCTCTTAAAAAAAAACAAAAAAAATAAACAAAAGCAAAATAAATTCAACCGGGACCTGGCTGTAAATCTACTGGCACCCAGCTGTCCCGGAGGTTAAGCTTTTTGAGCCATATGTAATGATTTTTCGGATTTGCCTTTTGCACTTTAAGCTCAGTGGATCAAAAGCCATTGACTGGTAAGCTTTTCTCAGTCTGGGCGATAACTGCATTGGTTTTATTTATTGTTATATATACCGATCAGCCATAACATTATGTCCACCTGCCTAATACTGTGTAGCTCCCCTTTTGTTGCCAAAACAGCCCTGACCCGTCAACTTCACTAGACGTCTGAAGGTGTGCTGGGGTAACTGGCACCAAGACGTTAGCAGCAGATCCTTTAAGTCCTGTAAGTTGCGAGGTGAGGCCTCCATGGATTGGACTTGTTTGTCCAGCACATCCCACAGATGCTCGATTGGATTGAGATCTGGGGAATTTGGAGGCCAAGTCAGAACCTTGAACTCGTTGTTGTGTTCCTCAAACCATTGCTGAACCATTTTTGCTTTGTGGCAGGGCGCATTATCCTGCTGAAAGAGGCCAATGCCATCAGGGAATACCGTTTTCATGAAAGGGTGTACATGGTCTGTAACAATGTTTAGGTAGGTGGTACGTGTCAAAGTAACATCCACAAGAATGTCAGGACCCAAGGTTTCCCAGCAGAACATTGCCCAAAGTATCACACTGCATCCGCCAGCTTGCCATCTGTCAGTCCAAAGCATCACACTGCCTCCACCAGCTTGCCACCTGTCAGTGGTCATAATGTTATGGCTGATCGGTGTATATATATATATATATATATATATATATATATATATATATATATATATATATATATTTATAATGTTATAGCTGATCAGTGTACATATATAATAATGTTATAGCTGATCAGTGTATATATATATTAATGTTAAGGCTGATCGGTGTATATATATATATATATATAATATATATATATATATATATATATATATATATATATATATATATATAATGTTATGGCTGATCAATATATATATATATATAATAATGTTATGGCTGATCGGTGTATATATATATATATATATATATATATATATATATATATATATATATAATGTTATGGCTGATCAATATATATATATATATATAATGTTATGGCTGATCGGTGTATATATATATATATATATATATATATATATATATATATATATATATAGAATGTTATGGCTGATCAATATATATATATATATATAATGTTATGGCTGATCGGTGTATATATATATATATATATAGAATGTTATGGCTGATCAATATATATATATATAATAATGTTATGGCTGATCGGTGTATATATATATATAATAATGTTATGGCTGATCGGTGTATATATATATATATATATATATATATATATATATATATATATAATGTTATGGCTGATCAATATATATATATATATATAATGTTATGGCTGATCGGTGTATATATATATATATATATATATATATATATATATATATATATATATATATATAGAATGTTATGGCTGATCAATATATATATATATATATATATAATGTTATGGCTGATCGGTGTATATATATATATATATATAGAATGTTATGGCTGATCAATATATATATATATAATAATGTTATGGCTGATCGGTGTATATATATATATATATATATATATATATATATATATATATATATATAAAAATCCAAAATAAAGCAAGCACTCACAGGACTTGATGCAAAATGGGTCGAAATATTTACTTACTCATACAGGTATTACAGGTATGCAGTACACATGAGCATGAAATCGACGTTTCGGTCCACACCGTGGACCTTTATCAAGACTGAAGGACATGGAACACAAACAAACTTATATAGGGGAGAGGGGAGGCAGAATTACTTACCCCCAGCGTGTCAAACCCCCGTGCTGATGTAAAAACCGCTGGCCGTAACGCACGGCGCAGCCATGTGGGCGTGTGAAGCAGGGTAGAGGGAAGGACGCGGTGCCATGGCAACGCGTATAGTAAACAGACCTGAACTCATACAAGTCTAAGAAGCCGACGTGGGGAAAGGCGAAGACACCGACAGCCGAAATGGGTTGAAAGACGAATGTCGTATAAGCCGAAATAGGGACTGGATTATTGAATGAAAATGTCGAACACCCAGGTCGGTGTGCGAATCCGAAAGTGAGAACCGAAGGCTAGTCGGTTAATGATGCGGGCTGGACTTGAATGAGTTAGGTGTGTGTGAGAAATACGAGCTATAAGTCGAAAGTCATAGAGGGAGAAGGATACAAAGAAACAAAGTACCCTGGTATAGACACCACATGTGGTATACAGACTATGGGAACCACCACAGAGATAGGAAGAGAAAGAGGACAAATAGTGATTATGACGGGAAAACCACAAAACACAAGTACTACAGAAGATGTGGAACAAAGCTGAAAAACACAAAATAGATCACAGATAATAAAGGACATGGAGCATGGTGTAATATTAACGTCTGGGCAAAAATGGCCAGAGTGCCACTTGTTCATTTAGTCCCTTTGGGGAGATAGTGTCCAAAGTACGTATCCAGTAAGCTTCACGTTGTAATAAGGTTCTGGCACGGTCTCCACCACGATGAGGTGCCGGTATGTGGTCAAAGGCAATAAACCTTAGTTGGGACAGTCTGTGCCCCAGTTGAAGAAAGTGTTTGGCAACTGGTTTGTCCGATTTGAGTTCACGATAAGCTACTGTAATTGAGGAGCGATGTCCTCTAATTCTGTCCCGCAGGGTGAGGATGGTTTTGCCGATATATGATAAGCCACATGGGCATGTGATCATGTATATCACATGTTCCGTGGTGCAAGTTATCCGATGTTTGATGAGGTATCTCTTACCAGTGTGAGGGTGTACAAAATGGGTACCTGCAGCCATATGTGAGCAAGTGACACAGTTCAGGCATCTGAAGCATCCTGGCTTTTGATGGGTTTCGTGCCGCTGTTGTTTTTCATAGCAGTGTCTTGGATCCGATAGTACCAGACGATCCCTCAAATTGACTCCTCGTTTGTAACAAATGAGGGGCTGTTGTTTGAGTGTTTTGGATAGGGTGTTGTCGCTTTGCAGAATGTGCCAGTTTTTTCGGATGCTCTGGGCCACTTGTGGGGAGGCTGTGTGGAACTTGGTAGGAAACACAACTCTGTTGTGGGGCGTCTGTGGAGTGGATACCATGGTTGTATTGGTCATCTTATTGATTGCCTTAGTCATCGCTGAGTTGATCAGGGACTTAGAATAGCCACGTTGTTTGAACCTCTCAGCCATGTCCTGAAGTTGTATGTTGCTGGTGTCTTTATGAGAGTTGTTACGTAATACCCGTAAAAATTGCGAATATGGTAATGATTTCTTCATAGGTTCTGGGTGGAAGCTTGAGGCATGGAGGAGGGTGTTTCTGTCTGTGGGTTTTCTATAGAGTGAGTACTTCAGGGATGACCCCTGGACTGATAGTTCCACATCCAAAAACTGGATACGGTAAGGGTCAGCGTGCATAGTTAGTCGCACAGGGGAATCTAGGCTGTTTAGAGTGTTGACAAACTGGGTCAATGTTGCAAAGTCTGCATTCCAGATCAGGAAGATGTCATCAACAAATCTCACATAATAGAGAATCTGTTCTTTGTAGATAGGGAGGATATTGAGGTTTTCGTACGTAAACATATAGATGTTGGCATAAGTGGGTGCCATGGCTGCTCCCATTGATGTGCCAGAGCGCTGGATATAGTAATGGTCCTCAAATTTGAAAAAATTAGAGGACAGGGTCAAGTCTAACAGTTCGGTCAGTAGATCTATTGCAGGTCCCTGGTACGTATCTGATTGTTCGACCAACTCACGTACTGCTTGTACTCCTTCTTTATGTGGTATGATGGTGTATAGGCTGGTTACGTCCAAAGTAACCAACCAAATTGGGCCATCAGGAAGAATGAGGTCTTTGAGTTTGGATAGCAAGTCTGGGGTATCTTTGATGCATGTCGGCAATGATGTGGCTAGGTCCTTCAGGTGCCAGTCAATCCATTTGGCTATCGGTTCTAGCAGGCTGCCTCGTGCTGATACTATAGGTCTCCCTGGTGGTCGGTTGGCATTTTTATGGATTTTCGGTAGTGTGTAGAGAACAGGACAAATCGGGTGTGTTTCATGCAGAAATTCATATGTGGTAAGATCAATGTGTCCCGCTTGGAGGGCTTGATCAAGAGATTGTAGAATCTTCCGATCCACTTCTGCGGTGGGATTGTATGCAAGTTCTTCGTACGTGCCTGGTACAGATAATTGTTGCATAATGTCTTCTTTGTACATGGAGTAGTTCATGAGAACAATTCCACCTCCTTTGTCAGCAGGTCTGATCACTATCCGTGGGTCGCTGGCTAGTGAGGTGAGCGCTTTAAGCTCGTCTTGGGAGAGGTTCCCGGTGAAGTTATGTTTCTGCAGGGCCTTTTTGGTTTCAGCACTAACGATTTGGGTGAAGGATTTAAGTGCTATGTTAGACGTTTGTGGGTCGAATGTGCTTTTGAGTTTGAAAGGTATTGCGGTCTGGTTACTATCTGATTTGAAAAATTCTTTCAATCGTAGGTTTCTGAAAAAACGGTACAGATCCACTTCTTGCTCAAAGGTGGACGGCTTATTGGTGGGAACAAATGATAATCCCCTAGCCAGCAGATGTTTTTCTGGCTCAGTTAGGGTGTGTTCTGAGAGGTTGAAAATAGGCATTACATCTTCCTTGGGGGTCTGCCCTTTGGGGCGAAAAAACCGACCCTTCTGTCCGCGTCTGATGTGGGACCGCCTTTGCGTTCTACTTGGCCTCTGGTTGTTACCCCCAGTAAAGCAGGGCCTGGCTGCTCGTGGGGGACCTCTAAAAAAGAGGTTTGAGAGTGAGAAGGCATGTGGTCTGTACTGTTAGGGAGAGTGTCTGAATCTGAAGCCGATTCGCCTGAGGTGACATCAATGGTTGGTTCTCTTGGTTTGCGGATTCTAGTTCTGTCGCGTCGGGGTCTTTGGGTGCTGTTCTCTTGTTGGCCGCTAAGCCAGCGATATACCTGATGGTTAGCATAATCATTGTTGACCTTCGTTAATTTCTGTCGTTTGAAGCGAATCAAATCATTCTTGTATTTGGTGACCTCTTCCTGGAGTTTCACCATTGATTCATTAGCTGCTGTGGTAGTAAGAGTTAAAGCATTGGTGTTGTCAAATTGTGCAATTTTCTCACGGACAACCGACAGGTCTTTGCCGACTTCTTCTATAACCAATATAAGCAGATCCAAGGAGCATTTGTTTAAAACAGCAATCCATTTGCGGCAGAATTCTGGGTTGCCTCTGCCAATTGTAGGTGTGTTTTTAATCCTGAATCCCCGGGGGATGCGTTTGGCACGAAAGTACCAGGACATGGCTGAGAGGTTCAAACAACGTGGCTATTCTAAGTCCCTGATCAACTCAGCGATGACTAAGGCAATCAATAAGATGACCAATACAACCATGGTATCCACTCCACAGACGCCCCACAACAGAGTTGTGTTTCCTACCAAGTTCCACACAGCCTCCCCACAAGTGGCCCAGAGCATCCGAAAAAACTGGCACATTCTGCAAAGCGACAACACCCTATCCAAAACACTCAAACAACAGCCCCTCATTTGTTACAAACGAGGAGTCAATTTGAGGGATCGTCTGGTACTATCGGATCCAAGACACTGCTATGAAAAACAACAGCGGCACGAAACCCATCAAAAGCCAGGATGCTTCAGATGCCTGAACTGTGTCACTTGCTCACATATGGCTGCAGGTACCCATTTTGTACACCCTCACACTGGTAAGAGATACCTCATCAAACATCGGATAACTTGCACCACGGAACATGTGATATACATGATCACATGCCCATGTGGCTTATCATATATCGGCAAAACCATCCTCACCCTGCGGGACAGAATTAGAGGACATCGCTCCTCAATTACAGTAGCTTATCGTGAACTCAAATCGGACAAACCAGTTGCCAAACACTTTCTTCAACTGGGGCACAGACTGTCCCAACTAAGGTTTATTGCCTTTGACCACATACCGGCACCTCATCGTGGTGGAGACCGTGCCAGAACCTTATTACAACGTGAAGCTTACTGGATACGTACTTTGGACACTATCTCCCCAAAGGGACTAAATGAACAAGTGGCACTCTGGCCATTTTTGCCCAGACGTTAATATTACACCATGCTCCATGTCCTTTATTATCTGTGATCTATTTTGTGTTTTTCAGCTTTGTTCCACATCTTCTGTAGTACTTGTGTTTTGTGGTTTTCCCGTCATAATCACTATTTGTCCTCTTTCTCTTCCTATCTCTGTGGTGGTTCCCATAGTCTGTATACCACATGTGGTGTCTATACCAGGGTACTTTGTTTCTTTGTATCCTTCTCCCTCTATGACTTTCGACTTATAGCTCGTATTTCTCACACACACCTAACTCATTCAAGTCCAGCCCGCATCATTAACCGACTAGCCTTCGGTTCTCACTTTCGGATTCGCACACCGACCTGGGTGTTCGACATTTTCATTCAATAATCCAGTCCCTATTTCGGCTTATACGACATTCGTCTTTCAACCCATTTCGGCTGTCGGTGTCTTCGCCTTTCCCCACGTCGGCTTCTTAGACTTGTATGAGTTCAGGTCTGTTTACTATACGCGTTGCCATGGCACCGCGTCCTTCCCTCTACCCTGCTTCACACGCCCACATGGCTGCGCCGTGCGTTACGGCCAGCGGTTTTTACATCAGCACGGGGGTTTGACACGCTGGGGGTAAGTAATTCTGCCTCCCCTCTCCCCTATATAAGTTTGTTTGTGTTCCATGTCCTTCAGTCTTGATAAAGGTCCACGGTGTGGACCGAAACGTCGATTTCATGCTCATGTGTACTGCATACCTGTAATACCTGTATGAGTAAGTAAATATTTCGACCCATTTTGCATCAAGTCCTGTGAGTGCTTGCTTTATTTTGGATTTTTGTATACTATAGCTGCATAGCACCCGGGCCATGAATTGTGATGATTGCCTGTAGCTGAGTGCACCATATTTTGGATTTTTTTATATATATATATATATATATATATGTTATGGCTGATCAATATATATATATATATAATGTTATGGCTGATCGGTGTATATATATATATATATATATATATATATATATATATATATATATATATATATATATATATATAGAATGTTATGGCTGATCAATATATATATATATAATAATGTTATGGCTGATCGGTGTGTATATATATATATATATATATATATATATATATATATATATTATATATATATGTTATGGCTGATCAGTGTGTGTATGTATATATATATATATATATATATATATATATATATATATATATATATATATATATATATATATATATAAACAAATCCAAAAGGAATGCACTCACCTAAACTAGCATATATTATAAGGGGTGCTGCTGAGACCAAATATTTATACAAAATCCAAAGATCAGCGCACTCACCTCTAAGCAGGAAGGAGAAAACCTCGTAATGCTATAGGTTTCATTAAAGCTACTTAATAACCTGTCTTACTAAGATGACAAAATTGGAGATTTAGTCACATATATGGCCATATTATGTAAGTAATACATATAAAGAGATTAAGCAACAGTATTTAGTGTTAGGACCCACCAATATTGGAGTACTTTGACGTAGTGATGGGCTTAGCATTTTACATGGACTGTCATAGTTTCCAACAGTCCCGAATTTACTGGGACATTCCTGTTTTTTTAATTTTTTTGTGTGTGTGTGTGTATCCGGTCCTGTCAAATCCAGATCTGTTCTAGTGATAATATTGACAATGTTCAGTTCAATTTGCGTTTAAACTGTTGAAGACTAAGCGCAGCCTACATGAGGAGAACTCTGCATGACATCACATGGCGTATTGTAGCCCTGCCTCCTTTTAGCTCCGCCCCTTGGCATCCAAGAAGTCTGCCAATAGCATTGTTGGCAAGTAATGGGCAGTACAGCGCTAACCTCTGTAGTCAGATTCGTTATTCTGTATGGTTTGTTTAAAGCTGTCTGAATTGTTTTTTTTTTTTTATAAATTTGAAAAAGGAGCACGATTCTTACTGTTAATTCCCACTTTGCAATGTGTTTGTGTAGTGTGGATACTCCCAAAATAGGGTGGCAGCGAACACACCAGTTTTGTAAAAAAAAAAAAAATATATATATATATATTTAAAGTAATAACCGATCTGCTGGCCAATTCTTACACCATAATTAGATCATTTTTCTATTTTTTGTGCAATAGGTCTTTTATCTTTTTTTTTTTTTTACTTGTCATTAATTCTTTTTCATATAGATTAATAGAAAAATTGGGTGTTGTTTCAAAAATTCAGTTCTGGGGCAGAGTTGTAAACATGGTCTAATCAGCAGGAACATTCCATTGGTTTCCATGGCTATGGCTCCATTGATAGAACTTTGCCCCAGCACTGTCTTTAATGAATCACCCCCAATGTGACATACCTGTCACGTCGCTGTCTAAGACAGAAGTGGTACCTGAGATGTGCGGAGATGAAGGCATAGTTGGCAACATCCCTGAATTTTCTGGAACAGTAGCATTCTTGTAGGGTTCTATACTGTCAAATTCGAAGTCTGCCCTGACTTCCCTGCCGCCTGTGGACACCACCTAAACACTGAAGAATTGAGTTCCAGATATACTGTACTGGAGTGGCTAAAGTGCAATCTTGCTTGTCATGTTACCCAGCCCCCCTTGGCTCCGCCTGCTCACACCCCAGGACCCTTTTTTTTTCCAAGTATGTGAAAGTAATGGTCTAAGAGTTACATACATCATATTATATTAAAAAACGTTGCGTATATTGTTATTTTTTTAGATTTTTTTATTTTTTTTTTAACCCAAACAGGTTGTAGTGTAATTTTTGGAAAAAGTGGATCAATCAGCAGTCATGTTCACAGACTTCCGAAGCGATTGCTCATCTTTTTTTTTTTTTTTAATTTAACGTTGCCCCAGAATTACTCTTTAATCCAACGCACCCATGGTTTTTCGATGTTAATGAATCTGTTCCGCAGAAACCTTTTTTGCCAATGGGAATTAATTGGCACGGTGAACCTCATCGATACAGAAAATAAGCAATATAAACTTCAGCGATCGGTAATTAATAAAAATCCAAACGGGGAGGGCTCGCGAGAAAATATTCGGCAACATAAACTTGTCTTAGAATAATGGAAAAACGGCTACGATAGATTTCTGATTGATTTACTTGTTCACCTTCATCCCCTTTTGGATTGTTTTTCATAAAATTGTTGCCGTTCAACGTGAACGATGGATCGTAACCCTTTCAACGTCAGGGACTTACTCTGGCACTGAAACATTTAATTGTAAGCTCTTGGGATCAGTGTATATATGAATATATATATATATATATGTATCTGAATGTGCGTGTGTATATCTATATATACAATGGTGTTTTGATTTCTGTGGATGATACATTTCTGATAACATTTTTTTAAGCGGTTCCATTGTGTTGTACAAAATATAAAAGGGTTCCATGACTTCACTGAATTAGGAAACACTGCACTAGTCCAATGAAGCCACACCCTGGACCATCCCACATCTTTGGTCATGGCACTCACCCCATGGAAGCCACACCCTGGACCATCCCAAATCTTTGGTCATGGAACTCCCACCAAGGAAGCCATGCCCCAGACCATCACCCATATTTGGTTATGACACTACCCCAATGAAGCCATGCCCCAGACCATTGCCCATATTTGGTTATGACACTCCCCCGAGGAATCCATGCCCCAGACTATCCCATCTTTGGTTATTGCACTCCCCTGAGGAAGCCATGCCCCAGACCATCGCCCATCTTTGGTTATGGCACTCCCCTGAGGAAGCCATGCCCCAGACCATCACCCCTCTTTGGTTATGGCACTCCCCTGAGGAAGCCATGCCCCAGACCATCGGCCATTTTTGGTTATTGTACTTCCCCAAGGAAGCCATGCCCCAGACCATCCCATATCTTTGATCTTGGCAGTCCCCCAAGGAAGCATCACCCAAGATGATTCCATCCCTGTGATCCTGTCACTCCCACCCTCCTGTCAGCCCCCCCCCCCCCGCCACATTCCCTTCTGACTCTGAGAGTTGAAAGGCACAGAGAAGACAAATAATTTTATCAAAATCACCAGCTATTTACTTGTCACTTTCCTCTTAATATGCATTGATGATAGAAGCAGGTCCGAATCCAGTATTGTAAGCTCTCCGATGACCTGCTTCCTCTAATCAACAAGAGCTGGCTTCACTTTTGGATAAATATATCCCTGCACATCTCAGCTGCTTATTTGTTATTGACTTCAGAGATGTGACTGATTCCCCTCATTCCCTTCCCTGAACCAGCTCCAGAAAGCATTGAAAAATCACTGCAAATATAAGTTGTTGATTTTGGGTGTAATACCTCACTGTCACTCTGTATTGACCAGTTTGCTGGATCATTAATGGCCCCTGGCTTTTTACTACAAGTCATTGCTTTCTAACGTAGACATTAACTGAAGGTAATTGACAATATCTTTTTTTTTTTAAATATATCCCACTTTAGTGAAAAAAATATTGCATCAAATATTTAAAGGACAACTTTTTTCAATATAAATTATTTAAGGAAAAAATAAAGCACATTATTGAGCCCTCCTTTGCTCCCTTTATCTATAACAGGGGGCAGACATGTTGTTTAGAATCTTGGACCGGACCTTTCTTCCTCTAATCCAAGATGTCTACCTTCGGATAGAGCTACTCAAAGTGGTCTCAATAAGGTTTTTTTTTATTATTTTTTTTGCAATACCCCATAATGCCATAAAAGACAAAAAAAAAAATGCCATCAGATTTCTGGGACACAAAAGCCTGAGGATCACTAAAAAAAATCCAGCGACATCACCCGGGCACATAACAGTTGATCGTCAGATAAATTTTAGCCTGTCAGAATAAGCCCACTAAAAGCATATGGTGATGTGGGGTACTGTGCTGTGCTTTTGTTAGGAAGATGTGCTATGCCATGGTCATTGGGTCATGTATTTGAAGACGTCCTTCTTCATGAAAGGATCTGAACATTTTCGATTTTCGATTCCTACACGTGATCTTTCAGTTAAACCGAACGTAATTTTTTCCCAACACATCTTCTGAAAAATGAACGACCTTCCCCCCCGGGGGAGGTGTCTGTTTAGTTAGATATCGTTTAACAGATAGATCGCTGGCTTTAATTTTTCCAGAAAAATGCATTTTAAACAAGCTCTTGCATTATTAATCTCGGTTTTACCAAGAGCGTTACACGTAAGGAAAATCAATTAGTGCTAACGTGTATGATTTTATCTCATTGTTACATTATGCAAATTAAATGGCGGCCGAGAATGCTGGGTAATGAGGCAAAGGGAGAAGATGTAACGGTAACAAGAAGCATGTGTGAGTGTTAAAAATACACGGATGGGTTACGTGGGAAGTACTATAATTAAAACAAAAACAGTAAGGGTATTCCACAAAGAGGGTTCCACAGAGAGATGTATTATTCAACTAGCCCCCAAGGGCCTGAAACATCGCATTATCGACTGAAATGGGGGGATATTCATTAAGACAAAACTAGGGTCATTTTGAAGCACAGCGATTTGTCCATAATTATCAATTATAATTTCAACACACATTAAAGGTGAACTGTCCGCAACAAAAAAACACCACTTTGGTTTCATTGAAAAATGAAGACATTTTAAAAAGGAAATGATTTAATGAAGCACATGGTGCATATGCCTTATCAAGCCCTCTTGGTCCATGTTTAGAAGGTTAGACCAGATTGTCCACCCACTGCCTTATGTTCCTGCTTCAGTGGTATTCTGGGAAATGACATGCTTCCTGCCATTATTCTAAGAGCGCGTGGGGCACACTGCGTCATATTCCAGCTTTTGCCCAATGGTTAAACCATAATGGGTGGCCACCCTATCGCCATGTGGTGTATTCTCTCCTCACCTCACCCTTGTCATCGTAGTAATCTCCCCAGCTGGTTCGGAAATGGGAAAAACACGAAATCGTATTATTTCAAGGATAAGAATTTGTGTTATTGAGTAAGGTCGTGCGATGCTGTTGGGTGCGTTACTTCTCCACGCATTATATGCATTCAATGTTTTACATAGTATACTAAAACGAATCCGCGGCTTTGAATGCTCTGTCCTTTATGGGATTTATAGTTCATCCATTAAACAGTCTCACAGCTGACAACAAAGCTATATGTCTCCAAGATAAATACGGTCGCTTTGAACCCCAGTACAAATGGTAATATGATAGTGACAGATATTAATGTCTTTTAGATGGCCTTTCTAGCTGAGATTCTGCATTAAGGATTCTCCAGTCCTGCCAAGAACCAAAAGATCACACAACATACTGGATTTTTATTTTATTTTTTTAATTGTTGAGAATATGGGTACTAAATAAAAGTCGAGGTTCCATTGTGTATAGCGGGAACTGGAAAGATTTTCACATATCATGAAGAATGGTTCAGTAGATAATCTGCGCTATTGATTCGCCGGGAGGAGAGAACATCGAGCATCAATGAAATGACAGATCATTTAAATGATCAATTAACAGTTTTACTGGTACATATAATTTCACTGGTACAAATTAGCTGGACTCGCAGCATGTTAATCAGACGTGGCAGAAAGTTGGGTAGACACGAAATGGTGTTCACCCAAGGTAGGATATATTTTTAAAGGGACTATGTCACCTAAACACTGTTTCTTCTGTGAATACAGAGCTAAAATATTAATTTGCAGAGTCGATAGCAAATGTTAGTGGAAGTGATAAGATAAAATATGGGGGTTATGTATGGATAGTCTCACATGGGGGGGGGGGGGGGGCAGAGTCAACGACGGATGAGAGCAGACTTTCCTGGCACGATTGCTTCTTTCTAAGAATTTTGTTTATGTCTTACCCTCTTAAACCCCTGAAATCAATGAAATGGGGCAATGAAATTAGAAGGCTAAAACTCATCCACTCCCGACATTGGCCTGCTCCTGATTTAGTCAGGTAGGCCTCCGCCTCTGACGCCCCTTGCCTATTAGGGACCAAATGTAATCAGAGGGCTCCTGTGAAGAGGAAGAGAACACAAACCATGCTTAAACTACCCCACGCCTTGGACTACCACTGACACTGCCTTATACTTGGTACGGCACATGGTACCCTATCAGCTAGATACAAGACACTGCAAGTTTTTTTTTTGCTTTGCTATACCCTGAAAGTACTTAGAGACATGTCTAACAAAATTAAGAAGGAGGTGTATTGTAAATGGTGACTCAGAAGGCTGTTTGCCCAAGCATCTCCCCCTTCGGTTCCGAAAGTTACTTACATTTGTTCCATACGTCTGATTATCGGGTTATAGATACTTGTCATACTCTGGTATGGCTCAGTCTCGAGACCACACCTGTCCACTGTCATAGTGTTCATTTAGTTATTATCCCTCCTTTCCCAGGGGCATGGCCCCACACTCTATTCCCAGAGCAAGTGGAATTGTTGGCCACACAAGTGGTCCTATGGCCTCCTTTGTTCACACCACACTGGAAAACATCCCTTGGCTCTCCCTTTATTATGCGGTTTACAGTCCCTTCTCTTTTTCCAGGTTTACATTGCTTTACATCTGTTTACGTAATACCCCCTTTCTTTTACTACTTCTTATCTTCCCACTTTCTCTTTTATTTTTTCCTCTGGTTGGAGATTATGAAACCCTTGTCCGTGGTGCTGATCTCCTCACATTTCCCGGTTTTGTAAATTATGTTTATTTGTTGTATTTTGATGCTGACGTTTTTCTTGGCTGATATTTGACTCCGCTTGAGTCTGTTTTATATATATATATATATATACAATGTTCTCATGTTATTCAATGGTCACTGGTGGATTAGCTTTATAAGGCTGTAGACAAGACCTCCTCTCCGATCACAGCATTATGCACGATAGGAAAGTGGTTTTGTTTGACATATCGACTTCTCTGACCCACCGAGCAGCTGAGCATGTATAGCATTTTCTTTAATGTAGTCAAATGAGGTATCTGTGGTTAATTTACCTTTGTAGAATTGTGATGGACTCCATCTTGATTTTATGGATGACCTCCCATGTTACTTTATTAAGCATAATGACTCTTAAAATAATAAAACAATTAATAATTAAATAACCAAATAAAGTTTATTCCCACACACAAAAGTGTAGAGATGTTTTTAAAAGGCATAATCCTTAAATAAGAAGGCATAATCCACATCTAGCAACTATGGAGGGTGGAGACATAAGGGGGCCGAGTCATGTGACCCAGTGTCACATCTGGTATGGCATTGGCCATACTGACTTCAATAAAATGTTTTTTAAAAAAATGGGACTTTTGTCAAGAAAGTAACCTTCAACAGGCTTTGGACGGAGGTTCTCCGAGAAATTATCAGGTGCTTTTCACAGCCGGTTTCTATATATACATGGTTTGCACTGGTGCACAGCGTTTAATATAGACATTCAGAACAGGTTGTACATACACTATTCTGTTTTGGGTGTCTGGGGTGTCTCCTTTTTATGACATCACTATGATTTGCAAATTTGACATTTTCCATTGAAAGTAATTCATTGGCATCAAGCCACAATATGATGCAGGTAGCACCACATTTTAACCACTTGTTTTTTTCTTACTTGACGCATTTGCTTGCAATTTTGCAAACATAGTGATTTTTTTGTATTCCCTATGTCCACATACACACAGTGTTGGAGTTCTTTTTAATGGCGAGTTTATGGCGTAATATGTTGCCTTAAAACGGCATCTAAAGTCCTTTGAGGAAGTTACCATGATCGTAAGGACCTCCATGATTAAATATCTGCCTGAAAACGCGTGGGTATGCATGCAGAATCCCAACTGTGTTCACAAAATCTGGAGGGTGCGCTCCCCCGCCAGTCCTTGCAGCTATTCACTAAAAGGTGAGATGAGGGGAGTTCAGGTGAGTTACCACGCTAAGAAAACTCATCTTATCCCTGCACAATGTATAGGTAAACTGGTGAGATGTAATCTATAACTCACCTTTCAGTGAATAGCCCCTGTATCACCTATAGATTTGAGAGTCATTTTAAACATATATACATATGTTGGTATCTATAGTAGAAATTAAAAAAAAACAAAAAAAATGAAATTAAAACAGCTTCCAAAACTCCACCAAAATCAATGAGCCCCACACGTTTCGCAGATAACAATTCATAATATCACATGACGCTTCCACCGCAGAGAAACATGGGTTGTAAATGTGTCTGTGGTGTCTGATGATTATGACATCAGCTTGATATGCATATTACACATGTACCATGGAAAATAGTTAATTTGCATATCAAGCCACAGGTGATGTCACACAGAAGAGACAATACAGACAAATTAAATCCACATTAAGTGTTTCATTTCTACATTTTTTTTTTTTGTTTTTCCAATTCTGCTCACACAGTGTACAGATAATTCTTATTCTCTGCATAAACATTCTAAACAAAGCCACAACGGCTTAAACATGAGCAATTAGTTACAAAATAGTGCACACAGGTGAATAAAGTCCCCCATAAGGTAACATACCTGAAAAAGTATATCATTATATCATTTAAAATAAATAAATACATTATATATATATATATATATATATATATATATATATACTCAGCTCCTAAGCTTCAAAAATTATCTTCTCAGCTTGAACCAGTTATAGAAAATAATAATCAAGAAAAATACACAGACTTTACCATTTAAAAATAAAATACAGCACATATTCAGCTGAACAAATAAATTATTACTCCCTTTTTACATCTGCTTAAAAAAATAATTTTATTGATGCAGCATTCACAAGGCTGGAAAATTAAATAATGTCAGCCCAATAAAGCTCTTTTACAGAAAATTAGAATATTCATCCAATCAAAAAAAAAAATGTAAAAAAAATATATATATATATATATATGAAACAAATCGTCATAGATCATCCCAATTTCCGAGATGCTTAATTTACTTAGAATTGTATTAAATCATTGTGTATTCCTGCCTTGTACAGTGCAAGAGATCTTAGAACAGAGGCAAATTACAAGAGAGCAGAACCAAAGAGATCGGGGATGATTATCTGCAAATGTAATGAGTTATTGTCTAGAATCATTGCTTTATTTAATTTTCAGATACAAAAAAAAGTCTTTGCCGCAAAATAAATTCAGTAAGCGAGGCTATTGTTTCTCTTCAAGGGCAAACAAGGGAATTATTGATCAAACCACGGAAGTAATTGTGTTGGGTGTAGTTAAACGTTTTGGACTGGACGTTGTGCGTTCAGGAGATAACTTGAGAATATGTGTTAACGACGGAAAATTTACACGGCCTTATATCAGTGAGCGTTCCGTAAGCACAAGCGTAGCGTTGGCGGAGGTGGTCGCGAGGTTGACGCAAACGGGCACTGCTAGAGTTCCATAGCCAATAAGTAAGGGTCTTTTCTTTTTTTTATATCTTTTCTACTTTTTTCTGTCTGGTAAATTATGTCCTACATAATACATTCTGAGTGGACACATAAGGAGAGATCTTATTATACTACAGTCCAGGTTATATTGCTTGACGTACGCATTGGAAAAGTATTCTATAAACTCATCAAGTATGTATCATATGTTTATTTGTCTTGTTTCTATGGAGATAGCTAAGGGTGAGTGAGTTTGTTTTACCTGACCTTTATATCTGTCTATGGTGAAACGCGTGGGACTGGTTTTTCCTCATGGCAGGATAATTTTTAATTATTTTGTAATACAGTATTGATTATTTTATTTTTTTTACCACTGGATGCCACGCTTGCCACTTGGATTTATTCTCCTACCGTGGGATGTGCGCCATATCTGCTGTCTGATCTTTATGATATCGATTATTTACGGACAGAGGATGTGCTGTGGATGCCGAGGTATATATTCTACTGATGGTGCATTAAAGCATCGCACTGGACAGACAAACACACGGATGTACAGACGGACCAAACGGCAGACATTCAAGTAGATAGTATTAACCCCGTCACAGGTTAAATAATTATTTTTTATTTATTATTCCTTCATTATCGTTCACCAGTTAGTGAGTTGGTTGTAAGTCATGGGTAAAAAGTCATAGTTTACGCACACAACCACACCTCCCAGCTTTTCCTCACGGCATGTCAGATGCTGGGAGTGGAGTGTGGGATGCAGACGGTCAGCGATTCTACGCCATTCCTCCTGAGTTTGGGGTGTCCACTAGAGAATGTGATCAAGACCACAGCTTTGCGGTCCTCAATCCCACTGTCCCATCGAACTCTAGAACCAGAAAAATACAACCGTTGTTTATCCAGACGAGTGAGAGGGCAGAAAGATACATAGGCATTTTCTTTGTTCTATTACCTCTATATTGTGTGCACTACCTTCTAAGCACTCGTGTGTGTATGAACATCTGGAGATGTTGTTTAAGGAGATGTGTTCTATACCTAACAGCTATGTATTAATATTTCATCTGTAACCTTACATCTCTTTACGTATCCCCTAAGCATCTCGCTGCTCTGTTATGATAATTCCTTGGAGGAATATGAATCATCCTCTGGAGACCTGATAAATATCCAGGGAACATACGTTAGAGTCTGACTCCCTCGCTGCCAAATAGTTCTGCTTCAATTTGTTTTCATGAATATTTTGACAGGTGAATTATTTATAGACCTGACCTTTGTTAAAAAGAAAGCTGCCTTCAACAGCATGGTTCCCATATTGATATCACCCATTACAATAAATGAACTTCCAGGGACGATTAAATTATCATCCATCCCTGAGAAATACACCAACGGGGGAATCTTCTATTGCCAAAGGCACAGAGGGCCAGGGGCCTCAAATCTTTCAGAGATTTATTAAAGAGACCAGCATGTTTTAACTTATGTTTAGCTCAGATGAAAGAGGAGATTTAGAGGATATATAATGTACATGCAACACTTTTGGCACTTGATTACCTTACCTTTTACTGCTTAAGGAATAAAACATACAGGGGCTGCCATTAGCTAATTCCTTATTGGTCGCTGACCAAATTTTTGAATTTTACCTGAGTTCTTAACTTAGAACACTAAGAAACTCTTATTGTACATAATACATGTGTAGTCAAGTTCTATCTGCAATAAACACAGCGGGAATAGGTATGATAACTCCAGCACTGCAAAGTGTCAGGAGTTTTATGAAAAAGCGCAATGCCCTTTGTTATGAATACGTCGATTGCGCTTTTTTATAACTCCCGACACTTGGCATTGTGTGAAAGGGAACCCCATCAAACTGTGTTTGGCGTAGGTCCCCCGACACATATCACGCGCTTTTCAGTGCCTGATTTTTTATTTAAGGGCTGCGCCAGAGCAACAGATGCCAACATAACCTAAATCTACGCATTCGACTTAGATAACGCAGACCTCTGTGTGTCTGCTTTATACATTTGGTGCAATTGGTGTGTATGCCGTGTTTATACATGCCCCCAGAGTGCTCTATTCATTAAAGCAGGGGTGTTTAAGTTTGTTCTGCAGTGGGCCACTTCACAGCAAATGTATTTGTGTGTGGGCCACATTCATGTTTCATCGAATTTATAAATATATATACATATATACATGTATACATACATACATACATATGTGTATATTTATATATAAAAACTCACATTAAATGCACACACATTCACACATACACACATGCATACACACACACACACACACACACACACTTACACACACTCTCTCACTAGGGAGTGAGAGGTGGTCTCTTGCCTCCTTTTCTTCAGAAAAATACTGGCCTTGGTACTGTCTCCATAGACTTAACATTGGCCTGAAGCCAATTTTTTCCCAGCCTGCCGGTAAAATATCTCTCACATACAAGAAGAGTCACACTTGCACAGTCACATACACACATAGAGAGTCACACTTATACACACACAGTCTCACATACAGCCACATTTACACACACACACACTCTCACATAAAAAATCACACTTACACAAACACACTTACACACACAGTCAGACTTACCTAGGAAGACTTAAACACAGTCAGACTTACCTAGGAAGACTTAAACACAGTCGGACTTACACACACACACACACACACACACATAGAGACTGCTTAAGGAAATAAAAAGTCCCCCTCCCTGCTTGTTTTGGAATTTTGAAACTTAAGGCTAATTCTCCAATGTAGCTACGTTGGCCTAAAGACTGAAATGACCATGTCATATCTCTGCGATTTTGTCTTTATTGAGTAGACCTTAAAATATTGAACAAAGGTAAACTGCAAAAATCAGTTCTCTTCGTGACCACACTTTTAAAACATCTGTGGTCATTCTGAACAATGGCTGTTTTAACATTTCTGTGGTGTTTGTGTTTAGCTGTAATTTTCCTCTTTCACATTCACTGTACCCACACAAATGATAAACTGGGTTTTTTTTAGGGTACGACAGGATTTAGTTACCATTAATTTTATCATATCATCTAATTTAAAATTTGAAATTGAAAAAAACAATCACTTTTTCTAACATTTACAAAAGCTAATGAAATCCCCTGCTAAATAGATTCTAAAATTTCAGTTTAGAAATAAGCCACGTTTTGTTTTAGCATGCTGCTTTTTGCTAACCATTTTTTTTTCTCCGGAATTATCAATAGTAACATTGTAAACCTAACCGTAGCCCTAATCCTAACAGCAATTTTTTTAATTACATTTTATAATATTTTGAAGGGCCGGAGGTGCATGGGGGACATGGGCAGGCTCTCCATACTGTAATTAGTCTCTCCCTGGTCCACTATTGCTGTGGGACAGAGAGAGACTAAAGCAGTAAAAGCAGGTTAATATGATTGGCTGTCACAGCCATCTGAAGTAACAGTGGTGGCCTCTGTAGTTACATTGTGGAATAGACTGCCATCTGAAGACATAGAGAAGTTTTCTTAACTGTTAGGGGATTACACTGTGGAATAGATTGCCATCTGAAGACATAGAGAAGGTGTCTTTACTGGTAGGAGGTTACATTGTGTAATAGACTGCCATCTGAAGACATAGAGAAGGTTTCTTTAATGTTAGGGGGTTACACTGTGGAATAGATTGCCATCTGAAGACACAAAGAAGGTTTATTTACTGTTAGGGGGATACACTGTGGAATAGATTGCCATCTGAAGACATAGAGAAGGTTTCGTTACTGTTAGGGGGTTACATTGTGTAATAGACTGCCATATGAAGACATAGTGAAGGTTTCTTTACTGTTAGGGGGTTACATTGTATAATAGACTGCCAACTGAAGACATAGAGAAGGTTTCATTACTTTTAGGAGGTTACATTGTATAATAGACTGCCATCTGAAGACATAGAGAAGGTTTCCTTACTGTTAGGGGGCTACATTGTATAATAGACTGCCATCTGAAGACACAGAGAAGGTTTCCTTACTGTTAGGAGGTTACATTGCATAATATACTGCCATCTGAAGACATAGAGAAGGTTTCCTTACTGTTAGGGAGTTACAGTCTATAATAGACTGCTATCTGAAGACATAGAGAAGGTTTCCTTACTGTGAAGGAGTTACAGTGTATAATAGACTTCCATCTGAAGACATAGAGAAGGTTTCCTTACTGTTAGGAGGTTACATTGTATAATAGACTGCCATCTGAAGACACAGAGAAGGTTTCCTAACTGTTAGGAAGTTACAGTGTATTATAGACTGCCATCTGAAGACATAGAGAAGGTGTATTTACTGTTAGGAGGTTACATTGTATAATAGACTGCCATCTGAAGACATAGAGAAGGTGTATTTACTGTTAGGAGGTTACATTGTATAATAGACTGCCATTTGAAGACATATAGAAGGTTTCTTTACTGTTAGGAGGTTACATTGTGGAATAGACTGCCATCTGAAGACACAGAGAAGGTTTCCTTACTGTTAGGGAGTTACAGTGTATAATAGACTGCCATCTGAAGAAATAGAGAAGGTGTATTTACTGTTAGGAGGTTACATTGTATAATAGATTGCAATCTGAAGACATAGAGACAGTTTCTCTACTGTTAGGGGGTTACATTGTGGAATAGACTGCCATCTGAAGACACAAAGAAGTTGTATTTACTGTTAGGGGGTTACATTGTGGAGTATATTGCCATCTGAAGACATAGAGACGGTTAAAGTACTGTTTTAATAAATATGATGCCCCCTTGGGGCCAGCAGACTACACCTGTGGCCCCATTATAAATGTTTGTCCCTTGTAACTAGCAGGCTGGTTTACTACAGATTCCCCATCAGATTTACCCTGAACCAATATGGATGAAAATCTGCTAAACTGAGTAGCTTAATTCTGGAAAAAAAAATCTGAAATGAAAACATGTGGTCCTATTTCAGGCCAGATCAGTCTACATTGAGAAGAACTTTATGTCCTTTTTCTAACCTAATTAACTATGCAACTATGTAACACTATGCAGACCATGTCCATCTAAATTCAGTGACATCAGTGAAAGGGAGTACACAGGAGAGGGCTGGCTTCCTCTGCAGCGGTTCTCATTCTCCCCTCTAAGAAATTGTTGTCATTAGTATTTATTGTGCAATCAGATTGTCTCTGTAGAACTCAGCAGTTTCGAGGGCTCGGAAGGCAGAGAGGTGTGGTTACAGCCAGCTAGGTGTTGTGTGTTGAATATCATTTCTTTGCATACTTAGCTTTTATCTAAAAATACCTTTTTGGATACTTTAGGACAAACTGAAGCCATGTAGTAGCCATATTTGCTACTTAGCATATCATTTCAAATGAGGAGCCCAAAGAAAGTTGAAACCAGCTCTAAATTGCCTGCACTTGGGAGAGTGACTTTGACTCCCCCATCGCTCTGGGAATCACATCTTGGATTCTGAAATCTACTATTTTTTTCAATTTTGATAACAATAAACAGCATAAAACTGCTCTGTTATTACGTATAGTTTGCCACACTATTTAAGATACATTTTTAAGACAAATATTAAAAATGAGGGAACAGTAATCTTTTACTCAGTGTTGTTTTTTCATACATAACACCCTTTGTCTCTCCGCTAATTAGATGCCCCAACAATAAACATTTTCATATCTGCCTATTACTATAGTACATATCCCACCAGAGCCACCATCATAAATTTCAGGGCCCCTTAGTGAAATAAATTCCTCATATATCCCTCCTGCCCCCTACCCTGCCAAAGATCAGGTCTTTGCATATCATGCCAATTATTTAAATACACCCCATGACATGCTCCATCACCTGTATTGCACATCAAAGACTTAATATGCCACAGCCGGTGTTAGTGTATCCATTAATATGCCACTAATAATTTGACCATTAATATGCCACTGATAATTTGTCCATTAATATGCCACTGAAAATGTGTCCATTAATATGCCACTGATAATTTGACCATTAATATGCCACTGATAATTTGACCATTAATATGCCACTGTTAATTTGTCCATTAACATGCCACTGATTATTTAACCATTAATAAGCCTCAGCTAATTTTCCCAATAAAAAAAATACCCCTCTCCTCCCCCTTTCCCCAGTACTTACCTGGATGCTGCTTGTCCCCGGCAGTCTCCCTCGCAGTGTTTCCAACACACTCCCTGATGGGGAGTGTATCCCACACATATCTCAAATCTGTACCTGTAAAGGAGCAATTCCACTTCCAAACACTAGTTTTAGATAATTGCTGCATCATGCAAAGTACAACATAAAAAATAATTTGTCGGATAAACATTAAACACTCAAATAGTACAAAAGAGCAAATTGCAAATAAAAACGGGAATAATTGCGAATACAAACAGGCAAGTTTGTAAAAAAAAAATTCTACCTTTTTTATAAGCACTTGCTTAACGCTGGTGTCATTCTCACACGTAAAATATGAATTATATTTCACAAAATATTCACAAAACTCTTTTGCAAGCGCAAATATAATCGCAATATATTAGCGCAACCAGAAAAATGACCGCTAAATAAAAACAAACAGAAGAGGCGCAAATCGTGGAAAAAAGGTGTATAATGTTATAAATATTCGCAAATTGCTACTTAGTCATGTTTTACCTACTTTTATTTCCCACTGCACTTTAGTACATGACCCCCCCCCAATGTGTAATAAAGTTATTGCTGTTGCTATAACAACATTCCTACCCATTTCTCCAAGCCCCGCCTCTCTCTCTCCAAGCCCCGCCTTATCGGAATGTCACTGAATTTGGAAGCCCCAGTGCAATTATTTTCAATGTTAAACTACAGGAGAACTGTGAATTGTTTGAAAGTAAAAATAAGGGAATTTCACATGTATTAAACACATGTACAACATACAGAAAACAATCCAGGTGCCACTGCCCCACCACCTATTCTTACACCAGCCTGTATTGTAGATCGTCAGCCTCCGGTCTAAAAATAGACCCTAATTGATTGGGAAAAAAAAAAAAACGTTAGATGCATCATGCCCGGCGCTAATGATGATGTGATTAAACAAGAACGATTTCAGGGCTAGACAAGAGCATCTGACCTTGTGAACTCATTGAATCCGACATACAACGTGCTCAAACAAGCCATTTGAATGTGTTGTCAAGAGATGGCCATAGACAGGGAACAATTGTTCTTTAAAAGAAAAAATTGTAAATACTCTGGCAATGCATTGCTCAGTCACAGAGCGCCCATTGGTTTGTGCTGAATCGCTATCTTTCAATAGCAGAACCATGGCAACAGATTGCAGGCAGAAGAAAGGGGCTTTTCTTTGCTATAGGATTTTGCGCTGACTGTATTATACCCCTTGTCTGGACAAAAAGCACTGCACCGGGGAGACAATGGGAGACATGTTCATTCGGGAAAAGCCAGACCAACAGGTCACGCCATCAGCAGTATATTTTCTCCGTTTGTTTTGTTTTTGTTTTTTTGTTTTCCGATTCGTTTGTGCATTTTTTAAAAACTTCTCGGAAGAAAAAAAAAAAAAGAAGGACATAGGATATCTAAAAACATGGAGGGGCATGTACAACAAAAAAACTAATATATTTTATGTGCAAAACTATTTTTGCGCTTTGCTCCTATTGCAATGTACTAAACATTTAACATTCAGATAGTACATACGAGCAATTTGCGAATAAAAACAGGCAATTTTGCGAATAGTTTTCCTACCTCTTTTGATAGCGCTCGCTAAAAGCTGGTGTAATTTTCACACGCAAATAAGAATTATTTTTCACAAAATATTCGCAAAGCTCTTTAGCAAATATAATCGCAATTTATTAGCGCAACCGGAATAAAGCACGCAAAATAAAAATAAACGGAAGAGGCGCAAATCGTGGAACAAAGGCGTGTTATGTTACAAAAAGAGGCAAATTACTCCTTTCTCATGTTTTACCTACTTTTTTTTCCCCACTGCACTTGTTTAATACATGACCACCAGGGTTGGCATTAAATAGATAGTGAGCTGAAAATGAGCAAGTTCTTCTTGGCTTATTTTCTGTATGTTGTACATCTGTATCATACATGTGAAATGTTCTTATTTTTACTCTAACGTGACAGTTCTCCTGTAGCACAGTCCTGCACGTTGAAAATAATTTCGGGGCCTCTAAATTCAGTGATGTCACTGAGAGGGAGTGCACAGAAGGCAGTCTGGCTTCCTCTGCAGCAGTTTTCAGGCTCTCCTCGGGAGATAATTCTATCATTAGTTATGGATGTGGAATCAGCCTCTGTCTGTTTAGCTCGGTTGTTTCAGGTGCTTGGAATGCAGAGGGGGTGCGGTTTCAGCCAGTTGTGTGTTCAGTGATGTAACATAAAAGGAGGAGTTTGGGGAGATAGGCTGGACTGTTGCTCGGGCAACATCAGTCACTCTTACACTTTAGAAAAAAAAAACAGAAAAAGGATACAATGTATTTTTTTCCGGCAAAACAATAATCGCAATAATCTATACATTATGTTAGCAGAATTGCAAGGAAATTCACAGGTCAGGAGAACATGTCTGTGCTGTCTCCTGTTCATGACATCACCTTGTGTATTGATATGCAAATGAACTACTTCAGGGGGAAATGGGTATTCACATACAAAGTCACACTAATAAATCAACAGAGTTGAGTGGGCTTACAGGAGCAGGGGGGGGAGCACTGCGTGGGAAATAATGAAGAGTGGGAGATAGAAGAATGAATGTGATGTGGCTTATTTAAAGGGGCAGCATGAAAATAAAGGGAGAAGATATCAAATAACTGAAATAACTGATAACTGAATAACTGATCATGAACAATGAGACTAATATAAATAATTGGCGGAACGGTTTGATACCTGGGGATATTCCTTCAATTTGTACATAGAATTTGTATTTCTTTAAATGTTATATCTATAAAAGCAAATATATATATATATATATTTCTTTTTAACTTCTACTGACTACTTAAATTCTTAATAGTCTTAGGCGTTCATGTACTTAACAAGTGCAGTGGGAATAAAGTAGGTAAAACATGAGTACGGAGCAATTTGTGACTATGTGTAACATTTTGCGCTTGTTTTCTTCTGATTTGCGCCTCTTCCGTTTATTTTCATTTAGCGCGCATTTTTCCGGTTGCGCTGATAAATTGCGATTAGATTTGCGCACGCTAAAGAGCTTTGCGAATATTATGTGAAAAATAATTCTTTTTTTGCGTTTGCGTCTTTTGGCGAGCGCTATCAAAAGAGGTAGGAAAAATATTAGCAAAAAATGCCCGTTTTCATTCGCAATTAGCTCGTATGTACTATCTGAATGTTAAATGTTTAGTACATTGCAATAGGAGCAAAGCGCAAAAATAGATTAGCACATAAAATATATTTGCTTTTCTTTAGTACATGCCCTTCACAGATGGCATATGATCAGCATATTTACGTAGGTTTACTCACTAGAACAACACGTGTGAATTGATAAAACCAGGCATTAAAAGCTGAGTTGGTAACATAGGAGGACATTTTCCAACCTCACTATTAAAGAACAACTGTAGTTATGCTCAGTGGAAAGATTGCATCAAGTGCAGACATTTTAAATAGAAATGCTTTGAGGAAAGAATACCAAAAAAAAAAAACCTTAAATTGCCCTCTTTACCCTGTATATTGCTATCAGGGGGCAGACATCATTCAGAATCGTCAAATATTTCTGCATCTGACCCTATATTCCACACAACGTGTTTGTACCCATCAGAGTACCTTATTGACGGTTCTTTGCTCCTCATAGCTCTATCAGGTGGCAGCCATGTTGATTACATGAAGGAAGGTCTGATCAAAGATTCTGGACAACATGGCCGGCCCCTGACTATACAGAGCATAAAGGGCTCAATATAGCACTTTATTTGTTTTATCCCATTAAAGCATTTAAAACATGTACACAACAGGTTTTTGTTTTGCCTACATTTGTCGCTTTAAAACCTAATTTTTTTTAGTTAACTTCTAGTGCATTCTTTGGTACATAGCCCCCATCAAATCAGCCCTCGTGAGATCTAGTTTATTGGACCCTAAATCCCCCCAGATATAATCAGTGTAACATCTTGTTACAGACAGAAAGACAATGAACACACTCACTTATATTTTGAATCCTTAAAACTTGCAAGCCATTAAACTGTCTGAGCATCATGGGAGTTGTAAGGGTTGGTACCTTTTCTTTTAAAAAATTACTGACTATGTTATTGACTGCACAGACATAATAATGGCCTCAAGACAATTTTTTACTGGCCTAAGGCAGCTCTTGAAAGAGCGCAGCTTGAATAAAACATGTAAAACTTTCTTTTGCCAAAACCAGATTTGTCTCCGACTGGTGTCAAACTGGTATATTTTTAAACTGAACTAGGGAGCAAAATAAAATTACTTGTATTCAAGTATCCAGCCTTGTCTTAACTAGTGTTAATTTTGACGGTGACTTTTGATTTAGTTTTAGTCATAGTCTTTTGAACTAAAATATAATCGTAGTTTAGCCATATTTTAGTCATCTGAATTGTTTTAGTTTTAGTCTGGTTTTAGTTGACTAAATCTCCAGCAGTGAGGGAGGGAACAGGTCTGAGAAGGTTGTTACACAGTCTTAAGTTATCTTGCTAGGGAGATGGGAGGGAACAGGTCTGAGAAGGCTGTTACATAGTGTTAAGTTAACTTGCTAGGGAGATGGGAGGGAACAGGTCTGAGAAGGCTGTTACACAGTCTTAAGTTATCTTGCTAGGGAGATGGGAGGGAACAGGTCTGAGAAGGCTGTTACATAGTGTTAAGTTAACTTGCTAGGGAGATGGGAGGGAACAGGTCTGAGAAGGCTGTTACATAGTGTTAAGTTATCTTGCTAGGGAGATGGGAGGGAACAGGTCTGAGAAGGCTGTTACATAGTGTTAAGTTAACTTGCTAGGGAGATGGGAGGGAACAGGTCTGAGAAGGCTGTTACATAGTGTTAAGTTAACTTGCTAGGGAGATGGGAGGGAACAGGTCTGAGAAGGCTGTTACCCAGTATTAAGTTAACTTGCTAGGGAGATGGGAGGGAACAGGTCTGAGAAGGCTGTTACATAGTATTAAGTTAACTTGCTAGGGAGATGGGAGGGAACAGGTCTGAGAAGGCTGTTACATAGTATTAAGTTAACTTGCTAGGGAGATGGGAGGGAACAGGTCTGAGAAGGCTGTTACATAGTGTTAAGTTAACTTGCTAGGGAGATGGGAGGGAACAGGTCTGAGAAGGCTGTTACATAGTGTTAAGTTAACTTGCTAGGGAGATGGGAGGGGACAGGTCTGAGAAGGCTGTTACACAGTGTTAAGTTAACTTGCTAGGGAGATGGGAGGGAACAGGTCTGAGAAGGCTGTGACGGAGTGTTAAGTTAACTTGCTAGGGAGATGGGAGGGAACAGGTCTGAGAAGGCTGTAACACAGGTTAAGTTAACTTGCTAGGGAGATGGGAGGGAACAGGTCTGAGAAGGCTGTTACATAGTGTTAAGTTAACTTGCTAGGGAGATGGGAGGGAACAGGTCTGAGAAGGTTGTTACATAGTGTTATGTTATCTTGCTAGGGAGATGGGAGGGAACAGGTCTGAGAAGGCTGTTACATAGTGTTAAGTTAACTTGCTAGGGAGATGGGAGGGAACAGGTCTGAGAAGGTTGTTACATAGTGTTATGTTATCTTGCTAGGGAGATGGGAGGGAACAGGTCTGAGAAGGCTGTTACATAGTGTTAAGTTAACTTGCTAGGGAGATGGGAGGGAACAGGTCTGAGAAGGCTGTTACATAGTGTTAAGTTAACTTGCTAGGGAGATGGGAGGGGACAAGTCTGAGAAGGTTGTTACAAAGTGTTAAGTTAACTCTCTAGGGAGATGGGAGGGGAGACACTCACATGACAATACCAGGTATCCTCTTCCTTTGCATTTTGCAGGGTGTTGTTCCAGGGGGTAGACAGGCAAAGAGAGCCTGTGTCTCAGCCAATCCAGCTGCAGATAGAGTCAGGGGATTGGGCTTTGGCAGAGATCCTTGGCAAACGTTTCATGGAATGTTGATATGAGGTTGATCTCCAGCCTACCTCGTACAGACACCTGCTGTCTGGAGCTCTTTCCTCTGTGGTTAAATGCAGTGCTGCCTCTGTACAATGTGCATAGGCAGCAGTAATGCGGGACAAACTCAAATTTGATTGACCAGGACCTAAACAAACAGTAGTTTCCCAGCAAAATCGGGGATGTTGGCAACTGTGTGGACCTCCAAATAATGGTTAGAGCAATAGGCAATAAACTAAAGACACGGATTGAATTGATTGCAAAGTGTCGCTTTTTACAGATGGAGTTATGTAGCCTGTGCCATAAAAATGTATCACCCCGGCGTAAATTCCTAACGCACAACAAGGTCGCCTATCAATGTTAATAGGCATCCCTAATACCGCCAATGGACAGGACTCGCAAATCACACTGGGACCCCTCTACAGATTATCTCTGAACCCAACATTCAGAAATGTATCTTCCTCAAAAGGTAATGGGGAGAGGGAAGGAATCCATTAAAAAGACATCATAAATTGACTGGAAAAGGACATGTCTCTCTTTCATGGTAGAGCTCTCTCACCAACTAGCTCTATTTCAGAGAACATGGGGTTTTCTTTATGCGCTAGGTACAAAAGTAAATCAATATGTTAATTGCCATTCTCTGCCGTAGAGTTACATTTCGAGCCCACGGCTCACTTGTAGACCATCGCTCTTATTCCGTTTGGATGTCACAGGCTCTTGTGAATTTTTGTTGCTCTCAAAGCTGTTTAGCGCGATAAAAAACAAAAACAAATAATAATAATAATTTTTTTTAAAATTAAAAACGCCTGCAAAGGAAAAATATGACAGTTGTTTTTAAGGAAACAATAAACATTCACGTTATAGGGGTCTCCTGCGCTGTTTGAGATCTTCGTCCATCAATAAAGTGCAGAACATGATGGTTTTTGCTTTGTTTTGTAAAGAGGATTTTATTTTGTAATTAGGAGAATTTAATTCCAATGTTCTACTGTTTTTGCGTTTTTAGCCGTTTGTATATTTAGTGTTGTGTACTTTATATTTGTACACTATGTTTGTGTCACAGCTTTTATCCTGGTTCTTTCGGTTGCTCCAGGTATGTTTTGTGCCCCCCCCCCCCCTGTGGTGTCAGGATGTTTCTAACAGAATTTTTCGGCTCGACATGCTTGTGTGGAGCAGTGGGGACCAGGGACTTTGCATATCATAAGGCTTTCATGACTGATCAGTTACATTCATAGAAATACATTCTCAGGGATGGAAAGGGCCTGGCCCAGACTGGGAGGCTGCTGTTTCCTTTGGGGGGGGGGTTACATTGCTGCAGATGTATATCCCGAAGACTTCTGCCCTACTGGGTGAACTAACTTTAACTTCTAACCATTCCCACACCGGCAACATCCGATTCGATTGCTAGGCTATCTATAGGCTGGCTCTAAATGATTGGGGGCTGTGCTGTTTTGGTGCTTTGTAAACCAAGTTACAAGAAAACCAGGCGAGTACGAGTGAGAAGAATATTTCCAACTCTGCTATTAAAGAGACACTCCCACCAAAAAAATGAAAAGGTTTTATTTGTTTTATTTTGTATTGTTGATTTCAAATATGACTTTTGTTTTTGTTGTGTGAGTTTATTTAATGAAATATTTTACTAAATAAGTGTGAATGGGCGCTGCCATTTTGTGAAATATACTGTTTTTGGGTGCCACCCCCCAGTGACTTTACATCACTAGTATGTCACTTTGGGGCTGGGGACACAGAATGCAGTCTATAAGTCAGAATTCTGACCATAGACTTGCATGGAATGGGAGGGTAATTACATTGTATTGTCAAAATTACAAGAAAATGCCTAAAATTAGGAGAAAAATGTGTTTTACATGTATCTGTGGAGTCTCCTGCTTATGACTTCACCTGTGGCACGGTATGCAAATTACACATTTCCCATTGAAAAGCAGTTCATTTGCCTACCGTGCCACCAGTGATGTCATAAGCCTGAGACTCCACACACACATTTAAGACACATTTTTCTCCTAATTTAAGTTTGCAAAAATTGCTTGCAGTTTTGCTAATACAATGTATAGATCATTTTCAATCATTTTGTATGCTCTACATGCACAGTAAAAGCAACGTGTAGGTGATACAGTCCTTATAACGCATGATGCAGAATGTAAAACAGAAAGAAACAAGACACATTTAACGCAGGCTGTGACCGCTACTCCCAATCTGTGGATTACGACGTATGCTTCAGTGCTTTCAACGGTCCATTACAGACTGAACGACTGTTACACCTAATTTATATTAATTCATTTCTATACATAAGCAAAGAGCGTCCAGTTCAAATATTATCTGTTCCCTGGTCCATTTCACTAGCTCTGTGTTAGAAAACATAATACAACACACAGCCTGTTGGATTCTTTTATTATGCTATAGAATGCGTTTGCAGGTTTGATTCCTGACAAGGTCATCTCATCCCTTCATCCTTCCAAAGTAGCTACAATGAGTACCAAGGAATAGTAACATCTTCAGGATGAGCTTATTAAATGTAATAGGGGCTCGGGTACGTTTTATTTATTTATGGGTCCAGCGGCAGACTGCTGGCCACAGGGTGGGTAATTATGTAAAAAATATCATTGTTATTTCAAGAGAATTTTGACTATTTTCCCATTTTATGGGGGGGGGGGGGGTTCAGGACTACTTTCCCTTACCCCCTCAATGACCATTATGGGAGAAGGGAGCCATTTGGCTGGCTCCCAGCCCCATTTATCATTAGTTTAATCGGGATATATATATATATATATATATATATATATATATATATATATATATATATATTTTAGGGGCAATTTTTTAAAGATTAACTTTAATTTTACTTTTTTGTTATTTCTGAAGGACTTGGCTATTTTCCTCCTGACATGTGTCTCTAACCTCCCCTTAGAGGCATTTGGGGAGGACAGAGGCTACTATTTTGGTGATCCAAACTCCACACTGGACAGTTTTCATGCCCACTTGGTGCTTTCTGAGTCCCCCAAATTTGTGGGTTATTCGGATCACCGAAGTGATTTCCTCCTTGAAAGACAGAACTAACCCAAGTTGACCCGTAACTCTGCGGAGGTAATAGCATGGCCAGCATTTTTTTGGTGAACAAAGGTGACAACCCTAGCTATAAAGCATGTTTATAGAAGACATTTAACAATATCATTAGATGTTAGTTAATGTAGTGCAAACCTTCACCAGGGTTATGTTGATGTCGAGGCAATAGCCAGCACCGAAATGTCCTCACTGGGGCACCCACGATCGCCCCGCGGAGTGATTGTGGGCGCCATATTGACGGAGCAGCATGCTTCTCCAATATGGCTATGCCCTCTTGTGGTCAGAGCTTCGGAAGTGAAAAAAAAAAATCACTTCCGTCAATCTGAATATGTTGCTTGACTGCCCCTAGAGGCAGTAAAATGTAAAAAAAAAAAAATATTTTCATTAGCTAAAAACTAGGATTAAAGTTAGATTAGCTGTTAGGATTAAAATTAAATATTTTTGTTAGCATAAGGGATAGGTAAAATTAAAATTAAAATATATCAAGGGATAGCATTAGGGTTAGAGTTGGGGTTAAATTTAGTGTTAGGGTTAAATTTAGGGTTCGGGTTGGGGTCAAAAGGTCAATGTAGGAAAAAAACAAAAAACACTATTTTAGGTTTTTGCCCCATAACAAAAAAATACAGAAAATTATGGAAACATGCATATTTCTGAACTCTGGACAACATTTAGAAACTATTTAGATGTGGTCTTTTTTAATGATTATATTTGTGTAAATTATATTTTAGGTCAAAGTTAGAAAAAGTAATTTTTTAAAAATGTTTTCATCATATTTTATGATTTTTTTGTAGTAAATTCTAAGATATGATGAACATAATGGTATCTAATGAAAGCCCTTCTTATGACGATATAAACAACATAAAATTTGTGTGGGTACAGTATGTGAGAAAGAAAAAAATTACAGCTAAACACAAACACCCCAGAAATGTAAAAAAAAATTGTCAACAAGGGAAAGTCAAGGTGAAAATGTCTTGTCACTAAGGGGTTAAAGGACAAGTACACTTATTTTAACCCTTGCCATGTACTATTTGAGTGTTAAATGTTTAGTACATTGCAATATGAGCAAAGCGCAAAAATAGTTTTGCACATAAAATATATTTGCGTTCTTTTAGTACATGACCCTCATTGTCTCTAACCTCCAACTTACATACGGGACACGTTTAATCCTGGATTTCTGTTTATAAAACATAGATTTATTTGCTGTCAGATTATTCAGAAACAAACAAGTCATAATGACCTTGCCGCGGTTGCATTATTATTTTATAGGGGGGGGGAGGTTGGATGTTATTTCTCTTCATCCTGCCACGAGCAGTCTTGGAGCTAAGTGCCACGGACACTTTCACTAACAATATTTCAGCTGGTTCAAAGGAAATACGACATGACATAATAATAACAAAGCATTTAAATGGGAAGGCTACATTCAGATACTCTAAAATTTCCAAGTACGTCACGAGGATGTTACTGTTTCCCAGTTTAATAGCACGTAAGCTAGCACAGAGGGATGACAGGCTGAGTTGACCCTGTCAGGAACTGAACCTGCAAGGAGTCTACAGATGGTGCATTAGCCCACAAAGCTTTCTCACCAGCTAATAAAACAAAACAAGATAAATAACATATTTTTTGGACTGCACGTAAACTCGCGAGGTGCTAGCAGGACGTTGTTCTAGTCCTGTATCGTTTCCATATATTAGATGAATTTGTGTGTACCTAAATACCCAAATGTTAGGATTCTGAGAACCCTCCTGGCTCCCTACATGAAAGATCTCTAACATGTCTGGAACACGCCAATATAAGTGTATAGAGAATTGGGTAGACTAGATGGGCCGAGAATGGTTCTTATCTGTTGACACATTATATGTTTACACCTTACAATGGGTGTTGAAAGGCTAACACAATACCTTATTATGACTGGAATTTGCAGAAGAGCATCAGTGATGGCCTGAGTGTCCATTGTTCTGCCGATACCAAGTAACAGATCTAAAGGTGCCGTTTTTCAAGAGATTATTCATTCCTCTCCCATTTCCATTGTAGACTATTCTCGTGTTAGTTCTCCATTCTCTCTGTTATTGTCCCCTTTTCTTTGAATGGGCTCCACTTACCTCCATGGATGATGTTGGTGTCATCATCACTGAATCATTAAGTTCCACCTCAGAGGCTCCTGAGGGCCACACTTGGCACCTGAGCCCTAGGTTCTCCATCACCGGTGTAGAGCAGTCAGTTGGGAGCCTCCGGAATGGACACACTGGGGTCAGTCTGCTCTTATCTGTCAAAACAATAGATTTTTGCCTAATTACAACATCAAACACATACATGGCTCGGGAAGTTAGAAGTTAGAAAGGTGGAGATGGGTATAGTTACAGAGAAAATGTTATACAAATAGGTGGTAATAAGCTCAAATGGGTCTGTTATTTTCAGTAAAAAGGGTGTGTTCCTTTTATCTAGTATGCTTAATCACACTTAATCTCACTATATGTGAATAAATACAGTAAATAAAAGAACACAGCAGACCCGTGTGATTGAATTTGAATGGCCAATTATACTAGTGGACCTAGCTTGTGATTCAGTTCAAATGGCCAACTATACTATTTGGCCTAGGTTGTGATTCAGTTGGAATGGCCAACTATACTAGTGGACCTAGCTTATGATTACACTCAAATGGCCAATCAAGCTATTGGACCAAGCTGTGATTGAATTTGAATGGCTAACATAGTGGACCTAGCTTGTGATTACATTTGAATGGCCAACCAAGATAGTGGATCCTCCTTTAGTCAGCCATGGCTATCTATGTTTCTATGTTTCTATGAGACAAACATGTAATGATCATACAAAAGCCCCTCAGGAGTGATGTGTTGTAGATTAGCTAACTGTAGACGTAGGAATTGTTCTTTCATGTTGAGGACCAGATTAGAGAAATCAGTCATTGTCCCTGTGATAGACGGGATGCAATATTCACGGTGCGAATATAATTTATTGGCCAATTAAACCAGAGCCATGAATTAAAATGTTCGACCCATCCCTGCCATGTCACAGGAAGGGTTATCAATTATTAAAGAACAGTAAGATTGGGCAGTTTGACATGGACGAGAAACTCTACAGGAGCACGTGCAACTCTTGTAAAGCTCTGTATACCTTTTATTTAATCTAAACATCTGAGAATATTATGTTAAGGGAAACCCATATCACACCCCTTTCAACAGCAAACAAGACGAGGAATGGTCGCTGACCAGATCTGTTGCTGCACACTGGAAAAATTATTAAATGGGCGGTTCCACCTATCATGTCCAAAATAATCGTTTTACGCATCGTGTAAGGGACAGAAAAAGAAACAGATGTCCTAAAAAGGCCAATAAAGTATAATAATGTTATTGATGTTACCAGTGCAATATTCCTGTCTATCTCTCCAAGCCCCGCCTTATCGGAATGTCACTGAATTTTGGAAGCCCCGTCGAAATAATTTTCAATGTAAAAATACAGGAGAACGGTAAAAGTAAAAATAAGTACATTTCACCTTCAGCCTGTATCACATACAGAACATCAGCTGCCCCTTCTTAATGCATAAATTACCTTTTTTCCGTAAAACCAATCTGGCATGCATCGTAGCATTGAATAATCAGTGCTCATATATTAGCATTTTTCCATAATTACATAGTCCAATAGATTGAAACAAGATACAAGGTCCATCAAGTGCAACACATCCCGTGTTTGTTAATTCAGAGAATTCCCCCCCACCCAAAACCCAGCCAAAAACATTGTAACCAAATGACAATTATTAATACTGATTAATATTATTTTCCCGGTATACGGTAATTTGTGTTTGATGCAAATGGACTGTCATTAAAAGTGAACTCACAAGGGAAGTCTATACATCAGGCAAGGGACAGTTCTACCAGGATTATTTGTTGTAGGGTCTACTCAACAAAGAGAGAATTGCTGGGAATTGGCAAGGGAATTTCAATCTTAAGGCCAAGGTACCCGAGTTGGATAAAATGCTCCAGTGCAGCTGAATGGGAGCATTTTTCCATCTCGGCTACTTTGGCCTTAAGTTTAAAAATCCCATCTCAATTCCCTGTAGTTTTCTCTTTATTATGTTGACCCTTGTATGTTGAGTTTAATATTTGTGAAACAGCAGTGCTGTTCAGATCACCTTGCTGGCTGATCCCAGAAAATCCGGCACATTGAGCCAATCAACACAAATTCTAAATGAAAATGTTTTTATTTATTTTACCTGGCTCCTATTGCACAGTAACAATCTGCAAGTTCAAAAAACATTGAGAAGAGGTTGCGATCTGCCTCGATACGAGATCCTGCACAGTACAATTCTGCAAGTTTAAAAAACAATGAGAAGACATTGCCATCTGCCTCGATTCGAGATCCTGCACAGTAACAATCTGCAAGTTCAAAAAACATTGAGAAGAGATTACGCTCTGCCTCGATACGAGATCAAAAGGAGTACAAATTGCGATCTGCCTCAACATAGAAACATAGAATGTGTCGGCAGATAAGAACCAATCGGTCCATCTAGTCTGCCCAATTTTTTTTGGAGTACTTTTATTAGTCCCCCGTTCCCGGTCTTATATCTAGGATAGCCTTGTGTCTATCCCACGCATGCTTAAAATCCTTGACTGTGTTTACCTCTACCACTTCTGCTGGCAGGCTATTCCATACATCCACTACCCTCTCAGTAAAGTAATACTTCCTGATATTACTTTTAAATCGTTGCCCCTCTAATTTAAGACTATGTCCTCTAGTTGTGGTAGTTTTTCTTCTTTTAAATATACTCTCTTCCTTTACTGTGTTGATTCCCTTTATGTATATACATGTTTCTATCATATCCCCCCTGTTACGTCTTTCCTCCAAGCTATACATGTTAAGATGCTTTAACCTTTCCTGGTAAGTTTTATCCTTCAACCCATGAACCAGTTTAGTAGCCCTTCTCTGAACTCTCTCCAAAGTATCAATATCCTTCTGGAGATACGGTCTCCAGTACTGCGTACAATACTCCAAGTGAGGTCTCACCAGTGCTCTGTACAATGGCATGAGCACTTCCCTCTTACTACTGCTAATACCTCTCCCTATGCAACCAAGCATTCTGCTAGCATTTCCTGCTGTTCTATTGCATTGCCTACCTACCTTCAAGTCCTCTGAAATTATTACTCCTAAATCCCTTTCCTCAGATGTTGAGGTTAGGACTGTACCAAATAGTCTATATTCTGCTTTTGGGTTTTTACGCCCAAGGTGCATAATCTTGCACTTGTCCACATTAAATGTCAGTTGCCACTGCTCTGACAATTTTTCTAGTTTAGCTAAATCATTTGCCATTTGGCTTATCCCTCCATGAATATCCATCCTGCTGCAAATCTTTGTATCATCAGCAAAAAGACATACTTTGCCAACAAGACCTTCTGCAATATCGCTAATAAAAAATATTAAAGAGAATGGGTCCAAGTACAGATCCCTGAGGTACCCCACTAAATTTAAATTTAAATTTTAAATTTAAACTAAATTCAATATAGGATCCCACACAGTAACAATCTGCAAGTTTTAAAAACAATGAGAAGAGATTGCGATCTGCCTCGTTACGAGATCCTGCACAGTAACAATCTGCAAGTTTAAAAAACAATGAGAAGAGATTGTGATCTGCTTCGATACGAGATCCCGCATAGTAACAATCTGCAAGTTTAAAAAGTAGGAGAATAGATTCCAATATGCCACGATACAGGATCCCACACGGTAGCAATCTCCAAGTTTAAATAAAAATGAGAAAATATTGCGATCTGCCTCGATACGAGATCCCACACAGTAACAATCGGCAAGTTTTAAAAACAATGAAAAGAGTTAGCGATCTGCCTCGATATGGGATCCCTCACAATAACAATCTGCAAGTTTAAAAAACAGTAATAAAAGATTGCGATCTGCCTCGATACAAGATCCTGCACAGTAACAATCTGGCAAGTTTTTTAAAAAACAGTGAGAAAAGATTGCACTCTGCCTCGATACGAGATTTAAAAAAAAATCTGCCCATTGTAACTTTAAGTATGTTCTTGTTGATGTGTCTTTTGTACGCGCCCACCGCCAAGGAAAGCAGGAGGTAAACTTCATCCCTTTCTGATTTAAGTGATGTGTCCATAGCAACACACTCTTTGTCAAAGTGATATTTTTGCAGCACACTATTCCAAACTCGAAAGACACAGATTATTCTGCACAGCACCAGCAGCTTTGTTTCCATTTACTGAGCGGTGGGTATTTATAAAGCATGTTATGGACCATCAGAATGATGAAATTAGATGCTGCCCCCTTGGTATTATTCCAGAATGCGATCAATTGCACATAGAACGGGAAGAAGAAGATATATAGGGCTTGTCATCCGTCCAGAGCTCTGTTATATCCTCTATAGACTTAACATTAACCTTAAAAACAAACAAACCTTTTTACTGGCCTGTCGGTAAAATACAGGCTGGGTGGCAGTCTTACACACAACGAGGGGGCAGAGATAGGTCTGTGCTCTGGTAGTAGAGATCACTTTCATCCCATGTGATATCACCATATAATACAGTCTCTAGCGCACTGCATTATGGACCTTCAGCTGACAGAGCTCACGTTCTCTCCACTAAATCAACAAGGTCAGGACATCCTGCTAGTGCCCAGCATGGTAAAGGCAAACATGAGGTGCTTGTATATATATCAGCCATAACATTATGACCAGTGACAGGTATCAAGCTGGTGGAGGCAGTGTGATGCTTTGTGCAATGTTCTGCTGGGAAACCTTGGATCCTGCCATTCAGGTGGATGTTACTTAGACATGTACCACCTACCTAAGCATTGTTACAGACCATGTAGTCTGTATCAAAGATACAGGTAGACAGCCCTGCCTCTTGTGTACTCGCCCTGATGGCATTGGCCTCTTTCAGCAGGATAATGTGCCCTGCCACAAAGCAAAAATGGTTCAGGAATGGTTTGAGGAACACAACAATGAGTTCAAGGTGTTGACTTGGCCTCCAAATTCCCCAGATCTCAATCTAATTGAGCATCTGTGGGATGTGCTGGACAAACAAGTCCGATCCATGGAGGCCTCACCTCACATCTTACAGGACTTAAAGGATCTGCTGCTAACGTGCCAGGTGCCAGATACCACAGCACACCTTCAGAGGTCTAGTGGAGTCCATGCCTCGATGGGTCAGGGCTGTTTTGGCAGCAAAAGGGAACCTACACAATATTAGGCAGGTGGTCATAATGTTATGGGTGATCGGTGTGTATATCTTTATTTATTAAATAAATACATCATGATGGGCACAAGAGCACAAGTTTGGAGGTGCTGGGACATTGGAGGAGGCTTTAGAGTAATGGTAGTGGCTGCATAACACCCCACTAAGGGGACATGGCTATTGGGCAGCATGTATCACTCCCAATTAGAGCATTGCGGCAGGAATCTTGCTTCCCGTAGAATGAAAATCGGGACTGCGGAATAGCAATCCCAAATCATGAATACCCCACTTATGGGACTGGAGGATTATTGGGCTGGTACTAGGATTTTGAAACAACAAAGTGGGGTGTAGGACATTACATCTTGAGGAGGGGCAAATCCGTATTCTTGACTGGAGCACAAAAAAGAACTATGTGAAGTCTGCATATGTCCAAATAACCTGGGATTCAGATTATCCAGCTCATGGTAAGGTTGGTACCTTACTGTGGGGCAACCTGATTTTATTTTTAGATGGTGGGGGTTTAATACAGGATTGCCCTACTTTATATACAAAACTGGAATATACTTTGGCCTTAGGTTTGACATTCCCTGCAATACCCTTCTTCACGAATAAAGTCCTATATTTGTAATCGATGGGGTTATTGAGGGAAGAAATACACAGTGTAACCAAACTCTCTATCCCACCATTGGTTCTTTATATTTGAAACATGAATATAGATAGATTTTCTCAAGCACAGTGTAACTCTCTCAAGCAGTGTCTCCTCAGTGTCTGGGGTGTGCAGACATGTGTGCCGCCGGGAGTCAATACACAGTTGTGCACCCTTAGCAATGAGGCGGATACGTTATGTGTATGCAACAGTTTTAGCGTTAAGAATATTAATTCTCCTTGAGAGCATCCACAGGAAAATTACATATATTTTTAAAATACAATGTACGACCCATCAGGACAGGCCCCGAGTCCAACCAATGGGACAGGCCCCAAGTCCAACCAATGGTACTTGCCCCAAGTCCCATTGGCTGGACTTGTAAGAGCTCTTTTTTTTTCAATGGGACTTGGGGTGCCCAAGTCCCATTGAGAAAAAAAAGAGAGCTTTTACAGGTACATATTTTAAATAGTCAATGGGGGCGGTGCAGGTGAGTAGGTGTGAACATTCCATCTCACCAATAAACTTGGTGAGCTCCACCTGCAGAGAGATGCTCAGTTGACCATGCTTAATGTGTTAAGTATTTAAGTACTGATGATATTAAAGGATGTTTTTTTAGATATGAAATTCATGGAAGGGTACCACCAGGTATAGATATGGACAAAAGCTGTGGCTGACATTTTCAAACTTACTCAAGTCAGTGAAGGACACTTTTTAAAATGTAACTAGGGTTACCATATCCAGGTGACTAGAAAAAGAAGACACGCACCCGCATCCCTGGCCGTTGCACCCACAGCACCTGACTGTGCCCATATAACTTGCCACAGCACCCATTCCACTCATGGGACTTGACCAGCACACATTCCACTCACAGACTTGCACCAGAATCCAGATTGCACTCACAGGACTTGTCCTAGCACCCAGATTGCACTCACTGAACTTGCACCTGTACCCAGATTGCACTTATGGACTTGAAGCACCCACATTGCACCCGGTGGTCTTGCCAGAGCACCAACATTGCACTTATGGGAATTCTCTTGAGAATAAAAAGTAATACAAAATATTAAAAATGCATGCCCTCTCTGGGCTTCTGTACTAATCAGAGAAACCAATATGTAATTTAACATGTACATGTGATTAGTTACATGTTCCTTAGGTTTATCTGGGTTAGAGAGAGCAGTTTAAAGCAGGCAGCACTGAAGATTTAGTAATTGTATTAAAGCAGATGAAGATAAAGATCAGAGGAGGAAGTTAGGAGAAGTTGATAGAGCAGGATGAGATCCGTGGGTTCTTGTCCAAATCTACAGTTTGCATTGGGATCAGTTACTGCTTATGGGGCTTGGAATCTGACTCTCCTGATTGTTGGGCATATAACAGGAAAGCAGGCTAGTCCAGGTAGAAGTGGCAATTGTTTCACTGGCACCCACTAGACCCTTGTAACCTTGGAAGACGATGGGGGGGGGGGGGATGTTTTCTAGACTCTCATACTTGATGGGAGCTATAGGCCTGTAGATCTTCCACCACAGACCTGCTCCTGCTTTTCTTTCTATAGCAGCAAGCTACAGCGTGCCGGGCTAGAGGGGACGTGGATATGATTTCAAAACCTGCGATCCCTCCACATTGGTCTAATGCATGGCTGTAGTGCAGGTCAATGTCGGAAGACGCACATGCCCAACATCTTATGAAAGGCACCATACATGCACCGGTCAATGTTCTATGAGCCCATTACCTCCTGGAGATCCGCTTACACCCTGCGCTCACTGCTACTAAGGTTTATTTATTTCCTTCTTAATAATAAAACATGATGTGTGTCTGCCCTGCTGAGTGGCGGACACTGCTAACATGTGTGGCGGACAGCTTGCCCACCCCTAGTTATCACAGTTAGATAGGGTAATGATGATCCAGGGTCCAACTGCCTTGGAGTCAAGAAGGGTTTTTTTTCCCCCCCATTTGAGATGACATTTGATTCTCAGTGTTTTTTTTTTTTTTTTTTGCTTTCTTCTGGATCAGCCAACGTAGAAACATAGAAACAAAGAAACATAGAATGTGTCGGCAGATAAGAACCATTCGGTCCATCAGTACATCTTTTGAGTACTTTAATTAGTCCCCCGTTCCCGGTGTTCATAGGTGTGTGGAATGGTTGAACTAGATGGACTGTATGCTTTTTTTCCCAACCTAATAAACTGTATTAAAAAATCATCATGTCACCTCAACTCACTTACATATTATTTTAATGACTAGCTTCCAGAGCATCAGTACATCATGGTGGGAAGGATACTGAATTGCTACAGAGGAACTCTTGCAGCGACCATAAGCATTGTCCCATTATATTGTTCATTCTGTTGTTGCCCATATGCAGACCTTGTGATACACTGGTCAAAAAAGCCAGGTTGTCAGGTACCAATACATGGGTATGGAGTCCACAATGTGATGTATGTGAGAGCTCTGCTCAAAAGCTTACTATCTAGATGTCCAGGTGATGGTCCACTGAGCAAATGTAGCTCGTTACATGTTTGCATCCTGATACTTGTTACCGTTATTGGGGTACTGGAGAGTAAGTGCTCCAACAGGGCACTGGGAACATGAATGGGTCTTTTCAGATTTCCGTCTCCATTGGATCTCACCGGTGGTCCAAGTGGCCCTTACATTTTTAGGGCCATTTCAGGAGGACCTTGATTATTACTGAAATAGCCAAAGTCCTCCCATAGATATGAAAGGCATGAAATGTGGTTGTGTTAGCCAAACTCAGGACCATGCTATGGATTCCCCAGGGAAGTGCCCCGAACCGAATGTGGCCAGAATTTGTCTTGAAATCTTTGGAAATTTCGGAGCAGGATCAGGGTATGTTGTGCAATCCTTTTAGTCTGCAGTGCCCCAATGGTAAACAACAAAACTTGAGGGCTTCTTTTGGACCATGAACCCTCCTCTGGACATCAGATATCTGTCTGTTTGTGTTGCTATATGTATGTCTGTCTTCCAGTTTATCTTTTTGTTGATCTATCTGTCCATTACTGTCTGCCTATATTTATGTTTGTCTGTCATCCATCAATTTGTCTTTCTGTCTGTCTATATATCCCTGTTTTTCTATCTCTGTACATCTAAATGTCTGTCTGTCTGTCTATCTATCAATTTGTCTTTCAGTCTATCTCTGTTGGTCTATCTATATGTCTGCCTGTCTCTCTGTATCCACAGACTGTCTGTATGGATATGTCTTTTATCTGTCAGTCTATCTTGTCTGTATTTGTCAATCAGTTTGTCTGTCTGTGGCATGTATCATGTTGTCTATCTATATATTATCTATCTATCTATCTATCTATCTATCTATCTATTTATCTATCTATCTATCTATCATCTATCTATCTATCTATCTATCTATCTATTTATCTATCTATCATCTATCTATCTATCTATCTATCTATCTATCTATCTATCTATTTATCTATCTATCTAGCTATCTATTTATCTATCTATCTATCTATCTATTTATCTATCTATCTATCTATCATCTATCTATCTATCTATCTATCTATTTATCTATCTATCTATCTATCTATCTATCTATCTATCTATCTATCTATCTATCATCTATCTATCTACCTATCTATCTGTATGTATATCTGTCTTTAAACATGTCTCCACAAGAGACTGAAAAGTTGATATGTCATAAACCACAACATTAATCATATGAGTGTTTTATTTGTGAACTGTTTTCAGTCTATCTGTCTGTCTAACTGCCAATCTGCCTGACTATCTATATGTCTGTCTGTCTATCTATATGTCTTTCTGCCTATCAATATATCTGTCTGTCTGTATTCACAATGGTGCTTCCAAAATAAAGTTCTTCTCTCTGTCGCTAAGTTGTCTGAATGTCTGTCCATTGTATGTCTATCTTTTTATCTATCTATCTATCTATCTATCTATCTGTCTGTCTGTCTGTCTATCTATCTATCTATCTGTCTGTCCATTGTATGTCTATCTTTTTATCTATCTATCTATCTGTCTGTCTGTCTGTCTATCTATCTATCTATCTGTCTGTCCATTGTATGTCTATCTTTTTATCTATCTATCTATCTATCTATCTGTCTGTCTGTCTGTCTGTCTGTCAGTCTGTCTGTCTATCTATCTATATGTCTGTCCATCGTATGTCTATCTATCTATCTATCTATCTATCTATCTATCTATCATCTATTGGCCTGTCTGTCTATCTATCTATCTACCTATCTATCTATATATCTGTCCATCGTATGTCTATCTATCTATCTATCTATCTATCTATCTATCTATCTATCATCTATCGGTCTGTCTGTCTGTCTATCTACCTATCTATTTATCTATCTATCTATCTATCTATCTATCTATCTATCTATATGTCTGTCCATCGTATGTCTATCTCTCTATATATCTATCGGTCTGTCTATCTATCTATATGTCTGTCCATCGTATGTCTATCTATCTATCTATCTATCTATCTATCTATCTATCTATCTATCGGTCTGTCTGTCTGTCTGTCTATCTATATGTCTGTCCATCGTATGTCTATCTATCTATCTATCTATCTATCTAAGTATCTATCTATCTATCTATCTATCTATCTATATGTCTGTCCATCGTATGTCTATCTATCTATCTATCTATCTATCTATCTATCGGTCTGTCTGTCTATCTATCTATATGTCTGTCCATCGTATTTATATCTATCTATCTATCGGTCTGTCTGTCTGTCTGTCTATCTATCTATATGTCTGTCCATCGTATGTCTATCTATCTATCCATCTATCTATCATCTATCGGTCTGTCTGTCTGTCTATATATCTATCTGTCCATCGTTTGTATATCTATCTATCTATCTATCTATCTGTCTGTCTGTCTATCTATATGTCTGTCTCAGTTTCTGCCCATCTGTCTGTCTTCATAATACACCTTTTTACAAGCATTAGAGTCCTATGTATGCATATCTAGCATGGGATTTTGCATGTTTCTAGTGCTGGCGAAGGAATAGAAGGGCTTATTAGGAGTTAAACGCCATGCCAGGATATCTCAATATGTATTGCAGTGATATAAAGAGCAGGAAAATGACAGATTTCAGTACAAGGCTCCTGGTCATTTCCCAAAGAGTAATGTGTCTACACCCCCCTCCCACTCACTTAAAAAAAAAATCAATTGTCTTCTGGCAGTCAAAGCACCCAGTTTTAACGCTTGTCTTGCCAGGATGGCGTGTCTTCCAGTGCCACTGTGTGGACAGATTTAATGGATTCGGTTTATGCACAATAAAAAAAATAAAAAAAGCCTGTAGCAGAATGAATGAATAGCAAGCCAAAGAGGTTTGGAAGACATAATAAGTATGCTATACTTTCTCGTTTAATAGTCTTCATTAATTGTTGCCATTAGCAGCAAGCCACATTGTTGCTAGAGAACGAATTGACGCCATCCAACGGGATGAAATCGGTTAAAGCCTCTAGCTTTCTATTAATGCTCGGCGCTGGGTGGGGGGGGGTGGGGTGTCTGGTAGCATTAACCCTTCTCGGTAGCAGCGGGTGGGCTTGGAGACTTCAGGCTCGTTTGGAAAGAGTTAAAACTCCAAGTCTTTTTGGAAAAAAGGGGCAGGACCCATATAAAGAACACATCCTTGGGCTTTATTATAGCTCTTAAAAGAAATTGCTCCTTATCAATGGGGTGGGAATGGAAAGGACAGCTTAATCCTACGCATCATTAAAGGGAAAAAAAAAAAAAATGCCGTTGGATGGGGAGCAATGAATTTCTCTATGTTAAAAAAAAAAAGCATTTAGTTTAACAAAAAAAAAAAAAAAGATTTTGACATCCTTAAATCCAGAGTTGATGTATGCGGTACCAGGCCTAACCTACTGTAATGTCTACCGCAATCGAATAAACCCACCGCAGGGCTCTCTAACTTTTTAAACAAGGTCTAATGCAGATCTCTACGTATGGAAAGACCCTAAAGGGAAAAAAAAACTATTTAATATATACTTCTAGACGTTTCTGAAAGAACCTAGATAGATCCAAGGGAAACCGTTGACCTCCTCTTCTAGTGATATAGGATGACGTTTGTCTCTTTTCTTTACCCCCCCAAAAAAAAAAAAAACTACACCCACACTTCTAAGTTACATATGAGGATGACAAATCTCACAATGATCATCGCTCAACCTACAGGAGTCTACAGGAGATTTCTGGAGCTGATGCAGGACCTGATTTTGCTTTCTGAAAACTGAGATTGTTGCCATCAAAAAGATGCTTAGAACAGCTGAATCGTGTATGTATGTAGTTTAGTGATATATATATATATATATATATATATATACAGCTTAACCCTTCAAGTGTCTCCTAGGGGTTACAACCTGGTCCTCAAGGATGTCTCATTTAGTGACGGCAGGGCTCGGTAGAACTATTTATGGTCTGTACTGGCACGGCGAGGACATGTTTGGGGGTCATGTCATGGAATGTCCTGCTAATTTAGTGGCGGCAGGGCTCTATGGAGCCGCTGATGGTGATGGAGCTGTAGGACTTCCAAGTTGGGATAATGACTTGGGCTCCTGGTGGTCTTTGATAGCTCAGAAACATTCTGGAGATGTCAAGAGTTAAGTGCTTATTTATTTATTTATTTATTTTTTTTCTTTCTCCCCCAGATTTTCCATACAGCCACACGAGGGAGCCTGAGACAAGCAGAAGAAGGCTGGATTGATTTCGCACAAGCCTCATAAACTGTCTCTTTTTCTCTCGCTGCACCTGTTATGTCCAAGATCTGGCCCCTGCCTGACAATTACTTTGAATTCCAAAGGACCAGAGACCTAGGATGAGGAGCACTGAATTCACCCACAGCCTGCTTTTCATATTTCCACTTTTTTTTGCGTGGACTGCAGCCAGCCTGGACTTGGGACAGAATCCTTGCACCACTCTCGTCCAGGGGAAATTTTTTGGCTATTTTTCCTCTTTGTCCGTCTTCCCCTTGAACTCCTCAGTGTGCGCGTGGATTATCCAGAACCCTGACCCCAGGAGGTACACTTTGTTCATGAAAGTGTCCAAACCATCCGGCATATGTGACCATCAGCAAATCCGAACCTCTCAGTTTGACTCCTTTCTGGAATCCACTCGTACGTACTTGGGCATGGAAAGTTTCGACGATGTATTGAAACTGTGCGACAGCTCCGTCCAGTATGCCTTCCTGCAGTCCAACAAACAGTTCCTCCAGATGAAACAGACCCTACCGTTCCAGGAAAGTGCTCAGTTACAGTGGAAGACCGTCAAACCTCAGGAGACGGATTTCTCCGTGGAATATCTTGTACTGGGCAACCGAAACCCCAGCAAAGCTGCCTGCCAGATGCTTTGCAAATGGTTGGACACCTGTCTCACCAGCAGTAGCAGTTTTCACCCCTGCGGCATCATGCAGACTCCTTGCTCTTGCTTCGAAGGGGAGGTTCAGGCTCATCCTAGCGAAATAACAGGGTTAAATAAGAAGAAGGACGACTGTGTCAAAGACGGGATCTATCTGGAAAACTGCATGAGCAACTCGAAAGACGCAGGGGAATATCAGGGTAAGTGAGAACTGCATGGAACTTTTACTAAGCCCCCCCATACCCTCTTGTTGGTCCCTCAAACCCCCCTGTTGTGCCTGTCTATGGTCTTGTATTTATGTAGAAAGTCATTTTTTCCAGGAGGAACATATTGAGGTTTCTCTAGTTTTCACACCTTTGAATGCAAAAATTTTGTCTTCATTTCCCAGTCGTTACTGATGGGAGACATTATGTAATGTGGACCCCCCAATTATTGTGTGTGTGTGTGTACTCACTGCTGGGCTGGATACATTGTATCACTGTATTTTGATTTCTAATGTTTGCTGTTGAATTCTGTGTGATGCTAGAGGTGCTCCATGTATCTCTACTGATAGCACCGTGTGAAGGGAAGCTCGGCAGTGATCCTGATGAAGGTTAGCTCTCCTTCCCTGGTCGATGCTCTTATTTATTGGGTTGCACAGTTTTGGAAGGAGCTGTGATGGACTCTTTTCTGTCTCCTCTGGGATTTTTGCCCATAGTATTTCCCAGCTCAAATAATGTTACCAAAGTCACCTGTTGGTTTTCTTTTTTTTCCCAGGGGAGTGGGGGGGAGTGGGGGGGGGGGGGGAGAGAATAAGAATATCAAAATTGACACCCGTTACTGTGTAAATTAGCGAATATTTCTTTTTCAGAGAGCCAGTTGCTTGTGTACTTGGCTGCTGCAGTTCTCAGGGAAGCTGCTGTTGTGCTGGGAACTCAAGAGGTTAACCCAGTGTGTGCCAGAAAGGAGAGCACTGACTGCAACAGGGGCAGCATGCTGTGCTAGGCTCGGGGAATTAAAGGGCTACATGACTTAAATCTCTTACATCCCTTGCCGTCTTTGTATTCAATTCTCAAAAGGGTTAAACAGCCAGGGGGGCTTTGCATTCTCAAGCCCTCTGCCGTGGAAATATTTAAGATGTCAGAAGCGGTGGTCTTTGTATTGTTCTATGGTGATTGTGTTTAGCACCCCTATGAAAGGGTTAAATGCGTCTGGTTAAATGCCTCTCTTTTTTTATGATTGCCTTCCCACCCTTGCAGTAAATGGTTAAATGTCTCGATGCATTGCTTAACCCCTCTAAGATGCAGAAGCGATGCACTCTGCCTGAGCAAGGCAGGGTTAATGGTGTTGGACACTGGAAGCATATAGGAAAAGAACTGGAAGCTCTTGTGTCGATTTGATGCGTGCTTATTTTTCTGCTGCCATTCGGTGGCTCAAAGGGTTAACCGAATACAGATCTGCAAGCTGCGTCTTTGCGTTCGAAAAAAAAAAAACGGTCTGCTCAGGAAGAGGTTAAATGTCTGGCATTGTGTCTATCGACCCTCTGGGGGCCATTACAGAACTTTTCTCATCTCAGGACAGGAACATAATGGGTGTTAGCAGTCTGAGAAGCAGTCTGGTTCCCTTACCCCCCCTTCTGTCATTCGTAGGGTTAAATGTCCTGCGTCTACAGATATGTAATAATCGGAGGCAGAGCGCTGTTTGCCTGGCTGCGTCTTGAGTCATGGCGATTAGCCACGCTGTTAATTTATCACATCTGTGGCTGATGTAATCAGTTTATCACTGTATTAGTAGAATATATGTTTTCCTTTGCCACAGGTGCTTTCTATATATAACCATAAAAAAAACCTCACAGATTACATGTTTGACAAAAGGTCTGTAATTTCACATGTCCCCTTCGCACTCACACTCACTCAAAGCGTGGTAATTAGCTTACTAAGTCAATGTATTACCGCACTCGCGATGGTGGCAGCTCTTCCTCTGACGGCGTAGAACCCTTTGACTGCCAGTGGGCCACGCGTTCCGCCCTCCTTGTGAAACTCGAGGGGTTAATATGGGGTCCCATTTTAAGGTTAATGATCTGCACACGCCTGTTGGATTATATTGCCAATTCTCCAATTCATATCTAGAACCAAATGAGATGTATTTATTTTGCTGATGATCTTGGTGTACGGTGTTAGATTTCATTCCTTCCTATCCCCCTAACTTAACAACATCCAGAAAAGAAAGCGAGAGAAAGAGGGTCTGCTTTGGCAGGATTTAGGCTTCTCCGTGTCTCAAAAATGCATGACGCAGTCACACATGTGTAGGAGTTTGTACCATGAGAGATGATTATCCGTGTTTTAAATGTGTGGGCAAATTATCTCAGTCCACATGCGGGAAAACAGGTCCGACATCGATAGGAAATGTATTAACCTATTCGGAGCAGGCGCTGTGTAACGTGGCGCTCAAAGACTGAAATCATGTCATTGCCAAACTCTAATCCTGAAAGAGGGAATTGAGAGGAGAACTGCAAACCGAAGGCCGAAAGAGCAACTGATGTCAAGTGGAATGGGAGAAATTTTCCTACTCTGCTACTTCGGCCCCAAGTGTGCAGTTCCCTTCCCAATAACCTCTTTCAGGAACTAAGCCGTATATTTGCATTGAAGATGGAGGTTTCGGTCAATGATCTCATATAGCTATGACAGGGGCTATGGTGTTTAAATAAGGGGTACTGTGCTCAGCTCTTATTTTAGGGTTGCTAGTGCGGGCGGTCAAGGCTATGGCCTGTTTGGAGGCTGCTCTATGAAAGAACATGCTCGGTAATGGATGACATTAGCCACTAAGGGTTTTTTCTGAGAGGTCCTGAAGAATTTGGATAGTAATGGGCCAAAATACCTGATCACCTTGGGAACCTTTCTAAAGGCATTTCTGTAAAATTCCTCGGACTTCACACTTGGCACCTGAACCTGTGTAGTATGGTCGGCGCACACAATCCCATAATTCCATGTCCCTGACGGACATAATCCAGAACTATATCCCATGCACCTATAGACTCTACGTGTTTTCCCGACACTTATATCTGGTTCATTTCCGGGGAAAATGGATATAGAAGATGAAATGACGAGGGTCTAGATGAAGAGACTATACAATGCTGGTTGTGTTCATGAGTAAGGGGATATGCTACCCCAGTTTGTTTGTAGAAATAATTGTAAACACAATATTTATTCTGTTGTAAAATGTTAGAACAGTATAAAGTTTCCAGCGTGTACCATATACGACAGTTAAACGAGACAAAATGTATCTTCTGTGATAAGCCAGAACCGCAAGTTAATCTATAAGGAGAAGGAGGGTACAGCAAATGTGGGTGCTGATAATACATGTTAAGAAAAACTGTCAGCTTAAGATGATACAAGTCCCGGACTCTTTGTAGTCTGCCAATCTAAGATGCCTCCTGGGGATCTTCCCAGCTCGATCCACCTTGTATGAATTCCATTCACCCACCCACTGCCTTTTCAAATAAGGAAATAAGGATGATGACTAATATCCATAGACAGCACTGAAACCTAGACATTAACAACATGTTTAATTGGTCTTTTGACACTGCCCATTACCTACAAAAAAACTTCCCCTCTTAATTATGTATTGCATTTCCCAAACATTGGGGAATTTCCGTGTTTCAGGAGTCCTTCCCCAATTTTTGAACTGGAAGGCTGTCCTATACAGCCTGTGATTAAGCACCTCTCAGCATGAAACGTGTTTGCACTCTCATCCATGTGCCTATATTGTATGCAGCAATTATAATAATTCCAAACATGTTGTAATGAGTGTAGCTCCCGGCCTGTTTTTATCTATTGTTTGGAGAAGATTTGAAGGTTCCGGGTTGGCGATGCTCCCCATTACCGAAAAGGTGGGTGATTTCATTCGAAGTTGGTGGCAATTACCTTGACGAAGCGCACTCTTTCCACCATTCCACTTGGCGAAAGAATCGAGTGATGCAATATGCCTTCGGTGTCTAGAGAAAATTGACTTATTGGTACTTATTTTTATTCATAACGGGATTATCTTAAAAATGGAATTTATGTTGTATCCACCTAAAACTATAAATGAAAATACTAAGAGCTTGGGAACAATGCTATCCCTTCCATTTTCTGATCCATTAAGATATATTTCACCAAATTTCCCTAATTTATAGTAAAAATTCAGGTGAACGAGATAATGAAACCCTTAAGCTTAATATCCATTGTATTCAATAATACCCGACCTCCTTGATAATATGACTGGACCAACATATGGCATCTCCTTCTAAAGCAGTGATGCTCAAAACTGTCCTCAGGACCCCCCAACGGTCCAGGATTTAGGGATTACCCAGTTGTGTTTAAATAAGAATATGTACACCTGGTGTGGTTCCCTAACCATTTCGCCGCCATACCAGGTGTTCCACATATTCTTATTTAGGGTAATCCCTGAATCCTGGTCCGTTGGGGGGTCCTGAGGACAGGTGTGAGAATCACTGTTCTAAAGAGTTGGATTTCTATGTCTTTGAAAATAACTAGAATTACATAGTGTGGCTTGTTTTACTAATAAGGGAAGGATTGTTACATAATGTGACGAGCTATCATTGTCTCACTGGATAGAAAATATAATTGACACAATGTTTTAGTATCAAGATCAGGCATATTTCGGAAGATTGAACGGTTACATTTTGATCCAAATTATTGATGGCAGGTTCTTGTTCTTTTCCTTGCTAATTTGAATTGTTAATTTTTTTACAAGATATTAAAGTAGCGCAGGGCTGTGGAGCTCCACAAAGCGAAGGAAGCGCTCTGAGGAGAAACTTAAATTGGAAAGAAAAATGTGAGCGCCGGAGTGTCTAATACAGTAGATAGTAAAATGTTCAAATGAATCTTAAAAGCTATAAAAAAAAATGTCCTAATAAATAGAAATACTAAATATTTTTTAACTCAAAAATAAATTGTATCTATGTTTATTAAAGGATCAGTCTGTGTGACCTATTTTGTCCGAGTTAGGCGATAATTATATATTTTTAGTTGCAAACGAATAGGCAGACAGCATGCAATTTTGAGAGTTACCAAGAAACGACACAGGTTTTTTTTTTCTTCTGGGGCAGATCAGTAATAATGGATTTGATCCTGCCCATGAACTTGTAACCTTAACAAGATAAATGCAACATAAGGGAGATGATGGAGGATGAGACAGACTGTTACAGGGCAGACTTAATGTTCGTTATTGTGGGGATTGAAGAGAATTGTAGTGGGCTAGTTATGAATAGTTATGGTTATGGTGTGGTGATTAGACTGTAACAGGCACATACAAAATGCTCCTCCTGGGCTGGAATTTTCCCATTTTTTTAAATGTATAGGCCTAGTCTTATGTGATGTTTCATTGGAGTCCTGCACCACATGCCGGTATCTGTCAATCTTAGATATAAAACAAAAGATAGCATTGTTTTATACTATATAGAAATAGAATATGTTGCTGGGCATACCTAGACTCCACTGTATTCTAAATATTTATCTACGGTCTCCTCCCCCACCATAAGACACCACCGTTGCCATATTGTCCCCTCTTTCCACAGTTCTATGTTTGCCACCATCGGTTTCACCTGTTATGCATATTTCCATTTTTCCAAGTTCCATGTATGCCACTAAATCACTTGCCACAGTACTCTGAATGCTCTTACATCATTCTCCCCCTTGCCATCTTCAGTGGTGAGGCTTTCCTTGCGGTCTGACCACACTCTGCGCGGAACTGATGACTGATGTGAGGTCATTTGCTGTTTCAGTTTAACAAATGCACCATACAGTCAGAGAGAGCTATGGCGAAATCATCCACGACGGATGATCTCTACTCTCTCAAGGCTGTGCCAGTTAGGGGCATTAACCGGGCCAGCAGACAGGGGTCATCCACATCCCCCAGAAGTCATGGCTGGTCTCAGTTGTGACCCCTGCTACTAAAATAGATTTGCCTTAATCTATGGCAACATAGAGCTCATAAAAATCTCCAAGAAATCGGTAGAATACCTAGAACTCCCATAGTGCCTACTGAATCTTCAGCTTCTCTTCTTCTGTCTGATTATTGGTTGGCTACATCCAGTAATAAGCTGGATGATTATTAGAAGATCATAGTTTAGAATAACAAATCATGATCACGCTGTTCAACTATGTTGGTAATCCAAAGAAAAAGAGAAAAAACACACTGGAGCTGTTCCTTATTTGTCTTAAAAAGAGAAAATATTACTTCCTCTCCTCTTTCCAAAATCAGATTTCCTCCTGGATCAAGCAGATTTCTAATAGTGGTTAATTACTATGCTATATTCTGAGCCTAAGTAACCATCCAGATAATTTTGCTGTACTACCTCCCTAGGCAGAGACTTCCAATATATATACACCAATCAGTCATAACACAATGACCACATTGCTTTGAACAATGTTCTGCTGGGAAACCTTGGGTCCTGCCATTCATGTGGATGTTACTTTGACACATACCACCTACCTAAGCATTGTTACAGACCAGGTACACCCTTTCATGGAAACGGTATTCCCTGATGGCATTGGCCTCTTTCAGAACGATAATGTGCCCTGCCACAAAGCAGACATGGCTCAGGAATGGTTTGAGGAACACAACAATGAGTTCAAGGTGTTGACTTGGCCTCCAAATTCCCCATATCTCAGTCCAGCATTGAGCATCTGTGGGATGTGCTGGACAAACAAGTCTGATCCAAGGAGGCCAAACCTACTTACAGGACTTAACCCCTTCGTGACGTTAGGATGTACTATGCCGTCCTGACTTTAAGTGCCTTAAAGTTGTTAGGACGGCATAGTACGTCCTGTATTAAACAGCTCATCGCGGGTCCCCGCGATGAGCTGTTTTCCGATCCTGCTGCAGGCACTTGCAGATGGATCCCACCTGTCAGATGAGGCCACTTTAAGTGGCCTCAGTCTGACAGGGGAAAAGTAGCCGGTGCTCAAAGCGAGCACCGGCTACATTTCTCCAAATCGTGCCGTGCCTGAACGTCCGGGTTCGGGCACGCCTCCGTGAAGTCACACGTGTTGTCCGGAGGTCTCGCAATTTTTTTGCAGGGACCCACAGGGTCTGTTAAGACCCTGATCGGGTCTCTGCGAGAGTGTTCCTGGCTACCCGATCACCTTGGGATCGGTGGCCAGGAACCAATCGTGACGTCTTGGTGCTTGCGTCGTTTGGAACGCAAGCACCTTGCGTCACAAAGGGGTTAAAGGATCTGCTGCTAAGATCTTGGTGCCAGTTAACCCAGCACACCTTCAGAGGTCTAGTGGAGTCCATGCCTCGATGGGTCAGGGCTGTTTTGGTGTCAAAAAGGGAACTACACAATATTAGGCAGGTGATCATAGTATGGCTGATCGGATATACAAGTTCAAAGGGAAAAAAAACACGCACTCACGGGTCTTGATTGCAAGATATATTCATGATTATTAGTCGATACTCATATCCAGTATTCACAAGTAGTACTGGATACGAGTATCGACTAATAATCATGAATATATCTTGCAAGCAAGACCCGTGAGTGTGTGTTTTTTGCCTTTGGACTTGTGTGTTTTAAGCTACACAGCACCAGGGCCAGTTATACCTTATAGGCTCCATATGCTGAGTGCACCTTCTTTAGATTTGTATGTATATATATATATATATATATATATATATTTTTTTTTTTTTTGTCTTTTATTTACAGTAAACATTTTTTTAAAAGTCTCTTTAAGCTGCTGTAGGTGAAATTCCAAAGCAGTAGTTTGTCTTGACTCTGTATGTATTTGTACCGCTCTATTCTCTTCTCCAGTGTGAACAAAGTCAAGTTTTCTGCCCTTTCCTCCTAACAGATAGAAAGCCATATGTTCCGCCATAGAGTTCAGGATGTAGATGCAGTAACCATGATTATTTGATATACAGCGTTCCCATACAGCAAACATAAAGGAACATATTGCAAGCTTTAGCACTGAGAATTAAGCACTAGGAGTTTGTCTTCCCTTATTGGTTTGATTTTGAGAGCTGGATGCTTTCTGTGCATTTCGAATACAGTTTTACTCAGTTGGATCCCACTTAATAAGCAGTTATTTTTCTCTTACAAGACAGGCTGTTGTGCTTTCAGTACATTATCAGAAATATAGATTTTTAAGAACGAATACACTATAGCATTTTACTTCAAAGCTCTCTGCAATTTCAACGACATTAAAATCAACTGAAAAGGTTTGACATTTCTTATCTTTAAAAAAATAAGGAGAAAAGAAACTATAGTTACCTGCATGAAAGATGTGAAATATAGACAAAAAATTGCACTTATATTTTGCAAATATTATCAGTATACTAAAGTAATATTTGCTTTTTTATTATCAGTTTTTTAAAAAAATTAATTAAGTATTACCGTAAGGGACATTTCATTTGTGTGAAAGAGAAAAAAAAAGAGAATGAAAGAGACAAAGTAGCAAAGAAAAGAAAGAGAGATAAAAGAAGAAAGCAAAGGACAAAGATAAGGAAAAAAAAACGGGGAAAAAAGGAGTAGAATTAAGGTTTCCTATTATGGAATCCCAATTCATTTACTTGTTGTAATAGGAAAACGGGTACATAGCATATTTGTGTAGCAAACACGCATTAGCTGCATGATCAGACCTCTCTCCTACTACTATGCTGTTCAGGATCAGTCAGACTTGCACCACACTCCCCCTTACATATGCAATGCATGCAGTAAATTTGCTAAAGAAATATTTAATGAATGTGTGCATTTAATTGTAGTTAACAATTATAATGGATATGGTAAATTTAATTACTAGTACTCACTACTGGGGAAAAAAAAGTGTAATGCACATTGATTCAGAAATAAAGAAGATCAAACTCACTTAAAATAAATAAATATATATATAGTATCAATAGGTGTCATTGACTAGTGGATTCTCCTATTTAATCACATAAGGGGGTAGTGTAAAATGTCTGTAATCTCTAACAAAATATATAGTCATGGAGAAAGCTTACTGGTACAGCCCCATCTAATATACATATTTAGGTTAGCTGGGGCTTTCTCCATGACTATATGTTTTGTTAGAGATTACAGACATTTTACACTACCCCCTTTTGTGATTAAATAGGAGAATCCACTAGTCAATGACACCTATTGATACTTGATAATTACGATGTGTAATACACACATTCCCAGCCCCTTTAGCACTTGCATTTACTAAGAATAGTAAACATTGTAGCTTTTTCTGCTTGAATTAACCCATTAGTGTGGGATGGCAATGCTGTACAAACGAAACTCGGAGTAAATGCGGGCAGCTGAGAGAAAAGACGTTATCTGATGGGTCAAATTCATTTTATAGGAACCGGTGCCCTTTCTAAACATTACACATGCCCATCTTAGAGTTGATTAAATAGTTGTTTCAAGACATGTGCATTCGTTTTCGGAGACATAAGCTGTCGGCTTATGTAATACATGTAATCCTATTGCTATTCTATAAACCGAACGTTCAGTTTATAGAATAGCAATAGGATTACATGTATTCCATAAGCCGAAAGTCTATAAAACGAACGTTCGGTTTATAGACTTTCGGCTTATAGAAAACGAATGGGCTCATAGAAAGGCACTTCTACTGTACGTTTACTAGAAGCCTAAAGTCTACAAACCGAAGGTCGTTTGGTTAATAGACTTTCGGTTTATAGAATACATAGAATTACATGTATTCTATAAACCGAAAATCTATAAACCGAACGACCTTCGGTTTATAGACTTTCGGCTTATACAAAACATGAAGTACTATTGCCTTTCTAAGAACCGAATGAGAGCCCCATTCATAAGAATTTCTTATGAATGGGGCTCTCGTTCGGTTTATAGAAAGCCAATAGTATTACACGTATTCTATAAAACGAACGAATAAAACGAAACGAAAATAATGAACGAATTTCGTCCGAAACGAATGCAGTAATGAACGAAATTCGTTTTAGACTAAATAAATAACATTTTCGTCCGAATGGACGAAAACGAAACGAAAATTTTAGTTTTGCACATGTCTAGTTGTTTCCTCTAGGTGGGTTACTTTGATAAATAGCAATTCTTTGATCTTAACGCCTGGAGCAAGCTCTAAGGTTTTCTCCTTCCTTTCAAACGTCCACGCAGAGATTATTTAGTCTTCTGTTACACCACTGTAAGGGTCCATCGAATTCTAGTGCAGGTAAATCTCACTTGTTCTGGAAATTAGAATGCTAACATTGGTCGACTTTGTAAACAATAGAGACTTCAAGGTTTTTTCCCATATTTCTTACTGGTTTACTAAAGTACAAAGTCAGCCATCTTTCTCTTAAAGGAAAACTAACATTGAAAGACCAAGTGAAACATTGAGTGTTCTTAGTGTGAGTTTAAACTGGCATGAACTTTTTGTTCATTATCTTTCCCTGAACAGCAGGCAGACCAGGTCAGGTTGACGACTGTCTCTCCCTGCTGATGTAGAGTGAGACCCTGGTTTTCCAAAGGGGATGAATAGCGGAGACCTTACCTAGCAGAGAGAGACCCCCGCTCCATACAGTCCCGCTCAGTTGAGTGTCAGAGCGTTCTAGCCTTCCCACAAGCTCTGCCTCAGCTCTAAGGCAGAGCTGAGAGTACATCCTCACGTATCTCCTCTAAGAAAGCAAGGTTTAAAAAAAAAAAAAAAAACTTTGTCAGAATGTACCAGTGCACCAATATCTCCCCAAGATTCATGTATGAAGATCGTAGAACAAACGCCACTTTCTGAACCTTTTCTGTCATTACCTTGATCACAGGCGTTGACAGCTTTCAAAATAAATTGTATGTTTTCATTTTTTTTTAAATCTTAGGTTTAAATAATAAATCTAGTAGAGCGCTCCTATATCTTTATTTTATTTTTTGCTTTACTAGGAGGTTATAATTTCCTGCCTAATCCATATAATCAGAGAAGCGTGTTGGTATGGCAGCAGCATCATCAGCTAACCTGTCAGCTTCCCCTTCATATCTGCAGGTACGATACACCACCTCAGGCCAAATATTTCTGTTGGGATGTGATACACATCAGCATGAGTCCGCTACACCTCACTCACATGTCATGTTTAGAGGGTTTCTTTTCTACCCAATGTACGGCTGGCCTCAGATAAGCAGTTGGTCTAATTTGTATCTGACATCACTGGAAGCTATATGCATTACGGGGGCCGGATTCTAAAAGGGAAAGGACAAGGAGGGACATTCCACGGGTTGCCATAGTGACTACTGCACCCCCTAGAGCCCCTGTGTATGAACATGACCCATAGCAATATAGTCTGCTAGAGCATTTATTTTGTCATATATATAAGTCATATGCTCATGCTAGGTATTCCTGAATTATTTTACAGTGTTAGAGTCACCATTCAGATCACCTTATATTTACATGTATTTATATAACGCCAACAACGTATGTAGCGCATGGTACAGGGCATACTGGGGAACAACATACTATGCTAGACAAACAGAGACAGACTGATACATGAGGCAGAGAATCCTTCTCGCAGAGCTTACAATCTAGAGGGAGTGGGGGACAGGAGAGACATAAGGTGCGTGAAAAGGTCAAGGGGAAAGGTGGTGGTAGTAACAGAATGTGGGGACAATGGGAGTTGGGTGGGTTTGCCAAGAGGTAAATTAATGGGTGATCTAGTTGGGTGAATAATAAGGTTCCTTATTATTAACAATATTTGTGGACAGTTGGGTGAATTTGGACAGATATTAATTAATGATCGTTCTAGTGGGATGAATAGTAAGGTTCCTTATTCCTAACAGTATTTGGGGACAGTGAGAGCTGGGTGGGTTTGGTCAGAGGTTAATTAATGGGGTGTTCTAGTGGGATGAATAGTAAGCTTCCTTATTCCTAACAGTATTTGGGGACAGTGAGGGCTGGGTGGGTTTGGTTAGAGGATAATTAATGGGTGTTCTAGTGGGATGAATAGTAAGCTTCCTTATTCCTAACAGTATTTGGGGACAGTGAGAGCTGGGTGGGTTTGGTCAGAGGTTATTTCATGGGTGTTCTAGTGGGATGAATAGTAAGCTTCCTTATTCCTAACAGTATTTGGGGACAGTGAGAGCTGGGTGGGTTTGGTCAGAGGCTAATTAATGGGTTTTCTAGTGGAATTAATAATAAGCTATCTTAAAGAGGTGAGTTCTGATGGACTTTTTGAAGATTGAGAACGAACAAGAGAGCTGGATACTCTGTGGAAGTGAGTTCCAGAGACAGCGGGCAGCTTGGATAAAGTCTTACAGCTGTGAATGGGAAGAGGTGATAAGGTTGAAGAAGAGCCTTAGTCCACATGAGGAAAGTAGCGACCGTTGGTTAGTGAGTGTAGGGATTAGTAGGTTAAAGATATAATTAAAAATGTTATCCTAGAGCAGATGGGAAGCCAGCGGGGGGAGGGGGGGGGGTTTGCAGAGAGGAGAAGCCAACATGGAGCAATGAGTGAGAAAGATGAGTCTTATTTTTTAATTGTCATTTTTCTTATTCTGAGAATGACAAATTGTCTTGAGGCCAATTTTAAATCTATTAAGGCAATGGGATGGTCGGTATGTTTTTTTTTTTTTTTTTTTTTTTTAAAGAAAAGGTGACAATGCTACATTCACTGGAAGGTTATTCCAGGAATCTACTATTCTTTATAATGTTACCCTTTACTACTTCTACTTGAAGGTTGATGTTGGCATCTACTACTCTTTACACTCTTAGCCTTAACTACTTCCACTGGAATACTCTTCTACATATCTACTACTCTTTTCAGTGTTAGAATTATTTTTTTCACTGCAATGTTGTTTTAGGTATATAATACTTGTTGCAACATTAACCATTAATTCTTACACTGAGATATTGTTCCAGGTATCTACTACTCTTCACAGTGTCAGCCTTTACAACTTCCACTGGAATGCTCTTCTACATATCTACTACTCTTTGCTGTGTTAGAATTATTTTTTTCACTGCAATGTTGTTCTAGGTATCTAATGCGCGTTGCAGTATTAAACATGTCTTCTTCCACTGAGCTATTATTCTAGGTATCTTCTACTCTTTACATTGTCAGCCTTTACTACTTCCACCTGAAGATAATTTCAAGTGTGTACTACCCTTTATAGTGGCTTCCTTTACTATTTTCACTGGACGGCTCTTTTAGGTACCTACTACTCCATTTTCCACACTACCCTCTAATTACACGTTTGGCCCTCCATCTATTGCTCCTTTTTTAGAGTACAGGATGACCAATCCAATAATAATAAAAATAATAATAAATAAAAAAGTAAAAAAGAAAATACCCATAACCACAATACGTCACAAAAAAACAAACAAATGTATCTTTGTATAATTGGATAAATCCTGCTCTTTTATGGTTTAGTTTTGTCTTTGACTTCATTTTATCTGTGAATCAAACATTTTCCATTGAAAGCATAGCAATTTGTCAATATAGATTAAAGATGGACTTGCCCCCTCCTAAAAAATGTTTTACATATGAAAGGCCATTTCTCACTGTTTCATACAATTTTTAATGATTCTTCTGCAAAGTACCATTCATTAGATATCCCACAGTCTCTGCCAAAAAAATAAAAAATACTTGGGAGAAATCATTTTGTAAGACTGCTGCTTCTCTGAGATGGCCCAGCAACCGTTTGTCACTCCTGGTAATTTGTCTGTGTGTCAGTTGTGTAAGATGGGAGGAAAGTATGTATGAATGGGAATAAAAATGTGAACACCTATGCGAATGCTAATGTGACAGTTAGTAAGGCTGAGAGTGGAGCAGGAGAGAATGTGTGCTCAAATGAACAAATAAATAATATAACACTGTAGTAGGAGTGAGACAGACACAATATGTCAGAACTGTAGTAGAAGAAGGAGCACAGAACATGTTGAAGATTTTTATTTTTAGCGTTTAATCTCTCTTTAACACACTAAATTGTGTTCAACCCAAACATTTTGAGTAGACAGCCACACGTACACAGACCATTACAGTGCCTGGAATCCTAATATGTCTTTATATTTTTTCTATAGTTTTGTTAAAATATAGATCTGTTTTCCTCTCTATCACACATTTCAAATCAATATTGAACCCCGATGGAAGAAAGAAAAACATAAAAAGATTTGCAAAGCACCATTCCAATTTTCAGAAATATAAATTGTAGCCTGTAGAAATATTTGATAATGTACCCCATAACAAAAATGACTAATGCTAAATCATATATTCCCCCAGCCCCAGAAATGCGGTACAATTTTTTAATTTTTTTTTTCATGATTTCGCGAGTGTTTGTCAATGAGCACTTATATCTGCAATCACACCTTCATTGTTGTTTGTTACCATTAGAGATATTTTACCAAACACCCGCGGGAGCAATTTGAAAAAAAAAAAAAAAAGGAAAACAATGCAATCATATAAAATGCCTGTTTTTATACAATTTTAAAGGCCAGCGGATGGGGAAAAAAATAATAATTGAAAGATTGCATCAAGTGTAGACGTTTTAAATTGATATGCTTTAATGAAAGAATACAAATAAAGTACCATATTAAGCCTTCTTTCTCTGTGTAGCTGTGTCAAGGGGCGGACATATTGTTTAGAATCTTGGGTCTTTCTTCATCTGGCCTAAGATGTCTGCTCCCCAATAGAGCTAAAAAAAGTGCTCAATAAGGCTCTTCATTTGTACTGTTTGATTAAAGTATTTCTATTTAAAAAAATCTCAATTTAATTTTTCAGACAAACATAAATTCTTTTTGTTGTCCTTTAAGTGTCATTTTCGCCCCTCTTATAAACCCTCATATGCAATTCCAATCCCTTGGTATGGTCCTGTTGACGGGGAACCTATTGTGTATAATACTGTTTTATCGTCCAGATTTGATTCAAACTGGTGCTTACTGACGATTGATTTCTAAGGGGCCGTCGATCTGTCTGCACCTTTCTATCTTTGGGTCTATATGAAGAATGGCGCAGCCTAGGATTTCTACGACTCCCTCAATTAGACCCACAGAGAATTGCAATGGCTCGACTGAGCGATGCAAACCGAACACATAACAACTCCATCAAGGAAGCAGAAACGAGGCTGGAAGCCAAGGGATGATGCGGAGAGTGTTGACATGATCTAGTCTCCCTTGTGATGTTTGTTACACTCCTTTTCAATTACTCTGCCTCTTCCCCAAATGTTAAGGTATCGCGAAGCTCTCTGCGGGGAATTTTCTGCCTGCAGACAGTGTCAGTAAATAGCCCGAAGGCTTGACTTCTGAGTGGAAATGAATATTCTGCCTGTAACTGCAATCAATAGTCCCTGTTAAACGTAACATTTTAGAAACAAGGCAACATAGATAGAAAAGTTAGAAGAAGAAACACACCATTTATTTGTGCGGAAAGCAGGTCATTCTGATATTTTGTACAATATGAATGGATAAAGAGAAGAGTTAGGTGTCTGTACTAGTTTATTTTACCTTTTTTTTTTTGTTTCTGTTTTTGTTACACTCCAGAGATGAACCATAAAAAAAATGGAGATCCTTCTGTTATTTTATATTCTTTTTTGTTTTTCTTTTTTTAATTAATCTAATTTCCAGGAATATATCTTATTTCTCTATGTAGAAACAATGCAAAATGCAACGATTATACATCACAGCAAAGCTTCTGTATGGTAGAAGTGAGCAGCTTTAAATATCTGCAGGATAGACATTTTCCAACAGTGTCCCCCAAAAAAGTATTTATGAATAAGTACAGACTCACATATAGTAAAAGAAATAGATGTACATGTAATGTGTAATGTGTCATTGATCTACATGTAATGTATTGCTATCACTGATACCAAGCCCCTCTGCACTCCTCTACAGCAGCTTTCATGCTCTCCTCTAAGAAAGTACTGTGATACACCATAACAGTGGAATCAGCCTCTCTCTGTTAAACTTAACTGTTTAAAGTGCTTTCAATACAGGGGTGGGTCTCATTTCAATCAGCACAATAATTAGATTTATGTGAAAGTGTTGCTACTCTTCATTTGGTTGCTATCCAGGGGTCAATTGGGCAAATGCTTAATTGGACTTCCTCTAACACATTAGAAAGGTTTTGGTAGCAGCATAGACTGTGTGACCACTACATGGTAGGCTGGAATCCCACCCTATATTGATAGTGTTCCTTGACGTGGTGGGTGAGCTTAATTATGCTATAGTCCTTTCATATAACCAAAATCTCTTTTTTTTTGTATTATGTATATATAATTGTTGACAACTTTATCAGTGTGGCAAGTACAGAACGCATTTTTGGATGACGATTGAAAAAGAAAAAAGGGAGAAGAAAAACAGTATTCATGTGTTAAAATGGGTGTCTTAAAATGTATAACGATATTAACAAGAGAGAATAAACTGAACTGCCAACAATTGACACAGTGCTCGGTACAGCACTCGATTAAACAAGCCGACACACAAGTTAATAGCGAGCCTTGCAGGAGACACATTGGGGGGGTGAGGGAGGGCACGGGAGAAGCCGGTGATACATTCATACCTCCCAACTTTGCCCTCCGGATGCCAGGGGCAGAGTTTGGGGAGGGGCATGCACAGTATGTTTGGGGAGGAGCACACACCATGTATTTGTACCAGGGATGCTGGAGCTAAATACCCAGGTGTCACGGAATGTCACGTGACGTTGCGCAGTGTCAGGTGACTCCGCCTTCTTTTTGTCCCAACACTGTGGAGAATAAGATCTTAACTGCCCTGCCTGTAACAAAACTAACAAATTATTTTTTTTGAACACTCAACATAAAATTCCATCTCGCGTGACCCAAATTCACAGTTGTGCAGAACCTACGCATCTCCCGAAGCTGTAAAAATAAAATAAAAATAGATAATTGTATAAGGGCCCTGAGGGCTGGAGATGTTATGACTTTGTACACTTGGGCCACTGAGTCACCGTGACAGCTGATTACTGCCTCGGCTGCATGGACTTTCCACTCACATAAGCCTATCTTTTTTGGCCTCTCTCATTACTAGCTGCCCATTATCCCCTGGGCTATATAAACCGCATGGCAGCGCAAGTCTGTTGACAGTATTAATGATTTGTGCATGAAATATTAACTCTTCTCCTGGTGCAGACATCACTTTTCATTATTATAATCTCTTACTTTTTGGGGTTTTGCCCATCTCCCCAGCCGTGCAGTTTTGAGTGGGCCTTATCCTATTTATAGCTGTGTTTAAAGGGTTAGATCCACCTTTACATATATACAATATTGGGTATAGAAGTGCTGCGGTGTGTATATTAAATATCTGTCTCTCAGGATTTTTGTCCATTTTTCCTATAGTGTAAAAATGGTAAATAAGGTATAATAGAGTTATTCCTATTACCATAGCAGCAGTCCTGCCCATCTCTCCAAGCCCCACCTTACTAAAGGTTATTTAAGAATTTAGAGGCCCAGTGAGATAATTTTCAATGTAACATAGTAACATAGTAACATAGTAATTTAGGTTGAAAAAAGACACAAGTCCATCAAGTTCAACCCTTCTACCTATCATTACAGCTTTTGATCCAAAAGAAGGCAAAAAACCCCTAAGGAAGCTATTTCGAATTTTGCCTCCTGGGGGAAAAAATTCCTTCTTGACTCCAAGAGGCAATCAGATTTCTCCTTGGATCAATATAATGTAAAAGTACAGAACAACTGTACATTGTTTAAAAGTCAAAGAAAGTTATATTTCACAGATATTACAAACATTTCAAAGATTGAATCAAGGTTAGGCCTTTTAAATAAAAAAAATGCTTTAAGGAAAGAATATAAATAAAGTAACTCATTGAGACCTCTTTTGCTCAGTGTAAAGCTATCAGGGGACGGACATGTTGTTTAGAATCTTTGCTCTGTATAGCTCTATCAGGGGGCGGACATGTTATTTAGAATCTTTGCTCTGTATAGCTCTATCAGGGGGCGGACATGTTATTTAGAATCTTTGCTCTGTATAGCTCTATCAGGGGCGGACATGTTGTTTAGAATCTTTGCTCTGTATAGCTCTATCAGGGGACAGACATGTTGTATAGAATCTTTGCTCTGTATAGCTCTATCAGGGGGTGGACATGTTGTTTAGAATCTTTGCTCTGTATAGCTCTATCCGGGGAAGACATGTTGTTTAGAATCTTTGCTCTGTATAGCTCTATCAGGGGGAGGACATGTTGTTTAGAATCTTTGCTCTGTTTAGCTCTATCAGGGTCAGACATGTTGTATAGAATCTTTGCTCTGTATAGCTCTATCAGGGGACAGACATGTTGTATAGAATCTTTGCTCTGTATAGCTCTATCAGGGGGAGACATGTTGTTTAGAATCTTTGCTCTGTATAGCTCTATCAGGGGGAGGACATGTTGTTTAGAATCTTTGCTCTGTTTAGCTCTATCAGGGTCAGACATGTTGTATAGAATCTTTGCTCTGTATAGCTCTATCAGGGGACAGACATGTTGTATAGAATCTTTGCTCTGTATAGCTCTATCAGGGGGCGGACATGTTGTTTGGAATCTTTGCTCTGTATAGCTCTATCAGGGGGAGACATGTTGTTTAGAATCTTTGCTTTGTATAGCTCTATCAGGGGGAGACATGTTGTTTAGAATCTTTGCTTTGTATAGCTCTATCAGGGGGAGACATGTTGTTTAGAATCTTTGCTCTGTTTAGCTCTATCAGGGTCAGACATGTTGTATATAATCTTTGCTCTGTATAGCTCTATCAGGGGGAGACATGTTGTTAGAATCTTTGCTCTGTATAGCTCTATCAGGGGGTGGACATGTTGTTTAGAATCTTTGCTCTGTATAGCTCTATCAGGGGGAGACATGTTGTTTAGAATCTTTGCTTTGTATCAGCTTTACTACACACACTAATGTACAATACAGAAATGAGATCCACTCACGTATGGAATTAACTAGTAAATGACATTAGGAATATGTGTGGCTATACCGTTGGCTTGTTATTATTATATTACAATAAAACACAATCTTATTACGGGTACCTCTAATATATTGTACAATGTTTGTAATTACATTGGATGCATTGATGTAATTGTGAACATGTTAGTAATCAATTTGCATCCTGTTACTGGATTGAATACATACATTAAATAGGTTGACTATTTTACTTTGAAAATGGTTTAATAAATACATCTTGCCAAGATTACATAGATGTTGTGCTTGATCCAACCTATATGTGTGCTCATATTTTTAGATTTAAAAAAAAAAAATAGTTTCAGTATTTTTTTTGTAAACATCTGTGTATTAAAGGTCATCTGTCAACAAAAAAAAATGTTTAATATTAATCTATTTAATTGTAATATTGCATCGTGTGCAGCCATTTTAATTTATTGAGACTGCTTGTATAGCTCTATCATGAATCTTTGCTTAGTATAGCTCTATCAAGGGGCTGATATGTTGTTTAGATTCTTGGGACAGATGGGTTAGATGAAGGAAGACCTTACACAAAATGTCTGCTTGAAAAGGTACTTTATTGTATTCCTTTATTAAAGCAGTTGTATTTAAACTCCCGACACTTGATGCAATCTTTCAAGTAAGTATAACTTACATTGTTGATGATAGTTGTCCTTTAAGTTCCACAGGCTATACATGAAGTGTGAATTCCACATCTTTACTGCCTGTACTGTCAATAAGGCTATAAGACTTAAGTTGCATAAATAAAGTCATTTGTTTGTTCTAAAACCAGGCAAAGGATGTAAAAATATGATATTTTAAATAAATGAATCCACGTCCGTACATAAATTTCAGATATGTCATATGCACCTTTATATGTTTCAAGAGCTCTTTAAATGTGTCTATATTGCTGGTATCTGAAGAAGGGAGCAGAACCTGCTCTTGAGAACCAATCTTTGTTTCAAATGATCTGTCCCAGCACAGGTGAGGTCCATGACAGGGTTAATTCTGACAGCAGATTTTGATTTAGTTTTAGTCCTAGTCTTTTGTCTGAAATGCCATTTTAGTTTAGTTGTATTTTAGTCATCTAAATTGTTTAAGTCTAGTTTGAGTCGACTAAATCTGCAGCAGTGCGGGAGGCAATAGGTCAGAGAAGGCTGCTACAGAGTGTTAAGTTAACTTGCTAGGGAGATGGGAGGGAACAGGTCAGAGAAGGCTGTTACTTAGTGTTAAGTTATCTTGCTAGGGAGATGGGAGGGAACAGGTCTGAGAAGGCTGTTACATAGTGTTAAGTTATCTTGCTAGGGAGATGGGAGGGAACAGGTCTGAGAAGCTGTTACATAGTGTTAAGTTATCTTGCTAGGGAGATGGGAGGGAACAGGTCTGAGAAGGCTGTTACATAGTGTTAAGTTAACTTTCTAGGGAGATGGGAGGGAGCAGGTCTGAGAAGGCTGTTACATAGTGTTAAGTTAACTTTCTAGGGAGATGGGAGGGAACAGGTCTGAGAAGGCTGTTACATAGTATTAAGTTAACTTGCTAGGGAGATGGGAAGGAACAGGTCTGAGAAGGCTGTTACACAGTGTTAAGTTATCTTGCTAGGGAGATGGGAGGGAACAGGTCTGAGAAGTCTGCTACATAGTGGTAAGTTATCGTGCTAGGGAGATGGGAGGGAACAGGTCTGAGAAGGCTGTTACATACTGTTAAGTTAACTTGCTAGGGAGATGGGAGGGAACAGGTCTGAGAAGGCTGTTACATAGTGTTAAGTTATCTTGCTAGAGAGATGGGAGGGAACAGGTCTGAGAAGACGGTTACATAGTGTTAAGTTAGCTTGCTAGGGAGGTGGGAGGGAGCAGGTCTGAGAAGGCTGTTACATAGTGTTAAGTTATCTTGATAGAGAGATGGGAGGGAACAGGTCTGAGAAGACGGTTACATAGTGTTAAGTTAGCTTGCTAGGGAGATGGGAGGGAACAGGTCTGAGAAGGCTGTTACATAGTGTTAAGTTATCTTGCTAGGGAGATGGGAGGGAACAGGTCTGAGAAGGCTGTTACATAGTGTTAAGTTATCTTGCTAGGGAGATGGGAGGGAACAGGTCTGAGAAGGCTGTTACATAGTGTTAAGTTATCTTGCTATGGAGATGGGAGGGAACAGGTCTGAGAAGGCTGTTACATAGTGTTAAGTTAACTTGCTAGGGAGATGGGAGGGAACAGGTCTGAGAAGGTTGTTACATAGTGTTATGTTATCTTGCTAGGGAGATGGGAGGGAACAGGTCTGAGAAGGCTGTTACATAGTGTTAAGTTAACTTGCTAGGGAGGTGGGAGGGGAAACATTCACATGACAGGACCAGGCGAATCAGATGATGAAAATGTTTAGTCAACCAAAATAACACTGGTCCATGGACTCTTTGCTTTTGGAGGATCAGCCTAAAATCTATGCATACAAGAGTAAATGAAGGGGTCCGTCCATACCCCAAGGAATTGGATAGAATCTTCAGGCATACTGAAAAACACGTTATTATTCTATATTCTATAAGATTAAGAAGTACCACCTTAATCATAGACAAAATTGGTCTTATCCCCACTCCCTAATCTTACATATATATGTTTTAATATGAATCTGTAAACGTGGAGTTCATTTATGCCCATTCATTTTATACTTTGTGAAATGCGTTGGGTGCCCACCTTACCTCATGCCTTGGAGTCCCTCTGATTCTTTTTATTTTAGTTGTTGTTTCTCTTATTCTGAAATGTGTGTCGAAAATCCAACCGACTGCCGATCCTCTGGGGGGGGCAAATAAAACAGTTGGGGGCCTGTTTCCGCGCAATGGAAGAATGGGTTAGGATTGTCTTAATTGAAAGGGATGGTTCCTGGGAGAACGGGACGCTTAATGGGAAGTTACTGATCTGCACTTTTTATTGGAAAAATGCTGGATCCTGATTTGCACAAGACACGGCGTCAATGGTGCAACTAATATTAAGGGAGAACATCTGGGGAGAGTTAAAAGAAGATGCCCAGAGCACCTATAAGGAATTGAGCTGTGCAACTGTAACATGCAATCTGAGACACCATAGCAAAGGATGAAGAACTAACCTGAGTGTTAGAGTTAGAAAATCAGAATCATTACTTTAAAACAATGTAAAATACTTTAGAACACAAGTTCTCTGATTGATTCACACTGAAAATAATAAAGGGTGAAGGAAACAAACTGATACAAACCTGTTTACTTTCCAGTCCGTGATTCAGGATATTTCTAAAAGTATATTTCCACATACTGTAAGTCAAACTTCCTCTTTAAACATGCCTAGGTATTTTCCCTACTTCTCTTAATAGCTATAACCCCCCCTCCCCCCAAAATAAATAAATAAAGCAAATTACTAAAAAAAAGGCAGAATTATCTGTTATATACCCACATTTACAAAGATAGGACCATATATATTTTAACAGAGGATAACAGAGATAAGGGGGTTTTGTATAAAAAACACTGGCACACAGAAGTGTCAGGAAGCCTTCAAAAAGGCTATTTCTTATATTTAATGGTGATTACTCCCTTGTTATACATCCCAACATTTTCGTGTGCGGGTGTATCAGCCATAATGGCCAGCATTCCCGAATGTGCTGGGACAGTCCAATTTCTTTTGGGTCCTGTCCTGTCAAATTTGGGTCTATCCAGTCAACTGTGCTATGTCAAAGACATCCAGGTTTTGTACTAGGGAAAGCAGGAGCTCAAAATCCCGGGGGTCACAGAACGTTGTGTGGCGTCAAATGACTCCACCCATTTTTCACTCTGCTCCTTTTTTTTGCAGAACCAACTACGTAAAATTGGCAAGTATGGTATTAGCCAGGGTCAGTTTTTTTTTAATTCTTTTATTGTGAAGATATCAAAATACACATATTAAATAAGAACATATAAGACAGGACTAAAACATCGAGTTAATACCTTGTTTGAGAAGAAGGTGCTTAGCCTTCATTCATTAAATATATATGTTTAACACTTTCCACTAGCTTCACATCAATTATGACATATATTTATTTATTTATTTTAATTTTTACATAAAACAAGACTAAATCAGAAGCCAGGTCCAGTTTTTCACCCCCAAAAAAAGGACAAAAATGTTGGGGAAGTAAGGGAGCTTGAAGGAAAAGGTTTCAATTTAGGATTATACCTATCACATGCATGCCTAAAGTCCTTCAGGGTATTAACCTCTACCACTTCTGCTGGGTATCTATTCCATGCATCCACTACCCACTCAGCAAAGTGATACTTCCTGATATTACTTTTAAGGTTCAATTCCCGGTAGGGTTGAGTCTACCCTTCATCCTTCTGAGGTAGATAAAATGAGTACCATTAAATTGGGTAATAGTAACATACCCTGGATGTTGGGCCAACGTTACATCCCCAGGATGCACCTGGAAACCAGAGAATATCTGAATGTACCTGTCCTGGTTAAACACTTCGTTGTTATTATTAGATGTCAGTTGCCGCAGCTCTGACCATTTTTCTAATTACCTAAATTATTTGCTATTTGGTTTGTCCCTCCAGTGTCTTAAAGCGGCAGAGCACCTCATAAGTCCTGGAATTCCTGACTATGGTCACGAGTTAGGGTTATACATTGGATCTTAAAGTTTTCTACACAAACACCTAATACCATGCACATTTTAACACAGAATAGAAGAGATAATGGCATGGGTATTTGAATACAGAAAAGCACAGATGTGTACACTGCAACAAAGAAGTAATCCAAAAATGAACATAAAATAAACATCTCATTGGTTTATAAATAAATAAATAAAGTGATCTAAATAATGTTTAAGAATTCTAACACAGGCTATGTATAAATTGCAAAACTCGGCCTAATTTATTGGATTACAGTTCTCCCCCATTCATAACCTGGCCTTATCTGCACTGAGCAAAAAGTCACAAAGTGACAATAGCAAGTCGTATATTGAGACTAAAAAGCCCCCCCTACTTTTGTTTCTTATCTATACAATCATTATTGACAGATTTAAATGCACTATTCATACAAAAATACCTGACTGAAGGGATCAGGATTAGCCATTAAACAGCGCCATTATTTATACATGTGTTTTATCGGACGCCAATAGTCGGCCAGCATGAGGATCTTTTTAGAGCCCATAATAAGGTTTCTGGGCCGCTAACACACTCTGGAACACGGGTGACCAAAATCGGAATCCTGGACACTCCACATGCCGAAACTCTGCACAGAGCTTAAAAAAAAAAGCTCCAGACGTAATAGTTGGATATAAAATGTATGTTTTTTTCTTCCATTGTGCCCACTATGGCGCTGTTTCCTGTGGATCCGGATCTGCCGTCCAGTCGACGTTGCACTACATTTGTAGCATTTTGCCAAGCAGGTCTGTACACGATAGATACATTGTCTGAGGGTCAGCCCTCTGATCACAACATGAAACGAAGAGAATAATTAATTACGTGTTGGAAATACAGATAAGAGTTTAGTGGCCCATCCAGATTGCTTCCCCCTTATCTACAAATGCAGAGTTAAGTTGTTGATTTAATGTCCCATTGAGGACAGTCTTAACACCACTCATGATATATGTAATGCCATGGTGGTCAATAAATGGCTTATTACTTGGTCTATAAATATTCCATGCCAGTCACCCTATAACTACAGAATATATTATAATCTAGTTCTTTACTCCATTAAATGATTGTATGATATTATGGCCTAGTTCCTTTAAATACAATTCTTATATTGTCCTTTTAGGGTAATAGTTTGCCTCAAATTTACTTTTATACATTTAAATAAAACAGAAAACAAACTATTGGTATTTTGTATTAAGGAGTAGTTTATAATGTGGCTATAAATAATGCATCACATCTAACTAGAAAAGGAGGGCATGCTTTAATGTTTGGGGGGTGGGAGACTGAACGGAAATATGTGCAAATATTAATGTACAGAAGAAACCTCCCGGTGGAAGTAGTAAAGAGCTGACACTGTGAAGAGTAGTAGATACCTGGAATAACCTTCCATTGGAAGCAGTAAAAGCTGACACTGTAAAGAGTTGTAGATACCTGGGATAACCTTCCAGCGGGAGTAGTATAGTCTGACACTGTAAAGAGTAGTAGATACCTGGAATAACCTTCCGGTGGAAGCACTAAATTCTGACACTGTAAAGAGTAGTAGATACCTGGAATAACCTTCCGGTGGAAGCACTAAATTCTGACACTGTAGGAGTAGTAGATACCTGGAATAACCTTCCAGTGGAAGCAGTAAAGACTGACGCTGTAAAGAGTAGTAGATACCTGGGATAACCTTCCAACGGGAGTAGTATAGTCTGACACTGTAAAGAGTATTAGATACCTGGAATAACCTTCCAGTAGAAGCACTAAATTCTGACACTGTAAAGAGTAGTAGATACCTGGAATAAACTTCCAACGAAAGTAGCAAAGACTGACACTATAAAGAGTAGTAGATACCTGGAATAACCTTCCAGTGGAAGCAGTAAAGGCTGACACTGTAAAGAGTAGTTGTTTCCTGGGATATTATTACAGTGGAAAAAGTGGAATAGCCTTGCAGTGGAAGTAGTACGGGCTGACACTGCAGATAGTAGTAGATACCTGGAATAACCTTCCAGTGCAAGTAGTACAGGATGTGTAAAATGAGTGTACAGTTTCATTATGGGCAGACTATCATAACCCAACTGATTCTTATCTGCCATCCCTTCCCAGGGTTCCTTTCTGCCATCTCTATATGTCTATACTACTTACTGTAAAAATGATTTGAAATAATAGTGGACTGTATTGAAATGTAACTGTCTAGCTGGCTTCCCAGCAGAAATGCAGAGAATAGAGATTCACTATCAGTAAGAGGCAGGCAAGAATAGGTGGGATATTTCAAATGTAACATTGCATTATGCAGGGGCAAACGCTGTTCTTTTAGCAGGAGAAGCTCTCCAGGTCTGTCCCTGCACAATGTATAGTTCATTTAGTGAGATGAAATATTTACTGTTAGTGAATAGCTACCAGGGTGTATAGGATTATTCCTCCTTGCATGGCTATCTTTAGAAGCGATGCTAGAAAAAGAACAGCTAATATAAGCGATAATATAGTTTAGATAGATTTTTACTGAATATACAAGCGTGTGTGGCCGTAGATGTAATTAACCCCACGCATAATGTGTGTATTTCTAGCCTGTTTGTGTGAATGCTGCCTATAGGAGCGGTTACATTTTATAAGGTGTTCTTTGCTTTTATAGCTGTAGCTGGATGTAGACATGTTGTTTAGAATCTTTGCTTGTACAGCTATAGCAGGAGGCAGACATATTGTTTAGAATCTTTGCTTGTATAGCTGTAGCAGGAGACAGACAAATAGTTTAGAATATTTGCTTGTACAGTTGAAGCCAGAGGCAAACATGTTGTTTAGAATCTTTGCTTGTACAGCTATAGCAGGAGGCAGAGATATTGTTTAGACTCTTTGCTTGTACAGTTGAAGCCGGAGGCAGACATGTTGTTTAGAATCTTTGTTTGTACAGTTGAAGCCGGAGGCAGACATGTTGTTTAGAATCTTTGCTTGTACAGTTGAAGCCGGAGGCAGACATGTTGTTTAGAATCTTTGCTTGTATAGCTGTAGCAGGAGACAGACAAATTGTTTAGAATATTTGCTTGTACAGTTGAAGCCAGAGGCAAACATGTTGTTTAGAATCTTTGCTTGTACAGCTATAGCAGGAGGCAGAGATATTGTTTAGACTCTTTGCTTGTACAGTTGAAGCCGGAGGCAGACATGTTGTTTAGAATCTTTGTTTGTACAGTTGAAGCTGGAGGCAGACATGTTGTTTAGAATCTTTGTTTGTACAGTTGAAGCCGGAGGCAGACATGTTGTTTAGAATCTTTGCTTGTACAGTTGAAGCCGGAGGCAGACATGCTGTTTTGAATATTGGGTCAGATGCATGAAGATCTGACCTGAAATGTCCACCCCCTGATAGAACTTCACAAGCAGAGAGGGCTCAATAAGGGGCTTTATATTTCTTACTCTTGGTGCCTTCTTTCAATTAAACAGAAGTATTTTTTTTTGCTGACAGTTGTCCTTCAAGGGTTAAATAGCCAAAACCCATAATGGTGCATGAGAGGCACAGCAAGGACCCACCTGTGGTCGGCTGAGTAGCATGCTGTGTATAATTGAAGCCTCAGGCAGAGCAATTTGTCATGTCGAATGGATGTGCTCTCTTATGGGAGAATAAAGTGATCAATACCCAGCTCAATATTAAGCCATGCGTAGAGATTCCTGAGTGCTCTACACTGGCTATGGGCATGATCAGATCACTTCCTATGGCTTCATTCTCATGCTCATGTTTAATTAATAAGAAATGATATCTCCAGTCAGTGTGTGACATGCCCGGGAAGAGCCTGCAATGTAGATCCAGAAGAATGTTCTAAAAGTCAGGCCGTTCTAGATAGATACACAGTTCCCATGCTACAAAGACCAAATTGGAGAATGTTTCCAACTAGTTTACTTTGCACTTAAGTTTCAAAATCCCCCCATCAATTGCCTCGTTCAGAAATAAAACCCAAATTGTACGCTCACCTGTCTTCCTTTCACAATCACATCGAAGAAAGGACAAAGACAAAGGATAATTTGGCAGCGTCTCCAATTCTCTGAGACAATTCATGCATAAGAGAGGGTACTTGTATCTCTTTACTAAACAGTATGAAAGGAACAGTGGGGCTACATAACACAATGATTCATCTTGTTTAAAAAAATACAAAGGAAAATCAATATATAAACTGCTCCTTTATGGTACAGACGAGAACATTTCTTGCCATTTGCTAATTATTTATCGGCCCGATAAAGTTTGTTCTCTGGAGAAACAATTGTCAAAACGCGCAGGCGGGGGGGGGGGGGGTGGGGGGGGGAGCATGACATTTCTGATGAAAAGAAAAACTATTTAAGAAACAACATAGTGTTGTAGCATTTAAATATTCCACAGTTCACTGACGAAAGAGAACATAGTTTTTTTTGTTTTGTTTTTTTATAAGCAAATCAAACAAATATGATGTTTTTTCCAAAATGGTCTGATCTTGTTAAAACTAAACTTCTTAAATTAAATTATTATTAGTTGATTAGTCACGTCAGTAAACTTGCCTGTGAGTCTTTAATGAAAGAATATAAATAATGCACACTATTGATCACTCTTTGCTCTGTTTAAAGCTAACAGGAGGTAGACATGTTGTTTAGAATCTTTGCTCTGTTTCAAGCTAACAGGAGGCAGACATGTTGTTTAGAATTTTGGGTCAGATCTTCCTTCATTTGAACCAAGGTGAATGAAGAACTGTCCTAAGATTCTAAACAATATGTCCGCCCCTTATTAGAGCCATAAAAAGTTTTTTTAAAACTTTGTGATAACTCTGTAAAGAACTGATTGCATAGGACCCCAATTTTGTTCCTATTTTGGGCACTAACTGTAGACAATTTAGAGCTCTATTAAAGGGATTGACAAGGGCCAAAGTAACGTAGGAGACCTAAATTCTAACAAGACCTAAGTTCAACACTTTTACCGATTCTTCTTGCGTGAGAAACACGTTATGCAGTTTATCAAGAAAGCCCTGGATTTAAGCATTAACAGGAAAGGCTACATGACTTGTGACCAGATCAGGGGATTTCCCCTAAGAGTTACAATGTATAGTTGGTTGACCATTACCCAGGTCATGGGTCCTCCTTGAAATGACAGGCTGGGTATCCATTAAGTATCTACTATAGGGGTGGGGCAAATAGTGGTATAATAAGCTGTTTTTTTTTTAAATTTCTCATTATATAAATTTTACCTAAAGATATTTCCCTCACCTCCCTCCTTCCCCAGATTTGGCTTTGGATTCCCGTGTTGTGGCGGGGGGTCCTAAGAGAATTGGCTCCTGAGCAGGAGGTGGCCTTCACAGAGAGGACTGTCTAATGAGTGGCAGTGCACAATCTCCTCAGGGCAGGTTCCCGAGGAGTTATCTGGGAATGATACCACCAGCTAGGAGGAGGAGGCGGCTGGTGGTTTTTCCTACACCAGAATACATTGTTAATATTGCGCTTGGGGGCCAATTATTATGGGATCTCGCCAAGGGAGGCTAATATTTTGTAATATTAGCCTTATGTTATATCATTGTTTATCATATATGTTATTATATGTTTATTAAAGTTTAAAATTGTTTCAGTGTGGTTAAAATAAATGCTGTGGCCTTCGAACTCCAATCTGGTGTTGTGTCCTTTACTGGGGGGATTAAAGGTTTCCAGTGGGGTTCCCTAAGTAGATGGTTCCTTAATCATGTGGTTTTTTTTTATATTCTCGCCGCTTATGGATTTGCAATAAGTCTTTACTTTGATGTGACGCTGGAGACCTTGGTGCTTTTCCCCCCGATAGGAATGGGGTTACCAGACTCCAGTTTCACCGATCTGGACCTGCCCATTCATAGTGTGACAGCGGATCATTCGAGTAATTCAACTGGTATTATTTCAGTATAGTGGGCACAGTAGGGTTTAAAATAAATTGGTAACACTGGGTAAATACTAATTTACAAGCCTGTACATTAATCGACGCCACGAGGATCCTAACTATTGGTTGAGAAAAGCAATTGAGATTCACAATCTTCTGCATCTGTTTGATCAATTAACCTATAGACATTTAACTTAATGGAGTCTGGAAACAGGTGAATAACATCGCAATAGCCAAGAGGGTTGCTAAGCAACCTAACCCTTCCATATCAGACGCACAATACATTAAACTAAGGCCGTTTATAGAACCAGTTGCGTATATCGATTTCTTGATCATGATTTTTTTTTTTTTTTATTATCTCTAGTGATATTCTGTAGTATTTCACTTTGGTTTAATCTGAAACGTTAAGAGAGCAGGGACAGATTCTTTCTTTGTGAGTAATAAGCTTCTCTTGGCCTTTCGAGGTTCGCTAATTAACACAACGTTAATATTCCACATTAACGAGTACTATGATTCCTCCATAATCCATCAAACCTCAGCGTGTTTGATGGTTTTTGGGAACCAGGTTTTGATACCTCTAACTTAGGGATGTGGATACTAAAACAAAAGACGTTGGCTGTTTTACAGAGTTTGCATGCGAAAACAAAACGGCTGCCCTGATGGGAGGTGGATCTTTTTTTTTGCGATCATTTGCCGGTGGGGGATGTGGGATGCGGAGGTGCTCAGCTACTGGTCTAATCAATTGTTATTTGCTGAACTTGGTGTCTGACAGTCTGACTGACCAATAAATTAGTGTTTCTGTATATGACATATCATTCTGACAAGCAGAGAAACAGAAAGAGCAGTGTATCAAAGATATCTATGAACAATGTCAGGTAATGGAAAAAGTGAGGCACAGGTAGACAGCACTGCCTCCTGTGTACTCCCCCTGATTGCATTGGCCTCTTTCAGCAGGATAATGTGATGTGCCACAAAGCAAAAATGGTTCAGGAATGGTTTGAGGAACTCAACAACGAGTTCAAGGTGTTGACTTGGCCTCCAATTCCCCCACATCTCAATCCAATCGAGCATCTGTGGGATGTGCTGGACAAACAAGTCCGATCCATGGAGGCCCCACCTCACAACTTAGAGGACTTAAAGGATCTGCTGCTAACGTCTTGGTGCCAGTTACCCCAGCACACCTTCAGACGTCTAGTGGAGCCCATGCTTCGACGGGTCAGGGCTGTTTTGGTGTCAAAAGGGGAGCTACACAATATTAGGCAGGTGTTTATAATGCTGTGGCTGGCCGATGTACTATATTTTACAGGAACTGCCCTTTAAATCAGCAAAATAGCTCTAGTTGAAAGTAGGTTTAAAAGTTTTATTTTTTTAACATTTAAACTTTTTACAATACACATTTCCGATCATTTCCCACAAAAAACACTGCTGTTACATTCAATAAATATACTAACACATTTTTAAACTAGACGGATAGATTTAAAAAAAAATAAAGTAACATTCATAATGAAGTGGATGCCTTAAAACTAGAGAGTGTTTAGAAACAAATTTGAATCAGTTTTCCCATCATAAAAATCTAATTATATAATACACGTATGCACATTTTTTAGTATTTTTTTTTTTTTTTAACTTAAAGGACATCTGTTTTTGTTGTTTGAATGTTTAATTGAAAGGCAAAAAAGATGAAAAAGTGATGTGCACTCCACTCCAGTGAGCGATCCAATAAAGTGCTTTATTTAAACAATGAAAATGAGACCAAAGGTGCGGTTTTCTGTTTGTTCGTTTTGCTGTACATGTACCTCCTTTTTGGTCTCATGATCATTGTTTAAATAAAGCACTTTATTGGATCGCTCACTGGAGTGGAGTGCACATCACTTTTTCGTCTTTTTTGCCTGTACATTACACGCCTGGTCAGCGGGATGGAGCACCCACGTGGAGAGCATAGGTGAGCGGAGCCGATCATCATTTTTCGTCTTTTTGATACATTGTTTAATTGAAAGATTGCATCCAGTGTTGGCATTTTAAATAGAAATGCTTCAATAAAAAAAAATACCAATAAAGTACCTTATTGAGCCCTCTTTGCTCAATAGGTCTTTAAGTGGGCGGACATGTTGTTAAAAATCTATGGTCAGATTTTCAGATTTTCCTTCATCTGACATATCTGAACAAGATTTTAAACAACATGTCCTTCCCTGATAGAGCTATACAGAGCAAAGATTCTAAACAACATGTCCGCCCCTGATAGAGCTATGCAGAGCAAAGATTTTAAACAACATGTCCGCCCCCTGATAGAGCTATGCAGAGCAAAGATTTTAAACAACATGTCCTTCCCTGATAGAGCTATACAGAGCAAAGATTCTAAACAACATGTCCGCCCCTGATAGAGTTATGCAGAGCAAAGATTTTAAACAACATGTCCGCCCCCTGACAGAGCTATAAAGAGCAAAGATTCTAAGCAACATGTCTGCCCCCTGATAGAGATATGCAGAGCAAAGATTCTAAACAACATGTCTGCCCCCTGATAGAGATATGCAGAGCAAAGATTCTAAACAACATGTCCGCCCCTGATAGAGTTATACCGAGCAAAGATTCTAAACAACATGTCCTCCCCTGATAGAGCTATACAGAGCAAAGATTCTAAACAACATGTCCTCCCCTGATAGAGCTATAAAGAGCAAAGATTCTAAGCAACATGTCTGCCCCCTGATAGAGATATGCAGAGCAAAGATTCTAAACAACATGTCCGCCCCCTGATAGAGCTATACAGAGCAAAGATTCTAAACAACATGTCCTCCCCTGATAGAGCTATAAAGAGCAAAGATTCTAAACAACATGTCCGCCCCTGTTAGAGCTATAAAGAGCAAAGATTCTAAACAACATGTCCGCCCCTGATAGAGCTATGCAGAGCAAAGATTCTAAACAACATGTCCTCCCCTGATAGAGCTATACAGAGCACAAATTCTAAACAACATGTCCTCCCCTGATCGAGCTATGCAGAGCAAAGATTCTAAACAACATGTCCGCCCCTGATAGAGTTATACCGAGCAAAGATTCTAAACAACATGTCCTCCCCTGATAGAGCTATACAGAGCAAAGATTCTAAACAACATGTCCTCCCCTGATAGAGCTATAAAGAGCAAAGATTCTAAGCAACATGTCTGCCCCCTGATAGAGATATGCAGAGCAAAGATTCTAAACAACATGTCCGCCCCCTGATAGAGCTATGCAGAGCAAAGATTCTAAACAACATGTCCTCCCCTGATAGAGCTATACAGAGCGAAAATTCTAATCAACATGTCCTCCCCTGATAGAGCTATAAAGAGCAAAGATTCTAAACAACATGTCCGTCCCTGATAGAGCTATACAGAGCAAAGATTCTAAACAACATGTCCGCCCCCTGATAGAGCTATGCAGAGCAAAGATTCTAAACAACATGTCCTCCCCTGATAGAGCTATACAGAGCACAAATTCTAAACAACATGTCCTCCCCTGATAGAGCTATGCAGAGCAAAAATTCTAAACAACATGTCCGCACCTGATGGAACTATGCAGAGCAAAGATTCTAAACAACATGTCCGCCCCCTGATAGAGCTATACAGAGCAAACATTCTAAACAACATGTCCGCCCCCTGATAGAGTTATATAGAGCCAAGATTCTAAACAACATGTCTGCCCTCTGATAGAGCTATACAAAGCAAACATTCTAAACAACATGCCCACCCCCTGATAGAGTTATATAGAGCCAAGATTCTAAACAACATGTCTGGCCTCTGATAGAGATATACAGAGCAAAGATTCTAAACAACATGCCCACCCCCTGATAGAGTTATACAGAGCCAAAATTATAAACAACATGTCTGCCCTCTGAGGGAGATGCAGATTAAAAAAATTAACCTGATCTTTGGTATCTGACCAGTCTCTGGTCTCCTGTCTCTTTAAATATCAATTCATCCTTCTGTGAAGCTTTAGAGCATGTTATTTATTAAACATTCCTTGTTGCATCGCTGCCACTGTCAGGGTGTCCTACCTCCCCACCACCCCATCAAAGCAACAAAAAAAAAAGCAATGTAAACAGATGGAGAGAAGAGTACTTTAATCCTTAACTGCTCTCTCTTTTTACAAGTGGTGACAATGGACAATGGCCGTATGTGTTTATTTCTAAAAATAAAACAGTTGGAGCTAATGAGGGGTAAAAAGCAGTTTGTGCCATAACCCTCCCGTCATAATGCAGGAAAACGATACAGTAGGGAGATCCGGATCATCAGGTCTGCCATTTACAGCCACTTAGATGCTTGTGCATGAAGGATTGTTTGCTTACGATGTTGTAACTCTTTCAGGACGGGCATTGGGACATAGTTCTGCACCTCGTTCTAGAGTGGCTGTAGGGTTCAATAAGGACCTTCCTTGGCAGAAAGGGGAATGGGTACTTAATCCAATCTCAAGCTGCCTCTTCATTCCCCCCTAGTGACAAACATCTCTCTTTTTTCAAACGGGGAAAGACTATGACAAGTAGAGGTTGGTGGTCTAGTTATGGGAACCGTAGATCTGTGCCTCTGGTGGTACAGATCTCTTTCCGATTTGTTTCCATTAAACATGAAGGTTTAATGGAAAAACGTGAATTGAAGGGGTAGAACATTAAATTAGGAACATGTATGTATCACCTCCAAAGACCTGAGTTCCCCAAAATGAGGGTTGCTTGTTGCTGCCTGTAATGCACGGTAACATAGAAACATAGAAACATAGAATGTGTCGTCAGATAAGAACCATTCGGTCCATCCAGTCTGCCCAATTTTTTTTTGAGTACTTTTATTAGTCCCCTGTTCCCGGTCTTATAGCTAGGATGGCCTTGTGTCTATCCCACGCATGCTTAAAATCCTTGACTGTGTTTACCTCTACCACTTCCGCTGGAAGACTATTCCATACATCCACTACCCTCTCAGTAAAGTAATACTTCCTGTTATTACTTTTAAATCGTTGCCCCTCTAATTTAAGACTATGTCCTCTAGTTGTGGTAGTTTTTCTTCTTTTAAATATACTCTCTTCCTTTACTGTCACTCGGGTACTCTCGTACGCAGGGCACAGGTCACTCACCCGGCTTCCCACATTACCAGAAGCACATATTGGTAGGTAAGGTACCTGTTCAAACCTTATGGTTGCAGGTTCAAATCCTGGCAGGGGCAACTCAGTAATAACATTGATGACTCAATTGCTTGTTTGATTAATTCTGAGAGCATCAGCCAAAACCACCCATGGGGTAGCCAAGTACTGCATTATAATTAATCCTTTCATGTCAGTTTAACAAAATCTGGACGAAGTGGTAATGGAGAGGGACTCATATCCAAGCCAGTTCCCACCATATTTTCTGTGAGGTTTAAACAACCAAAACGTCTCATTCACGTAATGAACAGACTATAACATGATGCCAGTGTACATTAGAAAGAATGAGTATGAGATACTCAGGGAAATGCATCTAGTAATGGTGTAAATGGATCTTGCAAAGGTAGATCAAGATGGCCTCCAAAGTAGTGCGTTGCTAGGTAACAGAGAACCTATTTAATCTGCATTTTATGTCTTAATAAGCAGGTTTATCATAAGATCTATACTATGCCTGGTTTCTAGCTGTTTTAGTAACTCATAAAAATCCCAAGAATATGCATTATACCATGATATATATCTTACTATTAATAATATTGTGTTGGAATGTGATTGTTAATTAGCCTCTGGATGGCTTTGTTCTGAATACATTACGGTTATAGCAAACGACTAGCTTCCCCACCGAGTCTTGGTTTAACCCTTTGTGCAGTGTTTCTGGTGTGAAAGGCCTCATCTAAAAACCTTTGTGCACCACCACCACCAGTGGTAGAATGCTGGTGCAACTTTAGAAGGCACCAGCGTTCTAAAGTAGGTGGGGTTATGTGACCCCGCAAGGTTGAGCTCTACATTTGTGTCTGGTGCTCATTTCTTTGAATTAAGGCAGTGTATGTCTGTTAGGTTAAAGGACAACTGTAGCAAAAAATTAAGTGTGTTTAATTGAAGGATGGCACCAAGTATAGGCATTTTATATATAAATACTTCTATGAAATAATACAAATAAAGTATATTATTGAGCCATCTTTACTCCATATTCCTCCACCAGGAGGCAGACATTTTGTTTAGAATCTTTGATCAGATCTTTGTTCATCTGAACCAAGGTGAATGAAGAACTGACCCAAGATTCTAAACAAGATGTCTGCCCCCTGAGAGAACTATATGGAGTAAAGAAGGCTTAATAAGGTACTTAGAGGGGCATGTACTAAAAAAACGCAAATATATTTTATATGCAAAACTATTTTTGCACTTTGCTCCTATTGCAATGTACTAAACATTTAACACTCAAATAGTACATACGAGCAAATTGAGAATAAAAACGGGCATAACTGCGATCATTTTTTTCGACCTCATTTGATTGCACTTGCTAAAAGTTGGTGTAATTTTCACATGCAAATAAGAATTATTTTTCACAACATATTCGCAAAACTCTTTATCATGCGCAAATATAATCACAATTTATTAGAGCAACCGGAAAAATGCACGCTAAATAAAAATAAAAGTAAGAGGCGTAAATCAGGGAAAACAGGCGCAAAATGTTACAAATAGTAGCAAATTGCTCCTTACTCATGTTTTACTTTTGACTTTTTTCCCCACTGCACTTGTTTAGTACATGACCCCCTTAATTTGTATTCTTTCATTAAAAAATGTCTGTATAAATAATCTACACTTGACACAATCTTTCAATTAAACATAAGTAAGTTTTTTGCTACAGTTGTCCTTTAAACTAATTGCTACCTTCGGATTCTAATTATGCACTGCGCATAAGCAGTATAAATGCTCGGAAAGACCCGAGTTTGATTTGACAGGACCCCAAAACATGGCACAGTCTTAGCAAATTTGGGCAACAATGTACCAACATTGTTCGTGGTGGGCTTTGTGATGGACAGTCTAATGATGTTCTATGGACCTTCACAAGCCTTGTCCCAATACGGGTATTTTGCCTATCCCTGTCTCCACATGGCTGCCATCACTGGTCCAAGAAGTAACATGATCTCTTTCGAATATTTTAATGTATTACATCTATTTATAGAAAAGTGCCAGTTCCTACCATTGGGGAAGGTTTCGGTACCTGACGGAGTCTAAATGTTGAGGTTTAGTCTTCTGACTTAAAACCTCAGGAGGAAACAGGGATTCTTCTCCACAAGCTTCAGTTTCACAGGTGTAGCAGTCTAGTGGTAGTGATGTGGCCAGTAGCGGGAGATAAAAAATTAAAAAAAAGCCTCCTTCCTGGGACGTCAGCCAGTGCTCTAGCCCTAAGTAGACCTTGTTGACTTGGAGATGAAGAGATGTTCCTGGATCATCACTAATGACCTTTGATGTATGTCTACGAATTACTTTTCTACCAGGACTCTATAAACACGAATGATAATGCTGACTGGGCAGCAAAACACAGAAAGAGCAGGGAATACGATGGTATTATGGCTTCCTTTCTGTTTGTCATGATCTTATTCCCCTAATAAACATTTATGCTAATGAAGGGCGGGCAGGTAATTATGACATCTCCCTGTGCTTTATATGCAAAGGACACATTCCCTGCTGAAAGTGAGTTAATTTGCAGATTGTGTCACAGGTGATGTCATTAACCGGAGACACCACAGATTGATCTAGATCACATTTTTATTCCCTTAATCAGTGCATTTGCTTGCAGTTCTGCTATCACCATATTTTTTTTTTATTGTTCTCTACATGCACAGTATTAAATTATATTTTAGGCGACACAGTCCCTTTAATGTTATAATAGGCCCAAAGCAGGTCTACATAATAACAGATGTCTTTATCTGCGTCCGCATGTAACCGCTGCCTGCTGAGAGCGGCCGAGAGTAAATTAATAATGACATAACCTGCTTCCTGCTGGCGTCCAGCCACAGCTTTGGTAAATAGAGGCCCAGTGTACTGCCTCGGTCTGAATTATTCCCACTGCATTAATGGGTCAATTTGGTGTGAAATTCTCAGTACATGAAACACAATGACCTGACAAGATCCGCAGTGGAATATTTGTGAGCCCGAGTTTGCAATTTTGTGTAAGTCTTTCTTTCGCCCAGGCTGCTCAAGTATATAAGCCCAATGCTACATAGAGCTAAATAGAGTCATTTAATATTGATATGGATGAAAGTCATTTCCCTTGTAGAAAAAAAATGTCCTGTGGTGTCTGGGGTTGCCACCTTTTCTTTAGAAAAATACAGGTCTTGCTACTATCTCCCTGGACTTAACATTGGCTTGATGACAATTTTTTTATCGGCCTGCCAGATGGCAACCCTAGTGGTGTCTCCTGTTTATGACATAATTTGCTTTAGATGATGTAATAAATAGGAGACACCACGGATAACATTTAAAACTGGTCTCATCGAGCAGATATCAAATTACAGACCGATATCACTGATCAACGTGGATATCAAATTATACTCTTCTATCTTGGCAAATAGGCTGAAGCTAGTTATGATGGATCTGATCCACGTTGATCAGGTGGGATTTGTCCCCGGGAGAGACTCGGCAAATAATATTCGACGCCTGATCGATGTGGTAGACTTTGCTGGTAAAAACGATATTCCCCTCCTGACCCTGTCATTGGACGCGGAGAAGGCGTTTGACAGGGTCGGGTGGGGTTATATGAGAAGGACACTTAGGGCCTATGGAATAACAGGATGGATATACTCGGCAATAGATGCTCTCTATCAGTCCCCTAGTGCAAGGGTTGTAGGATCAGGTTTATGCTAGGACTGGTTTGATTTACATAATGGAACGAGACAGGGTTGCCCTCTGTCGCCCTTGCTGTATGTTTTATCCCTGGAACCACTGGCCACAAGACTTAGGCAGAATAATAAAATTCAGGGTATACAAGTTGGGAAAGAAACAATTAAGCTATCTTTATATGCAGATGATGTAGTAATTTTCATGACAAAACCACTTGCTTCTTTACCCCATTTCCTGAGAGAAGTCGAAGATTATAGGGCAGTAGGTAACTATAAGCTCAATTGGAATAAAACAACAGCACAAGCTTTAAAAATTGATGAGGCTATTAGAAAAAGGATTAACGAACTATACCGACTAGTGGTGGGTACCGAGACTTTTGACTACTTGGGCATTAAAATACCTAGTAAAATTGAAGATATTATGTAAACCAACTTTTCTCACTTGATGAGTACCACCAATAAACTATTAAGAAAGTGGAAAATGATCGAATTGACTTGGGGCGGCCGAAGTAATGCCATCTCGGCCTATTTGATGCCCAAGTGGACATATATGTTTCGGATGATTCCTTTAGATATACCCAAGGAATGGTTGGAAATGGTACATGAGAACTTGCGTAATTTTGTATGGAAAAGTAAGCCCCCAGGATTACTGCAAGAGTGTTAGGCATGAAAGTAAAAGATGGGGGGATGGGATTTCCACTAATCAAACAACTTTATGAGGCGAGCATGCTGTTCCATCTCATTAGGACTCAGGTGTCATTCGCTAAGCAAGAGATATGGAATCAGATAGAAGCAGAACTACTAGGGATCAAGGACCTCTCGTTAATTATATGGACTATAAAACATAAAAAATATCCAATTAATATAAAAAAACAAAAGCTTAATAATAGATGGGGTTATTCCCACCAGGTGTCTGTTTAGAAAAAGAGCAAAAAGAATTAATAAAATATTCAAAGTACAACGATTAAATCTATTGGAGGCGCTGATGGAAGATCTCCCTATTGGAGTGCTGGAATACATAACATAGCCGATTTATATAAAGAGGGCCAGATCATGACAATTCCAGAACTAAAGGAGAAGTATAAGATACCCAACTTAAATGTTTTCCGGTACCTAAGAATTAAAAGTTGCCTCATCAAAAACATACAAGAAATAAATAGTAGCTTTCTTACTAAACTTGCAAAATTGATAACAACCGAGAATAGTAAAAAACTATATTCTAAATGTTTGGACTGCATCAGGACATTACAAAATCCGACTGAACTACCAATTATTAAAAAATGGGAAAGACATATGACATCTAAAGTTACATTAGAAGAATGGAGAAACTCAATGAGAGTAGTATTAAAAGAGGTCCATGACCTTTCCCTGATAGAAATGCACTATAAAATTCTCAATAAGTGGTATTTGGTTCCGGACAGATTAGCAAGGATGTTCCCCCACTCCTCTGGTTTATGTTGGAGGTGTAACCAAGAAGAAGGGACCTATGTCCACATATGGTGGGGATGTAAAAAAATTGCGCCCTATTGGAATGCAATTTTGAATTTTCTAAAGAGAGTGGACAATGTTGCCATCCCCAGAGATCCACGGTCCATCCTTCTACATATAGGCTGGCCACCCTTGACCAAGGTACAAATAACTTTGACAATACACACCCTTTTGTCTGCAAAAAAAATAATAGCCAGAGAATGGAGGCAGAGCAGAGAGTCTGAAATAAGACACTTTCAGATTCAGTTGAGCTTCCAATTAAAAATGGAGAGAGCTCTCTGTTTTGCCACTGAGACTCCAATGGATACGGTCCAAAGGTGGGCAGAATGCATTGGAAAATATGAGAAGGCCAAGATCTGGAGATGAAGAGATAGCAGAGGGGGGTTTGGGTCGTCCCTGAGCATGTGAAGTTACCATCTAAAGATCGGCTCTGTATGTAAGGAATCCATAAGTATGACTGTTGTTTAGGGTGGACGGAGAGGGATCATCTATGATTTTGATATGATGTTTATCCTGCGATATTTTGTACTATATGTAATATGATCAAATTACTTATACTTTCTGTTTTTACCACCCTATATGTATTTGTCTTTTTATATGATATGAAAATGCAATAAAGATTATAAAAAAAAAACTGGTCTCATCAATTTCCACTTGGAATTCTGCTTACACAATTTATAAAAAATATTTTTTAATTATGTGTAAACAGCGTTTAGGCATACCAACATTTTAAATGTCCAGAGAGGGTCATTTATATTTGTGGGAGTGGCTGAAGGTGTGGCTGTGGGCGGGGGCTGTACCGGAACATTTTCAGCGACTTTATGGCCGCTGGTAACTGTTTATGTAATTTGATAAACCAATTAGAACAAGTATTACATATTATATTTACACAGATTAATATACAAACACATTTACTGCTGTTTAAACTCAGTTTATTGTGACTTGTGTTGCTCTGGAGCTCTGTGATACAGGAATACAAACTTAAAAATTCCAAGCTCCCAGAAAAGAGGGACTACAGAGGAGGAAAGGGGGTGTGGTGTAGGAGATGGAGTCTCTTTAAAGGGAAACTGTCAGATAAAAATAAGATGTGTTTAACTGAAAGCTTGTATCCCATGTAGTATTTTACATAGAAATGTTTTAAAGAAAGAAATCAAATAAAGTACCTTATTGGGACTTGTTTGCTCCGTATAGCACTAACAGGAGGCAGACATGTTGTATATAATCTGGGGTTCAGTAAACTAGCGAGAAATGGATCTCTGGTCACTGAATATTATATAAAATCCAGTCATAAGTGTGAAATATATGCTAAATAACTAACCGGAACATGGTTTCTACTTGCCTGTGTTTCCAACTCAACAATTCAAGGACAACTGTAGGCAAATAAAATTCATTCAAATATAAGAAAGCGTTAAGTGTAGCCATTTTAAATACAAATGCTTTCATGAAAGAATACATATAAAGTACCTTACTGAGCCATATTTGCTCTGTATAGCTCTATCAGAGGGTGGCCATTTTGGATAGAATCTTGGGTCAGCAGAAGAAATCTGGGCCACTTTAATAAAAGAAGTAAAAAAATCAATTCATTTTATAAATATAGTAGAGCTACATTAAAAAATCTTACATCAATGGCATCTAGTCCCAAAAATAATGAATAAAATCAATCCCACGAATTCTAGCCGATGTTGGCGTTGTAACATCGATATATCAACGTCCAGACACATATGGTGGGACTGTACGATACTAAAACCTCTATGGGAGGAAATTTTTAAAATCTTATCAGAAATCAGTGGAAATTATATAGAGCCAAACATGGCATTAGCACTGCTACATTCTAATTTATCTAACTTCACATCTAAGAAGAAATACTTAACTATTCAGATCTTGATGTCTACAAAAACAATTATATCGAGATACTGGAAGCAAAATTGAAGGCCTCCAAAGTCCCAAATAATAGCTCAATTGAAATATCAATATAATATGGAAAGAGGTATATCGTTCCAAATTAACAACAATAAAAAATTAGAGGAAAAATGGCTGCCCTGGACCAACAGGGTTGACAAACATAATAATATCTAGATAGCAAAAAGGAAGGAAGAATTGTAGGAGGGACCTCAGCATGAACCCCTCAAAGACTGAGAGATGGAGGAAGGAGGCAGGAGGAAGAGGGGAGGAAGGGAGGGGAGGGAAGGAAAGGGAAATAAAAGAAGGAAGACAGTAATTTGCAGGTTGGACCTTGCAGTACGAATCTCCCTGAAATTACGATCACCCCTGGGGCATTCTAAACATTACCCATAAGATATTACATTTTCATACCTGGGTCCTTTAATAGCCCCCCCCCCCCCCCCCAGTGGTCCTATGAATACTAATCAGATAAATGTGGACAGTGCCAGGCACCTCGCTATATGTTAGTAAGTCTCGTCTTGGTTCATTGCATGCAATAGTCCTAACATCAATCTAAGTCTAAGAAGCTGTATAATTTATATGTAATGTACTTATGCTGAAATGACTATAGATGCATTGAATGTAACGTATGTTTAATAAAAAGAATAAATACAAAATAAAAAATAATCTTGGGTCAGCTCTTCCTTCATCTGTGTAAACTTACACTGTTAATGATGGCATTCAGATATTACCACTTTAAGGTTCTTTATTTGTATTTGTTCCGTATTTGTATTTGTTCTATTTAAAATGCGTATACTTCATGCAGTCTTTCAATTTAAATATAATGTTTTGCCTACAGTTCTCCTTGAAAGGGACAGTCTAGTCCCCAAAGTCACTTAGATGCAATATAAAGATCACTGTTTGTATAGTGCACAGGATTTTATTCCAGTGTGATTTGATGCAGGCATTCTGCATCATTTTTAATATTTGACTCGAGTCCTCCCCCAGTGATTACTCTGCAAGAATAAGGCAGTTGCGGCAGCACTGATTATATAGACACTGTAGGATATAACGTTTCAAATATCCACGTCATGTGCTCCTCAAATTAAATACATTGTGTGGACTGTATGTGACCTAGCTCCTGTACTACACAGTAAGATCACTTAACAGTTCAACACATTGTCTGATGACAACACCAGAGAGACAGGATATTCCCTTCATTTGAATGGCATTATTCTCATTGGTTCCTGCAGCAAACCAGTCCGGGTTTCTTGCAAACTGATGTAATTTCACAATTACACTTAGCTGTAAGTATTTTATATTTTAAGCAATGAAAATGGTAAGACATGCATTTTAAAGTACTTTGAGAGCACATTAATATGCATTAATATTTGGAATATGCATTTTGGGCTCCAGACAGTCCCTTTAATGTCTGAGTTTTCACCAGTGTTCAATTTCAACTGATTAAACCTTATTGCATAAATTTCACTTACATTTAACTTGATGTTTCAAACCTGCATGATGATACAGACTGGAGACTAGGTGCGGCATTGTTATTATAAAGGCTAGCCCTGGGTGACCCTTCTGATTTTTAAGTTTGCATGTGAGTAACAAATACAAATGTTAAAAATAACTGTCCCCTTCTGTTCCTCTGATTTGCCAGGGGCCTAGCATTCTGTTCAAACATCTAACACCTCTCCATTGGATAAGGCAGCGTATTCCCGATCCTTCTTGACATCTAATTATTATGCCTTATAGTCTAATTTGTTTATGTTTATGTTGTATTTTCTGTGCTATCTCTGTGGCTTGAAGCCTCAAAGCTCAGTTTCCTTTATCTTCACATTAAAGATTAGTGTCTGTTATTGTATAAAATTCCTTACAACACACAGATATAAACATACCTGGTAAATTTCTAGCAGGCAATTCAGGGACATAAAGCGGTGGGGCCTAAAGTTTGTGGCGTTATATGACATCAGACATACACAGTTTGGGTAGACCTGGTTTCATCCGGGTGGAACAAGCCCAACCGCCCTAGAGTTAACCCGCATGTATAGCTAAAGTCCGGTTTTCTAATGATAGGGGAAACATTGTTCTCCAAGGAACATCTGTCAGCAAAGTTTAATTTAAAAATTGCTTAAAGTGTAGACATTTTACATAGATATGCTTTAATGAAAAAATACAAATATAAAACCTTATTGAATCCTCTTTGTTCTGTGTAGCTCTATCAGGGGTCCGACATGTTGTTTAGAACCTTATCTCAGATCTTGATTTTTATTTGACCCATCTGACCCAAGATTCTAAACATTATGTCCACCTCCGGTAGAGCTATAAAGAGCAAAGATTCTAAACAGCATGTCCACCCTTGATAGGGCTATACAGAGCAAAGGTTCTAAACAACATGCCCGCCCCTGATAGAGCTATACAGAGCAAAGATTCTAAACAACATGCCCGCCCCTGATAGAGCTATACAGAGCAAAGGTTCCAAACATCATGTCCGCCCCCTGATAGAGCTATACAGAGAAGAGATTCTAAACATTATGTCCACCTCCGGTAGAGCTATACAGAGCAAAGGTTCTAAACAACATGTCCACCCCCTGATAGAGCTATACAGAACAAAGATTCTAAACAACATGTCCTCCCCCTGATAGAGCTATACAGAGCAAAGATTCTAAACAATGTCCGACCCCTGATAGAGCTATACAGAGCAATGATTCTAAATAATATGTCCGCCCCCGGATAGAGCTATGTGGAACAAAGATTCTAAACAACATGTCCGCCCCAATAGAGCTATACAGAGCAAAGGAAAAGACGTAACAGGGGGGAGCGATATGATAGAAACATTTAAATACATAAAGGGAATCAACACAGTAAAGGAAGAGAGTATATTTAAAAGAAGAAAAACTACCACAACTAGAGGACATAGTCTTAAATTAGAGGGGCAACGATTTAAAAGTAATATGAGGAAGTATTACTTTACTGAGAGGGTAGTGGATGTATGGAATAGCCTGCCAGCAGAAGTGGTAGAGGGAAACACAGTCAAGGATTTTAAGCATGCGTGGGATAGACACAAGGCTATCCTAGCTATAAGACCGAAAACGGGGGACTAATAAAAGTACTCAAAAAAAAAAAAAAATTGGGCAGACTAGATGAACCGAATGGTTCTTATCTGCCGACACATTCTATGTTTCTATGTTTCTAAACAACATGCCCGCCCCCTGATAGAGCTATACAGACCAAAGATTCTAAACAACATGTCCCCCCCTGATAGAGCTATGTGGAGCAAAGAGGGCCCAATAAGGTACTTTATTACTATTCCCCCATTAAATCATTTCGATTTAAAACCTAAACTTGATGTAAACTTTCAATTAAACATAATTTAATGTTATTTGTCGACATTTTTATGTTTGGTTCATAATTATAATATTATTGTTATCTTCATCTCACATTAAAAAATACGGTGGTGTCTGGTTATAATCTACAGAGGAACTACATCTTTCCTTCACTCTTGCTGAGGTCTAGGTACAATACATAAAGGAATTGACCCAGCGATAGTTTCCGACGGAGCCTTATTGTGCTATAACATATCCAAGAGAGAGGACATGTTCTTTCAATGAATGTTAATCAGTCTTTACAAACTATAAGTGCAGAGGCTAAGAGGTCGCTCTCCCCTCTAATTAATATATAATTTATCACTAGCGTCGATCATTACCCCAAGCTAATCATTATTATGTATAGTCAAGTGGAACAATCATTTGAGCAGTAAGTAAATTACATGTACAGATTCCTTCTCATCTATTTATAGTTTAATTAGTTCAATATTACAATGTATGCATTGTGTATAATATATAATATTTTATCTTTCTCCCCATTTGTCTTGTCTGCCTAGCTCTCTTTACCTCCAACATACCTGTGTGGCTGTCTGTCTGTGTCTGTCTCTGATGACACCTGCTGGGCTACTGTAAGTGCGCCATGGGTCATTAAATAGTTTTTTATGCTTCCAAGTGGGCAAAAATTACGCAAGCCTTCCCCTAGTTTAACCCTTTAACGTGTCACTAAGGCGAGGGTGAGCAGACGGCCATTATATGGCAGGGCATCACCCTTCTCGACGGGTTAAATGTAAATAGTCTAGTTTTTTTTTTCCCTTTTCCCTAAGCGAGCAGTGCCTCACTGCCGGCCGAGAAAGAAAAAAAAATAAATGCTATTGTCTGGATTGTGAAACGTTTTATTTAGACTAACAGGAAATTACATTTGAGAACAAAGGGGGTCTCTTTTTTATTTCGCTATTACAATAATTAATGCTTTGGTTCTGTTTCTGGGCTAATTAGGCTTTTTCAGTGCTGGTGACAGAATTTGGATAATTAGTACTTTTTTACTCGCCTTGGCAGGCGTGATTTTAACAGCCTCATCTCTAGTGAGCTACAAAAGTAACTCAGCGCAGCTACCACAGCAGCGACAGGGACACTGTGTCTTTAAAGGGCGGGGCTGAACACATTACCAATCATCTTATAGGGGTTTTTATGACATATTAATATTGATTTCCGAAAAAAATACACAATCAGACCAAATGGGCCCCCAATACTAAAACAAATGGCACATAATCCAATTTTACGTACAAATAATAAATTGAAATACCACCCGAGTCTGTCTACCATATTGTATAAATAATATATCATAAGCCCGTTTGTGTTAATCGAGTTATTTGTCATTTCCCCACCACTGGGTAATTATACTAAGTGGTCGGCTTTATAATTTTTTGGGTCATATGACCTCTGATGGTATAATGCTTTTCCCTGTAAAGACCTTTTAACACCTCCTTTTAAAAGACTGCTACTAAGTAAGGTGCATTTTTTTTATCTACCCCCCCCCTCCCCATTTAAAAGGGGAACATCGTACCTTCTTGGTGCTTCTCATTATAATGCACATAATGCAAATTTCAATCATTGGTAGCTCATAAGCAGTTGAGGCTATAAGACAAGGACTAGGCTCCCCGGGGAAAGAAAAGAAAGTGTAAATTACTTTGGAAAGTGTTACATGTCAGGGGGAGAAGGGCTACTTGGGGAGAGTAATACGATTGGCCATGAGGTGTAGCCCTCCTTAATAGATTATACTAGGCTAGCCACCCGCTCTTCAAAAAAAACCCAGCCATGCTATTTCCTCCATAATACCTTAGGTCGAGAAAGTCCATCAACTTCAACCCTGCTACATATCCTTTCAAAAGAAGACCCCCCCACCACTCCCCCAAATTAAGCTATTTCAAATTATGGGGGTGGAATATTTCTTGATTCCAAAAGACAATCAGATTTCTCCTTGGATCAAGTCATTGAAACATATTAACGTGTATTCTATTATATATAGCCCTGTTTGTTCTGCTTGTCTAAACTTAAAATTGTCCTGGGTTTTTTTCTTAAGTCAAACTCGGGTGCCGAATTTGACTTAGAGGGGCATGTACTAAAACGCAAACATATTTTATGTGCAAAACTATGTTTGCGCTTTGCTCCTATAGCAATGTACTAAAAATCTAACACTCAAATAGTACATAGTACGAGCAAATTGCGATTAAAAACAGGGAATTTTGCTAATATTTTTTCTACCTCTTTTGATAGCGCTCGCTAAAAGCTGGTGTAATTTTTACACGCAAATAATAATTATTTCTCACAAAATATTGGCAAAGCTCTTTAGCGTGCGCAAAGATAATCACAATTTATTAGCGCAAAAATACACGCTAAATAAAAATAAACGGAAGAGGCGCAAATCAGGGAAAACAAGCGCAAAATGTTACAAATAGTCGCAAATTGCTCCTTACTTGTCTTACCTACTTTTTCCCCCCACTGCACTTGAATGTTTACCTCCAAAGTTTAATTTTAGTGAATAGACATACATAGTTTATTTTAAATGCTTTCATCCTTTTAAAAAATGCTCAGCAGATATTACGGATACCTCTTCTTCAGGACTTCATATAGCAGGGCTATGTATCACTATACAGAGAGCACAGTGATTTCAGAATGCTGATCATGTAAGGGGTTAATGGAGATCATAATTAAAAGAAAGTTGACTTTCTAATTGGATTTACAGAAGAAATATTTACTCAGGCCCTGGGATGTGACAATGACAGGGCGGCCCGGGTGCAAGGCTCTTTTTGAGGCTCTGACTCATTTGGTGGGTAATGCTATTTGCAAAGCTGAAAGGGAAGAGATGGTTCATTGACATGCATAGAGCGCTGAGTGCCAATTAAAAGATAGAGGATCTTATTAGCAAGCCTGCTGTGATGGGAGATTGTAAGGTAAGTTCAGTTCTGCATTTTATTATATGGGATTGGTAAAAAAAACTTTTAGCACCAAAGGATGTACTGCAAATTATAGGGAAAAATTATTTTGACTTGGGCACCAAAACAATGGGGTTATTCCACTCGTTTCGTGACTCTTCAGTAACCCCCAGCTCAAGCCAGGTTCTCAGGCCCGCACCAATCACGTCCCTTCCAGCCTCAGGGATCCTGTAGGGTTCCAAATTAAGATTTTTCTCTGCTTCAGTAATTACATCATGATTGGTGACTTGAGTCCGTCCTGATATTGAGGACACACAAACTCCCTGACCTCATGTTTCTAACTGGACTAAAGTGTCAGCTATGCTTACCTCTGGCTCTGGTTTAACTGGAGGAGCCATGTTTACTATACCCCATAAAAGCCTCCCTGCCTATCCAGGGTCTCTGCAAATTAACATGGTAAGTTTTCTCCTAACAGGCTGCTGATCACATAAGGTCCCTGCCAACTCGGCAGAAATTTGCTCTCCACTCTAGCTTGATCCTGAGCCTAGACTTTCTTTGGCTATTCTCTCTGACTATGGGCATCATGGCTTCAGTGTGGTCCTGCGTCTATGCCAGATGTTCAGTAACACTACTGTGAAGTGCATAGAAACATAGAAACATAGAATGTGTCGGCAGATAAGAACCATTCGGTCCATCTAGTCTGCCCAATTTTTTTTTTTTGAGTACTTTTATTAGTCCTCCGTTCCCGGTCTTATAGCTAGGATAGCCTTGTGTCTATCCCACGCATGCTTAAAATCCTTGACTGTGTTTACCTCTACCACTTCTGCTGGCAGGCTATTCCATCCATCCACTACCCTCTCAGTAAAGTAATACTTCCTGATATTACTTTTGAATCGTTGCCCCTCTAATTTAAGACTATGTCCTCTAGTTGTGGTAGTTTTTCTTCTTTTAAATATACTCTCTTCCTTTACTGTGTTGATTCCCTTTATGTATTTAAATGTTTCTATCATATCCCCCCTGTTATGTCTTTCCTCCAAGCTATACATGTTAAGATGCTTTAACCTTTCCTGGTAAGTTTTATCCTTCAACCCATGAACCAGTTTAGTAGCCCTTCTCTGAACTTTCTCCAAAGTATTAATATCCTTCTGGAGATACGGTCTCCAGTACTGCGTACAATACTCCAAGTGAGGTCTCACCAGTGCTCTGTACAATGGCATGAGCACTTTCCTCTTCCTACTGCTAATACCTCTCCCTATGCAACCAAGCATTCTGCTAATACCTCTCCCTATGCAACCAAGCATTCTGCTTATACCTCTCCCTATACAACCAAGCATTCTGCTAATACCTCTCCCTATGCAACCAAGCATTCTGCTTATACCTCTCCCTATACAACCAAGCATTCTGATAATACCTCTCCCTATGCAACCAAGCATTCTGCTTATACCTCTCCCTATACAACCAAGCATACACCTGTTCGCATGTATCTGGCTTGGGGCACTTCTCTAATTAAAAACATAAGATAAGGGGGCAGACAATCCCCATTCTTCCCATCTTTATCAACCAACTTACACAGCTTTTAGGGTTGTGTTAAATCTTTCAGCAAGCCCATTTGGGGATGACATATACTGCACTTTTCAGCGGTTTAATTGTATGCATCTTGAACACCTCTTTCATTATCCCTTGACATGAACTTGGTTCCTTGATCTCTAAGCGCCTCTTTATGGATTTCTAAAGGGGATGTCCTCATAATAGCATAGTCTACCACTATCAATATGTTTTGGGACTCCTTAGTGAACTTAAGCAAAGGATACACACATACTATCAAAATAAACTTCTATGATGGGAAGAGGAACAAGGGAAGCACCTTTCATTGACATTTGAGGCATGATATAACCTCTCTATATCAGAATAAAAAAACAGCCAAGTTAAACCTCATCTCTCTGGTTTTCTCAATTCCTAGGCGTCCCCCTAGTACATGTCTATGGGCCAATAATAGAACCAAGGTCCTGTAAGGTTCCGAGACCAGTAGATGCTTATTTTCTTCAAACTCTCCTTTTTACATTCTATACTGCAAATTATTATTTTACTAGAAAATATGGAGGTGACAATGGTCTTTCAGTGATTACTGGGGCATTGTCCTGTGCAATCACTAATATTTGATCTTCTCCCTGGACAACCCAAAAGTTTCATGTTCTAGCCCCTAGATCAAGAAATTCATCCTCCTCTGCGGGTTCCTCCATTTGGGAGGACTCAGCCCTTCGTTCCCTGTAACCCCCTAGAACACAACAGCTGGTTCCTTATTCTCCCTACATTGTGGCCAATCAACAGTAGAAAAAGGAAAACCACTCTGTGTGTCTGCCGCTACAGGTCTGTCCTGATTATCTGAAGCATTTTCTCATATTTTATGGAACAATGGAACATCTCTTCCTAGTACTACATCAAGTCAATGAGGGTGCCGCCCCAACTCTGTATTTTACAGTTACCAAATTTCCAACTCTGCTGTGGGATAAGAATGGGAGTCTCCATCAATACACAAAATATCAAGCATATTGTTACAGAAGTTAAATGGTTAACACCAACACCCCGGTTGAAGCTGACATTTTAGTGTATCACATTTATCCCCCCCCCCCCCCGCCCCCCTCAAAATGACATTCCATGGGCTTGTCAAAGTGAGGCCAATTAAGTGCAATGTGTCCTTTTTCCTGTGAAACCTGGGGTATCATTTGTTCATACATTCCTTTACCTATAAAAACCAAGGCAGACTTCATGTTTTTATGTTGCTCTGCATTTTTGGGTTTGGGTATTGAACGGCATTGAGTTCACCATTTCTTTTGGTTCTGCTTTGCTAACCCATTTATATAAACTCCCGAGGTAGCACAATAACTGTGGCAGAGTTCACCTCCAGCTGAAACCATTTTTTTTTACAAAGTCTCACGAGTTATACATCTGTGACCTGGAAGATTTATTATATCTGCATCATAACCCCATGTATTGTACCTTTGAGCACAAACAGCAGTTGTGCTAGTATCTCTGCTTTTAGTCTGTTATAATCCTTGGCTGATTCCACTGACAAATCATCATAGGCTGTTTTTGTGATTCTCCACTCAGACAAGGGGCTAAAAACTAGACATGTGCATTGGTTTTCAGACGAATGCATTTTCGTCCATTCGTCCGAAAAACGAATAACAAAAAATGCTAAACTAACAAAAGCCAAATGAACGAATGGTTAATTAACGAAAATCATTCGTCCATTCGTGTTATTGGCATTCTATAAACCGAAATAGAGTCGGTTTATAGAATAGCAATAGCATTACATACATTCCATAAACTGACATAATGAACGACTTTCGGTTTATGGAATGCATTTAATGCTATTGCTATTCTATAAACCGAAATAGAGTCCCCATTCATACGAATAGGTCAATTGACCTATTCGTATGAATGGGGACTCTATTTCGGTTTATAGAAAGCCAATAGCATTACATGTATTCCATAAGCCGAAAGTCTATAAACCGAACAACGGTTTATGGAATGTGTAGGTCAATTGATTCGTACTAACGAATAAAACAAAACGAAAATAATGAACGAATTTCGTCTGAAACGAATGCAGTAATGAACGAAATTCGTTTTAGACTAAATAAATAACATTTTAGTCTGAATGGACGAAAACGAAACGAAAATTTTAGTTTTGCACATGTCTACTAAAAACCCAGCCCACTGCTCAACGACTATCCTACCTCTGGTAGTAATCTTCTAAAAATGTGTGAGCTAAAACTGTATGTCATTTGCCTCTGCAAAAAGTTATTAACCTTTATGCTGCACCATTTTCACAGTGGGGGAAAACTGCACTTGACTTTAGAATCTGCTGCAAAGCCTGGATACGCGTATTTGTGTCTTCCCACTGTGCTGCTACGATTGCCCTGACCTGGGAAACTATATGTGGTTCATCACTTGTTGGGCAGCAGCAGACGATTGCTGTGATTCCACAAGTAAGCGGATCTAGGCTGCTGTCATCCTGTAGGTCTCTTGGTGCATAAACGTTGCCTGCACCAAGGATTTATCAGTTCGTCCATCCTGTTGGTTTTATTTTAACACAGCTATCTGGCGCTTGGTGGCCAACATAAAAACAAGTCTGTGCCATACCGCTCTCAGCAACAGTGTAACAGAAATGTCCATTTTAGAGAAAAACTACAATGTTATTCCCACAGATCATTTAAAAGTGCTTTGCCCGCATCCTCCACCAAATGTGACACACACCACATGCAGGACACCCCTGGATAGGCAGAAAAAGCATGTTTTGATGCTGAAAAATCCACAATTCTGGCCAATAGAGCAATAATAATCTTTCTGAGCACGGACTTAACATTCAGTAGATCTCCGCTCTACTTCAATGCAAAGTAAATTACCACATTAAAAAATTGGCATTGATTCAAACAAAACTTTATTTTACCTGCACACCCACTGTACAGGTCAACTGTACAAACACCATACTCCCCCTCAGCTCAGGCCTGCAAATTAAAGTATCAGATAGTGTCTGCTTCAGAGGATTCTGGATCATACAGACCTTCCGTTTAGAACCTTCCCATAGAGACTCTGTCACACGTGCCAAGAGATGACTGCATAGAGCAATTCTGAGGATGGGTTCACTAGCAATGAATCTGTTTTATCAAGAGACATTCATCTCTTCTCTACACCCCTTTCTACCTTCTCTGCATCTGAATAATGAATCTGAGGACGCCGGGGTCATGAGTGTAAATCACAAACGAGCAATAATGCCAAGCTGTCGTATTAATTCCTCCATTGAGTTTTAGTGGCCCGCTACGCTTTACATTAATCATTTAATTTCTGACTTGTCGTAGAAATCCTATGATCCATAGAATGCTCCATTTTAATTGCTGGGAAAACCATATTATTATAGAGGTGCTCTCTTGGATCACAGAGCTCGCGATAGAAGTCTAGCTCATATCACGTTGAAGCTGGTTATCAGATTAAATTAGGTCCCATAAGCGCTCGCGTGAGTAAACGGGCCTCTGCTTTTGTTCAGAGATTGATTTTTAAAAGCAGAGTTTTATTTTGCTTAATAAATCTGATTCTCCCATTTCTGGTCACAGACAAATGCAATTCTGAGATTCTACCAAGGTATAGGTACATTGATGCAATGTGAACAAGTGGCCTTTGCTCCTGGGGACCTGCTCAGTATAATACAATGTTCATGAGTGACGTCTTGGAGGTGCGTCTTAGGATGTCAATTGCGTTGACTGAGGCATCGGGGAAGGACTGGCAAAAGGAGCAGGAGGCAATTGCCATAAGTCAGGTCTGCACCACTTTTCACTTCTAAATGGACCCAGCCTTAGCTCCATACCCAGCGGGACCCAGTCTGAAGGACCCAGCCTAACTCCAGCCTGAAGGAGCCAGCCTAGATCCAGCCTGAAGGTCGGAGGTAGGCATCCGACCTTTACAGATGAAGCTCTGGCTGGGATAGTAGGTTATAATGGAAATTCCCAAATTCAGATAGGCTTCATAATTTGGCTTTTAGTATAGACCTCATACACACACACTTCTGTGAGAGGAGAGTCCCTTGTTGTCTGCACCTTCTCAGCCTTTCTCATCTTTTTGAAATGATTTATCTTTGGTAGAAAAGAGGTGTTAAAAGTCCAGTGGAGATGCATCCATCTTTCTGAAAATATGTGTGCCGTATCAGTCAGCAGGCCTTTCTATCTCTGTGGAACCAAACTCTTGTCTGCTGTTTCTGGGCTAGTACTCAAGCAATCTTTCTGAAAACAGAATCGACAATCTTCTAGACGTGATCCACTTAAATCACCCAGTTTATTTGTAAGCGTTCATCTTGACTTTTTCGGAGAAGATGCTCAAAAGTCAGACCATGACGGGGTTACGCCAACAGCATGCTAGATTTTTCATGGCCGACCTCCACAAAATAAAGGTCAGTTTGAATAATCACAGTCACCTTTGGAGACTCGAAAATCAGTAAATGTATAGGGAGCCCCCTCTAATATATACATTAAATAGAGAAGCTCTATCTAACACACGAAAAAAGGGATTCAGAAGTGTAGTTGTTCAATTTTTAATTGTTATTCAATGTAATCTTCCTCTCACACAGCTACGAGACAGTCATGACAAATGTTTAATTAAAATTCCGCTAGTCCTTCTTCTGTACCTGTTTTATTCAGGAGCCATAAATGAACATCTATTGTCAGATGAGAATAATATATTGCATTTAGTGATTAAATCACTGAATTGCGTGGAGGCAAAATGTAGCCGCCTGGAACATCTATGCACCAGCCTCTCTGCTGGCATATTCCGCTCGCGATAGGTGTGACGTCTTGAGGCCTATTCACTTAAAACCGAACTATTAGTGTACTAAGAAAGAAATGCAGACATCTGGAATTTAGGTGTCTACTCAATAAAGAGAGAATTGCAGACAGGGAATTTCCAACTTTAGGCCAATGTAGCCGAGTTGGAAAACTTCTCCAATGTAGCTGATTGGGAGAATTTTTCCAACTCAACTATTTTGGCCTTAAGTTTGAAATTCCGATATCAATTCCCTGCCATTCTCTCTTTATCGAGTAGACGCTTAACCGATCATGCACCATTTGGGGCAAAGACTTGGGGCTCATATCACATAGGTCCGTGGCCTAGAGAGATGGTGCACGTGCATGTGCACGTGTCACTTATGTGGCCCACAACCACTAGCAGTGGAGGAGATAACTATCACTTTCCCGCTGGAGGTGTATACACACTAACCAGCATTGCCATGGAAAACTAACACGTCTGCCTGTAAGTCAGTGTTCGGCTGGTAAGTTGTTTCTGAATGGAAGATAACGTCCGTCTGATGGTTTAGTCCATCTTTAATAGCCGAGTTGGTATCAAACTTGCCTATTTGTCCAGCCCAGTTATCACCTGCGTCTTGGAGGGCTTTTAGTCTCAGGTGGGTTTATGGAATGTTTTCTGGGAGAGATGTAGAGGTTAAAAAGGTTCAATACTAAACAGGACTGATAATAAGGAAGAAGCAGGGGTAATATTCAGATTACATGGGATAATATTGAGCAAATGATAGCTAGAGAGCACTTTGGGAATATAGGAAAGTTAGCACAAAATCCCCAAGGGAGAGAGGGTGTTGATTGGATGAGTATGTGATGTGTATATATTTATTGTATGTGACCTGTTTTCATAATTAAAAAAATAAGAAAAGTGTTTAGAAAATTGGGCAGACTAGATGGACCAAATCGTTCTTATCTGACACATTCTATGTTTCTATTCTTCCAAGCAGTACAAATATCCTCCCTTCTTTTTTTTCTTGCTAGGTAAATATATTAATATATATATAATATATAATAAGTAATTTTACTTACCATGCAGAAATATGACCAGCTATATAGATACAGTATCTTTTGATAAAACAACTACAGGATTTTTTATTTATTATTTATTTTTTTGATCTACAGTTTTTTTTTTAAATTTAAATGTTTTATCAGGATCAAAAGCCAGATATGCGGCATCATTTTCTATATCAACGATTCATATCAAGAAGGCATCAAGCGTTACCTTTGACTAGATTTCTATAAAGAAGTTGTTAAAGATGCGTCCGGGGTGGTATTGTTAGATGTGATCATATCAGTATCTCCAGCTGATCTGTTACACTTTATACTTAATATGATCTTGCACCGCCAAATGTCTGAGTTGTATTTGAACTAAAGATTATTTTCTTTCAAGTGTTTTCTCAAACAGAATTTTGAACGTCTGAATGATCCTACTTTTATGCGTATACATTTCTTTCTTTTTGCGTCCCACGCATTTCACCTTCAGTAACTGTTTATTTTTCTCATGGGTACATATTTTTGTATCGGTGCACATATGAATATTTTATGTTTGCTTAAACTCCAGGGCGATGAACTACATAAAAAAAGTCTTGAAATTGTATCTGTGGAGTTCAGGTGAAGACCTGCCCCTTTTATTTTTATTCAGTAGCTATATCTCTTGGAATATAGCTTCTTTGACTCAAAGTTTCAAACGTAAGCTTTATTATATTACTTATTACTCCGATTGTCTACTTTTGTTAATATGTAAATAGTATGTAGACTTAATTTGCTACAACCAGTTGTAGAACTGGGATAACGTTGGTATTCTGAGAGTGAAAAATGTTAACGATCCAGGGCCAGTGTGTGATACATCGGAGCAGTTCTTAGGCACCAGAAACATGACATTTTTAATTATAATTAAATTCAGTACAAGCAGCTGGATTTCAGTTTTCCATATCTAAGTTGCTGTTAACCTCATATACCCCCTTGATCCAGCATTAGGGCATTGGTAATTTGGAGACTGGGGCATTTGTTTTAGGGCAAATGTTTTGTTTTTGGGCGATCATAGACTCGTTCGTCCATTCCCTAATTTTTATTGTGGTTACTAAGTGACATTTGTGATATGTGCATGTTATATTACATGATGTGTTGCTTGCAGCACATAACGTATGCCATTATACCATATTTTAATCCATTACAATCATACATAGTAATACAAATGCTATTATGGCATGCTAAAACTATTACCATGCCAATGAAAAATTGATTTGTAATTTTTTTATTATAATATATATAAGGTTAAATATATATATATATATATATATATATATATATATATATATATATATATATGTGTGTGTGTGTGTGTGTGTGTGTGTGTGTATTTTTCACAAAAAAAAAAGACTTGCGTCCATGAAGTTAATTAAATAGTATTGTTTATGTATTTATTTTAAGGTTTATAATTATTTTCATGTAATTGACATGTATTTAATATATTTTATTTTGATCAATTTTTCAATTTATTTTTAACTTTATTTTAATTTTACAAAAGTTTGGTCCATTTCAGGAGGAATTTGACTGTTTTTGAAATTGCCCACCCATTAACTTCTAGACTGCGACAGGGACATGTTGGCATGGCCATTTCGGCTACCAACATGTGTCTTTGGTGATAAAAATTGTCCACAGCACATTGGCCGATTTTTGTGCTGATGGATCCGGCGGCCACAGCACATTGGCTGATTTTCGTGCTGATGCATTCGGCGGTGCCCAAGTCTAGTTATTTCTTTGATAAATGAAACTTACATAATTTGCAAAGTACGCAGGGGGGTCCTACCTGGCCACTAGTTCTAGGACCCCCTTCTCCAAGGTCCATCATTGCTGAGTTCAAACTAATTTAAGAACAGTGAATCCAGCCATGTATTACTTGGAGCCGAGCAGAACATGTAAATTCCCACTCTGACTCCAGAACTACACTTTGAATATGCTTCTCTTGGAAGGAAATCTTAAAGCGTTATGGGAATTGCTGATGAATAGGAATATTATCAAAAAGTAAATCTATTATCCTCACGATAACCTGACAGGCAAACAACAAGTGAAATGGCCTCCCTGCTATAAACAATGAATAGAAATAGAGCCCAGAGCAGTTTGCTTTGGAAATCCAACAATTTTTCACATTACATAACTTGACTTCAACATGGTTTGATAAAGTGAACAGTATACATTGCACAGGCTAGAAGTGGGGATTACAGATGCCTTAGATTGCCCAACTGTATTCAGCCAATGTCTGCCATTCTTATCTCCCATTGGCTGCGTAGTGTTCTAATTTGGAACACTGAAAAATAGATACCAGCCAAGTCGATTATGCAGTCCCACTTGTATTATAATGCAAGTACTGCATTATCCATCTCATTCATAAATCATTGTATAGGAACACCGCAGAGGTTAAAGGGAATTGCTGAGAGGTATTTACTTTATAAATAAGACGGAAGACCCCAGTATGAATTGTCACCCAATACATAGTGTTGAATTATGTTCTTCTTCCTGTGTTCCCAGTATGAGATGTGTCCTTCGGAGTACACAATAGATACAGCATATTTGTGTAGGTGTTTGTGAAACTGCAATTGAAATTCAGATGTAACGATGTGAATTTCGCTCCTGTGCGCTATCCAGATCATGTTGGTTTGTTTTTAAAGCTGCTTATTTGACATTATGTCATTTTTCCATTCAGATTCTGTGCTATTGTTGTTGGAAGCTCATATAATAACGTTATTATACTTGTGACATCCATTCTGGTCATGTTCTTTGCCCCCCCCCCCCCCCCATTTCATCTCCTGTGAAACCTGTTGTTGGTTTATCCTGCTAACTCGGAGCCATAACTCATTTTATTGTCTCTTGACCCCTTCGAGCTGGTTGGTGCTTTGATCCTTAACGACCAAAGAGCCATCTTTGTGTTCCTGGTCACTTCGTGATCGGCAGCCAGGAACATACAAGTAGGGACCTGATCTGGATCTCTATAGAACCTGTCGGTCCCTGCCAGGCACACAGGGGGGATGCGGGATATGTAGCGGAAGCTCGCTTTGGGCGTTTGCTACATTTCCCATGTCAGACTGACGCCTCTCAAAGTGACCTCAAATAAAACAGGAGATCTCGCTGCAAGTTCCTGCAGCAGGATCCTCAGCACAGCTCATCGCAGGGAGCCGCGATGAGCTGTTACATGCAAGATGGTCTATGCCGTCCTAAAGGATTTTTCAGGGGGCTCAAAGTGGCCTCACCTGACAGTGGGGATGCAATGAGCTTTTTAATGTAGGACGTTCCATGCAATCCTACAACCCTTTAGGCACTAAAAAGTTGGACGGCATGGAACGTTCTACAAGCGGGAAGGGGTTAAAGATCAGTTCAACGGTGTAACGGATTTCCTGGGCCTTTATAGTGAAGTTGGAACACGTAGGCATCTCCTGATTGGCTGAGACCTGCTTTTGTCCTGGTTACAGAACTGTTTATTGGCTTTTCTTGAATTTGGTGCGTTAATTGTTGTGCGACTCTATCAGCTGACAGATTTTACACGTGTGATATAATACTGCATATGTTGTAATTAGCCATTGTTTTTTTTTTTCTGGTGGATTGCGCCGACCTAACGCCTTTACACCCATTATATAGGGGCTTCAAATTATAACGTGCCATTTTTGGGATTGAATGGGGCTCATTGAATCCAGGCCAATATGTGTTTGGGGGGGGGGGGGGGGGAAATAAAAGTATATTGGCTTAACCCTTTCACTCCTGACATTGTCCGACTCTGGTATTCCAAGCCTTTCGAAAAAAAGACGATTTACGTGCTGTGTTTCGGAAACATCGTAGTAACGGCCCACACTTTGTCACACTTGCTCATGGCGTCCGGAGAGCATCAGTAATGAAGATCTGGAGAGAGATGGCGCGGCACACAGGTGATATAATCTTTCATTGATTGTGCACTTCTCTAGCGGAAATGATCTTATTTTAACCTTCCATCTCCTCGGTGGGCAATTGAAGTTTACCGCGTTTCAAGACGGGTCAGACTTTGAGAAGAAAGGGTTTTTTTTTTTTGAACTTGTGACTCCTAGAGGCTGTCTATGGGTCCTTCATCCTCGCAGACTGAGCAGCATCTGTTGGCAGACTGGCATCCGAGAAGAGAGAAAGGTCAAATGTTTAATAAAATCTCCCACTTGGTACCAAAGACTAATCTCTTCTGACTTCTCATCCTACATCCTTTACCTTTGTCAGTCAATAAAATAAATAAATATATTTCTGGTCTATCATCTTAGCGGCATGCAGTTCTGAAGTGATGGTGGGTCTAACATGAGGCTGATCGTGTATTCCCTTTAAAAAGAAGTGTTCTCTTGAACATGTCTTTCCGTAGTTCAGTTTAACATGGTGTTACACACAAATTAATATAATTTCCACTTTGCAAAACCAATGTAAATTAAACTGTTATTAATGTGACTGTACTTCTGTCTGCAACCCCTGCATCTCTATAGAAGACCTCTGATTGTCTCACAGAGACATGCTTCACTAGGAAAGTTAAGAATAGCAACAACTAAAAAAAAAAAACCCTGCATATTTGTCTAGGATTTTTCCAACTGGAGTGATCTTTTAACCCCTTGACAACTGTAATGTCCCATTACTGACACGTCTTGCAGATCCGTATACGGTATGGCCACTACTTGCACTTGAGAGAGAGGGGAGAGAGAGACAGAGAGAGAGAGAGAGAGAGAGACAGAGGGAGAGAGAGAGAGAATTTTTTTTATAGCTAAACACAAACACCGCAGAAATGTTAAAACAGTACAACTGAATTTTTTTGGGAAAAGTACGGTCACGGAGGGGTTAATAGATATTGAATACAAAATTAAAAAAAAAGATCTCTGATTGCAGACGGCATGAAGCATTTGTCTGAACATCGGCATAAAGCTGTCTCTTTTTTTTGTTCCCAGCTGCACATTTCCCAAATCGGAATTGAGTGCTGTTTTAGGGCACATCAGATTTGGCCGCGTCTAGCCCCCTTTAAGTCGTTCACCTTAGCTCACTCTTTTGCTGGTCACTTCTCTTTGCTGGTGACTTTTAAACGTGAATGACAGGAAATGGTCTGGCGGTGAATCTAGGATTGTATCCGTGACACACTGCTATGAGTCCCTTCTGGTTACATGTGTCACAGCCATTCATATCCAACAAGCTACAAAATACAAAACAGAAATAACATCATCCCGCTGTGGACAATGTGCTCTTAATTCCAGATCCGTTCAGAAAGGCAGTCTCCTGGCATATTTCTCTTTCTGGTTAATTTACTAAACCTATTGAACTCCTCGTTGGATAAAATGCTCCCCAAAAACAAATATTTAAGTAAACTTTTGTTTATGCCCTTGTGACCTAATTTATATATATGCAACCCCCCCCCCCCCCCCATAAAAATGTCCGCACAGTTACATCTGGCTTATTTTCTGCATATTGTACGTGTCTTATTATATGTGACATTCACTTGATTTTACTTTTTTTAATATACAGTAATCCTACAGTTTTTACATTGAAATTAATTTCACCGGGGCTTCTATTCAGTAACAGTCAATAAGGAGGGGCTAGAGGGGCTATAGAACCAGCAATAAAGCTAATCACTTTATTTACAGATAAGAAGTGCTGAGGGGAAAATCATTCGGACATTATATCATAGCTGCCAACATCGGCCATGTTTCCAGGGACACATATTTGTTCCACATGCTGCAGAAAGAGCATGTAACGTGCAGCCCAGCAATCTGTAGGATGGATATACGCACAGACACAATCCAATTAATTAATCATGGTAGGTCCTATGAGATCTTCACCCCGATTAATTAATTGGATTGTGTCTGTGTGTATATCCATCTTACACAGATCGGGCTGCCCTTTGTATGGTCTTTCTGCAGCATGTGGAACAAATATGTGTCCCTGGAAACATGGCCGATGTTGGAAACTATGTTATAGGTGGAACTTACCATTTAAATCTTCTACATTAGACACATTTGTCCCTCTCTCATGCCTGTCTCTCATCTTTTTTTCGTTCGTGCTTGCAGAGCACGTAGTCCACTACGTGCAGAGACTTGACTCTGGCACAAAAGCAGTAGTGGAACACATTTCTCGTATGCCTCCCCCCCCCCCCAAAAAAAAAAATTCAACTGAGCATCATGAGAAAAGTAGTAGACATATGTGTAAATGTTTTGATCTGTGTCTATTGCGTTACGGATTCTAGCTTTTCATTATTTGTTATTAAGCTATAAGCCAGTAGGAATCCATGAAGTAATATACCTGAAAAAGGCTGAAATACATAAACTATATATCTTACAGCTAATTAGGGGCTGGTGGAATAATCTGGCCAGACTAATAAAGGAATCAGAACATCTGTAATAAATAAATGTCTTTATTTGAAGAGCTAGGCTTTGTAACCCTGATCATCACATCGCACTTTCCACTAAGAACAAAAAAACAATGTATTATACAATCGCATGAGACAACTGCTCGCAAAAGGATGGAAACACAGCGATTAACAGGAGCTGAATTAAACGAGTCAGTCAAATTAGTACTGTTCACAAGACCTTTGGGAATAGATAATAAAATCTGCAGCTATAGGAGATTGTATCACAAGTAACATTTACTGTCAGGTAGGATGCTCAAATCCAGCATGGGAAATCACTTCATACATAGCAACAGCCGTGAAGTCAGAGGGGCAGTTGTGATGTTTGGGGTCCTGCCCCATCAAATACCAATGCACTGCATTGCAAAATTGGTTGAGGTTGAGCGTGCGTGTTAAAAAAAAAAAAAAAAAAAAAAGTAATGTTACTTTACTGAGAGGGTAGGGGATGTATGGAATAGTCTTCCAGCAGAAGTGGGAGAGGTTAATACAGTGAAGGAGTTTAAGCATGCGTGGGATAGGTAAATGGTTATCCTAGATATAAGATAAGGTCACGGACTAATGAAAGTATTACTTTACTGAGAGGGTAGTGGATGTATGGAATAGTCTTCCAGTAGAAGTGGTAGAGGTTAATACAGTGAAGCAGTTTAAGCATGTGTGGGATCTGTATAAGGCTATCCTAGATATAAGATAACGCCACGGACTAATGAAAGTATTACTTTACTGAGAGGGTAGTGGATGTATGGAATAGTCTTCCAGTAGAAGTGGTAGAGGTTAATACAGTTAAGGAGTTTAAGAATGCATGGGATAGGTATAAGGCTATCCTAGATAGAAGATAGGGCCAGGGACTAATGAAAGTATTACTTTACTGAGAGGGTAGTGGATGCATGGAATAGTCTTCCAGTAGAAGTGGTAGAGGGTAATACAGTGAGGGAGTTTAAGCATGTGTGGGGTAGGAATAAGGCTATCCTAGATATAAGGTAAGGCCAGGGACTAATGAACGTATTACTTTACTGATGGGGTAGTGGATGCATGGAATAGTCTTCCAGAGGAAATGGTAGAAGTTAAACTAGTGAAGGAGTTTAAGCATGTGTGGGATAGGTATAAGGCTATCCTAGATATAAGATAAGGCCAGGGACTAATGAAAGTATTACTTTACTGAGAGGGTAGTGGATGCATGGAATATTCTTCCAGTAGAAGTGGTAGAGGTTAATACAGTGAAGTAGTTTAAGCATGTGTGGGATAGGTATAAGGCTATCCTAGATATAAGATAAGGCCAGGGACTAATGAAAGTATTACTTTACTGAGAGGGTAGTGGATGCATGGAATAGTCTTCCAGAGGAAATGGTAGAAGTTAAAATAGTGAAGGAGTTTAAGCATGCTAGCCAGGATAGCAGGAGGCTAGTCTAGATATAAGATAAGGCCATGCAGATCATTTTTAAATTGGGGACACTAGATATCATACTCATATCATTCTATGTTTGTATATTTGCTGTGTAGCAGTCTGCATGTAGCCATGTAGGAGGATTTTAGATAGTTGTATGTATTTATTTATAAATTATAAATATTCCAGAGACGTAATCAATAAAACATAGACAGTCTCTCATTTTTAGCCTAGCTAGCTCCGGGGTGTGTAATTTTATAAGAGTCCCAGAGTATAATAGTGATGTGGTCACCCATGCAGTGTTTATTACAGTGTTTATTTATTTATTGTATGGAGCACCAGCAAATTCCCAAAACTCTAGGGCTTTATTTATAAAAGAGGGAACCGAGATGGGAATTGCAAACGTAAGGCCAAAGCAGCTGAGCTGGAAAGATTCTTAAATTCAGTTTCTTCTTAAGAGGAAGAAAGGTTTTATAAAACAGTATCCACTCCTTGGAAGAAAACCCAACATGTATCTTTAGAGAGACACTCAGCTCTCAGCTCTGCCTCAGAGCTGGCAGAGAGAGATAGTTCCCAACCTGATCGGAGCTGCCTGCTTCCCGGGGAAGCCCACAAAATTACCAAAATTCAGGCATTTGACTTCTCAAAATATTAACTGGAGAACTGAATACAAAAGTGTAGAAGGAAAGTATACTCATATGCAATTATAATATATTAATGTTATATAATATAATTGTATTAATATATGCATTTTTTATGAAAAAAGTTATATTATTATAATGTTCATGTACCTCAGTTTTATGTATGTAATTATTAATATATTATGTTACATAGAAACAGAGAAACATAGAATGTGTTGGCGGATAAGAACCATTCGGTCCCAATTTTCTAAATACTTTCATTAGTCCCTGGCCTTATCTTATATCTAGGATAGCCTTATACCTATCCCATGCATGCTTAAACTCCTTCACTGTATTAACCTCTACCACTTCTACTGGAAGACTATTCCATGCATCCACTACCCTCTTAGTAATGTAATACTTTCATTAGTCCCTGGCCTTATCTTATATCTAGGATAGCCTTATACCTATCCCGTGCATGATTAAACTCCTTCACTGTATTAACCTCTACCACTCCTACTGGAAGACTATTCCATACATCCACTACCCTCTCAGTAATGTAATACTTTCATTAGTCCCTGGCCTTATCTTATATCTAGGATAGCCTTATACCTATCCCACGCATGCTTAAACTCCTTCACTGTATTAACCTCTACCACTTCTACTGGAAGACTATTCCATACATCCACTACCCTCTCAGTAATGTAATACTTTCATTAGTCCCTGGCCTTATCTTATATCTAGGATAGCCTTATACCTATCCCACGCATGCTTAAACTCCTTCACTGTATTAACATCTACCACTTCTACTGGAAGATTATTCCATACATTCACTACCCTCTCAGTAAAGTAATCCTTTCGGTAGTGCCTGGCCTTATCTTATATCTAGGATAGCCTTATACCTATCCCATGCATGCTTAAACTCCTTCACTGTATTAACCTCTACCACTTCTACTGGAAGACTATTCCATGCATCCACTACCCTCTCAGTAAAGTAATACTTTCATTAGTCCCTGGCCTTATCTTATATCTAGGATAGCCTTGTGCCTATCCCACGCACGCTTAAACTCCTTGACCATGTTTACCTCTACCACTTCCGCTGGAAGGCTATTGCATACATCCACTACCCTCTCAGTAATGTAATACTTTCATTAGTCCCTGGCCTTATCTTATATCTAGGATAGCCTTATACCTATCCCACGCATGCTTAAACTCCTTCACTGTATTAACCTCTACCACTTCTACTGGAAGACTATTCCATACATCCACTACCCTCTCAGTAAAGTAATCCTTTCATTAGTGCCTGGCCTTATCTTATATCTAGGATAGCCTTATACCTATCCCACGCATGCTTAAACTCCTTCACTGTATTAACCTCTACCACTTCCGCTGGAAGGCTATTGCATACATCCACTACCCTCTCAGTAAAGTAATACTTCCTGATATTACATTTAAATCGTTGCCCCTCTAATTTAAGACTATGTCCTCTAGTTGTGGTAGTTTTTCTTCCTTTAAATATACTCTCCTCCTTTACTGTGTTGATTTCCTTTATGTATTTAAATGTTTCTATCATATCCCCCCTGTTAGAAATGTTATTTTTTTTCTACTTTAATTGTATAAAAGGCAGGACTTTGTCTATTTCGGCTGCAGCCATGGTCTTCCCATTGACTTCAATGGGAGGACTTCGGATTTTTTTTCCGCTATAGATGAGGTCCTTCCAATAGGGCCCCGAAAATAAGCCAAAATGAAGCAGAAGTCGACAGAAATGCAAGCAGCAGATCTGTACAGCACAATGTGTGCATCGTACAACACAAGCCAATGATTGTGTTAACACCTGAATGCCTGAAGGGTTAAGAATTTGCTTGGGTTGTACAATGCACACACCTGCATCATGAAGACGTACATTGTAACAATCCGTAAGCATTATAAGCAGCAGGGTACCATGATGGGTGGCAAACCTGTGCATTAGCTAATCGGATGGAACTTTAATTCATATAATCCCCGTTTGTTTTAAAACAATGCACTTATTTCATTTTATTTAATGCCAAAATGTGAAATAGATGACAATTCAGCTTGGAGGGAGTTGGGTTCCCATAGAAACACGAAATCTTCCACTCAATCAATTGCATTTTTCTACTTGAATTCTGTTTATAGCATTAAACTGACCTTGAAATGAATAAAAGGTAATGCAAAACAAAATTATATATATATATAAATCCACTTATGGCCCAAACAATAGCATTGAATTGTAACACACTGTACATATAGTGCTGTATGTAGGACAACATTTAAATGATTACTTCTTCCAGGCCATCAATGAACAAGGACCACATTGATATGGAGGCCCACCAAAGAAATAATGTTACACTTTGTGCTGGTTAATAGACTAATGGGGGATAAATAAGTAACATGACAAACTGGAGATTGCCTATAATCCAATCATCTCTGAAGCTGTAAGATCTAAATGTCACCAGACATTGCAAAATTGAGATGGATCAGACACAAGCCACACAAAAGATTACTGAAAGGCAACTTCCTAGCGGAAGAAACGTGACAGAAGGAAGTTCCCTTCAGGAGTTTGCATTCACTGTATTTTTCTTTGTTTCACAATGTGTGTGTGGATCTAAACAAATACAAATTGTGACAGTAGATGACAATCAGCTGGCCCATCTAGTCTGCCCACAATGAGCTTTCAGAGTAATATCATATATTTGTTCTTCAGGATAGCCTCATACATGTCCCCTCTTAACTCCCTCAATAACATATCTGTTAAGATACCTATGTCACTACTATCTTCCTTTTCAAGCTCCATGGATAGTGTTTGTGGTGGTCTATGGCAGTGCTTCTTAAACCTGTCCTCAAGGAACCCCCAACTGTCCAGGATTTAAGGTTTACCCACTTGTGTTCAAACAAGAATGTGTATAACACCCGGTATGGTTCCCTAACGTTTAAGGAACCATACCACTTGTTATACATATTCTTATTTACACACAACTGGTTAATCCCTAAATCCTGAACCGTTGGGGATCTTTGAGAGCAGGTTTAAGATGGAACCACACCAGCCGTCATACATAATCTCATTTGTCTGCCAACTTGCTTTAAATCCCAAGATCACGTACCCGCCGCCTCTTCCTTCAGTTAATGATCTGCCCACAACTCCCCTTATCTTTGTCCTCCTGACTGGAGACAGTATGGTAGCATTAATACAGTAGTCCTTGTGGTATTATATTACTTGGCATGTTCGGTCCTTGTCACATCATATCTAAAGGCGCTCTAAGATGTACATGTACATATAAAATATATCTACATTAAAGTGACTGGTGCCCCAAAATGCATCTTCCAATAATTAATGCATATTAATGGCTTTTCAAAGTACTTTAAAATGCGTCTTTCATTTTGCATTGCTTAAAATAGCAAATACTTACAGCTAGATGAAATTGTGAAATTATAGTAGTTTGCAAGAAGCCAGGACTGCTCTCACTAGCTGAGTAAAAGTCAATTTCCTTTCTTTTTTTTTTTTTTTTTTTTTTGCTGCAGCAACCAGTGAGAATAATTTAATTCAAATGAAAATGACTTTCCTGTCTCTCTGGTGTTGTCATCAAATAATGTGTTGCACTGTTAAGAGATCCTACTGTGTACCGGAGTAAATTTATCACAGTCCCCACAATTTATTATCTTCCAGGAGCACAGGCAGTGACTACATGAAACAAAATTGTATATCCTCAGTGTCTATAGAATCAGTGCTGCCGCACCTGCAGTAAACATGCAGAGTAATCACTGGGGAGGGCTTGAGTCAAATATTAAAAACGTGATTTGTACAGAATGCCTGCATCAAATCACACAGGGATAAAAGCCTGAGCATTATACAAGCAGCGATCTTCATCTTGCATCAAAGGGCTTTTGATGCCTAAATATTTTGTGAATGTAAAGCACAAGAAGATTGAGGCACTGTGGTAGCAGAACCTAAATATTAGGTTAGATAACATGTGTTTCAATGTGTCTGTGTTGTTTCCTGTTTGTGACATCACTATGGCTTGATATGCAAATGACCTAACATATAATGTGTAATTTGCATGTCAGGCCACAAAGTGATGTCATAAGCAGGTGACAACCACGGACGCATTTAAAGCTCCCATTTTTCTATCATTTTATACATTTGCGTCTATTCTGCAAATACCGTGTCTAGATCATGTTTGATCAGTCTTTATACGCTATATTCGCTGTGTACACAATGTTTTATCCTTTGGTTTAGCCTTCCATCTGCTTGAGTGCAAATCTGGAAGGCACAATCTATAGAATACAATCTTTTCTTTCACACCCGCTTCCCAAAGCTCGCTGATGTGACAAGAAGCCAGTTGACTGAAACAATAGCCTGGCAAAGCTAGTCAACTTGAAAACATGTCTGAAAGATCCCAGAAAAAAAAAAAAACAATCCTCTTTATCTGATGATGGAGCCTGCGCCAAAGTGACAGCCTCATTCATAAGGTCGGAATTCACACTCCGACACTGGAACGCCTGTGAATAAAACATTCCCTTAATATATCCCAACATAGTAAATAAATTAGGGGAGGGGGGTTGGGGGGAATCGTCCACTGCTTCCTGCTCAGTAGAACCTGTAGGGAAATGATTTTCTGAATGAGATATGTGCTGTATGTTGATATTGTATTGTTATTGATTCAAGAAAGGAAAAGCACGGTGTGAAATGGGCCAATTAGCTTTTGCAAGGGGAAAAATGCGATTCCCCCAGACACAGTGAGGAAGTTATCCATAAATACAAAGGAAAGCTTTCTGACTACTTAAATTAAATATGAATGTACATTTTGTCACTATGTAGCTTAAATATGTACACACACATATGTGTTTAAATATATATATATATATATATATATATATATATAGTTACTGCATAGTTGCCAACAGTCCTGGAATTAACTGGACAGCCCTGTTTGGGTCCTGTCTTTCAAAGTGATGCATGAATTTATATAAACTGATAATAATAACATTATGACAACCTGCCTATATTGTGTTCGTCACCCTGGCCCATCGAGGCGTGGACTCCACTAGACCTCTGAAGGTGTGCTGTGATATCTGCACTAATCCTTTAAGTCCTGTAAGTTGTCAGGTGGGGCCTCCATGGAGCGGACTTGCTTGTCCAGCACATCCCACAGATGTTCGATTGGATTGAGATCTGGGGAATTTGGAGGCCAAGTCAACACCTTGAACTCGTTTGTGTTCCTCAAACCATTCCTGAACCATTTTTTCTTTGTGTCAGGGAGCATTATCCTGCTGAAAGAGGCCAATGCCATCAGGGAATACCGTTTCCATGAAAGGGTGTACATGGTCTGTAACAATGCTTAGATAGGTGGTACGTGTCAAAGTAATATCCACATGAATGGCAGGACCCAAGGTTTCCCAGTAGAACATTACCCAAAGCATCACACTGCCTCCGCTGGCTTGCCACCTGTCAGTCCAAAGCATCACACTGCCTCCGCTGGCTTGCCACCTGTCAGTCCAAAGCATCACACTGCCTCCGCCGGCTTGCCACCTGTCAGTGGTCATAATGTTATGGCTGATCAGTGTGTATATATATATATATATATATATATATATATATATATATATATATATATATAATGTTATGGCTGATCAATGTATATATATATAATAATGTTATGGCTGATTGTTGTATATATATATATATATATAATGTTATGGCTGATTGTAGTATATATATAATAATGTTATGGCTGATTGTTGGATATATATAATAATGTTATGGCTGATTGTTGTATATATATAATAATGTTATGGCTGATTGTTGGATATATATAATAATGTTATGGCTGATTGTTGGATATATATAATAATATTATGGCTGATCAATGTATATATATAATAATGTTATGGCTGATTGTTGTATATATATAATAATATTATGGCTGATCAGTGTATATATATAATAATGTTATGGCTGATTGTTGGATATATATAATAATATTATGGCTGATCAATTTATATATATAATAATGTTATGGCTGATTGTTGTATATATATAATAATATTATGGCTGATCAGTGTATATATATAATAATATTATGGCTGAT